>CM052540.1:113980134-114097297 GCA_028533065.1 Trachops cirrhosus
GAAGCTAAAGAACTTATGACACATGGACATGAACTAAAGCGGGGGAATGTGGGTGGGAGAGGGTGGAGGGGTGGAGGGGAATGAAAGGGGGATAATAGGACAACTGTAATAGCATAATCAATAAAATATATTTAAAAAATCAGAGCATACAAAAAAAATAAATCAACAAACAACAAGTGCTGGTGAGGATGTGGAGAAAGGGGAGCCCTTTATCAGTGTTAGTGGGAATGCAGATTGGCAAAGCCACTGTGGAAAAAAGTATGAGTTTCCTCAAAAAATTAAAAATGGATCTGCTCATGACCCAGTGGTTCTACTTCTAATTCTGAAGAAACCCAAAACACTAATTCGAAAGAACATAAGCACCCCTATGTTCATGGCAACATGGTTTACAATGGTCAATGATTCCATTCTTGTAACAGCAATGCTGTTTGACATGGGTAGGATTACAGACTCCTTAGTCCTTTCACATAGGACGTGTTTTGCTTTGGAGAAGATGGTGTCAGGCAGACCAGGAACCAAAACCACATTTAGCTCCTCTCAGAAAAAGATTAGCTACTTTTCAGATGAGCTAATAACCTCAGTAAAACCAGAAAGCACTTAAGTAAGCAGACTCTCCTGGGGAAAGAGGTATTTCAACACCCATCCTGACTACAATGGACTCTTATCATGAACAGGTGTTTGGGATTAGCAAAGTGGTAGATTTAAGCCATAAATATATAACATGAACTTTTTATTCAAATGTTACTGAATATCTATTTAGTGAAAACCTTTAGTGTTTCCATTGATACCTTTTTTTAGTCCTTCTAGTTTGAAGACAAAATAACATGTATCTTATTTGATAATCTTCAAATAAATAATCTTCATAAAAATCTTGCAAAGCAAAGCTAAATTCTCTTCCTAGCTTTCAAGTTTAATCTTATGTTCCTTAAATCTCAAAATTATTGCTTGATCACTTAAATCATTAGCGTGTTCTTTCTGTGTAGATGTTTGGAAAGTTTTCTTTGTTTCCCATATCAACATTTTGTAGAAAGAGTATTAAGATATATAAAAATTTTTTTAAATAAAGAAAAATTCTTTTAACTTTAAAAAACCTTCTAAATCAGCTAAAGTAACTTTTTTAGCTTTTTGTTTTGTCTTTCAGATCTCAAGTCAATAATTATTTCCCTCCCCCATAAGAGCCTCTTTAGAGTGACCACAGTTCTTGAAAGACACACCTGGTACTGCTTAAGAACTAACATTTAGGTGTCAGAGCTTCCTGCCAATTCTGATTCTCTTCAGCAAATTTTTAAAAAATCACTTGGATATGAACTTAGGTTGAAGCTGCTGTCAAAAATCCATGGCCTAATTAAAAAAAAAATCTGTAGAGGAACAAATGCACCTCCCTAGTAGATCCTGAACCTTGGCCTATTCTTTTAAAAATGCAGGCTGTTACAGGAATTGCCCAATTCTTTCTTTCCCCATTTCTTCAAATTCTTTTTAAATATTTTATTACTTATTTTTACAGACATGTGAAGGGAGGGAGAAAGAGAGAGAGAGAGAGAGAAACATTCAATGTGTGGTTGCCTCTTACTCCCCACCTACTAGGGACCTGGTCCACTACACAGGCAAGTACCCTGATTGGAAACCGAACCAGCGATCCTTTGATTCTCAGGTCAGCACTCAATCCACTGAGCCACACCAGCCAAGTCCACTCTCCCCATTTTTGTAGATTTCCAATTTTCTGAAGTATGGTCAGCTCTGGAGTGAGCAAATTCAGGAAATGCCCTTTTGACTATTGCAGTATCCATAGCTGCAATACTTCAGTTCTCCCTTTCCTGGCACCTTATTCTTCTTGTTCACAACAGATGGAGATTGACAATAATGTAGGATGTCAAAATTATGAACAGATATCCAGTAGCTATGTCAATTGAGTGACCATTTCTAAAATTTGTTTTACTCCATTGGCATAGACATCATTACTAGTGATAAATAGCAAACAGTCAAGATAAACAGATGCTATAAGGATTATATAATATTCCATTGCTCTGTATAACATAAATGCATACTATTCTCATATCTTCAAATAACTTAAATTTTAAAAAACACAATAGTAATTGACCTTGAATTATGAGAAATAATTTTTCTTACTCATATTGTTCTTAGCACCTACTAATTTCTAAATCTTAAATCTATTTCCTTTTCTATGAAATGTGAAAATAGTTGCCCCAAAACATTTAAATTTTTTAATTGGGGACACTTTAGTTGCTGTAATGTAATAATATAAAAATATTATTTTGTAGACTTTACACAGGCAAAATTTTAATCAAATATTTGATAAGCAAAAAGTTGGTTTGATTTTTGAATGGAGCTAAGCTTTTTTTAAAACATCTTTTAATTCATGACAAACTTGTTTGAAAAGGAAAAGAAAATAAACCTTAATGGAAATAATCAGAAAATTACTTGGATACTATAGTTGAGTGAAGAGACAAACATAGAAAAGTAGGAAAAGGAAACTGAATATTTGCTTTTAATTAAGGCTGGCTTGTCTTCTTTGCTACCTGGTGTATATTTTAGATAAGTCACTTAGCTGAGCTCTTTTATAGGTCTTGGGAATCTATTTCATTGCTCACTACAACTTCCAAGGTGGTTTTAATATGATTTATATATGTTATTTCGGGAGTTAACAGCCTCCTAAATTAAATTACTATTGCCTCACACTGAAAGAAAAGAGTCCTTTCAGGTAAAATTGCATTTTTATTTAAGCAAAATAACTCACAGTTTTTCTTTTTCTTTTTAACTGGTGTCTTTGCTCCTTTAAGTTTTCAATATTGTAGAAGCAGAGAAAGGTGATCATAAAAATTATCTTCTCTGTGATTTCTTCTAAATATACTTTGCCAGAAATACCTCTATTTTAGGCATCATCTAGGATTTGATTTAGGCTTGAGTGTTCTTATTTCTTTAACAATGGTTTATAAACCAGAAAGAGTTAGTTTAATTTCTGTAATTTATAATTTTCCTAATAGGAAGGTATTTCCCCATTGAAGTTTTGGGAAACTCACCTCAAGGAGACTTGTGTGTCGCTTTTTCTACACAGAAGTTATAAGATTTTGAGTCATCAGTGGGTGGGAGAAATGAATGGATTGATGTTTTCCCTAGGATTTTTATTTTTCTTCTCAAGGACATAGAAACATCACTACTGCTGATGCTTTACCTGGCACATAAGGGATTCTTGGTAAATGCCACATGCCTAACATATGATGAACACTCAAGAAATACTTACTGAACCTATGACCAATGAATGAATATATGATGAGCAAACATTTAGTTAAAGAAAAGCCTACAGTTTATCTGTTGCCGTTGTCTCCTTTTAGAGTTCTGGTCTCTTTACCCATAAAAAGAGAAGCCAGATTTGTTAAGAGGACATTCTGGTGAAGCAGTAGATCCCAGATGGACGTGTTGCTGCCTAGTTGCTGCTCTGCATGCACCCATGATACCCTGTCCTTGTCTGTATCGGGGCTGTCTTACTAGAATATACAGGGAGAATGGCTTGGGATGGGATACAGCACTTACAACTTCATGGAATAGTGACCCATCTTCCTTAAGGCTGTAGTAATAAACTGAATGTATTTTCTTATTTTGAAAATGTAGTTTTTACACTTACCTGAAGACATCTTGAGTATGTCTCATAATTTATGTAGTTTGCTTCATGTATTTTTATAGATGCACCACCCTTTCAAAGTTACAATTTGTTTTTCTCCTCATATTTTGGAGTACCAAATTGATATGTGGTGAGTGTGCGGTGTTGGAGAGGCAGTGTGGGATTGAATCCACTGTCAATCCCCATGTCTAGAGAGTCTTGAGGGTGTTTTTATCCTTTGAATATCCACAGGCCTGTAACAAATTAAGTGTCCATTAAATATTTTTTGGAATAATTTCTACTTTTAAAAAGAGGTTGAAAAGGATTGAAGAAAAGATTTTTAAAATTGAGGACAAGGTTTCACTTTAGCCGATTTTTCTAGGTATTTGTCTCTGTGGATGAAATCCATTTGGTAATTGCTCAGCTTTTTCCTTAATGTTAACTCTGAAGACAGAGCCAAAGGCCTCAGGAATGTTATACTGATCATTAATATTTGCTTAACGTTTCCACTAAGTATAAAGTAGACAATGATAGTGGAAATACACAGATATAATTTTGGTTGGTAAGTAGAAAAATGATTCTATTTCATTATATCCCATGCAACTGAACTAAACCTATTTTTTGGGGGAACATCTACATCTGTCACTGTGAAAATTTTAGTAATTGCTTATCAAGGTCGGGTTAAAAGGCATTGCCAGGTTTTTACGAAAACCAAAAACTATGGTAACACTAACATGCCGATGTATTTTTGTATTTTGAGTTGAAAAGTGAATGCAAAACAAGGATATTAAGTAACCAACATAATAAAGTGGCAAACATGAAAGCCACCAGACTGGAAGAAATAACTGAGCTGATGTTTTCAGCTCCCTTACCAACCAAGTAGGCAACCTGATTAATGGTGGAGATTGCAGGCAGTTCAGTGGTCACCTGAATGGACATAAGCAGATCATAATCACCTGACAAACTGGTCCAAACATTCTGCTTGTGCAATGGAAATAGCTAATACGAGAGCTCATACCCTAGCTGAACCAAATCACGCATTAACCTCAAATTAGACACAGAAAAAGCAGTTAAAAAACCCCTAAGACATAGTCTGTTTAAAATACAGTACTGATTTACTACATTATCAGAAAATATATTAAGAATATAAATTGACTTGTAAATAAGAAGCCCCAAGTGGGAAAATACAGATATATTTTCATCAAATTCTTGCCTTCTTTCCCAGAAATCAGTGAATGACTGCAGTTCTACTTCTGGATCACTAGTTACACAATCTATGCTTGTTGGTTGTTTTGTTTCATTTTTTATATTCCCAACCATTTATCAGAAACTAAGGAGACCTATTAATCATTTTCTCTAACTGCAAAACCACATAGCATATCCACTGTAGTCTTGAAATAAAAATAAGATAAATGATTTGACATAAATTGTGGCCTGATGGACCAAAAACAAAGATCAGGCACATGGTAGATCTATGAATGCCTGCCCAATGTTTAAAATATATGGTTGCTGGGCTCTTCTGACTTGCCATTTCCTTCACATTGGCATTCTGAAAGAACTACACATGGCAGAATAGAGAGTTACATCCAAATTAAATTGCATGTTGCTTGTAAAACAAGAATAAAGGTGCTGAATAGTAGCAACACTATTCTTAGACTGTCTTTTAGTCTTTTCTACAGGAAGTACCAAATGTTGCATGTACAGAGCAGAGTACATTCCAGTTATTATTGATCTTACTTACAAGGCTGGCTTCACTGCCAGGTTCCGCAGCACCATGGGATGAATGATACATTTGCCTGAATGACCAGGGGCTTTAGGTAAAAGCTGGTGTTTTGTCTGAGTACACCCAGAAAACGATATGTTAATACAAAAACCTTATAGAAGGTGGATTATTGACCCAGTAAGGGTTTACAGTAATTGAATGGGCAATAAAAAATGATTGGGGATCGTTCAAACTTTGAAAATAAAACATAATGATATAGCTAATTTATAACATATAACACAGGAGACCACATCTTTAATTCTGATTCATGCAGAGAGCTAAACAATTGCCCGCCGAAAGTATTACTTTCTAGAGTACCAACCTGGGTCACTGAGAGCCAGACCAGAGTTGTCATTTTATTATTCTTTTGATATTTTAACACAGGACTGGAAAAATACTTTCACCAGTTGCTGCTTCTGTACCTGTGTATTGTCAATGATGTTGCAATGAGAGTAGACCTCGTTTCTCACTGAGCCAAATACCCTCGGCATTCCTTCTTAAACATTCCTCCAATTTAATCAGAATTAGCATTCCCTTGAGGGATCAATTGCTGGTCATTTATTGTGATCAAGAGCAACTAATTCTTTATGCCTCAGTTTTCTCATGTGTTAAAAGGCTAAGGGAGGTTGTGATAAAATATCGTATGCAAATTTCCAGTATTCAGTGTTTGGTCAGGAAAACAGAATCAACTCTATATACCCCTATAAAGGGTCTTAACATACTGATGGGAAGTTTACCCTGAAAGAGCTGGGGAAGCAAAGATCAGAAGGTGATCTCAGCTTGATGTTATGAAGAGCTCCCTGGAGACCTGCTGTGACTCTCCTGTTATCCATACATCTGGCTCCTAGTGTTTCAGGAGGGTAATGCCCATTCTTCCCTCCCACCCCTCATTTTTAGGTGAAAGTGACTCCCTGGAAAATTTGAACATGGAATCATGGAGGGAAGGGAATCTTTGGAAATATAGTTCCCAGTTTCTCCTCTGTGATCCAGAAAACTTGAAAGGAGGTGGCAATGATGTCAAATTATGCATAGACAATAGTTAAACAAAATACATCCCACAAAACAGGTACTTTGGAGGCATTTGAGTACAAAGATCAGTATGGTAGAAAAAGCATTAAATTTAGAGTCAAATATGTTGATTGTATTACTCACTAGCTAAGTCAACTAGTACTATCTTAATAATTTCAATGTCTTCATTGGTTACACTTTCATGAGGACAAATGAGGTAATACAGGAATGTAGCTTGACTTTGCAATGTAAACATGGTCCTTTGCTTTTCCAGATATTTGGCAATATCACAGTACTTAAAATAACACTTACAAAGGCTATTGCAATACTCTTTTAGCCTACATTGCTATTGTAATAAATACTTCAGAAAATGGTTGTAAAAGTCAGTATTACCATTATTTTAGATTTCTTCTTTCATTTATTCATCCATTCACTCATTTGACAAGCATTAGCTGAATGTGTGTTATGATGCTTAATCCAAAGAGGAGAGATTACCAACCAATCAATCAGTCAATTGCTGTGTACTATCATTTGGTGACAAATAGAAGAGATGCTATTTCAAAGAGGGTTGTCACCTCTTCTCTGACCTCTAACTTCTGAAAAGGCAATATTTAAGCAGAGATTTGAATGAAGGTGGGAGACAAAAGTCATGAGAAGGGTTAAGGGGATAGATTTCCAAACAAGGAGAAGGGTAAGTGCAGAGGTGCTGAGGTGATGTGAATGTGGAGCGCTTGAAGCATACCGTCCATAAATATAGCACTTACAAATTTTACCAAGGACAGACTCTGTATGGATAAATTTCCTAATTTACCTTTAATTATTGAGTAGAATTTAGTTTTATATTTTAGAGTTTATTTTATGTTTTCAAATAGTTATTTTAACTGTCCATAATTAATTACATTTACTAATACAATTTTTAATCAATTTCTGTGTAATTTTTTTTAGTATAATATTTTTTTCTGTGTAATATTTTTTCAGCCAATAATTTTCTACTTTATTTTTCTTCTTTCTGGAATATATTTTTTAGTCTTTTAATGAAACTGCTGCTTTTGTGTGTCCATTTTCTGTTGTTATTGTTGCTGTTTCTGTTGCAGTTAGGCAATCGCTTATCTGGACATAAAATGTTGGGTTCCCTGTTATGTTTTCTCAGCACTTTGAAGATATTGAATATTATTAAATTCTTTTCTATCCTTGGTTGTTGCTGCATAAAAATTTCCCCAGCTAAAGGGTTATTCCTAGTAGATAAACATTCTTTTCTCTTTAGCAGTTTAAAATTGTTCTTTCTTTTTTTTAATGTTCTCAATTTTGCAGTACCTGTCTACATGTGGAATTTATTTTCATCACCTTTTTTCTTGCATTCAGAATACATTTGTGGTATGAAAATTCATGAATTTCTTCAATTATTGACTGTGTCAGTGACTTATCTTCAAATATTGTTAGCCTGTAGTTCCCTCCCTTTCTTTTATTTGGAAATCAGTTTGGACTTGCTGAGAGCCTGTCAGATCACTCTCCGACTCTTAACTGCGCCTCACCTCATCCGTCTCTCTGTGATGGGCTCTGAGTGCATTCATCAGTTCTTAAAGTTTCACTACTTCTACCTTTGTGACTATTTCAGCATTTATACAATTTATTGAGAGTTTTAAGGTTTTTATCCCCATGGTTTCTATTAAGCTTTTCACATAGCTGCTTTTTCATTTGTCTACTATGTTGAAAAAGATAAACTGAACATTATAGGTATGCTCATTTAAATTCTGTCAAAATGTTCCCTAAAATTAATTTTATTTGGAATAAACCAGCATTTTAATTGTTGATTTTCTTGGTTGTCAACAGCACATTTTTTGGCCTCTTTTCATGATGGTTTTGAAGAAATTTTTAGGTTCAAGTCCTGGCCTTCAGACCCTGCAAACCTTTGCTGAAGGATTAACACTGAATTTTAACTCTACTATGGCTTTGCATTTCTTTTCCACTTCCAGTACATGAAGATGTTTACCTTGATTTTTGAGCTCAGTTATTTCTAATTGATTTTTATTTGCCCTTGCTCTGTTTTTAGAAAGGAGGTTATGTGTTTAAGTGTGAACTTACAGAGTCATCCTAACAGAATCCTTATCGAGACTTATTTAAATATCTTATGTTTCCATAATTCATCTCTTTACTCAGAGATTTTAATAATTCATGACCATAGGTTTCCTGTTGAATATATTAAATGATCTATATACATTCCGAACAGTCTTGATTTTAAGCATGCTATTTCAAAAAAGAATATACCTGCTGTAACTAAACTCGTTTGTTTTTATCATGCTTTGCCCCCCAAAAGATTTTAAATGCAACTTAAATGTGATTACAGTTACATTTTTTCCTTAGAAATTTAAAATAAAATCAGATGTCAGAAATCATTTTTGACAGAACATATAGTATGGTTTTTTGATCTTGCAAAAACAACTTTATCTAAAATCCAAAAAATCTCTACACAACTCTCATGCCTCAGACAATTATTTTCTTATTCCTCACTCAAGCTTCAGCCCTTTCCACACCAAAATAACCCATTGCATTGAAAATTGGAGTGTCTGTATTTGTAACCTGGCTGCAGTAAGTCTGCCAGTCTTGCCACTGAAGGATTTGCCACCGCAAATTATGCAGTCAGCCAAACACTGCTCATAGCATCTGAATTTGAAAACCTATTTGGGAAAAAAAATCCGTTTTCAATGCAACCCAGAACTCATCATACTAAAGCTGGGAAGTATGGAGAGACGTTATCTGAGAGCTCTTGGTTTTTCCCAGTTCAGTGTATTGAAGGAATCAGGTACCCATGCCAACTTTCATTTGGATCAAGTCCTCTCCTTTAGTTCCTGTTTTGTTCTATCCTAAATTATTTGAGCCTTCACAATTTTTTAAAAAGATAAAAGGTTTTTAAGGCATGGGTATCATTTGGGGTGAAAAATTGAACAATTGAGTGTATAGTGAACTTTGATAGGCAAGTGGATTAATCTAAGAGGAAGGATCATCAGTTCTTTTTTAATACTTTAAGTTAATGTTTAATTTTTGATTTGTTTTTTAAGTTGCTCAAAGTCATAATAAATAGTAACATAAGATTTTAATGAGCAGGAGTCAGGGAATATTACTTTGAATTTCTTGTAATAAACATTAATTTCAGTCAGAACTTTTGGCTTCATTCTTTTGCGTGTAAAATAGCTGTTACTAAATATTTTTCTCCTGAATATACACTTATAATTGATCACAGTCCACGTTTTAATGTAAAAAAATCTAGCTCAAGGCCTCAAATTAAGCAACATGTATAGGATTTTTAATTTTCTCATATCTAATTGGTTAGAGCATCTTAAATGTTTTATGAGGGTAAGAGCCACAGTAGAACGAAGCTTCTTGGACCTCTTACTGTGCATCTATATAGGCCATTTCTGACAGCCTATCATTTACAGAACTGGGAGTCCTCATCACTAGACTCAGCAGGCAATAGGAAACTGTCTGGCTGATAGCATTGCTGTTATCTCTTTTAATAAAAACTTAATTTCCTTTCTTCTCTCTTATACTGTCAGATATCAGCCCCTTATTTATTTTCCTGACAGCTAGCGGTCAGCTTGTGAGCACCCAAGACTTGCTGGTTTTATTCCAACCATTTCTTCTTTCTGTCTCCCCATCCTCCTTTCCCGACAAAGCCATGGGGGAATGTGAGTTTGAGGCTGTTCCTAGGCAAGGCCGGCAGAGTTTCCATAAACATAGCACAGCTTGGCACAGAGATGCTGAAGGAGCCGCCACAGCATGTACAGCCAAAAGCACTTGTGGAAATCCTAGGAATGTTAACCAAGAATTGCCCCAGGTCCCCAAGTGCTTTTCTCACAGCACACTTAGCGCACTGTGTGACTGGACAAACAGCCCTTTGAGCTGTGAGGAGCTTTCAGCCTGTGGTTTGAAGCATGACAGGATGTGGCAGCCATGACTCTGGATAATGTAGTACGATGCAACAAAATGCGTCAAATTAGAAAATGGAAACTTTTTCTTCCCTGAACTGTAATTTGCCTGTCACTTGGCTTTAGCGCAGCTGAAAACAATTTTTTGAAAGTGAATGTTTATTTCCTGAAGTTTTGTGAATAATTATAGGCCTGTTCTCTATCTTACATACTCGGCATTCCACCCGCATTTTCCATAACTCTGTCAGCCCTGGCAGTTCCTAGCACTTGCCTATGTTGGTCCTTAGCATTAAAGGAGGCTGCCGTTGAATGCGTGGCACCTCTGACCAGAGTTGGGTGACATATGCTACCTACAATGCATCACACTCAACAAACTCAACATGTGTGCGTGTGTTTCCAAGTGTGTTTTCTAAATTCAGTGAGAAGGATTGACTGGGAAAATTCCTGATTGTAATCCATCTTACTATAAGAAGAGAACGGCAATCTAATGAATTTTTAATGAACTATGTTGCCTAGCCTAGTGTTTGCTGACAAACCTTTGCCTTTCTACGGGAAGCTTTTGACCCCATGTGGTGAGGGAGTTTGTAACCTGATGCTATTGTTGGAATAATTATTGTCTTAGGTTTTCCTGTCAGCATCCA
This sequence comes from Trachops cirrhosus, assembly GCA_028533065.1. Lineage (NCBI taxonomy): Eukaryota > Metazoa > Chordata > Mammalia > Chiroptera > Phyllostomidae > Trachops > Trachops cirrhosus. The sequence continues at coordinate 113,991,085 of CM052540.1, forward strand.
AGTTAGCTCAGTAAGGTTATATATTTTTGAAATTCTTGTACCTTGTCCTCTATAAACATATGCTTTGGAAAATCAGGTGGTTGAAGACCAATGAGTTGGTCATGAAACAGCTCTTACATCAATGAAAGCAACAACTTTGATGTTGTGCATATATGTATCAAGTTCCACGGTGTTATATATGTTTAATGGAATTATTGATGGGACATTTATCAGGATTCAGTTGAATATTATTTCTTCTGAATATTAGAATTAATATTTAGAAATAAGATTTTTATTATAATTAAAAATAAAATAACTCTTACATTGGAGTTGGGCAGCATTTTAGATAAATACTTTTTACCAAGTGCTTTAACATAATTTTGGTTTTTACTACCACCTTTCAAGAAAAATGTTATTCTTATTCTAGAGGGGGAAATTAAAATGTAAAGAAATTTCATAGCTCTTGGGTAGAGCATGCATCTAAGAAGATTTTTCAGGGTGTTCCTCTTAAAATATTAGGTTAGTTTCAGGGCAAATAGCCTTCTCATATTCCCAAATCCAGCATTTAATGCTTTGTGTTAGTTTATGAATAAGCAACAGCAGTTTCCTGTTCTTTATTTTGCCATCCATGACAGTAAAGGTTTGTTGGTCTGTGGTGTGTTATTTAGGAACATTTTCTGTAACTCTTAATTATTTAAAAACTCCTTTGATTGCAAATCTCCTGTGCTATAGAGTAATAACTGGATTTTTGGCAATGAGAATTTTATACAGGTGTCTGTGGGTTTGTGCAGTTCTGCAAGATGAAAAGTACTTAAACATTATTAGAGTTGTACGTTGACTTAAATTTAGTAACAGCAACATCTTTGAGATGGTAAAGTGAACATGTACATCTTAGAACACCACTATTGGGAAAATACATCTCTAACTTTTATTTCCATAATTGTGAAAGACAATGATGTTTTACTTTTGGTAAACTGATTCAGTTGCAATAAACTAGCATTTAAGGTATTATTTCCAAGAACATACTTGTTCTTATACACACATATGGGCTTACAAGAAAATCTCTGACATCTGTAGATACAAGAGACTGTCATATAAATTTCAAAGCAACTTCTGACCATTGCTCAAGAACACCTGTAAAATAGAAATAGATTGCTGTTTTTCACCCAAACTACTCTTACGGGACATAGCTCTTTCATTTTGGGGGAAGTGTCTTTCTATCATGTTTCATTTTTTGATACCTACTGCTTTGGGGAAAATACCCAAGTTTGGGAATGGGAGTCAATGTGAGAAATGGATTTTTCTATTTAATAGATATTTAGACTATAAGCAGAAGATATTGAAAGAAGTTTTGCCAGCTATCTATCTCTCCTTATCAAATTAATCTTGATGATTTTACAGAAGTTAGTGTGGACGACAAGCTGCCATAATACCGTTTAACTACTTTGCAGTTGGAGAGTCAGATTGCTATTGGCCACTGTGGTTTAAAACCATAATTATGCTCCAGCTCAGATCTCACATCTAGATTTCAGAATTACGTATCCAGTTATTTACTCAGTATCTCGTTGGATATCTAATATTGTTCTGCTTACAGTCTGTCCCATCTTAGTTAAATGGCACGAGCAGTCTTCCAGTGGTCAAGCCAAAACCCTTGAAGTTGTCCTTGTTTCTTCCCTTTTCTCACACTCCAACTCTAATGTATTAGAAAATTTTCTTAATTCTACTTTGCAAATTATCAAAATTGCAGATCTACAGTCTAAATAGCTTCACACTACTAGTACTATGCTTCAAGCCATACTCATCTCTCAACTGTATTATTATGATAGCCATTGATTGGTTTCCCTGCTTTGATATTGGTCTCAGATAAACCACAGTAAATCTTTTAAAATCAAAGTCTTGTCATTTCTCTGTTTAAAATCTTTTATTAAGATTGGCTTTCCATTTCATTTGACTAAAATGTCATATTTTTCTGTTACCTAAAGAAACCAACATGATAATCTTGCTACCCTCCCCCCTGCCCCCATACCTTAGTCCTCTGATCTCTTCCTCTACTATTTTCCCCCTTGCTCTCTCTGCTATAGTCCTTGAATTTGGCATATAAGGCATGATTATACTCCAGGGCCTTTGCACTGGCTGCCATCTCTGCCTAGAACACACATATATCAGCATCTGTTTCATCTATTTTCAGTCTGTATCAAGTGAGATTTACCTTTGCAATGAGATCTCCCAGACTTAAAATCCTTCCCCACCAACTTACCAATACCATTTACCCTTTTTTTTGTCTTTTCTCCCCATACCCTTTTGTTATACTTTCTAATTATTTGTTATGTCTATTGTGTGATATTTATCTCACTCTACTTCAATGCAAGCTCCCCAGAGGAATATTGCTCTGTCTTGTGCACTGATATATTCCAAACATCTGGGGCAGTTTCTACATAGTAGATGCTCAATAAATATTTGTCAAATGAAAGAAGGTGTGAAACAAGTTTGGGTTGGGTCTGTGTTACTTGTAGTTTGTAAATTCCAGACTAGTACATTCAATCAGTACTTTGGTCATTACTTTCCATCTCCTCCCCACCCCCAACCCAACTTTAACTGTTCAGTAGACACATGAGCACTAAGTCACTACTACATATATCACCATGTGCAATATGGTAGAGATCTAAACTAAAAGATTTGGTCCTCAACCACAAAGAGGGACGGGTGGTTAACAATAGCAAACAGCAAACAATAGCACATGCAGTGTATAATTCAGTGCAAAATCTTAATTTCTGTAAAAGTTCAGAGTAAAGTTGTGATAATTATAAAAGGATTTTAAAATTGGAGAGTCATATAGATAGTATAGAACATTATATAATTATTTTTATAAGGTTATGCGGTGTATTTTATTCATTTACTTTATTGTTAGTTACATGGAGTTTGGGTTTTTCATAAAGGGAATCATTACTAGTAGCTCCCAAACTGGCTGACAGGGGCCTCTAACCAGAAAGGAAGGCTTGTCAACAGATCGCGCTTTCTGCTAGACTTCTTCAAGAATGAGCCATTAAGAGGAAGTAGAGGGGTCTGTATGATTTCATTCTGTAGTAAATCAGCCAAATCAAAACTCAGGGATATGATGTGGCAAAGGAAGTAGGAACCTCAGGCATGTCAAGTTTTCCCTGGAGGGAAGCCGTGTAGGCAGGCGAGCACAAAAGCCACATAATCACCTTATTCATGACTGTGAGTTCATCTCTGCTGCTATCGATTGGCAAGTACTTGGAAAGAGAAGGTAGTGAATGACACTCTTAGAGAAAAGCTTAAATATATTAGCTAGTTAATTGAAAGGCTTCAACACATACCAGGCTTCAGGCGATCCAAGAACAAAGCAAGCTGAAATTTACCATAGTTGGAAATAGAAGAAAGTCAAGATCATCACCAAATGCCTAAGCATTGTAACTTTCAACTCTAAGTATTACAGCCTGTTTCTTGAAACTCTCCCCTAGTGTGTGTGTTTATGAACATTTTTCTTGTTTACTGTGCTATAAAAATAAAATAATTTGAAGTAATGAAACATGCTAAAAGAGTAGTTGCCCATATATTAGTCTTCATGAGGATTCAACCATGAAAAGCTGCTCAGCTCAATCCTACTGTGTATTGCTAGTAATCACATACTGCAGTTTGAGGTATCCTGGCTAGTTAACATGAATTTAAGTAGCTTGACACATTTAATTATATATAAAACCAACTGGCTGTAGTTTATCAACATAAAAAGATACAAGGTGACTATGGGCTTGATAAAACAATAAGGTACTCTTGATCAAGACAGCATAGAATGCATGTCCATTCATTTATTTGTTCACCCAACAAATATTTATTCAGCCCTTTCTGTTGTAATAAATAATGATTTGATAAGTGGGGATGGGAAAAATATGAACAACTTAAAAGTCAGAATGGGGAATTAAATGTTCTGTCTATTAAAGTAGAGAATGTTACTACTACGAACAGAGAAGTGTCCTAACGGTTCAGTGAACATACTGGGCAGGAAGGAGGGAATGGATCAGGGGCAGGAAACAAAAAAGGCCAGGCTAGGGGTATGGTAGGGATAGAGAGGGAGGGAGGAGTGACAGGAGACAGCTATGAAACATAAATAGGGCACAATCACAAATGGATAAGAGTGATGGGAAATTCTCTCTTGAAAAGTAATAAGAAAAGAAGCCTGATTCCAGGGTATGGCAAAGAATGAAGGCAGTTTTGGAGGGGGAGAAGGACTTACTATTTCTTGAGACAGAGGCAGGGGTAAGAAGTGAGAAAATAGTGTCATTGAGTCACTGTAACTACATGTGCCACAGATGATGACTTGGTCTTATCAGCGATATAAATGCTCAAGTCAGTATCTGAGGAAGATAACAACTTCCTTCCCTCTCACTGCAACTCTATCGTGACGACAAAAGCATATTCTGAGGCCAACCTATAAATAGAATACATCTCTCCTTCCCCAGCTAAATTTCCAAGTGAATTTCTAACTCTGGTTTTTACCAAAATTTCTTCTCTTCAGCAGTCTTACTTTTCCTGCATTTTTATGCACTTGCCCTGCCAGCCCACATCGCTCTCCTGCACACTGCTGCTGTCTCCCCGTCCCCCTGGAGTCACGTCTTCCCATCGCATTGCTCTGGTTCCTCCTGTTACGGAAACGAAATTGTCTTGTCTCTTTAGATAAAGATCATCCTAAATTAACGTAGTTTGATTCTTGCCTGTGTTGTCATCCTTTCTTGGTTTTCAATTTGATTTCTACGTGGAACATGATGTATTTGTGGATTAATAATAGCACTTCCCTTTCTGTTAATCATGTTCTGTTTTTCTGTTTTCAAATATGAGTCATTTAAGCCAGTGGGCTCCAAAGCAGGTGTGCACACAACCCAGTGGGCAAGCAGCATGGAATACAGAAAGTATTAGGATATCCTTCTTCGTATCTAAAATAGGAAACATTTTTCTAATATTTAGTATGTGAAATGAACTTGCTTGTACGTCACACTGTCATATGTTACATATGCCACTCAAATATTCAGTCTGTCATGTCCTTTTGCAGTTTACATGTACCTGGTTTAGGGAGTCTGTGCATGATGCCACCCACTTCGACTCCAGCCCCTTCTTTACTAAAAAGTACAAGTGACTTTAAGAGACCCTAGCAGAAAAGCCATAGATTAAAGGTTTTACTCGGAATGCAACCACAAGCAAACAACTAGACATGGGCAGAGCTGTCACCGCTCCTTTTCAATGAGCTAAATGACAGCCAGTATTCATGAAAAAACAAAAACAAAATGTAAGACATGGAAGAAGATCTGACAAGTAGTTGGATAACAAAATTGAAATTATGATGAAGAATGTTTCAAATACAGTTTTATGCATATCATCATTAAAGATAGCTATAATCCCAAGCATATATTCTGCCCTTAGTTACTGGTTAATAATGATAGTACATGTATATAATTTGTAAATAAATATGCATATATTGGGGAATTTGCTTAATGTCATTTTACTAATAGGAGTGAATCATAACAGTTTGGAGACCTCTGATCTAGTGCATTTTTTATTGGAGAATATGAATAGCTTTTTTATGATTTAACAAAACGTTAAGGTTGCTGCAACTATAAAATGTAGCTTTTTAAAAATTTTTTTGAGTTTTTTAAAAATATATTTTATTGATTATGCTATTACAGTTGTCCCATTTCCCCCCTTTTTTCCCCCTGCACACCCTCTCCCACCCACACCCTCTCCCACCCACATTCCTCCTCTTTAGTTCATGTCCATGGGTCACACATATAAGTTCTTTGGCTTCTACATTTCCTATACTAGTCTTAACCTCCCCCTGTCTATTTTCTAAAATGTAGCTTTGAGAATAGAAGATTTTCATGGCTTTAAAAATATACTTGTTTATCACTAAGACACTACCCAGCAGAATTCAAAAGAAGCCTCTCTCCTGACAAAGAGGGAAAGCATGCCCCAAGGGTGAAGACAGACTCTGGTGGGCGGCCACAGGGCACAGGCACTGAGTTTTGCGTTGCAACTCTTCTCTCTATATATCATACTGGGTTCAAGTACGCACCACAGGCTGTTGGCCTTGGTAGAAGGAACCATGGACACTCTTTGGAAACTTACTTTCACTGCTACTGCAGTTTTAAATGTCCTAAATCTAAAGTAGCTTTTTAAGGTGCTTTACTAATGGATATGCTCATTTGGAGCTTAATTCTTCTCCTTGGAATACTTACAAGGGCTTATGGAAAGGAACCTCCTCAGTGGTCCTATTGTGTTGGGAGACAAACACTCTAATGATTTTGTCCTCAAAGGGCACAGAACCCTTATCATGCATTATGACCACCAGTCACACTTCATTTTTCAAGATGATGGAGGGATTTCTTCTTTCCCATGAGTTAGCACAGGGCACAATTTCAAATGCAATTCCATGGGCTACTATTAATTCAAGGGGACTATTGTAGCCAGCAAGAATTTTGAAAACTGTGTTTTCCTTCTAAGATTTTAAAAGCAGTATATGCAGGCTCCCGTGTGTAGTTACCATTACATTCTAAAATTGAAATGAGCCAGTTTTGCATTATATTAGTGTTTTGTTTAGAAATTGAGAAGCTAGATCCACAAATCATTAGCTAGCCCTAATTACTATGATGATGAATACTATACAATTGAAAAGACTATTATGATTTTTTAAATTATAAAAATAATTTTAGAAATGGAAAGTGTCTATGGTGTGGACAATGAACAGACTGAGAAGACTGAAGAAATGAGGTCACATGCTGCTCCCAAGGTTCATTGGTAAGCGATGAAGAAGCAAAGAATGTAATCAGGAATCACCTTGTGACAAGACACTATCTGAGCTGTAAAGTTAGAGCATTTAAGGGTTGTCAAGGAACATGTATAAAGGACACATGGACAAAGCCGAAGGAGGGTAGGATCAAGGATGGGAGGTGGGGTTGGCTGGGGTGCGGGGGAGTGGTGGGGAGAAAATGAAGAAAACTGCACTTGAACAACAATAAAAAAATAATAATAGTAAAATATCTTGAAACATTGTACTTCACCTAACAAAACTAGTATCAACTGGAATATGTACTATCAAACTGTCTTTTGGTAGCTTGCATGATTTTTGAAAACAGATTTCTTTTGAAGTACTAATGTTGTGCTGTCTCTAGATAAAGATTCTAAGATGCATCCTACTAGGATGATATAAGCCTTTTGAGGCACCTGGACTTTGATACACAACAGGTCATGGACCCAGCAGGAGAGCTCAGAGAATATTCTTCTGCCCAGGAACTCCATCCAAGCAGGAGAGTTAAGAGGCACTGCTTCAAGCACCAGGACTCTTCATGACTGCATGGCCCTCAGCTTTTCAGAGAATAGAGGAGTTGGAGAAAGGTTGTAAATATCTGCTGAGGTACAGAAAGTATTTGGTGTTAAGACTAGAGAGTGAAGAGATATTCTACCTGGGCAGTAAAATATGGTGATATTCTCAGCAATTCTGGAAGCTGGTGGATGGCTGTCAGATCTCTGGAATGCTGTCCGTGCTCAGGTCTCAGTCTCTGCTGATAAGAAACTTGTAATCCCACCCTCAGAATATTTCAAGCCAGTGGTGAAATGAATCAACTTAAAGCAGCAGCCAAGTCCAGATCCAGTTAACACAGCCATATCCCTCACTTCTAGTAGACTGAGAGAAAAGGAACTTGCACCTTTTGGTGGTAAATATTATTTGCTTTAGATTCTACTCTTCTCTTATATAAAATGTCTGGCTTATATTTACAGATTATAAGACAAGAAAATGGCATCCATGGTCAAAAGAGGAAATGGTCAACAGAAGCAGATCCATTGATGGACCACAGGATGGAATCATCAGATAGTGGTTTTAAAATATATGTGATAAAAATGATTTTTAAAAAAAGGTATAGCAGATATGGCACACAACATTTGCAAAGAAATGGAAAATGTTAGGCACACAAAAATTTTTTAAAAATCAAACTAAGATATGCTAGAAAAGAATATATAACATCAGGAAGATTTTATGAGATGGACTTAAAAGCAGATTTCATATAGCAAAGGAAGCTTTAAGTAAACTTGAAATAGTCAATGGAGAACATTAGAACAAGGTATTTAAAAAAACAAAGAACATCTAAGACCTTTGGGAAAATATAAAATAGTCCAAGGAAAGGAAGAGGAGAGTGGGACTGAATATTTGATAAAATAATAGTTAAGAGCACTCTAAATCTGATGAAAAATCCAACTCACTCAGCAAATCCAAGCAGGATAAACACAAAGAAAACCACATTGTAGTCAGTTGCTGAAAACCAAAGATAAAGTTTAAAAGTATCCAGAGAAAAACAGCATGTATAAAAGTGAACAGCAATAAAGAGGATAGATTAGTTCTCAGTAGAAATAATGGAAGTCAGAAGATTAAAATATACTCTCAAACAAGAATTTTATATCCAACAAAAATATACTTCAAAAAGGAAGGCAACATAATGATATTAGATAGAAAGAGCTGAAATAAAATATCTCCCAGTGACCTTCACAGTATGAAATGCAGCTGGAAATTCTTTGGGCTGAAGAGATTAATACCAAATGGAACTCAAGAGCTTTCCTTTTAATTATTTTATGTTTTTAGTTATATGTATTTATTCCTTTAAAAAACTAAGTGTTTAAAGCAAAAATGATATATTATAAAGTTGTTAACACACATACAAGTAAAATATAAGACAGAAAGAACACAAAGGGTGAGTGTACATGGAATACTACTTACAGCTTTATAGTATTTATGAATTAGTATACTATTACTTGGAAGAAAAGTGTGGTAGCTCATAGATGCATATTATATTCAGATCCACTATTAAAATTACACATACCATATATAGCTTAAAATTAATACAAGAAAGAAATTCTCAATAACATCCATTTCTCCCCCAAAAGGCAAAAAAAGGAGTTGCAAAAGACACAAAGAATAATGGACTAAATATGAAACAAATACAAATTTCTGAAATTAAAACAATAATATTAATAATTATATTAAATATAAATGGAATAAATGCTTCTGTTAAATGGCAGAGATTTGTAGACCAGATTACAAAGCAAGATCCACTTGTGAGCTGTCTGTAGAAGATGCAAATAGGTTAAAAGTAAAAAGTATAAGAATATATGTAATATAAATACTAAATATAAAAAGATAATGGCTTTATTAATATCAAGACAAAATTACCAAAGAAAAAGGACATTCTATATTGGTAAACAGGTCAATTTGTCAAGACATAAATTTTCAGGATAAAAATCATTATACAGTAATCAATCATATCTCTATATTTTAGTAGTGATCCATTGAAGAACAACATTGAAATAAAAATTGCATCTATAACAACATCAAAAACATCAAAAATATAGAAGTAAATCTTATGAAATATGGAAAAGGACTCTGTTGAAATTATAAGACACTAGTGAATGAAATTAAAGAATATTTACTTAAACTAGAAAGGCATAAAATACTATTGGATGGGTGGAACTGATACTGTTCATTTTCACAAAATTAATAAATTTAAAGTAATATTTACCAAAGTTTCAGCAGACTTTTTGTAAAGAAATAAACAGGCTGGTTTTAAAATTTATACAAAATGCAAAGGACCTAGAATAGCGAAAACAATCAAAAAAATAATTTGAAAAACATGTTACCTTTTCAAGACTTACAAAGCTATGGCAATCAAGATTGTATACTTCATCATAACACTAAATTAAACAGCAGGTTAGGAAGAGTCTTGGAATTCCAGAAATAGACACACGTGTGGCAAATTGAATTTTGATCAAGGTTCCAAGTCAATCCAAAAGGTATGCAAAGTCTTTTTGAACAGATGTCACTGGGACAATTAGAAATAAACTGCAATCCATTCCTCATTCCTCACATAGACATGAATGTAAGGTGGTCATAGTGTAAGTGTGAAACTCAGAACCAGTAAGCTCCTTAAAGAAAACATTAGGAGAATATCTTTATTACCTTGGGACAGGCAAAACTGTTTTAGTCAGAATGCAAAAAATATTAATCATAAAGACAAAATTGATAAATTATACCTCATCACAATTAAAAATATCTGTTCATCAAAAGACGCCATTAAAAATAAACATGCAAATCACAAACTGGGAAGAAATACTTGCAGCAAAATAATCTGAATATTAAAAAAATTTAGCCCTGGCTGGTGTAGCTCAGTGGATTGAGCACGGGCTGTGAACCAAAGGGTCACCAGTTCAGTTTTACCAGTCCAGGCACATGTCTGGGTTGCAGGCCAGGTCCCCAGTGGGGGCCACGTGAGAGGCAACCACACATTGATTGTCTCTCCCTCTCTTTCTCCCTCACTTCCCCTCTCTTTAAAAATAAATAAATAAAATCTGTAAAAATTAAAAAAATTAGAATATCTACCAACCTCCTAATAATCAATTATAAAAGACAAATAATCTAAAAATAGAAGTGAGAACTTACTGACTTCACAAAAGAATATGTGAATGACCACAAAGCTCATGAAAAAGTTGCTTCACATCATCAGTCCCCAGGGAAATGTAAATTGAACCACAGCGAGCTACCATCCGTAGTCATGAGAATGGCCAAGACGAAAAAGAGATTGACAGACATCTCTAAATGTTAGTCATTAAAACAATCTTTTTGTTTTTGTTTCTAGTTTCATTAGAAAAGAAATTGCTTATCCATGTGCTCAGCTGATTTTTTTCTTGTCACTGACAAACAAGCCGAGTTTAAACCACTGGCAGATACTAATTTTGTTGTTAGTTTCAATGGTTCATATTACACACATACATATAAAAGAAACCATTTCAACATTAAAATCCTATCATTTTATCTGAAGGTTCAAATACATATACTTTGTCAAATAGGAGAATTAAGTTTTAAAACATCAGAGAATAATAATTTCACCAAAAGTTACTTAAAATTATTTTGTTTACATAACATTTATCTATAGAAAAAATATCTATGAACTTTAACTCATACACTGTCCACAGCATACAAGGACGATGAATGGATGAATAACATGGGGACAGAGAAGAAAAAACAGGATGCAATTTTCTTATGTTTTTAAGGAAGAAAATTAGGAAAAATCAAAAATCATTAGGAACATAGTGTTTTATGAACCACATAAAAAATGAAATAAGGAAAAAAAATGGAAGACTGATTTTTATTTATTTAGAGTAATTATGTTTCTTCTAATGAGTCCCATTCTCATGCTTTGTGGTAAAGATTCCTTAGAGTCTTTATCCCTAAGTTCTTAGAGACAGTGAATCACATCAGGGATCTGGGAGGTTGTTCCAGCCTTCCAACTTACTGTGATGATAAGTATGGAGGATTTATTAACACAGAGCTATTCAGAGTTATCGATGAAAAGAAAAGATCCATCATGTAACTCCCAGGGCACTAAAGGAGATTCTACTTTATTGACTCAGTAGTTAATAGAATCACTCATTTATATGACCTGTTAAAAATGATTTGAATTTGAATGATGAATTTTATTTGGCCACTGAGTTTTTTGAAAGTAGGGAGGAAAAAGAAGGAAAACATTTTGCTAAAATAAATATTTTGTCCATTTATTTTTAAACCTGAGTATAATTCACGAGACAAAATGTGTTGCCTAGTAGTTAAAAGTCACCAAAAAAACAAACAAACAAAACAAAACAAGTGAGTCTTTAACAAGCAATCTTTGCTCCAAAGAAAGCTGAGTAACCAACTATTATACTTTCCCTCAGTCATTACTTTCACTCTTCTTTCCATGCCTCCCTTACATTTCATTGCAATAAATAAACACAAAAATTCAAAAATGTCCCAATGCCACAAAAATAGTGTCAGTGTCCCCTTATATAAGTAATTGTATGCATTTAGTTTCTCATGTTTGAAATAGCAAGGTAATTTTTTGTAGATCTCTCTTATTTGTCTTAGAAACAACCACCTAAATTTGGGTTCTGAGAACCCTTCTCCCACCTTCAGAATGTGTCCAAGTGCTATAGAACAAAGGTTAACGACATGTCCTTTGTTGCTAGACAGATCTACATCTCCCTCTTAAAACTCTATGCTCTTGAGCAAATAATGGCCTTGCTCTGCAGTACCCTCATGTGTAAAATGGGGCACACAGTGGTTGTGTCTGGACCACAAACATCATTCTACTTTCAATGATTCATCTGTTTGTTGTCATCCAAGCTCCTTGCCAGTAATTTGAGTAGCAGTGTTTATATGTATGTACACACACACACACACACACACACACATATTTTTTACTTGCAGCCAAAAGCTCAGTAATAAAGGAAAAAATAATAGACCTACATCATAGAGCTTTTGTAAGGATTAAAGGAAGTAATGCATGGAAAGCACTTAGTTTTATATAGTGCCTAGGTTCATTGCAAGTTCTCAATTAAATGTAACTATTGCTGTTTCTGTTGTTGTCCCAGCAAAGAAACCTGGGGAAAACAGCCATGTCCACTTTGATTTGGGGAGGGGATTTAGGAAGAGGAATAGTGTTTGAGCCAGCTCTAATCTTTTGGTATCTCTCTTCACACTTGTAGTGGGGCTTTCTGATGTACCATCTGACCTCACATTTTAATTCTTAACATTTTCCCTCTCTTCTGGTATCCTTTGATTTGCACTAGTTTTCCTCTACCTAGAATTTTCACTCTGTTAAATGCCTTGAGATGAACACAGAATGGAGTTAATGACAAAGAACTCACTGCCTTTTCTCTTTTGCTTCATGTTTTCAAAGAATTACAAGATGATGTTCTTACGGGGAGATGGAGACAGGGCTGTGGCTAGTGGGTTTTCTGCTACCTTGTGCCTAGAGTGAATTAAAGCTTTTATGTTTCAACATTAGAAAAAGTCATGTTGCTAGGTATTTGGAAATCACTGCAGGCAGGCTGTTCTTGAACAAGGTACTGGGAAGACTGAGAAAGTCAAGGTGGATTTTCCAAGGGTAAAAATATCTGTCCCGTGGTTGTCAGAAGAAAGAGTGATCTGGCTACAAGGACAGAGTGAACTGTGTTCCTGTGGCCTGAATGGGAGGGATAAGCGACTGGTCCCAGGAGTTGTGTGCATGTGCTGCTGTGTGACCGGTGGGAATTCACGCCCCCATTTCAAGTCTCTCAGGCTAATGCATGTCATGCCCTTGGAACATGGGACAAGGTCCTTGTGGCTGAGCCTGCCAACACACCAGCAGAGTCACTTGCCTTTATGAGAATCACGTAAGCTTAGACCATGAGCCATGCAACAGCAAACAACATGAACTACCATCAGAGGCTTTGCCCCCATTTTTCTGAACCCCCTAAACCCAGGCAGTTCTGGTGTTCCCCTAGGAAGGAAGGAAAAGGAAGTTATAAAACAGTAACCTTTTCATGATCCTTGGCCATTTGAGCTGGGAAATGGGTATGATTTGTTTCAGAAATATGAAGAAATGTGTTATGTACCTGAAATTGCATAGGAAAAGTCCTACTTGCTTCAGACCCCTAAGGTGGATGGTTTGCCCAGTTGTCTAATCATCCAGTGTCTTATGCTCTGATGTCACAGACCAGGACTTTTCATTTCTGGATGACTCTGAATACCAATGTTAAATAATTTTTAAAACTTCATTTGTTATCATTAATCCCTGAATATTAAAATAGTCCAAGGGAAATGTTAGTTTTTCTTTCCTTTTTCCTGTTTTCATTTCTCTTTCAATTCATAAACTAAAGTTTATGGTCCGATATTTGAGAAACAAACCAATGTTCTGCACATGTTAAGTAGTAAACCATCACTACACCATTAGTAACAAACCCCATGCAGAGCGTCTCTCTGCCTGACAAAATGTTTAGAGAGGAAACACTTAGTGGAAGCATTAGAAACAAAATGCATTTCAACGAAGGCAGTGTGGTGTGCAGCACATCAAAATATGGAGATTAAAGCACTCGCAAACTTTCCTCTATCACAAAACTGTCCTGCTTGTCATTTTAGGAAACTAGCCTATCAAGCATATGCTTTGATCATTTATAACAGATTCTTTCTGACTGGCTGTCAACATGAAAATTAAAATGCCTAGTTGAGAAAGCACAAAAGCAACTTTGGTAAAGAAAGATTAATCATTTGTTCCAAATAATAAAGCATCTTCACCAGTATAAATCAGTCTAACATCATTAGGAACTTCTATTCTCTGTAGAAAACACACACCATCTAACATTTAAATTAAGGTAAACTGCTTATACTTAGTATCTATCATATGCCTTTATCTGTAGACCTAGACACTGATGAAAATAAACCAACAGAGTACATTTTGTGAGGATATGAAATCACTAGTAATATGTCCATTCGTGAAGAACTCACTTATTCACATGTTTAAATTAATCACTCTATTAAAATATAAGTGCATTTTTTATATTCTAACAAGTTAAGGAAATGAAGGAGACCAGCTCAACAAATGCAGATGGGCATTTCGTAAGGATAGTCTTTCACTGACAGTGAGCCTTGAATAATTTGAAAGTAAGAATTGATTTTTTTTTCTACTTTAGTTAAAGCATGCACTTTTACATGTAAAGAAATGGTCCTGTGAAGGAAGAAGAATCAACAACATAACCCTAAATATTACTTGTAATAATGAAAAAGTAAAATACATGTTAGCTGGTTAATATAATCATCCACATTAGGATATTTGGCATTTTAAATTTTCCATTCTTTATTAAACAAGCAATACAAGCTTTTGACATGCTTATTTTATATTAAAAAAACTATGTGACAAAACTGTGATGCATATTAGCTCTTACAGCTTTTTACATTTCACAATGTTAGCCTGGCCCAAATGATTTCATATCAGAACCCTACTATGATTTATGAATGATATAGACAGACTGAAATTTCTGATATAAGAGTATGAACATCAAGCATGGAAGTGATCATTACAGAAAAGTAAGGTAGCTATCAACTTAAACAAGAACACAAAAAGACAAGATCAAATCTTTGTGGAACATAACAAAATCCATAATTTTCCTTGTCATTGACAAGCTAGAACTTAAGGTACACATTCATTATCTGAGATACAGTGTTACTCTTTCGAAAGGGTAGATAATTAAGCACTTGATAGTCAAACATATTCTATCTGGAGAAGCATAATTTACATCCAGAATCCTTTGAATTTCATCATTTGGTTTATTTACAGTTTCTAGCTACATAAAATGTGTCATCAACATGCAGGGACGTGGCATTTGATGAATGTTGACATGAATGCATGTCACTTAATACTTGCAGAACATTTACTTCAGTGACCAAGTTATATATAAAAGATTAAGTCTGAAGTAAATCAAGGGAGATGGGAAACTTCAGGGAGGTGAAGTGAAGGCGGCTATTCTTAAAGCAGTTTTCTCCCCTAAAGGTGACGATGTGCTGGAGAGGGTCTCTGTTGTCTTCCATGTCTGAATTTCTAAATCGTTAATACATGGGTTAGCATGCTTTTTGAAAACATGGACTTAAAATCAAACCACTTTATATACTTTTATTTATGCAAAGTGTAAATTGGTATTTTGTTTATATTTCCTCCCTAGAAATAAACTGCAAATGCTGTGCATGCATGCAAACACACTTAGCTATTAAGAAATGTGATTATTTGCCATATTACTTTTTTCCTGTAGACACTCATTTTCTTTTTCTAGCTAATAGTGCAGAATTGATATGGGAGAGGCTCTGGCTTTAAGGTCTATCTGTTGCATGATTTGGATAAAATGCACGTTACAGACAGACGGGTGCATGTGTGGCCATCTGACTTGCCTCCAGGAAGGCAGCTTGGGAAATTTTCCTTGGAGCTATTTCATTTTCTTGGTTTATTCAGGAATCAGTCTTGACTTACATGGATTCTCTGCTAAGGTGGAGCTATGTCCCGTGGGTTTATTCTGTAAGAGTGACAGTACTTCAGGCTTTGCTCTTTGCTGTACAGGAGATTGCAGGGGCTGCCTCCAAGGGCCCTGCAGACCTGGAAGGATTTGATAGGGGTTTTAACTTAAACTCCGATGCTAACATACAAATCAGAGGGCTTTTGCCTGATGATGAACATTAAGATGATTCTTTCCAGATTGATATTCCATATAAACCATGAAAATTTGGGTTCATAAGTCCAGAGTCAGAAGGAAATCAAAGAAGTCTCTATAATAATCACTAACATTCCCTAAATTCCAGCAACGTGCAGTCCCCACCCATTTCATATGCACCCTTATGCTGTGAACAACCCTGAGATCTGAGAGAGGTTCAGAGAGCCAGCGTGTCTAACATCACACAGCGATGGGTGGTAGAGCTGTGAGTGATCCAGGTCCAGGTCTCGCTGGGGAGAAAGACCAGACTTTTCCATTACACCACACTTTTTTTCTCAGGACATGATGAAAAGGGGATTTTGAAGTCATCTAAGAAATCGTTTAACTCGAATTCTTCCTTCATTTTGAAGTAATGGAAAATGGAAGCTTTGCCCAGAGTCTGAGGGCAAAATCTGTACCCAGAAATACTAAACCTCAGTTAGTATCCTTTTACCTAGCTGGAAGTTAATGCAAAATTTTAGAATAAATTGAATTTGTCTTGCACAATAGTTATTTTCTAAGATGCTGTATCTTCCACAGTTGCCTTAACACATAGACGTTCTGTCCCAAGATTAATAGGAACTACAACAAAATACAATTAAAATTATTATCATATCCTGCATGTGCTGTTTAAAAATCCCACCCTACATTATGTATGCAGCATTGATGATTTTGCCCTTGGGATAATGTGGAGAACATTTAAATTGTAGGAGGTCAGGCCTAGAAAGGGTCTCAGAAAAGCCTGATACAAAAGCCTTCCCCTAGGCCTAGCCAGTGTGGCTCAGTTGGTTGGAGTGTCATCCCATGCACCAAAAGGTCTAAGGTTCATTGCCTTCTCGGAGCACATACCTAGGTTGCAGGTTCAATGCCTGGTATAGGCACATACAGGGGGCAACAAATTGATGTATCTCTCTTACATTGATGTTCCTCTGTCACTCTCTCTCCCACTTTCCTCTCTCTCTAAAAGCACTTAAAAAAAAAAACAAAAAAAAAAAAAAAAAACCTTCCCCTGCAGATGAGGAAGAGAGCCCCAGAGAAGTTAATCCCATGGCTCAAGCTTGGTGGTAAGTTAGTGTTTAGGTTTGTCCTTCAATCTTCTGATTCTACCCCTTGTGCCCTTGTCACCATGTCATCTTTCTTACCTTTCACTAAATGTATTTGTTTTTAAATATGCAGAACTAAGTTAAAGGGAAAAAACTCTGTAAACGGGGAAAAAAGATACAGAATAAAAAAATGATGAACCAGGGAAATACACAAATGGTTGCTATCCTGGCTGTAAATCTCAGTGCAATGATTTCTAACTCTTGTTTCCCTTCATGGAGAACTTACCAGAAAATGTCTGATATTAGAGATGTTCTTTGAACTTGCTTCTGGCTTTTTGATTTCTCTTTTCAGGATCCAAGAAACAGATACCAGTATTAATAACTGGATCTCATACTTTTCTTTATTCTGACTAGCTGTGGTTAAGGCATGTTCCTTTTGCATTCTTTTCAAATTCGCTAGTGTTATGAAGCAATGAAAAAACAGGATCTTAAGAAGAATACCTAAACCCAAACCTTTCACTGGCCCTCATGGTTCTACTGCTCTTTACTTTTGAAACACTGTCAGTCCTTCCGTCTGCAGATGTCTCAGGCACTCTGTCTTATAACATCCTGTCTCTTGGAAGACATTCGTCTTTTTTATTGGTACCATCTTGACTTGCTCTTTACCTAAGTGACAAGCGATCATAACTTCCTTGTCTTCCTTAGAGGAGGTCTTCATGAACTTGATGAATGAATGATATTTAATTATTGCCTTCAACAAAGGTCTACACACTCCATTCATTTATGACTAAGCCTTCTCTGCATCAACTGCATGTATTTTTCCTGTGGGTTGGCATCTAAAAAAGGAAAATTAACCCCCCAAATTCTTGGTTTAATGTACTTTTTCTTAAAAAAAAATTCACGCCCCTGATAATAGGCACTCACCCTCCTCAGCTCCAATCACGCTGTCATCCCAAAAGGCCTCCTCAACCCTAGTGTGACCTGGATCCTGCCAGCTCTGGCGTTCACCTCCAGATCATCCTTTCTCCTGCCTGTCATTTTCTCCAGACTCTTATTATCTGCAGTATGAAATGCTGTGTGCTGATAGATATTGGCAGATCCTGGTTAAAATTCATTTCACATAGCTTGCTCTTACTTCAAAGGAACAAAGGTTTTTGTTGTTGTTGTTGTTTTAATCTTAAGAACAGAAAACCAAGTTATCTTTATAATGATAAGCATAAAACTGGGTTTTTGTTTGACAAGCAACGTCTAGTGTTTCCTGTCTTTTCAACTCAAACAACTGGGCACTTCAGTATTATGCACCCCGGTACTCCTGCTTTGGGATTTTGTCATGTCAGGAGCTGCTGACAGCTGACAAACTGCTATGTGAAGGGCAGTGCTTTCCCTCTCAACATTGCTCAGCCTGCAAGGGAAAGAAGAGGCCCCTGTCTAAAACAGGGTGAGGATATTTGCCTAGATTCTCTGCTCCTTCCATGCAGCAGGCATTTGTTTCAGAGTAAGGCGGCTCTCTCCATCCCCAAGCAGAGCATCATCTGATACTCACTCCAGACCCCTCCCAGTCTGCTCATCTGCAGCCGCATTCGCACTTCAAATCACTAACCACTTGCACCGCCAAAGCCCCAGCAAATTTCCACTTGAGTCTACATCACAGAACCTCAGCCTATAAATAATCATCGAAAACATAATATTTGATGAAAACATACCCCGCCCCCCAATGTAACAGCCAGAAATACAAGGAATCAAATTATTTTGTACTGATTGACATGCATGGGTTTAGATTGTACAGCCAAAATGACAGTGATAAATGTAATTATTGTTTAGGGTGGGAGTCTCGGCACAGAGTTTTGCTTCCTGCTTTGTGTCAGGGCCCTGAATTAATGCGGGTCAATATTACAACACCTCTAGTGTCTAGCACATAAGAAGTGTTGACTCGCTTATCACCATCTGTCATTTAAAGTGATCTTATTTGAACGCCTTGGCTGTCAATCTCATAAAAGACTTAATTTTTATGCTTAGATTCCCGATAGACTATGGAGGGAAACATTCCTGTACCATTTTGGATTGAGTTGTTTTTTTCCCCTCCTAGAGAAAGAAGGTGGCATTCTGCCCAGTTACACTGGCACATTGAATATAATGTCCAAGCCACCCAACAATAGAGCCAGGGCTGGACACTCTGGAAGACAGCACAATTCAGCGCTGTTCGCTTTCTTCGTGTTTGACTCTGTGCAATGCTGCCCGTGAAATCCTTGAAGCCAAGTAAACAAACAAAATAAATAACAGGATGCACTTAACGTGCTTACAGAATTATAGGGTTTTGAGAGATGGCATGGTATCCTGCTAGAAGCCATAAAAATACCCCAGCTGTTTCATAGTGTGTAAGAAATATATTGGTTTTACATTTTATAATTTCAAACTCTGTTGTCAACAGGCAACTTATGTTACTTTATATTCCACTCATCACAACCCACCATAATTCCTCATGGCAGAGCAAAGTAAAATATATTCCTTTGTGCTGACACTACTTATTGTTTTTTGTCTCCTATAAATGATTTGTGGCCCTGCTTTGAATTTTGGTAAGAAAGTGCATTTCCAGAAGCCTTTTATAAGAAACAACATTCTGCAAGACAGGATATTCAGTCTCTTAGGAAACAGAAAAAGGCCGTTTGGCTCTTTCTCACAAGCCATTTATGTTTTCTCCCATCTCTTTCTGCCAATGTCCTTCAAGCCTCTCTTTTCAGAGAAATTCCTCAAGCAGTTGTTGAATCTATTAACCCTCACTTTAGTGCCCACCAGCCTGCCTCTTCCTCAGGCAATTGTGGCAAGCCCTCTGTAGCATCCTTCTAAGGTCCAGGTCGGACTATGTCTTCCATTTTCATTCTATTGTTGATTCAAAGACTACCAAGCAATAATTGTCGAGAGAAGAGGAGTTGATGTCATTGTCTGAGAACCTTAAAAGGATTAGGAGTTTTGCCCAAGATTTTATACTTCATTGGTTTTGTACATCTTAACCCAAACTTTGGCTATCCAAGTCATAAAAGAGACCAGATTTTTAAAAAAAATATTTGTACATCCCACCCTGAGACATTATATCTTCATGAAACTTTTCTTTGGACTCCTCAAGTCATCTCCCGGCCCTCCAGGATTGTGCTGAAGGAGGGAATTGAGAGTGGAGCTGGACTTGGGCCCCCAGAGAGGGAGACAGAGGCTCCGTCTGTTGCAGGGCGCTGCTCTGATAGGCTCCAGGGATCTTACTGGGAAGAGACCTGTGCTCTCAAAACAATTTAAAGTTAAGCCAGTTCAGTGCAAGCCTAACTTATTGCTATCTATGGCACTTATGTGTATCTAAAGAAATAAAACCTATGACAAAGAAGTAATAACACAACCATCCACATTACTAATACAATTATAAATCACAACTGAAGTTTCCATCTAAAAAACATTGTTTCCGTAAAACACTTTCATGGTTGGAATTACGTTTTTGATGGGTTAAGTAATCAAAAATTTTTATAGTGATATGTATTGTTTTGAGCTTTCTCTAGGTTTAGTTAATCCTCCATCCACCTATGACATAGGCCCTATTCCTTGCCCATTTTACAGGTAAGAGGGCCAGGCTGAGAGAGATTAGGTAACTTGCTCGAGGTTTCCCAGCCAGTGGTAGGGGGCTGGAGCGTGCACACGCACACTTGGTCCAGCACCTGTACTCGACCTACTGTGCGCACTGCCTCCTACATTACTGTTGTGATGTGTTCTTCGTACTTTGCAAATCACTGGTATTTTACTTGTTTCCTGAAGTTTCCCAGGAAATATTTTTCTATTTTTCCAGATCTTTATATTTTGATAGTAAACACACAGGAGGTTTTAAACAAAGTAGGTGGTCTTTGTTCTTGAAGTTAAGAGGTGCTTATATTTGGAAATAGAAACAAAACTTGCCCTTTCCTCCTAACGTTCATTGAATCACCTGGCATTGATCTACCAAGGCAGGGGAAGATGAGGTGGCAGGACTGTCAAAGAAGCGACCAAGAAGCTATAAAACTTAGGAAGAGCTCCCATTCATTGTGCGTTTACTAAACACTTCATAAACATCGTCTTTTTAAAATCTGCTTACAAATGTTTGGGCTCTGCCTATTTTTCTCCATTCTAAAAATAAGGAAAATGAAGTTATTTTTGCAGAGCAGTAAATTTTGGAATCCGGTTTCAAAGCCAGGAATCTTTGCCTGTTAGAAAGGACACAGGACATCCTGAAGTCCTCAGTTTTACCTTGCAGAAAAGTGGCAAGCTTGAGAATGTGGTTTAAAATTCAATGCAGAAATGTCATGCTATATATGGAGGCTTAAATCTCTGGGGTGGGATTATATATGAAGGGAACACATCCAAATACCTTTTATTAATCAGAAGTAAGCAACTCATATTTCCTCCCAACCTCATTCCCATTCACTCAGCTGCACTGAACGAGTTTCCATGGTTGGCTTCTTTGTTCAGGGCAGATTTCATCAACTAATTGAAAAGAACACAGCTCTGTCCTCAGCAGAGCTAAATACATACAACAATTTCACCACCAATGCCAGACACATTATCAGTGTCCTGATCTTTGGCCTTTGATACTTTCAAGAGATGTCCCAGGGGAAATCTTTCGCTGGAATGTTAATCTGTTGCTTCTCTGACCTTCTACACATGTACCACATTATTATTACAACCCACATGCTTCTCTTTTCACGCTGTCATTTTGACAATAGAACCATCGGGCAATTCATCTTTAGACTAGATAGCTGGAACAAAGTGCACACCAGTAAGTGAAATCAGATTGGCTAATGGTATTGTTTAAATGCAATAACATTTCTCTTCTGAAATCCACCCAGATTTCAAATGATATGTCATGCCTGTGGGATGCTCGGCAACAATTAGCTACTGGTGATTCATCAAAGGGTCCCAGGGTGGGGATTTCTTTTTAACTTTTCTCTGAACATGCTTTGGAAACATAAATTAGTCCCTGAATTGGATCAGTGTGGATTTATCACTCACAATTCCTGTCTTTACCTTTTCTTCTTTCATCTGGCAGATGTTTGTTTCATCTTCAGATTTACAGAAAGTGGTGTGGGGATCTGAGAGCATTTAGCAATGCTGAAAAGGTGTTTCTTTTAAGACTCCGCTCAAATGTCATGTGTCACCTCCTGGGAGAGGCCTTCTTTTGACCACCCCACATAAAATTACCCTCATTCCTGTTAGTATCTATCCTCCTTATCCTGCTTTTTTTTTTTTTACAATACCCATTATAAGCTTTCTTATGACATACAAGTATTTATTCACGTTTGACTATTTTCTACCACTAGAATGTAAGTTCTGGGACTACAGGAAAATGGTTGTTTTGTCTGCTGCTAACTCACAGGATAGGCTCCAAAAGACTTGTATTTGTCGGGTAATAGAGAATTTCCCACCCTAGAACATACAGAGAGAGCGATGCTTTGGAGGCACATGAGTTGCAAATCTCACTGATAACCAGTAGGCATTTCTCCATTACAGCCTTAATTATGAAAGCAAAGACTATTACACAAAAATTACTGCTTCTTTGTAACCCACCTTATCAACTGAAGCATTTGAAAAATATTTCATCAGAAAGCTCTAGCCTGTATAGTTTTATGGATTCTTTTGCTATGCTACCCATTATTTCAAACATAGAGAATAAGCAAAGTTTATTTAAAATATTATTCATGTCTGATAGCAGAACTTTTGTGAACAGAGTTTTTCTCTATATACTTGAGTCAAGTAATCATAACGACTGAAGAGTCTTCTAAGGTTGGAGAATGAGTGTGCATGTGTGTGTGAGTGCACCTGCATCTTCAAACCTGACTCCACTTTCCGTATGAAAGCCTCTAAAATGACACTCTATATCACTTCTGTCCATTTGCAAACAACACAATAAAAGCCAACACTGTAAGCCATAGTTGCCCAGGCCCATGGTAGATTTGTGTTTTTTTCAGGGTGCCTTAGTGACCTGAAAGAGTTCATTCAGCTTCCAAAATCAATAAACTCATAAGTAACAGTTTTTTAAAAACTGGTAGAGAATGCTTCAGAATGTAGTTAGGTAGGAAGGGCTTAAATGATTTATCTTCCTTGGATCCTCCATAGACCACTGTTATTTTCTTACCCTGCTGAGAAAACGACCAGTCTTCTTTTGTGGCTGTGATAATTACTGCTTTGGCATAACAACAATCATGGCGAGTTGCCATGGAAATCCGCAGTGCAGTCCTCCGTGGTGAAGGGAATGGACAAGTCTAGGAATCATGAAAAGGTACAGTTTATGATCTTCTGATTATAATAGTGAAAATAATTTTCTATCTTTTTAATTCGCTTAATAAACTTGCTTTTTATCCCCCTTCCCCAGAAACCTTTCTACATCTTCTTCAGAATATTTTGCTTCCATTTCTCATCAACATTAATGTCAAATCCTTATTCTTATTGACTGAAGGCAGGTATAAACAAAGAGGAAGGAGGAGAATGTCAGGAGAGGTAAGAAAGCGACAGACGGAAGATGTGAATTGTATTTAAAATGTAATCTTCTAAAGTATAAGATAAAATGCTTGGGGGGAGACAAGATCATCTGAAAACACCCTTCTTTAGAGATGCAGGCAGGCTGAAACAAGTTGATGAGAAAGGGGTCCTGGAAGGTAGGGGAAAGGAAGCGCGTCATGTGACTAAGTTCAAATTAAACATCTCAAGGGAGGCAAGGCTTAGGCTGAAGAATGACAATAAATCTAGGCCCTTCTTCCACTTCTGGAGGAAATCCCACACACATTTTGAACTTCAACACAGTGGACTGCATGGTTAACAGTGGTTTCTTTGAATGTCCAATTAAACGACGTGCTTGTGCCTTTCAAAGAATGTCAGCGGGAGCAAGAAATGAGTACAGGGAAGACCAGGAGCTCAGCCGCAGGGACTGTTCTTTTTGAGCAGGAGCTTGTTGTGTCCTTCAAGTGGAGCTACAATATGTGCTTTGCAGGGTTGTTGCTTTTAATCTTTATTGCTCGCCCCTTGTAAAGAAATTTGTAAAAGTGTGATGACAAATCCCAGCGCTGCTTAGACCTGCACAGACAGCCTCTAATTTCTAACTCACCTCGATGAGATCAAATTGTTCAGATCAACTTTTCATTCAAGGGAGATAGAAATGAGAGAAGGCTGGTTTGAATTAGTTCTTCTGTAGAGAAGAAAGGAAATTCATCAACTTTAGTTTACACTTCAACTTTCAGTTTACACATCACCTTTTGTTTTACACTCAGTCAAACACATGAGATGAAAAAAAATTTAGGAGCAATAAGACAACTTTTAAAATTTGGAGCTTAGTTTATATAGCATGTGAGGAGGTGGGAAAAATAGAAATGAGATCCAAGTGTAATAAATACTTAAAATGTTTTGAATTATTCATCCATTCATTATATATTAACTGAGCACCTACTGTGTGTCAGACGTAGTTCTAGACTCTAATCACAGCTGTGCTGATCAGCAGCTTGGAGATGATCGGGGCAAGTGTTTGCCTCAGATGACCTGCTGAGGTGCCTGTCCATGCCAAGACTAATCCTTTAACGTGGCTCTGGATCTCACCCCCACCACACTCTGATTTCCTGTGGCTGTATGATTTTCCCATGGCTGCTGTAACTCATTGCTACAACTTAGTGGCTTCAAACAATACCTATTTTGTCTTACAGTTCTGGAAGTCAGAGGTCTGAAATGAGTTCTATGGAACTAAAATCAAAGTATCTCCTTCTGGAGACTCAAAGGGAGAATCTGTTCCTTACCTTTCCCACTTGTGGAGGCTGCTCATATTCCTTGGCTTGTGGCTGCCTCACTCTGACCTCTGCTTCTGTAATCACATTTCCCTCTCTGACTCTGACCCTCCTTGTAATCCTTGTGCTTATGTGGACCCTTGTGATGACATTTCATCCATCCAGATAATCCAAGGTAATTTCCCCAATTTCCCCACTGTAAATCCTTTAACTTAATCATGTCCGCAAAATCCCTTTTGCGTGGAAGGTAATATACTCACAGGTTCCAAGGATTAGGATATGGGCATTTGCTGTGGGGGAGGAGGTGGTGATTTCCTGCCTACTACAGGGACAAAGCATCATAGTTTCTTCTCTTTTTTGTTTGAAAGTCAGCCTCATTCATATTTTGCTTTTGGCACACTTCCAAACAACTCCTAACTCTCCCAACCAGAATTACTTCTTCACAGGAACTGCTCTTAGCAAGATGATCTAGATTCACCCCATTGCAGTATTACCCTGGTGCATTTTAGGACTTGTCAGTCTCAGTATCTGTTAGGTATGATGTACTGATGACCAATCTAGTCTTCCTCCTTTTCAAATAATTTTTCAATTACAGTTTACATTCAATATTATTTTTTAGTGTTTCAGGTATATAGTTTATATTTACTAATACTTTGTATTATTTTTGTATTGAATGTATAGTTTACATTCAATGTTATTTTTTATTGTTTCAGGTGGATAGCATAGTGATTAGACAACCATATATTTTACAAAGTGGTCCCCTCGATATTTCAAGCACCCACCTATCACCATACATAGATATTACAATATTATGGACTGTATTCCCTATGCTGTACTTTACATTCCCATGACTGTTTGTGACTAACAATATGTACTTCTTAATCCCTTCACTTTTTCACCCAGCCCTCAACACTCCTCCCCGCTGATGAAACAGAAACCATCAGTCTCATCTCTGTTTCTATTTCATCAGTTCATTCATTTTGCTCTTTGAATTCCACCTGTAAGTGAAATCGTATGGTATCTGTCTTTATCTGACTGACTTGACTTAGCATAATACCTCTAGGTTTATCGAAGTTGTCACAAATGTTTAAGATTTCATTTTTTTATGGCAAGTATATTTCCCTTGTATATATGTACCATATGTTCCTCATCCACTTGTCTGTTGATGGGCACCAGGGTTGCTGCCATATCTTGGCTGTTGCAGACAACACTGCAGCGAGCATATTCTTTCAGATAAGTGTTTTGGGTTTCTCCAGATATATGCCCAGAAGTGGAGATGCTGGGTCATTAGGCAATTTTATTTTTAATTTTTTGAGGAACATCCATAGTGTTTTCCATAATTACTACACCAATCTTCATTTCCACCAACAGTATACAAGGGTTCTCTTAAATCCAGATCTTCATCAACACTTGTTTGTTGGCTTATTAGCCATTCTGACAGGTGTACATTGATATCTCATTGTGGTTTTAATTTTCACTTCTCTGATGATTAGTGATGTTGAACCTCTTTTCATATGTCTGTTGGCCATCTTTATGTCCTCTTTGGAGAAATGTCTATTCAGGTTCTCTGTCCATTTTTTAAATTGGATTGTTCTTGTGTGTGTGTGTGTGTGTGTGTGTGTTGAGTTACATGAATCCTTTATAAATTTTGGATATTAACCCCATATGGGATGTATAATTGGCAAATTCTTCCCCCATTCAGGTTTTCTGTTTTATTGATGGTTTACTT
The DNA here is from genome assembly GCA_028533065.1 of Trachops cirrhosus. NCBI lineage: Eukaryota > Metazoa > Chordata > Mammalia > Chiroptera > Phyllostomidae > Trachops > Trachops cirrhosus. The sequence continues at coordinate 114,017,694 of CM052540.1, forward strand.
TGCAGTAGAAAAACTTTTTAGTTTGGTGTAGTCCTATTTGTTTATATTTTCTTTTGTTTCCCTTGCTCAAGGAGCTATGCCAGAAGAAATACTGCTAAAAGAAATGTCAGAGAGTTTAATGTCTATATTTACTTGTAGGACTTTTATGGTTTCAAGTTTTACATTTAAGTCTTTGATCCATTTTGAATTTATCCTTTAATATGGTATAAGAAGGTGGTTAAGTTTCTTTTTCTTTTGTTTTGCACACATCTGTCCAATTTTCTCAACACCATTTATTGAATAAACTGTTTCTACCCCATTTGTATGTTCTTGCCTCTATTGCCATGTATTAATTGACCACACAGATGTGGGTTTATTTCTGGGTTCTCTATTCTGTTCCAATAATATGTGTGTCTGTTTTTATGCCAGTACCTTGCTGTCTTGATTACTATAGCCTTATAGTATAGTTTGATATTAGGTAGCATAATGCCCCTAATTTTGTTTTTTCTCAAGATTGCTGGGGTATTTTGTGTTTCTGTATAAATTTTTAGATTATTTTCTTTGAAAGGAATTACATTGAATACATATATTGCTTTGGGTAGTATGAAAATTTTAATGATGTTCATTTTTCCTATCCTGAGCATGGTGCATGCTTCCATTTACTTGTATTTTCTTCAGTGTCTTATAATTTTCCAAATGCAGATATTTTACCTTCCTGGTTAAATTTATTTTTGGTTACCTTTTTTTTGATGCAGTTGTAAGAGATTGTTTTGTTAGTTTCTCTTTCTATATAGTTCATTACTGCTATATAAAAATTCAAATAATTTCTGAATATTTATTTTGTATCCTTCTACTTTACTGAATTCATTGAATGGTTCTGGTAGTTTTTTTATTTTTTTATTTTTGGTGGAATCTTTAGAATTCTCTATATACAGTATCATGTCATCTGCAAATAATGATAGCTTTACTCTTTTCAATTTTGATGCTTTTTATTTCTTCTTCTTGTCTCATTGATTTGGGTAGGACTTCTAGGACTATGCTGAATAAGCGTGGGAAAAGTAGATATCATTGTCTTGTCCCTGATCTTATGGGAAACATTACAGTTTTTCCCCATTGAGTATGATGTTGGCTGTGGGTTTGTCATATTTGGCCTTTATTATGTTTAGGTATGTTCCCTCTATTCCCACTTTGTTGAGAGTTTTTATTATAAATTTGTGCTGGATTTTGTCAAATGTTTTCTTCTGCATTTATTGATATGATCATATGAGTTTTATCCTTCATTTTGTTTATGTGATATATCATATTAATCATTTGCAATATTATACCAACCTTGCATCCCAGCAATAAATTCCGCTTGATCATGGTGTATGATATTTTGAATGTTTTGCTGAAATAAGTTTGCTAATATTTCATTGAGGATTTTTGTATGTTCATTAGGCATATTGGCCTATAATTTTCTTTCTTTGTAAAGTTTTTATCTGGTTTTAGAATTAAGTTAATGTTTGTAAAATGAGTTTGGGAGTCTTTCTTCCTCTTGAATGTTAGCCTTCTTTTGGATAACAATAAATTAGCTTTAATTATTTAGCATTTACTATGCTCTAGGCACTAAGCTAAACATTTATAAACATTATTTCATTTGTTCTTTTTCCACAATTCCATAAATGCAGCATTATTTTTCACATTATAAGTGTTAAAACTGAGTCTTATAGAAGTAACCCCAAGTATTACCTAGCATTCTCTAAACTTTGTCTCCAACCCCCACTTTTCTTCGAAGTGACAAATCTGAACAGCTGACTGGCCTCTGGAAGTGGTCACATGGTTGTCCCAGTGTTCCTCTGACTCTTAACCTAGTCAGGTCCTGAAACCAGGTTTCACCAACCAGAAATCTGGCTATCACCTTAGATTTCTCATTTTTTTTCCTTTTTCAAGAAGTCTTCAAGCCCTGTTGAGTCTATTTAAATGTGCCTTAATTTTTTTTCTTTATTTCTGTTTTCATGGTCACTACCTTTTGACTTGTCTTTATTCTTATTATCTTCTGTCAATTACTACACTAGCTTTTAACTGACTTTTCTACCCATTCCCTTTATTTCCTATTTGGGAATTTATCCTATACCTTATCTCCACAATAATATTATTAAAATATAATTTCTGTCCTGTCAATTCCACACTTAAAGTTCTGTAATGGTGCGCATTTGCCTTCAAGTGTTGCCATCTCATATCTCTGTTCTTCTGTTCAGCCTATTCCCTCTGCTCCACACACCATTCCCACTTTCCCCTTCTCTTCTTCCTTGGCCAAAGAACAAGTTAATTAATTTAGATATAAGTGAATTAACATTTGGATAGTTTTTCTACACCCAATAAAAAATGAAAACTAAAATATTTTGATATGAATTTTTTAATTATTGAAAATTTTGAAATGATGAGAAGGCTGGAATAGTTTTGGCAAGCATGCAAGCACTTAAATAATAGTTTAGGGGAGTGTGATTTGAATTTTCCTTTCTAAAAAACATTTTTTTTAACTGTATAACAAGAGCTTTAAAAATCTACATTTGACCCAGTATTTCCACTTCTAAGGACTTATGCTAAGAAAATAATTAAGCATTAAATATGCAGTTAAAGATTATATCCTTGAATATAAATCTTTATATTCAAAAATATTGCAGAATTATTCATATTCATTAGGAAACACTTAGAAATATGGTTAAGAAGAATATACTAATTACTTAAAAATTAAAATATGTAATAAGCTCATATATTTTATACCAGTTAGAAATCATGTCTTTTAAAACATGGCATCAAAAATATTCATAATGCAATTTTAAATAGAAAAAGCAGAATTTTTTTACTCCATAAAATGTCTATCTATGTACAGACATAAAAGAAACAATAAAAAATAAAACTAAAATGAACCAAATTAAAAGAGAAAAGAAACTAGGAAACAAATGAGGTAAATATTATTTCTGTTAGTAGAATTTATGATGACTTCAATTGTTTTTATATTTTTTTACAGGGATTAGAGATGTGGGTTAGATGAATTGACAGAGCACAGAGGATTTCTAGGGCAGTAAAAATACTCCATATGCTACTATAATGGTGGTTACATGTCATTATACATTATCCAAACCTATGGAATGTACAGCACCAAGAGTGAACTCTAATGTAAACTACACTCCTTGAGGTGATTGTCACATGTCCATGTAGGTTCATCAACTCTAACAAAAGTGAAAATGTGGTGGAGGATGTTGATAATGTGAAGGCTGTGCATGTGTTGGGGAAGGGAGTATAAGGGAAATCTCTGTACCTTTTCCTCAATTTTTGCTCTGAACCTAAAGTTACTCTAAAAAAATTAAGTCTCCAGAAAATGTATTTTCTATATTCTTTTCTGTATGTAACCTCTGGAGACAGATGGTTGGGATTCAGGTTCACATCCTAATTCCATTTCTTTCTGTGTGACTGTAGGCAAGTCACATAATCTCCATAAAGCCCTTTTATTATCATCCTTAAATTAAAAAAATACAGAATAGTGGGTAAAATAATTAAAAATTTTTAATATGTACATAATAAAGCTCATATAAAGATCTCAGCATAGTTTCTGACTCATATAAGCACTCAAAGAAAACTATTGTTGAAGTTATTATTAAACATATAGCTATTATTATCAATGTCAAACTGTTACAAATAGTTTTTCCTGTTTTTTTAGAGAACAGTAGTTTATGTGTCCTATCTGTAAGTTAGATACCTAAGGCTTCTTGGTGTTCCTGTTGACATTGTATGGAACTATGGGTGTGTAACTGACCCAGGTTTTCAGTTACCTATATAAGGTAACTAAACTCATTATTGATGAGGTCTTCTAGATGGAATGATCAGTGTTTTGTTGAAATCCATCTATACTAAGCTTTTCTCTGGCTTTAATTTTAACGTTTGATCTGAGTCATAAGTCACTCGGTAGAACATCTTAAATAGTTGGCTCCATGCCCATGTTCTCTGAAGGTCCTCAAATTGACATTGGAAGAATGAGTTTCTTTCCATTAAGGACTTTAATTATGTATAAGTAGAAGAAGTCATGGTAGAAGATGGTTTGTTTTACTCCAGACACCACTGCATTTGGTCATAGAAATTCTCAGTCTGGTAACGCCTGATCTGGTGAGACAGGTAGAGTGCCCTATGCAGCCCAAGAAAGAACAGGAAGTGAGTAGTATTGGTCTCAGCCTCTCCAGTCCTGCTGGCCATGAAGACCTGGGGTGAAATGGCCACCAATTCCAGGTAGAGGAAGTCAAGAGGATCTCTAGGGAAGTGAAACTATAATTATCAAGGAAGGAGACGCCAATGAATGGGACCAGAAGAAACTCCAGGCAGAATTTATCATTCTCACTGTCAAACATTTTCCAAAATCTCCCATAGATCATGTACACTGACATAGACACAGAGGAGAAAAACCACCTTCACGACTGTGTTGAAGATGGAGATGACATTGACAAACAAGTCCAGGTACTTGGTGGTGAAGACGACTACAGAAAGGATCTGGCTTTTCCCAGTGATGTCTTTTTAGAAGTTGGTCTTCCAGGTCTTCCCCAGGAGCATGGCCAGAAGGTGGCTCAGTGTGTCAATGATAAAGAACACAATCCTGGTCCAGTCAGCATATCCAGTGCCCACCACAGCCAATTCTTGGAAAACTTTCTGGTGGGCAAGGAGGCTGCCACATCCTGGCATGGCCTGTGGGTCCCGTGTGACCCTGTCTGTAACCCCGAGCTCTGCCGTCTGTGCTCTCAGCTGGTACAAATATTTCTTATTTGTTATAATTATAAAAGCGAAGTAAGATTGACAATTAAATGCAAGGGCTGAAAGTCAGGGGAGAAAGCCTGTTTGTCAGTCCTTATTAGGGCCCTTAGGGCCCAAATGAGGTCCTGTGAGGGCAAGACAGGTAGACAACTACATAGTGGCATCCCCAAAACAGGAAGAATATATTTCTGAAGAAAATGGAGTTTTGCCTCCTAAGGAGCAAACAATGAAAGCAAATGAGCACCAAGTTCAGAAATATGAACTTCAAAATATAGAAGAAATGGTGTCCACTGAGGATACAAATTCCAGTGTCCCTAGGATAGCCCAACCTGAGAATAGCAGGTCGCAGTGCAACTCTTGAAGCATGCTGGGAGTAACAAGCTGTATTTGTTATCTATTGCTATGTAACAAATTGCCCCAAGACTTAGCAGACTAAAATAATACACATTTATTATCTCACGGTATCTCTGGGTCAGGAATTTGGTTATGCTTAGCTGGGTTCTCTAACAAGGCTCTAGTCATTTCAAGGCTTGACTCAAAAAGATATGCTCCTAGCCCACTCTCATGGTTATTGGCAAGATTCATTTCATTGTGAGTTACTGGACTAAAACATAGTCCCTCCCAAGCTGTTACCCAGTGATTTCCCTTGGTTCCTTGCCATATGAACATCTTCATTGAGCATCTCACAATGTGGCAGCTTGTTTCATCAAAGTGAGAAAGTGAGAGGTCAAGAGAGTAGCAGCAAGAAAGAGAGTTTTAGCAAGATGAAAGTCAACATTGTTTTACAATGTAATCATTGAAATGGTACCCATCACTTGAGCTATATTTTACGCATCAGAGGCAGGCAAGTCACTAGATCCAGACTATACGCAAGGGGAGGATACTGTATGAGGACATGGATACCAAAAGGGGTGTGTGAGTGTGTGTGTGGTAGGGAGGTAGGTCACTGGGAGCCATGTCTTAAGCAACCCATCCCAAGAGCCCAGTTAGTGGGCAACCACAGCAGCTACCTAAACTGATATGACAAAGGAATTGTTTGTTAAATGCTGCAGTGTGAACAAACTAAGTATTTATGTTAATGTAGATTTTTATCTCTCTGCTTTTGCCAAAATAAAAGAATGATTTAGGATAAGTGTTTATAGACTGTTCACTTACCTAATAAAGAGACTATTAGGGATAAAAGTGTAGAGGGCAAGCCTAGCCCTTATTAAAATCTCAGAAAGGTAATAGATAAAGGTAACTTTTTTAAAGATTAAGTTTTTATTTTTTAAAGATTTTATTTATTTATTTTTAGACAGAGGGGAAGGGAGGGAGAAAGAGAGAGAGAAACATCAATGTGTGGGTGCCTCTTGCATGCCCCCAACCAGGGACCTGGCCCACAACCCAGGCATGTGCCCTGACTGGGAATCAACCAGCGACCCTTTGGTTTGCAGGCCAGTACTCAATCCACTGAGCCACACCAGCCGGGACTAGATAAAGGTAATTTTTATATGTGAGAAATTTTGACCAGATGACATTCAGAAGTTCCTAGAAAGAATTAAGGATGTAGTAACCAAGATATTGACAAGGGTTCTCACAGCTACACAGAAAATACTAGCTCCCAAAGACTGTAAGTTCAGTAGGGTTGGAAGCCTTTATTTATGCAGAATCAGTGGGGCTGCTGGGCACTGAGGGAGTTGTCAGTCTTTCAGTCATTCCAAACAAACCCCCCACATTCTTCCTAAAGATAGAGACATGCTGTGGTCAGTTGTACACCTGGAGAGAACAGGTCTGAATTTGACCTTTAGCTTTGCCACTCACAGGCTGTGAGACCACTTAGAAAATTATTTAGCCTCTATGAATTTAGGTGAACCCCTTGGGAATGAATGTGAAGGGCACAGTACCAAGCATGGTCCATCTGATATAATACATGGTAGATAAGAATGACAATTAGTTCCGGGTTTTAGAACATGGGTTTTGGTGTCAGGTAAATTGACATACCAGGGGTCAAATTCTAGTTTTTCTACTCACTGTCTGTGAAACCAGCAAAAAAGTACAATGTGTTTTACTTTTAATTTTCTGTCTTAAATGAATATAGTATCTATTTTAGAAGGTTATTTTGAAGATAAAATAAATATTGTATAACTGTATAATAGTCATTTAGCCATTAGCCCAGTGCCTGACACATGTCAAGTCTTTTAAAAACTGTGACCAGTCTTCAAAGACTGAGTGAAACTAAATTAACTTGATGTGGAATTTTCATGATGTTTCTTAATGAATTATAAAGGACGTAGAATTAATAATTAATGATGAATTGGAGGTTAGCCAAACAGCAAAATAATGTTCCTGAGTATAATTGAGGAAATGATTCCATAAGCTTAGAGAAGTTAATAGTGAAGAAATGAGAAAAAAAAGAACAGTCAAAAGTATGGTTCACTAAAGTTAAGGAGCTGAGTATTTAACAACAACATAGCTAGTAAATGAGCCTTTGAAGGTCAACGTTACTTCTCAATACCTTCCATTTATGGATTGCCTCCCACACAAAGATGCTGAACAAAGATGCGGAAACGCTGATTAAGTGGATCTTGTGTCACTTCTGGTCGACTAGAGATAATGCAGTTGCTCTAGGAAGACTATTAGATTGGCATCTCTTATACCATATTTTCTTTAAATATTTGTACATCTTTTTTTTTTCATGGAAACTGAGAAGAAGCTGATTTTTTTTAAATTAATACAAACTATATAAAAACAATAACTAACTTCACTAGCTACAGAAGGAGGGGATTGAAAAGATCCAAAATATCATGTTTTCCGTAGTTTTCTAAATTTTCTTTTGCAATTTTCTAAATGAGACAATATATTGGGAGGCAAATTAAAGGGTTTAACATTTAGATAATTAAACTAAGCCACTCATTTCTGGTAAGCAAAACAACATGCATTATTGATTGCGAACTCAGCTGACAGCAAGCTCATGTGTGATTCACAAAAGTACTTAACACAGACAAGTTGACACCGGTGAGGAGTGAAACCAATTTACATTTTGCCAATTTATTCCAGTGATGTTTTAGTTCCCCTTTTAGATCTGCATCCTATGTGGATACCCAGCTTGCCTTCCCATTAATTTGACTCTGAATTCTGCTCTAAAATCTATGGGTTGTTGAAACAGGATGAAAAAATATTCCAGGGTTGTGAGTCTTCTAGGGAGAGCAGTTCTGAAGACAGTACTTCATAGGAAATTCCTGCCATTGGATTATCAAAAAGTGCTGCAGGGTAATTGGCAGGAAGGCATTGGAAAGGCAGCCACTTTTATGGTAACCACACTAATTAGGCTTGATCAGCTGCCCTTCCACTGAGCACTGAGACTGAATCCTCTGACTTTGTGGCATTCTCCTTTTTTCTCCTTGAAGCATTCCCCTAGCGGAGTAGGATGAGCTTCCCAAGTGGAGGAAAAATGTTGCTCATTCCTCAGACCATGTGCCCTCAGGTTGACAGTGTTTCTTCAGAACACTTTGAATTCAGGAGGCGGTGAGGGGGTGGGAAAGAGAGGTTTGACATGACTCTCTGTGATGAAAGATTGTTAACACAAAATAAGCTGAGCTGGGAAGGAAATACATCAGTAGATACATTTTCCTCTTATGCTCTTCCAAATATTTATTAAAAATTTGAATTTATTCCTTCAAGGCTTAAGTCTCTATAGTCTACTCCTATGAATTAATTTGGCCCCCTAGTTTCAGTGACTAGTGTATGCTTGGGGGAGATTCAGGTTCAAAGATTTTGCAATAATGTGCTGCCAACAGTAGCATGTCTTCTTGAAATTAGGAAGGAACATGGTAAGGAAACGACACTAGAAACATGGTTCGCACTTCTCTGAACTATATTATCAGACTCCTCTGAGCTGAGGATGCTCCTGAACAGTATATTGCTCTTCAGGGAAATTAGCTTTTAAAAAAATGAGGGGAAAAAAAAGGTATTACCATTGGTTGCAGAGAAGAGGAATGGGACACAGAAAGTTAACTCAATCATCCTATTTTATTCTATTGGATCATAATAGTATTTATTTTCCATGGTCCTTTCAGACTCAGCTTTTAAAAATTCATTTATGAAAGAACCTCTCTGCCTTTTAAAAATATGAGTTAATATCACTGTGCTCCACCTTGAATCACTAGCTAGCCATGGTACTCTTACCCTGTGACCTGTATTAGTGAAACAATTGACAGATGGAGCACCAAGAACTCCATAAGCATTTTGGGTTCTTGATTAACATGGTTATGAGTAGACTCAGCAATACTTGATCTTTCTTTGTGAACTAAGTTCAGATCTATTGAAAGTAATTTTTTTCATTCGTTTCACTTTTTGATATCATCAAGACTGGGGCAAGGTGCTGTGAATATAAAACATACAGAGTCTGTCTGCTTTCCAGCAAGCCTCTTACAGGAATAAGAGAAGTTGGGTACCCAGAAACTCCATTCTAAGAGATAATCTCCTATCAGACAGTGGTTTTGTGATTTCTCTTCCATTGTGGGCAACTAAGGTTCTTTTTCAATTAAGCAAAATTCTCTACTTGCTGCCTTTCTGGGTGGAGCTGCTTAAGAATTTGGTTTCTCATTTTCTCTGTAGAACACTTCCATCCAGCTGTTCCCATCTAGCACACTGCTGCCAAGCCTGTGGACTTCCTGCTACCCATCTCCCTCTCATACCACCATTACTCCTTCATCTTCTCTTGCTCCCCCACCACTGGTCCTGCCTCTGCTCTGGGAGGGAATCTGAGGTTGACCAAAGTTGCTCATTGATCATTCCTCATACTAGTGAGATCCCCTCATACTAGTGGCCAAGCTCAGAGCTCTTTAGTTCCCTGGCTTTATGAGAAGATGAGTCATCCTTTCACCTGACCACGTAGACCCCAAGTCCTCTCCTGAGGACATGACCAAGAGAGTTACTTTACAGGCATCTGTTTGGACATGCACTTTGTGACCCTAGTTCCCTTAACCAAATGGAGAGGGGCACTCCTCAGCTCATCTTAAATAACTCACAATGACTCATTTCTTTTTTCTAAACTCAACATTTAAATCCCTCAATGAAGGGAAGAGTTTCTGTTTTAGCATCACAAAATTATTATGGGAAAATCATGGCCCTCAACAAAAATAAATCTGTGGCAGATTGTACTTTCAAAAGATGGCCACAAAAAGAGACCCCCCGTACTCTCTTTTGAAATCTTACCATTTTCTATGAAGAGGGAGATTCTAGCTACCTTCTCCCTCCAACTCATCAGGTGGTGACTTGTTCATAGCCAATAAAATGGATGGAAGTGACAATGAATGATTTCTGAGGCTAGTTCACAAAAGACAATAGTGATGCCTTATTTGATGGAATGCCAATTCTTGACACCTTCTTGCACCACGTAAGCTATCTGACAACCCTGAGGCTTTCATGATGTTAGGAAGTCCAGTAGCTTATGTATAAAGACCCCTTGAAGAGACTGTGAGCCTACATGAGGAGAGGAGGTGCCCAGCCAGCCTGCAGCTCTTTCAGTTCTAGTCAAAGTTTGTCCACAACCACAAAAACACCCACCATGCCAGAAATGCCCATCTGAACCCTTCCAGAATTTCTGATACACAGAGACTATGGTAAATAAGAAAATGATTATTATTATTTGAAGACACTAAATTATGGACTGGTTTATTATATGGCAAGAGCTAACTGGAACAATATAGTCAGCTCAGGCTGCCATAACACAACAGCACAGATTGGAAAGCCTAAACTACAGAAATTTATTTTCTCAGTTAGAGGCTAAAATTCTAAGATCACATTTCTGGCCATTTTTGTTCCAGTTGAGGGCTTTATTTCTAACTTGCAAATGGCCACTATCTTGCTATGTCCTCACGTTGCCTTTCCTCAGTGAGTATATATGTGTGAAGAGAGAGAGACAAAGAGGGGGAGAGAGAGAGAAGCCACTCTAGCTGCTGGCATCTCTTCTTATAAGAACAAAATCCATATATGATTAGAGCCTCATCCTTATAACTTCATTTAACCTTAATTACTTCTTTAGAGAGCTCATCTCTAAATACAGCCACATTGGAGGTCAAGGTTTCCTCATACGAATTTTGGGAGGACACAAACATTCAGTCCCTAACAATGTCTGGGTTCAAGTCACAGTTCTACTGCTGTAAAATGTGCTCAATCTGAGCTATTAATTTACTTTCTCTGAATCTCAAATTTCTTTTGTATAAAAATAGAAATAAATCGTATCTCATTAGATTCTTCTGAGGGCTAAGTGAGAACAAGTATGTGACTGTTTTATGTATCTCTAGAGAGGGGGGATGACAGGCTGTAGGCCTTTTCAGTCAGCCACCCCCACTGCCTCCCTGTGTCTGACTACAGAGGGTCCCTGGGACATCCTGCTATGACCAAACCAAGCTCTTACTTCTGTTGAGCTAGCCAATGGTCAAAGCATTTTTGAAAAAAAATCATCAGTTTATTCAAAACTATACAATATAGTAATAACAGCAAGGAGCTCAGAAAGGAAAATGAATAAACCATGATTCTGCCCTCAAGGAACTTGCCCTATGGCGGGGAAGACAGCCCCGTGAGCAAGTACAAGGTGGGGCAAGAGCAGGTTTACAGTTGTAAGAATGCAAAAGAGAGTTTATTCTTATATCATTATTTATTAATAGTTGTATTATTTTTATACAAACAACTGCAAACATCCTCTTGCCTTCCCCTGCATTTACATATCAATTTGACAGGTGCTTAATGAAAAGTGATATCTATCGTAGAACTCAGTGACTCAGGTCCCTATCTTATCTTCACCAGAGTCTAGAAAACTAAAGCTCACAGAGATTGTGATCTCCTCGCCCCAAATCGCACAGCTTATAAGTGGCCAAAACAGAACCTGATTCCACATGATGTTATCAGAATCTGTGTTTTTGTACTAGGTGCTGAAGGAAAAAACTGCAAACCAAGAATACTTTACTCAGCAAAGCTGTCCCTCAAGAATGGAGGAGAGAGAAAGATTTTCCCAAAACAAACAAAAGCTGAGGGAGTTCATCACAGCTAGACCTGTCTTAAAAGAAATTCTAAAAGGAGTAATTCAAGTTAAAATAAAAGAACACTAATTAGTAATATGAAAACATATTGAAATATAAAATACACTGGTAGGTAAGTATATAGTCACATTCAGAATACTCTATTATTGATTATAGTGGTTTCTTAATCATTTAACTCTAACATAGGTTAAAGGACAAAAATATTAAAAGTAATTCTAGCTACAACATTTGGTCAATGGATACACACTATAAAAAGAAATACATGTGACAGCAAAAAAATGCTTGGGGATAGAGTTTTGTATGTGATTGAAGTTAAGTTGTTATCAGCTTAAAATAGACTATTATAACTATAAGATGATTTATGTAACCTCATGGTAAACAAAAAGCAGAAAACTCTCTCCATTTATTTATATATATACACATATATATGTGTATATATATCCAAAAACTATCCAGCCATATGATATGAAAAATAGAGATATTTATTGAAGAAGATACAAGATATAACAAATATTGTACATAGGACAATGATGCCTCAGTCCCCTTCCAAGTAGGCACCTTGGGACCCCAAACAGTTCTCCCAGTCTCCATCAGCTGCTCTGTCACTATTTTTCTGAATCTCATTGACAGCCTGAAATCTCTTCCCTTTCAATGGTGATTTTAGTTTTGGGAAAAGCCAGAGTTATCAGGGCACCAACTCTGGTCTATAGGGGTGGGTTGAGTCACCTGGGTGATTTGATGTTTCACAAAGAAAACTCTGCATAAGATATGATGCATGAAAGGACAAGACCCCAAGGTCTATCCAAAAAAAGTCGACTCATTGTTAATATAACAACATCAATGTAACCTGGCAGCCAAGGAGAGAGGACTGGAATGCACATGCGTGAACAGTGATGACTTCACTGTACTGGTCAGTGGGGGTGGTAGATGCCATTGAGTGAACATGCCACTGTGTGGCCATCACATCAAAATGACTCAGCAGGTAGAGCAGTGAATCTGCATCAAATTTTGTATTAAGCTTAAACATTCCTCCATGGAAACTATTTGGATGATTCAAAGAGCTACAACTGTGCACAACTGGTGACTTGGAACTTCATCGCAACAACATACCCACTCATCCATCACATTTCATGCAGAGTTTTTGGCAAAACATCAAATCACCCAGGTGACCCAACGCCCCCTACAGCCCAGATTTGGCTCCAGGGATTTCTAGCCTTTCCTAAAACTAAAATCACCTTTGAAAAGGAAGAGATTTCAGATCATCAGTGAGATTCAGGAAAATACAACAGGGTGGCCAATGGTGACTGGGAAAACTGTGTGAGGTCCCAAGTTGCCTACTTTGAAGGGGATTGAGACATCATTGTCCTATGTACAATGTTTCTCGTATCTTCTTCAATAAATTTCTCTACTTTTCATATTGTGTGGCTGGATACTTTATGGACAGACCTTGATATATCACAGAAACTGGAAATACAATACCTAGCAATATATTTAACTAAGGAGGTAAAAGACCTGTACCCTGAACACTATAAGAGATTGCTGAAAGAAATTGAAGAAGATAAAAATAAATGGAAAAATATCCCATAATCCTGTATTGAAAGAAATAGTATTTTTAAAACGCCCATGCTGCTCAAAGTCATCTCTACAGATTCAATGCAATTTCTACCCACATTCCATGACATTTTTCATAGAAATAGAAATAGGAATCCTAAAATTCATATATAATCACACATACACACACACACACACACACACACATCCTGGTAAAAGGAAGGTAGCTGATAATTAGTCTGGTTGCACACTTATTAAATAAAAGTCAGGACATATTTAACTTCTGGGTAGCTAAGTTCCCATCTGGCAAATGGGGAGATGCTATTTATACCTTAAATTTTTCCCAGGAAGAGTTTAATAAATTGCAAAAAGAACTTTTGACCTCATCATTCCAATAGAGTATGCAAGCAAGATGATGTAGTGTTACTCAATAACCAAACAATAGGTGGCTCATACCTCATGTGAAGTGGAGTTATCAGTATTTAAACATTCTTTTTAGTACCCATGGTCAAATAAAGAAAAATAAAACTTTAAAGAGAAGCAATAGTTAAGAGAATGAAAAGACAAGCCAAAGACTAGATGAAAAATATTTTCAAAAGACACCTGATAAAGGAATGCTAACCAAAATATACAAAGAACCCTTAAAGCCAAATGGTAAGAAAACAGCCAACCCCATTTAAAAATGGGCAAAAGATCTGAACAGACCTTTTCAGGTCATCAATGACATGCACAGGGCAATAAGCATATGAAAAGATACCCAGCACCTTGTTATTAGGGACTGGGAAATTAAAACAATGAGATACCAGTTTAAATTTATTAAAATGGTTAAAATCCAAAATACTGATGACACCAGATGCTGAAGAGGAAGTGGAACAACAGAAACTCTCATTCACTTTGGTAGGAATGCAAAATAGTACAGCTACTCTAGAAGACAGTTTGGTAGTTTCTTGCATAATTTACATACCATGTAATCCAACAATCACAAATGATTTGGAAACTTACATCCAAACCGAAACCTGTACTCAAATATTTATACCCACTGTATTCCAAATTGTCCAAACTTGGAAACAACTAGTAAGTCCTTCAATAGGTCAGTAGTTAAACAAACTGTTGCTATACCTAAGCCATGGAATATTATTCAGCTCTAAAAAGAACTAAGCCATGAAAAGACTTGGAGAACACTTTAAAGTATATTGGTAAGCAGAAGAAGTCAAAGTGAAAATGTTTCTAACTGCATGCTTTCAACAATATGACACTCTGGAAGAGACAAAACTATGGAAACAAAAAAAGTAAGTGGTTGGCAGGAGGTGAGGGATGGAAGGAGGAAGGGACAAAGAAGCAGAGCACAGGGAATTTTTAGGGCAGTGAAACTACTCTGTATGATACTATAATAGTAGATACATGTTGTTATATATTTGTCAAGACCCATAGAATGCACAACACCAAGAGTGAACCCTAATGTAAACAATGGTCTTCAGATGATAATCTTGTTGTCAATGTGGGTTAATCAATCAGCTAACAAACTATATTTTCCACTGCAGTGAGTGATGTTTATAGTAGGGGAGGCTGTGCATGTGGGGCACTGGGTATAAGTGATGTACTTTCCACTCAATTTTGCTGTGACCCTAACACTGCGTTAATAAAGTCTATCTTTTAAATATAAGAAGAAGCAATCCCAACACCATTCCTGATTACCTTGTTCATTCCTATGGCTAACTTCTGGGAAGGCATACATCTTGTATGCCTTTCATTATCAGTCTCACACACAGATGAAAAAAGAGAGCATCATTTTGCGAATCCAAGGTGTTTTTATTTCCTTTTCCCAAAAAGGGCATTCTAAATTTGTGTTTTCAGTCTTTTCAAAAGGCTCACATCTCCCTCTATTTGAGGTAGGTATTCAAAACAGCGTCCCTGAGAGCCCTATTTTCTAGCTGGTCATGGTGGAGTGAGGCAGAGAAGAGTAAAGATAGACCCACGAATTAGTGGGGTTGCCAACAGATTGCCAGTTTGATCCCGGCCATTCACTTCAGAATGAGCTAAAAACCACACAGCCTTTGGTTGTGATAGCATCACTTTGAGCCTCTTTTATGAAGAAGTAGTCTAGCTAGAATTCTTTGGCCACAAACACATTTGTTTTCTTGGGGTGGAGGTGGGAGAGAATGCCAGGGGAAATGATCTTTTAAATGTGGAAGATTATACATATGAGCATATAACAATATACCCCTATGTATACTTAATGTGTGGTTGGAAATATTTGTATGACCAGACCTATCTTTATGGTTTCATTGTCTCTATGTCATTCCCTTAAAAAAATAAAGCATTTAAGAAAATGACATAGAAAGGGAAAAGGCTACTTACTGTAGAGTTTCATGTTATATGTTGAAATCTGTTTACAAGGAGTGCTTAGATGTTGAATTAATTTCTATTCTAGGAAATAATCATAAATTCTTAGACTGCTTTCTCCTCTGGACAGCAAAATTGCATAGAGAGGTTTGAGGGCAGAACTATGTTCAGTGCCAGGCTCACTGACTTTTCCGTTCTGATATATACATAGCTATCTACCCATTCATGTGGCATGGAGTACATAATTCTGGCTTTGGGCTTTTTGAGCTGTTCGGGAATCTCCATGTGATCTTTGAGTAGTTGTGGGAATTCTTAAAAATTTCAAAAGAAAAGGCTCCTGAGGCTACAATCTCCATTAGTTCTAAGAGAAAATAAAAAGTGGGTTGTCCTCAGATCTAAGCTCTATCTCTCACAGTTTGGTAACCATACTTGAATGTGAATGGAATATCAAATAGCGTTCTGGGTACATTATTAAACACAGACTGGGCCTTTACCAGAAGCCTCCAGACTGAGCCTTTGCTCTAGTCTGTAGATTTCCTTTCTCAGGTCTGCCCAGAAGAGTAACTGGGACAGGGACCCTGATCCCCTGGTACCAGACTGTTATGTTCAGTCTGGCCTCGCTACCCTTCTCCTGCCTTCCTTAATACTATGTACTGAGTGAGATTAACTGACCATTTTGCTTAAAAATTCAGGAAACCCCAGGAATTGTATGATCAAGAGATGTCAAACTGGTTCAATTTCCCTCGCAAGCCAGTAACCTCTAATGTGTAAAGCAAATGGCTAGTCAACAGTAGATCTCAAAAGCTGATATCACACAGCTTCTTCAGAGGCTGCTGTGAGCATTTTTATTCTGAAGTCCTGCTGCTGGTTTTCACAAAGCAGGAATGAGAAAATAACGAGGAAAAAAATAGTCTAATAAAATAGTCTAGTGGGGTGGTCTGTATGAGAACCAGGCAGGGAAAATCAGAAATGGCACACTCGCCTCAGATGGCTTGTCTGTAGGGGGGCAGGTCAGCATGTTCTCTTTCAAGGGCAAAGATAAGGGGCCAGCTGTGGAGAACAGAAAGGCTTTCAAATTTAAGAATATTTAAAGAAGGTCCAGTAGGCTGTTGGAGAAATATATGAACCATGCAGTAAAGGAGATAGGTCCGGAGCCTCCTTGCTCCATTTCCAGCTTTCTTTTATCAGAAGAAATCATTTCTTCCCCTAACATTTCGGCACTAAAATCAAGTTTCATTCTCATTGGCCATGGGGATAGCAACATCTTTGATCTTCAACTTACTGAAGCCACTGCCTACTGTTCTACTTCAAAGTGTGTTTTATGACTTAAGGGCATTTTAATGACGAGTTCTTCAAAATCCAGTTGTGTAAGGAGCTGTTATCGCTCATCAGGTGATAGAATACTAGAATTATAAGGAAAATGCTATAAGAAAAGAACAGCCATGAATGGTAGAGAATAGCTTTCCAAACATTTATACTGGCTTTGTAAGGGTACAAGCTCCTATATTTTGGTCCTTCTTCTTATTCTCAGGTTAGCTGTTTAGAAATCAAGTTACATTGAAAGAAAGAAAGAGAGAGAGAGAGAGAAAAGAAAGAAAGAGAAGGAAGGAAAGAAAGATGGTTTGAAAGGCTTTCATTCTAAAGAATGTGTGAAAATGTGGCTTATTATAATTTCCTTTATGTTCATCTAACATGTGAAATGTCCACGACATGGTAGAAGCTGTTTAGGTCAAGAAAGGGTCTCTTCTGTTATGGTACATAATTTACAGACAAGTCATCAAACCTTTACATTTGGAGACATGAAAGAAAATATAGGTACTTTCTTTACCTGTGTCAAGGAGGAAGACATTTTATTAGGTATGAAAGAAGGAAGATAACTTACTGTATTCATCTTCAAAATCACTAGTAGAGGAGATAAGCTTCACCGAAGTCTTAAATTGAAGGAAAGAAAACATTTTCTAACGAGAGAAGGTCGTGGTAGGCAAATAGTTAAGGTCTAAGTTGTGAAGCATTTAAGCCAACTTAAGCAATTTGGCAATAGATATAAAATTCAAAAATACACAGAAAAAAATTTTAGGTTTTCAGAAGATTGAAGGTTTAATAATTGGCCTATTTGGTCAAATGTTCAAAACAAATTAAATGATGGCTGATGCCTTGTGGTGAAATCAACTATCCACATGGTGAGCAAAAACAAGAAATTTTAGCCACCAAAGTTAATCTTTTGCTTAGTTTCACCAAATATTAATATTTTTATATTCACTTTTTTTCTTTTTTTCTACATACCCTGCCATGAACAACTGACTGCCTTTGTCTGCTGAACTATTTGAAAACAAGCTGAAGATATCAGGATGTCTCACCCCTAAATACTATCTCTTTAAGAGCAATAACATTCTCTCACAAAACCACAATATCACATTCACACCTCAGTAACTAATATGGATAAATTAACTTTGCATATTAAACAGACCATATTTAAAATTCTCCAGTTCTCTAAAGAAAATATATATTTTTGCTGATTTTTACCTTTATTCCAGGATCCAATCACAGATAACTCATTGCATTTCACAATCACATCTTTTTGGACTCTAATCTGTAACAGTTCACTTGCTATTTTTTTCTTAAATGCCATTGAAATTTTTGAAGAATCCCGGCCAATTGTTTTTAGAATGTATCACGATCTGGATTTGTTGATTTATTTTCTCGTGTTTAAGTTAAGATTATATATTTTTGACAAAAACACTGCACAGGTGAGTTAATGTTCTTCCTATTGCTTTACATTCATTTCTTATAATGGCCATTTGTTCGCTGTTGGTGAGGCTACTACATTTGGGCCATTAATTAAGCTGGATGTCTCTCTTGTAAAGGTGTCTTTTGTTTCTTTATACATAATCAATGAGTAATCAGAGGTATAGGACTTTGAGAGCGTGCAAATTTCCTTTCCTGCTGTGGTAGACAGACCTCTATACACCCCTTGCCCCCATTCCCACAGATGACCATGTCCTAATCCCTGGAAGCTGTGAATAGGTTAGGTTTAGGGATGGATAAGGGGAATGAAGGCTGTAGATAGAGTTAAGTTTGCTAACCAGCTGGCCTGAATGTTGGGAAATTACCCTGCATTATCCAGGTGGGCCCAATGCAATCACAAGTGTCCTCAAAAGTAGAAAATGGAAGGAAGAAGAGCCAGAAGGTGATGTGATTTAGGGAGGATGGTCAGAGAAGTACAATGCTGCTTGCTTTGAAGACAGAGAAAAAGAGCCTGAAACTAAAGAGTGTCAGCATCTTCTGGGAACTGGAAAAGGTAAGGAAACATTTACCCTTAGGGCTTCCGGAAAGGAGCGCAGATCTGCTGATTCCTTCATTTGTGCTCAGCGACTCCAGTGTCTCACTTCTAAACAATGAAACTGTAAGTTAACAAATTGGTGTTGTTTTAAGCCCCCAAGTTGCTGTTGAGACAGCAATACAAAACTAATACACCCCCTAAAATTACATCCAATCATTTCAGCGTGCATTGATGGTCCTTGCCTGAAAGTTCTTAAGCTGGGGATTGTAAATGGCGGCATTTACTAACTCTATCAGTCTTTTATTAGCTGGTAATCTGAGAAAAAGAGCTTCCCCTTTTCTTTTTCTTTTTCTTTTGAGTATCATTATAGATTCATAGATAGCTTTTAAAAAAATCAGTGTTTATGCCCTGGTTGATGTGGCTCTGTGGATTAAGCGCCAGCCTGTGAACCAAAGGATTGCCAGTTGAATTCCCCAGTCAGGGCACATGCCTGGGGTGTGTGAGAGGCTACTACACATTGATGTTTGTCTCCCTTTCTTTCTGGCTCCCTTCCCCTCTGTCTAAAAATAAATAAATAAAATCTTTTTTTAAAAAAATCAGTGTTATATAATCCATTACTTTCATTATTTTTCAATGTTCTAATTGTCCCAAATTTGACTAATGGTAGCTGCTTCAAGCTGACTCCTTTGCCCATCTGGCATAGCCTGCTTCTTTCTAGATTACAATGTTTAGAGTTGACCTTACCCCTTTTTTTTGTCCTCAACCTGTAATCCACCATTTGAATGAGGATCCCTGGTTTAATGGACAATAGTATCTAGAAACCTTGGTGATAAGAGGACTAATTTTTATTCATACACTGGTACCTCAGTTTAGTTTCAGCTTTAGAAGGCAGTTGAGCATTTTTTTATAGTTTAAGAAACATTTGTTCTAACTTTTTCTGTGAACTGTTCATGTAATTTGCCCATTTTCTTTCTATTAGCTTGTTCTTTTTTTCTCATCTTGAGTTCTTTGTATAATAGAAAAAAATAACCTTTTATTTGTTAAACATATTGAAGTTGTTTTCTTCCAAATTTTAAGATTTTTTGACATCATTTTACAACGCAAACCTTTTTTTAATATAGGAGGACTTATTCATCGTTTTAAAAGTTGCGACTGGATTTTGAGTTATAGTCAGAAAAGTTTTGTCCACATCCAGGTTATAAATAAATTCACTCATGTTTCATTCTAGTACTAATATGTCAGTTTTTACATTTAGATCTCTTCTCTATTTGCGGTAAGGTAGGAGTCCAAAATTAATCATTTTTCACTGGTTTCAAGAACATTTGTTGTAAATTCCATCTTTTCCCCCAGCCATTTGATGTCTTCTTTATCACTCACTAACTTTCTGCATGCTTTGGGGTTTATATTTGGATTTCCTATTCTGTTCTATTGGCTGATCTGTCCATTCATTTACCAGTACCACACAACTTCAGAGTTTTGATAATGTGTTTTATATATTCTAGTTAACCCTTACTGGGTTTTTTGGAGTTTCCTATCATATATACATGTTTGCCTGTTTTTTTATGAATGTTAGAATTGTCTAGTCTAGCTCCAAGAAAGCTTTTTAGTATGTTTACTGGAACTACATTAAATTTATATAGTATTTAGGGACAATTGAAACATAGATGATGGCTATACATCCTAGTCTAGATGAAGTGTGGTTTTTATTTGTTCAACTTAATTTTCTTACACATTTTTGTACATTTATTAAGTTTATTAAGAATATTATCTGTTTGCTTTCCACCGTGAATATTCTTTTCTCATTGTAGATAGTTTTACTACTTTCTAATTCTTGTACATCTGTTTCATTGGTTTCAGTCTTCTAAGCACATTAGAGACATCTGGAGGACATAACATTCTTAGGCCCCAGAGACTGGTATATCCAAACCTGAACAAATCAGAATCTCTGGGTGTGAGGCCACAGCATCAATGCTTATAAAGGTCCTTGTGTGATTTCAATGTACAAGAGAAATGGAGAACCACTGACAGACTTGGGAGGAAGAAGGTTCTTTGCAGGGGTGTCCAACCCACAGCCCACGGGCCACATGGCGCAGGATGACTATGAATGCAGCCCAACACAAAATTATAAACTTACTTAAAACTTTTTTTGCTCATTGTTTTTCTTAGTGTGTATTTAATGTGTGACCCAAGACAACCCTTCTTCCAGTGTGGCCCAGAGACGCCAACAGTTTGGACACCCCAGCATGACTGGCTTGATATGAATGGAAAGAAGTGCTTTATTTAAAGTCCCTATTATTTTTTTTATTAAATACTTCTGAATTTTGTTTTTGTTCAAGTACAGTTTTCTGCCTCCCCCCCCCACCTACTTCCCCTGTTTCCACCCCCACCTTGTTTTTGTCCATATGTCCTTTATAGTTGTTCCTGTAAATCTTTCACCCTTTATTAGTGATGTGTTTTCATTTGGTCATGTATATTTGTCATTGTGATATATTCATTGTGGATTTGGGTTCTTAGTGTTAGAGAGGGCTTAGCCACACACACTGCTTTCAGTCTGAATTCTGCCTTGTTTGCTCTCAGGATTGTTGTCCCTGCTCTGTTCTTGTTTTGTATTCTCATGATGCAAACTTGCCACATGGTTTATTTTTCAGTTTTGGGAATTTTTAAGTGGTTTTTGCATTTATCATACAATAGGGTTTTGCTTTGTAAGTCAGTCTGAATATTTTTAAATAGTTGAGGTAAGCCCATTTTGTATTTATATCACAGACATGTTTGGTCTCATCTTCATCATTATTTCATGTTTATATCACATGTATCATATAATGTTCATTGTATTTCTTTCCCTTTGTGCTCTATTTTATTTGCCCATTTTTTAGTGCATTTTTGTTTATGAGGAAGATTTGTAATTATTTTTGCTAGTGGTTACATTTGTGTTAATCATGTATGTGACACCATTTATCCTCTTTTCCTTTACTTAGATACATCTGTTTGTTTTGACAACTTCAAGCAATATCCTCCACACCCACCCACCTATTGTGTGACAATCTCATTCCTCCTCCTCTTTGTCCTCTAACTTTTTGTGAGTTGTTTCTACTAGCTCAGAACACATAACATTATACATTGTCCTTCCACATTCATTTAACCTTGGCTCTTCAATTAAATGTCTTCAATGTTCATGATTACTCTGACTGCTGAAGTTTGCCCTGTCATCCTTGGTTAGATAAAGCTTGACTTCCTGTTGGTTCTCAGGAACCAACTATGGAGGGATCTTCTATCTATGTGTTGGATCTTCTGTCGTCCTTTCAGATTCTTTTTATCTCTTTATTTAATTTTCCATCTCTTAGCTATATTACTTTTCTTCAGTGCCCTGTGTTATATTTTCAGTTGAATCTGGCCTCCCTTAGATGTTTTGTAACTTAATTTTATTTCCAAATTGACTTTGTATTTTTTCTATTACTCTTTAGTTCAATCACTCACATTTTAAATGTTTGTGTGTGTATGTGCCTATTTTGGTTCTTCATCATTGAGTTTTTGATTTAACATATTTTATTCACATCAACAAAGCTAGTTTAAGAGTATTTAGCTCAAGTTGTAGTGTTAAGTCATAGCTTTTACCTGCTTTGTTTTTGTTGGAAAATTTGTCAGCTAACATCTTTGATTATGTTTTTCTATTTATAAAAACTTTGTATGGATGTTGTATGCCAATTTATGCTAATTTTAAAATTACATCATTTTCTGTCTTATCAGTAATGGGATCTCTAGTCAGGGGAGAGCAGTATCTTTGGCTGACAGGCTTTCTTATTTTGCAGAAGGCCTCTTCTCTCTGTATATTGCACTGCAGTCTTTAAAAATTAGAAGTGCTTGGCATTGGTGGGGAGAGGGTATTTTATGTCTTCTGATTTTGTGATTTTAAAAAATTGAGGTGTATTAACATAACAAATTATTTCAAGTGTACAACATCATACTTTGTTACAAAATTTTTTTCATGTGATGGGGACTTTTTAGATTTACTTTTAGCAACTTTCAAAGTACAATATAATATTATTAACTAGAGTCAACCTGCTGTCGTTACATCTCCATGACTTACCTATTTTATAACTGGAGTCTGTACCTTTTTGCCCCTTCCCCCATTCTGCCCCTTCCTACCCCAGCAATCGTCAGTCTGTTCTCTGTATCTGTGAGTGTGGATTTTGTCTTTTAGATTCCACATATTAATGAGATCATACAGTCTTTGTCCTTTGTGATTTTTTTCTGTAGATCCCTTAATTTCCAAGACTCGCTATCTTCTTGCCTTTCACCCCTAATTTTAGATGAAGCCCCTTCCCTTCCAGCTAGTCTGCCATACCCCTGAATGGTGCTTTTCAAGGTTTTAATCTTTTGTCTGGCACATTCTCAACTCTCTCTATGGATTCTTTACAGCCAGTGCTCTGAACAACTAGGTCTCAAAACTGTTCTAAGGTGGCATTTGGGGTGAGCCTCTTTTCCTAGGGTGTGATTTTTATCTGTTTTCTGTCTAGTATTAGGCCTCTGATCTCTTCTGTCCCCATCCCTGCTCTTTCCATACAGTTTTTGCCACCTGTCCTCCCTGGGGTGAGCTCTGCAGCTCGCTTTGCTGCTTTCAGGTGTTGATTTCCCTACATAAACATAGTTGGAAGTCTGTAGTACTCTCTGGTCCCTACTTAGGCTCTAAGTGTAAGTTCTGAATAGCTTTATTTGCATGCTGTCTGTCTGAATGTTTTTTTCCTAGGTGGTGGAAAGATGTGAGTATAAGCTATCACCATTTTTCTAATGGGAACTCAGAAGTTTCTTTTGTATTCCTGAAGTTCACATCTTGGCATTTTTTCTTAATAATATCAATGTCTTACATTCATACGTCATATTTTTCTCACAGCACTTCTACGTATAGTCCTTCATTTGTTCAATGATGCTTTGAAGTAAGAACAATTTCACATGAGAAAACTGGCACTCAGGAATGTTAAATGAACTCTTCAGTGTCACACACCTATATATAGCAGAAGAACTCAAATAGAAATTTAGGCTTCCTGACTTCAAATTCAGTGTCTTTCCATACCACTGTTCTGCCATTTTCATGGTGTGATTATTTATGAAAGCTCCTCCTGGAAAGAATTAAAGGAAATATTTTCTAAAACACTCCCCAACATCCTCTGAAATAAGGTAATCATTCTCAGTTAAGGTATTGGAAAGAGCTATTACCGTGGTCCTCAGTACTTGTCGTTAATTCATTCCAGAACTCGTGATGAGTGCAGAAACGGAGGAATACTGAATGCTGAAGCATTTCCTCTTGTAGGGCTGTGTTGTGACTCCTGTGAGTTCTAGCGAGTGCAGTGAGACCCGAGTGAGCTCCAAAGTGCTGCAGATTTTGCTTGTCAAAATGTGACAAGTGCAGGGTTTGGTGGATGTGACTGTGTTGGGTGTGAGGGGAGTGTGGATGCTTAATACCTGGTCAGAGTTGCATTTATAATGATAATCCTGGCTACTTGGTAGCAAACAGATTATCAGTACACTAGAACAAATATTGGAAAGTACAGTATCACAAACAAGGATGATGTGGAATTAAAGAAAAAACACTATATTTGAGAGCTGCCTTAGGAGGTATACTAAAGAGAAACTTGTGATGGATTCTACTCGGAGTGAAGGTTAACGTGTTCTCAAATGTAATTTCTGGGTTTAGGGCTTGTGTAGTTGAATGGAGGGAAATGTGATCTGGTGGGTGTAAGGGCCGCTGAATGAGGACACAATGTAATAAGGACATTGTGATTCATTCTCCAATATGTTGAGATTTGAGAGGCATTTCTGATATTGATGGACTTGTGTAAATTCTGGTATACGTGAATCTGGAGGTCTGATGTCAGGCGAGACAGCATGGTTCCACACCACTGCTCAGAAAAAAGGACCATACAAATAATTCTTAGGTAACAGCCTTTAGCCATCTAAGTGTAATTAATGTTAAATATCAGAATTATGGGCATCTACTCTGCTGGTGTCATATATTTATTAAATCACGCATGATCTTAAAGAACATACATAAATCCAAAAGCCCTTGGAGTTGTGGTTGGCATGGTTGGCTATGTCTGCAATTGTACTACAGTGATTTTTTTATAGATGTGTGTGTGTATAAGATTTATAACGAGATAGTGTGTGCATTCTCATGGGAGCTGAAACAACTTCAAAGAAATCTTTACCCATCTTCCTTCGTTTCTGCAAGAGAGAAGGGAGAGGTATGTAGAGTGAGTGAATAGGATACCTAAGGTGAGAAAGCAGTCCAATTAAATTGCAGGAGAATGATGGAAGTGAATAAAATTTTAAAAACCCCACAGTATCTCTGTTAAGCAAGTAAGCTTAAAAACTATTGGGAAAATGCAGTAAGAAGGTAGTCCACAGTTACTTTAGAATTTCCTTCTACGCCCATTTCTCTCTTTATGAGTTGACAATCTGTGATAAATTGGAGTTTTATTCACATCATTTCCTAATAAAAAATTTTGTTGGCCAAATAAACATGGATAAATTCAGAGAAACATCTAATTAGGAAGCTAGGCGGTTTCTGGAGGGAACCTATTCCATGAGTCTCCTGCACTGTTGGCCACAGCAGGATGGAAAGGCCGTGTTGTACGGCAGCCCACGCATTGCTTACAGGGGCCGACCAGATGTCCCACCCATGCAGCTGTATCCAGGAGAGTAAGCTGGCTAACAGCAGACTGAAGGAAGTGTGAAAGCTGATCACAGTGATTGTTCCTAAATCTCCTATTTGCCATTTTGCTTTCCTTTTCACAGCTTTGAATATTCATATTAATTTGATTGTATGCATGCCCTTTATACTTAATCATCTCAAATTCTATTTGGAAAGTGGCACATTGCAAATGTAATGTGTATAAAATGGAACTGGGTTGGTTCGAATCTTAACACGTAGCTAAAATCTGTTATCTTTTATGATTCCATTCCGTTTGTCATCTCCTTTGCTCACACCCACTCACACCCTCTGGCCTCCTATTCCTCTGTGGAAATGGGTGTAAGTGCAATACCCTAACACAGTGGACACACAAAGCTGCAAGGCAGTGCAAGGATAATGCATCTCCTTCCCAGCGTAGCTCCGGTGGACACTTAACCACTTTAGTGCCACTTTGGTGCCATTGCCCCGCACATCTAGACTGGTGGCTCAACTCACACACCCTGAGTTTCCTCCCTGCTTCATCTTTCCTTTGTACCAAGGGAAGTGAAGGAGCCTCTCACTGTGTTCTCACTAATTATCTCTGACATGCAGTCAGCAACCTTATTTGTGAGGCTCTGTCTACATCCTGTGCTAGGTTGGCCTCTCCCCTTGGGAGATAAGAAGATGTGTGTCTTTGAATCAAAAGATCTGAAAATGTGGTCAAGATGTACTCCTATGATCCCTTAATATACTTTAAGCCAGGGCTTTTTTTATTGTCTCTCAAATACCATTTCCCAAATGCACTGCAGTCTGTTCTTCAAAGTGCCCTTGCAGAGAGCACCTGATGTCTCCAGCTGGAAGAAAATGCAAAGGACAGACTCATCCCTGCTGCTCTCACTCCGGGCTGGGAAATATGTCAGGAGGAGGTCCTGTTTTTCCCCACTGAGATGGGCATGAATGCAGAATGTCTCTCAATTTCAGAGTCATTCAATGCTTCCTGAAGACAGTAGTTTGAGTGTAGATAATGTTTGTTTCCTGGCATGGCACGGATTGCACAAATGACATCTCTTAGATGGAAACTCAACAAAACTAAACTCAGAAGTTAAGTTCTTTTTCATGGAGGATGGTTAGGGATTGGTGTAGGAGGGTGCTTTCCTCCTCTTCCTCCTTTAGAAACGTAAACACAATTCTGAAGTCAAGGGTCACATAGAAAACAGATTGCAGGCCAGATTCAACCCCCAGACTGTAGACAGAAGACCTCTGCTTTGGACTTTCTGGGACTATAACTGCAACATTACCTTAGTTTTCAATTCAGAATATGGAAATAAAGAGAATGTTACAGGGTCCCTGATTCCCACTCCTGCTGTTTCCTTCTGAGTTCTTGGAGCTCCAGGCACTGCAACACCCAAGGCCTCCCTCTGCTCCTTCTCTCACTCTGCCTTAGGGAAGGGCAGTTCTGATAAGATGCCAAATTTAGGAAAAATAATTATGCATACTTGGCTTTGTTAAACCCTTCTTCCTCTTAGATATGTGCTGACCATTCATTCATTGAACAAAGAGTTATGTATCTCCGACAGTCTTCTAGACACTGGAATTGCAGCAGTGGATAAAACAGACAAAAGCCCCTTACAGTCTAATAGGAGATGCAAACAACAACATCATAATAATTGTTTTTAAAGAGACAAGTGTTAAAGGAAAGAAAGTAAAGCAGATAGAAGACACATCAACTCGTGGGGGGCAGGGGCTGAAATTTTAGGTAGGAAGTGCAGGGAAGGCCTCCTTGAGAAGGTGACTGTAACTTACACTGGAGGACGTAGAGGAGACAAGCTTGGAGATATCTGGGTGAAGAGCCTTCCAAGCAGATTCTTCTGAAATTGTGGGGCAGAGCATGTGTGCATAGTTTGAAGAAGAACAAGGAGCTGGAGTGGCTGGAGCAGTGAGGTAACCTAACTTGATTTGTGTTTTAACAAAATCACTTGACTCCTGGTGGTAAGACTTATTTGTGGAAGGGGTGCACAGGTTGAAACAAGAAGTAACAATATTATTGCAGTAATCCAAAGGAGAGATGACGGTGCTAGCAGTGAAGGTCATGGTGAAGAGTTGGATTTGGGGTGTATCTGAAGTACGACTGACAAAATTTGCCATGAAGGGAAAAGATACACATCAGAGACTTTTCAGTGAATAACTGGAGAATGAATGTATATGCATGTACATGGAGTTTAAGGTGCCTGTTGAGCATCCAGGTGGAGATACTGAGCAGGGGATTCGATACATGATTCCGGGGCTCAGAGGAAAAGCCCAAGTTTGACACCAGTTCATAAACTGGATTTCAAGTCATGGGACAGGATGCAACCATCTAGAGAGTATGTGTAGTTAGAAAAATAGATGTATTGCAGCGGTTAAGCCACTGCCACTCTGATATCTAGAATTGTGAGCAAGGGGAGGGAAACACAAAGGAGACTCAGAAAGGTAGGAAGAACAATTCTTCTAGAAAAACATGAAATGTTAGGACCAGAATAACAAAGATTTGAGATTCAGTTAAGTCAAAAGTGCCTTTAGATGTAATCACTTTGGCATGGACGCTTCCCATCTTCTTTTCACACCTAAGTGTATCACAAACGCAGACATGCTACTTGATTCTGTCAAACAATGTTGATTACTGATCCCAAGTGACTTCTGCTCTGGCTATAAACTGACTGTAAATATGCTACAAAGGTACTTACATACACTTATAAAAGGAAAATGTCAACATTCAAATAAGGTCACCTTCCAATCAAGTCCTAAGGCACCTGACCCTAACCAAATGCTGAATTATAGGATTTCAAAGAACACTAAGAAGAATTTGTTGCTTTTTGAAGAGTAGAAAAGGAAGGTAAAAGTAAGTACTGGGCAAAAATACTATGATACACTTAAATTACATTATTATTTTGTAGAAGAAGATAGTATTATACCCTAAATATTTGGTCAATTTAGTTCATGACTTTAAAAAACACAAAAAGGTTTGTTTGGTTCTCCAAACCAAATGCACTTATTCAGTTTTTCTTTTAGAAGGCCCTAAGGAAGGCCTAAATATAGCACCATTCTTTCCCACCCAGTTCTGAACAGTTTTAGGAAAAAATGTGTTATACTTGGGATCAGGTTGAAAGACACAGTGCCATCCAAGGAACTAGTAGCCAAGTACCATGGTGAATACTGAACACCAGAATTAGGCAGAATCATCCATGCAGATGCAGGGAGGTCTGGACTGGGGAAGCAACCTCCAGAGGATGAGCAATGGAAGCTGTACTAGGACATACTTTATCACAGTCTCCTTTGTTTTTTCTTCCCCTTGCTCACAGGTCTAAATATCAGAGTGGCAATGGCTTCATCTTTTCACCACATCTATTTTTCTGACTACACTCACTCTCTAGATGGTCTCATCCTGTCCCATAACTTCAAATCCAGTCTCTGAACTA
Source organism: Trachops cirrhosus (assembly GCA_028533065.1). Classification (NCBI taxonomy): domain Eukaryota; kingdom Metazoa; phylum Chordata; class Mammalia; order Chiroptera; family Phyllostomidae; genus Trachops; species Trachops cirrhosus. The sequence continues at coordinate 114,046,767 of CM052540.1, forward strand.
CTGTCAAGCTTGAGCTTTTTCATCTATATCTTATATATATTTTCTTAGATTTATGTGTAACTATTTCATTTGGGGGGGATGCAAGGTAAATGGTAATGTTTTTAACTTCAAATTCCACTTGTTCATTGCTGTTATATAGGAAAATAATTGACTTCTGTGTATTAACCATGTATCTTACAGCCTTGCTATAATCATTTTAATAGTCTCAGGAGTTTTTTTTTAATCTTTCAGATACCTAGATGATATCATGTGCTAACAAAGACTATTTTATTTCTTTATCCCAGTCTGTAAACCTTTTATTTTTCCCTTCTCGTCTTATTACATTAGCTAAGGTTTTTGGTACAATGTTTAATAGGGGGCAAGGGGCTAAGGGGAACATCTTTGCTTTATTCCTGATTTAGTAGGAAAAGTTTGAGTTTCTCACCATTAAGTGTGATGTTAACTGTAGGTTTTTTGTATTTTTTTTAATCAAGTTGGGGAAGTTCTCCACTAAATCTAATTGCAGAGAGTTTATATTGTGATGGATATTAAATTTTGTCAAATGCCTTTCAACATCTATTGATATGATCATGTGATTTTTTTTCTTTACCTGATTGATGTGGTGGGATTACACTAATTGATTTTTTAAAATATAAAACCAGCCATGCATACCTGTGATAAATCTCTCTTGGTTGCAGTATATCAGGTCAACCCTCTGTACCCATGTGTGGGGGAGGGAGCTCCACCTACAAGGCCACCCCACCTCGGCCACCAGGGATGAGAATAAGTCTACCAAGACATGATCTGCTAGGGGAGGAAAGGTGGCAGATCTCTCAGAGGAGAAGGGCCAGGAGCCTATTCCTCAGTGGGCTTTTATTGGGTTCAATTTGCACAGGAATACAGGTAGAGCTCATCAGTCATTGTCAGGCAATAAGGATCAAACAATAGATAACATACAAAGAACTCTGAGGGCTTATTCTCAGTCAGGGTCAGATAGTTAAAGGGCCATAAAACTTTAGGGAAACAAACTCCTTTTATGCTTGGACCCTTATCATTTAAACTGAGGGCATTAGCAAAGCAGGTTTCATAGGATTTTATGCATTCTTTCTTAGGCCTGATCATCCCGGGGAACCCACCCTTTCCAGCACAGGGCTGCACCCACCTCTGGCATTGTTTCAGGCTTAAGTCAGGGGAAGTAAGTCAGCCAAGAGATTAGGAGACTTCTTACAGACAGAATGAGGACTCAGGCTATGTCAAAGCTGAGGGGGGAGGGTCCATCACCCCCTTTTTCTATAACCTCTCAAGTCCTTCCCTGATGACCCCATTGTGACTGTGCCTGTCTTAAGTCATCCCTCCCTTGAGGAATCTTGCCTGTCTTTGGCTAACTAGTCATCTGCCCGGGGCCAAGCAGGGTGAAGTAAAAGGGGGCAGAGGCAGTGCCCCTACCAGGAAGATAAGCTTTGTCTCCTTAGTGGCTTATGGACCCAAGGTCTCTCTATTCAGCCTTAGCCATGGGGGGGTTACAGCTTCTGAAACCAGGCAGGGCGTTTCCCAACACCCATGGGTTCTGAATCCATGATTCAACCAACCACAGATTGAAAATACATATTTTCAGTCCAAATTTGGTTAAATCTTCAGATGCAGATCTTACAGATACAGAAAACCAACTAAGGGACTTGAACATCCATGGATTTTGACATCTGTTAGTGGGGGGTGTCCTTGATTCAATCCCCTGCAGATACTAAGGGGTGACACTAATTCTTTTACACATTGTTGGACTCAATTTACTAGTATTTTAACAGAGGTAATTGGTCTGTAGTTTTATTGTCTTGTCATTTTTTAATCTGGTTTTAATAAGTTAGGAAGTATTCCTTCTGCTTCTATTTTCTAAAAGAGATTGTACAGAATTGGTAATATTTCTTCTTTAAATATTTGGTAGAATTCACCTGTAAACACATCTGGGCCTACTGCTTTCTATTTTGGAATGTTACTGATTATTGATTCATTTTCTTTAATAGATATAGGCCTATACAGATAGTTTCTTCTTGTATCGGTTTTGACAAATTATGGCAATCCAAGAATTGATCCACTTCATCCAGGTTATCAAATTTAAATGTGTTGAGTAGTCTATAGTATTATTTTTAACTTTTTGCAAATCTAAACATTACTCTTTAGACATCTGAAAGCAAGAAACAACATTTATTGTAATCAAAAATAACACAAAACTCAGATAAGGTCAAGTTAAAGGAGTTCATCATCACCAAGCCCTTATTGTAGGAAATGTTAAAGAGACTTATCTAAGAAAAAGAAGATAAAAAACATGTGTAGTAAAATGACAGCAAACTGGCAATTATTAACAACCACACCTGAAACAAAAACAAAAAGATACTAAGCAAACAACTAGAACAGGAACAGAACCACAGAAATGGAGAACACAGGGAGGGTTAGCAACAGGGAAGTGGGTTGGGAGAAAGGGGGAAAAGGTACAGAGAATAAGTAGCATAGATGGTAGGTAGAAAATAGACAGGGGGAGGGCAAGAATAGTAGGGGAAATGTAAAAGCTAAAGAACTTATGACACATGGACATGAACTAAAGGGGGAATGTGGGTGGGAGAGGGTGTTCAGGGTGGAGGGGAATGAAGGGGGGATAATAGGACAACTGTAATAGCATAATCAATAAAATATGTTTAAAAAAATAACACAAAACTGACAAGTCTTTCTTTAAGCTGCCATAGGGTGATTTCAGACTCTTCAGATAAACAAAGGATAACAAACAAAGAACTATAAGATTTAAATTTACATTCACATCACATTTTTATTAGCAACAAGTGAGACTAGTTATATTCTATGTTCATACAACTGATTTAATAGATATTGCATTAGACTTTTCTTTTTTGAATATTTTATTTAAACAATTTTTATTGTTGTTCAATTATAGTTGTCCCCATTTTCCCCCATTACTCTCACCTGCCCTAACCCCCACCTCCCACATTCAATCCTCCCTCCCCCTCTGCCATTGTCTTTATTATCCATTTGATATCAGTAGGATCTGATATCCCCTTTTTGAGTTTTGAGTTTTAGTATTATAATTTTTATCAACTCTCCTTTTCACAGTTAGCCTAGGTGTAGGCTTATTTATTTTACTGATCTTTACAGACAACCAGTTTTAAGTTTCATGATTTCTCCCCTAATTTTTATTTATTTTGTTTATGTTGGATTTAATTTACTTTTATTTTCCTAGTTTCCTAAGATGGGAGCTTAGATGATTCATTTCAGACACTTCTTTTCTAATAAATACATTTAATGCCATAAATTTCCCTCTTCAGTACTACTTTAATTGCATCCAACAAATTTTGTTGTTTTATTTCCATTTAGTTCAAAATATTTTAAAATTTTTCTTGATTTCTTTACTAACCCATGTATTATTTTAAAATGTGTTGTTTACTCCTCAAGCATTTGTGATTTTCCAGCTACCTTTCAGTTATTGATTTCTAATTCAATTACACTTAGGTCTGAGATCAGACACTTATGACTTCTAGTCTTTAAAATTTGTTAAGGTGTGTTTTATGGCCCAGTTGGTGATCTCTCTTGATGAATGTCCTGTGTGAGCTTTGGAAGAGCACATATTCTGCTGTTATTGGATGAAGTAGTCTATAGATGGCAATTATATCCAGCTGATTGGTGCTTTGAGTTCAGCTTTGTCTTTACTGATATTCTGCCTGCTAGATCTGTCCATTTCTGATAGAGGGGTATTAAGTTATCCAGCTATAATGACTTATGTCTTCTTGCAGTTCTGCTAGTTTTTTCCTTACATATTTTATTCCTTTGTTATTAAGTACAATATATTAAGAAATTTTGGCCCTGGCTGGTGTGGCTCAGTTATTTGAACAAACAATAAAGGAGAACTTCACCAGTCTGGCAAAGGAAATAGACTTTCAGGAAGTCCAGGAAGCCCAGAGAGTTCCAAAGAAGTTGGACCCAGGGAGGAACACACTAAGGCACATCATCAAGTTACCCAAGCTTAAATAAAAAGAGAAAATCCTAAAAGAAGCAAGGGGAAAGGAGACAGTTACCTACAAAGGAGTGCCCATAAGGCTATCAGCTGATTTCTCAAAAGAAACCTTGCAGGCAAGGAGGGGCTGGAAAGAAGTATTTGAAGTCATGAAAGGCAAGGACCTACATCCAAGATTACTCTGTCCAGCAAAGCTATCGTTTAGAATGGAAGGGCAGATAAACTGCTTCCCAGATAATGTCAAGTTAAAGGAGTTCATCATCACCCAGCCCTTATTATATGAAATGTTGAAGGGACTTATCCAAGAAAAGATCAAAAACTATGAACAGTAAAATGACAATAAACTCACAACTATCAACAACTGAACCTAAAAGAAAAGAAAAACAAAAACTAAGCAAACAACTAGAACAGGAACAGAATCACAGAAATTGATATCACATGGAGGGATTTCAGTGGAGAGGGGGAAGGGAGGAATAGGGGAAGAAAGGTACAGGGCAGAAGAAGCATAATTGGTAGGCATAAAATAGGGAAAGATAAAAATGGTACAGGAACCAGAACTCAAAGGACTTATATGTACAACCCATGGACATGAACTAAGTGGGGGGAATGCTGGTGGGTTGGGGGGCAGGGTGGAGTGGGGAGTAAAGGGAGAAAAAAATGGGAAAACTGTAATAGCATAGTCAATAAAAAATACTTGAAAGATTAACAAATTAAAAAACCACCAAAAGACAACATATTAACATCATCTGAAATGTTGATTTTTAAATGAAAACATAACGTAGTGCTCAGAGTGAGAGGAGTCCATATGCAGAGAGGCTCAAGGAGACCATGGATGAAGAGATGGAGGGAATAGCTATTTCTAGAGAGCCTCAGAGACTCTACTATCTTCAATACTTTTAATAAACTCCCATTAAAAATTAATACTTGTTTATATGCTCAATAAATATTTAAGGTCACAAGGAAGATAATAAATTTAGTCATTATCCCTCCAGGCAGAGACAATTGCCAATAACTCAATTTTGGAAGATAGTTGCATATTACTTTAGTGTAACTGAGATCACAGAATACATACTTTATTAATTGTACGTTGTTGTTTTCCCACCTAGAAGTGTGTGATGACAACTTCTCAAGTTAACCTCAGCCCATTAGCTTTAAGTTCAACTTCCTGCTCACCATCCTCCTTCGGAAGTGAAGGTTAGCATAACTAAAATAAAGGACTTGATTTATAACTTCCTTCCCATAATTTTCCTCTTTCCATCCACCCCCACCTCAAGAATTAGTATCAACCTCCACTCAGTTTTTCTCCTTAAGCTGGATATCAACCCTTACTATTTCTTTCTCTTTCATGGTCCTCATCCAAATTGGGTGAAAGTCCAAACCCTTCCCTCCCCAAACATATCCCAAATCTGGCCACTGTTTATAAACAGATTGTGATCTCTGTAAGAACACCACTTTTCTTTCTCACCTGGACTACTAGTAGCCTCCTGTCCGGTCACAACACTTCTTATGCTTCTCTTCAATCAATTCTCCACTCAAAAGAGGTTTATTTTGGCGGGGGGACAGTAACATAAACCAGACCAAGTTTAAAATCAATGTAAACTCTTAGAAAAGAAACACTTCACTGACAAACAAATGTAAACCCCTTGCTTTTCATACTTTATGAAGACTTTAAAGCCATAAATGAACAGGTCCCTTGCTGTTTATTCAGCTTTTTATGCCGTAATGCCCTATTTAATGACTATGCTCCAGTCATGCAACATTCCATTAGTTTGCAAACTTGATTAAATTCTAGCTCTAACTGTTGTTCCTGCCACTTCTGTGACCTCGCCTTTTCTAATGACTTATCTGTACTAAGAGGGGCTTTGGGCCTGATATTAGAGATCTGCACCCTTTTCATTTCATTTCTATATCACCAAAATTTGTGATTATATATTTGTTTACTACTTTGTTTCTTCTACATTGTTTCATTCAGGCAGAAGCCATGTATATTTTATTTATCTATGTATAGTTAGCCCTACTACTGTGTTTGGAATGCAACATATAACCTTTTGAAAAAAATCTGAACAATTTTTATATTATGGAGGCTACAAACATTGATTTTTTCTTTGCTGCAAAGTATTTTAGCATAGAAATGAATGACAACACCTAATTATTGATTAAGTATTTACCTTTTTGCAGTTCTTCAAATAAAAATGCTAATGTATTGAAACTTTTTAAATTTAATTGTTGTAAGAAGAGATCTACTTTTAAAAAATTTTAATTTTTTTTTGGTACATGTTACTTTTTGGTACAATTACTATTGGTACATGTACAGCATACTTTATTGTTGACTTCTGGTACAATGTTGGACTTCACATGTCTAGAGTTCATTGATCTTATTTAACTGAAACTTTATGGCTGTGATTAGTAATTACCCATTTTGCTCTTTCCCAGCACCTGGCAACTACTTCTATGAGTCTGACTATTTTAGATACCTCACATAAGAAGACTCAGGCAGTATTTGTCTTTCTGTATCTGGCATATTTACTGTAGCATAATGTCGTTAAGGTTCATCATGTTATTGCATAATTTTCTTCCTTTTAAATACTTAATAGTATTCCCTTGTATGTATGTAACACATTTTCTTCACCCATCCATCTATTGATAGACGTTTAGGTTGTTTTCACATCTTAACTATTATAAATAGTGCTGCAAATAACATTATGCTAATATCTCTTCAAGATTCTCAGTTCATGCTAAGCAAAATAAGCCAGGCATTGAAAGACAAATACCATATGATCTCACCTTTAACAGGAACCTAAACAACAAAACAAAGAAACAAGTAAAATATAACAAAAGACACTGAAATAGAGGACAGGTTGTCAGTGACCAGAGGGGAGGGAATTTCAGGGGAATTTCAGGGGAGAAGGGAAGGGTTTACAGGAACAAATATGGAGGACACATGGACAAAACTAGGGGGGTTGGAAATGGGAGGGAGGAGGGGAGTGATGGGTGGGTGGGCTGGAATGGGAATAAAGGATAGAAACTGTACGGAATAAACTAAAATAAAAAAAATTCTTAAAAAAAAAAAGATTCTTAGTTCAATGTCTTTGGGTATATACCCAGAAGTGGGCTTGCTGGATTATGTGCTGGTTCTTTTTTTTTTTTTTTTTTTTTTGGAGGGGGGAAACTCCAAACTATTTTCCATAGTGGCTGCACTATTATTTTGCATTTCTATGAAAAGTGTGCAAGTATTCCAATTTCTTCACATCCTCACCAATACTCATTACCTTTATTTTCTTGATAATAGCTAATCCGACAGGTGTGAGGTGATATCTCACATTGTGGTTTTACCATAATTTACATTGCCCTAATGGTGAGTAGTATTGAGGAGTTTTCATATGCTGATTTGCCATTTGTATGTCTTCTTCAGAGAAATGTCTATTCAAATCTCTAGAACACTTTTAAATTAGGTTATTCGGTTTTTGCTGTTGAGTTGTAGAAGTTCCTTATATATTTTGGAAGTATATTATTTGCAAGTATTTTCTCTCATTCTGTAGATTGCCTTTTCATTTTTTTCTCTGCAGAGCTTTTTAATTCAATGTAGTCTGACTTGTCTAGTTTCGCTCTTGTTGCCTGTAGTTTCATATCCACGAAATTATTGTTAAAACCAATGTTATGAAGCTTTTCTCCTATGTTTCCTTCCTGGAATTTACAGTTTCAGGACATATGGTTAAGTCTTTAATCCATTTTGAGTTGATTTTTGTGTATGGTGTATTATTTTACACAAGGATATCCAATATTCCTAGCACATTTGTTAAAGAGACTACCCTTTCTCCATTGTACATTTTTTGGCACCCTTGTCAAAGATCAGTTGACAGTATAGGCTTGGATTTATTTCTGTACTCTGTTTCATTGGTCTATGTGTCTGTTTTATGCCAATACATACTCTTTTGATTACTATGGCTTTGCAATATAATTTGAAATCAGAAAGTGTGATGTTTCTAGCTTTGTAATATGGTTTGATGTTTCCAGCTTTGTAATATGGTTTGAAATCAAGAACTGTGATGTCTCCAGCTTGATTCTCCTTTCTCACGATTGATGAGGTAACTCATGGTTTTTTGTAATCTCATATGAATTGTAGAACTGTTTTGTCCATTTTTACAAAATATGGCATTGAGATTTTAATAGGGATTGAATTGAATGTATAGATCACTTTAAGTAGTACATATACTTTAATAGTATTAATTATTCTAACTCATAATCATGGGATTCTTTTCATTTGTGTTTTAATTTTTTTCACTAATGTTTTGTGGTACTCAGTATACAGGTCTTTCACCTCTTTAGTTTTCTTCCTCAGTATTTTATTATATTTGATGCTATTATAAATGGAATTGTCTTTCTAATTTCCTTTTTAGATAGTTTGTTCTCATTATATTGAAACACACTGATTTTTTATGTTGATTTTTGTATCCTGCAACTTTACTGATTTGTCAGTTCTAACCGTTTTTTGATGGAGTTTTCAGGGTTTTCTATTTGGAGATCATGTCATCTGTGAACAGGGACATTTTTACTTTTTCCTTTGTAATTTGGGTGCCTTTCATTTCTTTTTCTTGTTTCATTGCTCTGGCTAGGACTCTGAGTACTACATTGAACAGAAGTAGTGACAGTGGACATTCTTGTCTTATTCCTGATCTTAGAGGGAAAACTTTCAGTTTTTCTTGATGAGTATAATGTTAGCTATAGGCTTGTGATATTTGACCTTTTTTATGTTGTAGTGCTTTCCATTCATTCTGAGTTTTAGATTTTCTTATCATGAAAGATGTTGAAATTTTTCAAATGTTTTTCTGCATCTTTTATATGATCTTGTGATTTTTATCCTTTATTGTTGATGTGGCCCATAATGTTAATTGATTTTTCTTTGTTGAGTCATTCTTACCTCCCTGAGATAAATTCCATTTGGCCATAGTATATGATCCTTTTAGTGTGCTGTTGGATTTAGTTTGCCAGTATTTTGTTGAGGATTTTTACACTTATATTTATCAGGGATATTATCTTGTAGTGTTCTGTTCTTGTGGTATCTTTATCTGATTTTGGTGTCAAGGTAATGCTGGCATTATAAAATGAGTTTAGAAATGTCCCCCCTTCAATTTTTTGGAGAACCTTGGAATAATTGACATTCATTATCCTTTAAAAGTTTGGTAGAATTCGACCAGGGGTGTGCAACCTGCAGGCTGTGAACCGCATGCAGCCCAAGATGGCTATGAATGCAGCCACACACAAAATGGTAAATTTACACAAAATATTATGAGATTCTTTTGTGATTACATGTTGCAATGTATTTAATACATGGCCCAAGACAGGGCTTAGTCTTCCAGTGTGGCTCAGAGACTCCAAAAGATTTGACATCCCTGTAAGCAAGCCATCTGATCCTGCATTCTTAATAGGAATGTTTTTGATTACTGATTTACTCTCCATACTCGTGATAGGTCTTTGCAGACTTTCTGTTTCCTCATAGTTTAGTCTTGGTATATTGTGTGTTTTTAGGGCTCTATCCATTTAAGTTATCCAGTTTATTGGCATATGATTATTCATAATCATTTATGATCCTTTTTATTTCTGCAGCACATCTGTTTTAATGGCCCTTGTTTCATTTCTGATTTTATTTCTTTCCTCTTTTTTTCTTAGTGTAGCCAGGGATTTGTCATGCACTTAAATACTCTTAACTTGAACCATATTTAATTTTTTTCTTATAATAAATGACTAAAAGTGGGAACTGGGCAAAAGTATATAAAGTTCTAAATACAGAGATAAAATATTTTGTAGAATGATAAGTTTGACTATTTTTTGAGGTTTCAGTTCTTGCCAAAATGATTAATTAGCTGAGCTAAATTTTTCAAAGAAGTTTCTAGTGGGGACTTTCTATTGCCAATTAGTATATTGAAAGCTTAAAAAGACCATTGCCTGTGTCTTAACAATGGGAATAAGCTGGATAAGAGACAGGATTTTTAGTTTTGTTAAAAAAAAAATATCAGAGCTGAAGGTATAAAGATATCTAAATGAACTAAATTTTCAATGTGATGAAATTTTCTCCATCCTAGGAGAAAAAGAGCTGTGGATATTTTCTAGTTTGCTGAAACAGTGGGAAGAGAAGAAATATACCACAGATAACGGAATAAACCTTCCAAAACTTTAAATAATTTTTAAATGTCTCATAGAGACATTTTTAAATGTCTCTATTTATGAATATGAATATGAATATGAAGGATTCTCCAGCCATAGAACGAATCTGCATTTACCCAATAATTCTTTCCTAAAGGCCTACACAAGTGCATGGGAGTAGTATGTTGAAGCTTGTTAGTGGAAAAAGAGAGTTGAGAGAAATTCTTCCAAACCACTCCGGTATTCCCTGGTATGGCCTGCTAACTGCAGATGTAGGCCATGAGAACCAAGAGGAGTCCCCAGACATTAGCAGAGCACCCAGCAGTGACTTGCAGAAAGTTGAGAGAAGGGCAGGAGAAATAAAATCCCTCAAAGGTACACTGAACGATTATTGATAGGAAGGTAGCAAATTCTGAATGCTTGGGTCAGAGAAGCAGGGTAGAGAGAAGTCTTTCAAAGCCCAAAAAACCAGGAAGAACTGGAGAGGAAAAGTGATTCCCTAGTGAGCCACAAAGCTGTCAGCCATGTTGTAAAGCAGAGGAAGATCTACCATTTAGGATGTGACACATAAATAGATATCTAAAATCTACCTAGTGCTCAGATCCCAAGCACTGCTAAAGTAAAAATTATTTTTTAATATTTTTTATTGTTGTTCAAGTACAGTTGTCTCCATTAGTAAAAGTTCTTACTTCACCCTCAAACCTTTTGAAGTCATTGATACACTGAATTCATAGAAAGCTGTAATGTAACCCAACCACATTCAGTTACATATTAGATGGATGTGTCCCTGCACACTAGCATCATGACAAAAGAAGGAGTATGCCCTTTTCAGGAGGCTAATAGTATTTACTAACCAGAATGATCAAACTAAACCATAAATTGGATAAATAAAGCCAATACTGACACAGTGCTATTTATAAATATTACAAGTAATATTTAAAGACTCAGAAAGTTTGAAAGTAGAACAGTAGAGAAAAGATACACCATTTCAACTCAAAGCATAAAAAGTATGATCAATAATTTAATATTAAATATAAGCTTCAAGACAAAAAGGATGATCAGATATAATGAAGAACATGTTATAATTATAAAAGGCCAATCTGTCAACAAACTGTAACAACCTTATAGTGTGTACCTAATGCTGAGCTTCAATGTAGTTGAAAATATAAAGATAGAAAAAAGTGAGAAATAGACAAATGTCCAATCATAGCTGTAGATTTTCACTCCCTCTTGAGTAACTGATAAAAAAAATAGATAAAAGTTAGTATAGATACAGAATATTTGAAATACTATCAACCAACTTGATGTAAGTGCCATTTGTAAAACACTACAAACATTAACTGCAAAATACACATTCTTCTCACGACCATATGGAGCATTCACCAAAGTAGAACACAATAAACATTGAAAGGATAAAATCATCAAATATGTTAAGCCTCATCATTACTAAATATGAAATTATTAAAAACATAGAAAATTCTCATGTATTTGGAAATTTATATACTTCTGAAGAAACCCAATAGTTAAAGAAGAACTCAAAACACAAATTAGGAGATACTTTTGAGTGATAATGAAAATACAAATGGGCCGTTACAAAATAGTCATGGGGATGTAAAGTACAGCATGGGAAATATAGTCCATAGTAATCTAATAACTATGTATGGTGTCAGGTGGGTATGAGAATTATCAGGATGATCACACAGTAAGTTACATCATGTCTATTCACTGGGGTGTATACCTGAAACTAACATAATATTGTATGTCAACTATAATTTAAAAATAAAAGATCATTTAAAAACACGTGGAATTTTTTGGATGCAAATAAAATGATACTCAGAACAAAACTTATGGTTTTAAATAACTATATTTGAAAAAATACATATATAATCAATGAAGTAAGTTTCTATGAACAAAAAACTAGAAAAAATGAAAGTTAAACCTGAAGTAAACATGAAGAAGGAACAAAAAATAAAAGGATGTAAAGCAGTGAACTAGAAAACGGAACTAAAAGATGTTAACTGATTCTAAAAAGTATAAGGAAATATAAAGTAGTTAAAATAGTCAAAATCTTGAGTAGAATAAAGTTACAGGATTTATGTTAACTGATTTCAATATTTACTGTAAAGTTACAAGTTGTCAGATAGCAGAAGCTTTGACACGAGTACAGAGATGTAACTGAACGAAACAGAACCGAGTCAAGCAATAGACCTACACACGAACAGTGAACTGATTTTTCAATCAAGACACCAAGTCAAAACAATGGGGAAAAGAAATTCCCTTAAACAGGAGGAATTTTTAATTCCTTTAAAAAGAACTTATTTTTTTGTTAGTTGTAATAGCTGGATATACTTCTATCTACCTCACTTTGTATCAAAATGTAACTCAAGGTGGATCATAGTCCTATATGTAAAAGTAAGAACTATAAAATTTCTAGGAGAAAGCACATATAATACTTATAAGACATTGGGATAGGTGAAGATTTCACAGAATGAGAGAAGGAGAGAATAAATGAATGACAGTAGCTTAAAATGGTATTCTGATCCTATAGTTCCACTTCTAGTAATGTATATTAAAGAAATTATGAGAGCTGTTGGATAAAAATGCGGATGTATTTTCTGCAAAGATGTACATAACAGTATTATGATTAATAGCAGAATCTCTCAAAAATGCTAATTGTCTAAAACCAAAAGAATTATTAAACCATAGGGTGTCCATAAGATAAAACATCATGTGAACTTTTATGTTTTATGGACACCATTGTGTCCCCCCAAAAATTGCAGCTCTAACCCCTCAGGTGATCAAATTTGGAGATTGGGTTTTTAATTAATTCATATATTTTATTGATTATGCTATTACAGTTGTCCCATTATGCCCCCTTCATTCCCCTCTACCCTGAACACCCTCTCCCACCCACATTCCCCCCCTTTAGTTCATGGCCATGTGTCATAAGTTCTTTTGCTTCTACATTTCCCCTACTATTCTTGCCCTCCCCCTGTCTATTTTCTGGAGATCGGGGTTGTAAAGAGGTAATTAAGACATGCAGTTGTAAAGGTGGGGCCATAATCAGACAGAACTTGTATTTTCATGAGGTGAGAGACCCCATGAATATGCACATTCAGAGAAAAGGCCGTGTGAGGACACAGCTAGAAGGTCACTGCCAGTGAGCCAAGGTGAGACCTAAGGAGAAACCAAGCCTGCCAACACTTTGATCTTTGACTTCCAGTTACAGAACCGTGAGAGGAATTTCTGTTGTTTAAAAAAAAATCTGTGTTTAAGTCGCTCAGTCTGTTCATTTTGTTATGGCAGCCCTAGCAAACTAATACATCATGTGTTCAAGTGTGTAATGTCATAAGAAAGTACATTCTTTCTTCTTGTGATATAGACAACATGGAAAACCAAATCTGTGTCTCTGTCTCATATATGTACATATACATATATATATACACATAAAAACACTGTAGAGATTTGTACCCAAATTTTACTTTGGTAGGGGTGGTTTTTTATCTTCTGGTAGTTACGTTTAAACTTTTTCACAATAAATATGCTTTTTTAGTAATTATAAACAAATTACACATTTATAAAGCTATTGAGTTCAAAATCTCAATTCTTGCAAATTTGAGAATGCTCGTGGAAAATGAAACATCCTGTTGATGACAGATGAAGAAAACCTTTTACTACAAAGCTACTTTGTCAGTGGTAGCTTTTTTCTTCCTCAAATATAATTATTCCCATAAGAGTCCTATCTCTGCAATTAAAAATAATAATAAAAGGTGAAATAATTGTTGGAAAGAATTAGTAAAGATGAAAAAGATGTGAAAGCAAAGCTATGGTGCCAAAATAGCTCTTCTAAACATTTGTGCTTGCTGTGGCTTGCAGTTAAAATTTAAAATAGCACTTAAATATGCGTGTTAATAACATCCAGAAGGCATTTCTTTCCAGCCTGTTTGGGCTGTTGAAGGGTTTAATTTAACCACAGCATTCATTTATGTCTAGCAGTTAAATTTTTTCTTTTAAGCTCAAAGGAACTGTGAGTTGTAACTATGATCTAATTGGTAAGGAATGAAGAATGTTTTTCATGTTTTATAGACAACATGAATCCTGATCACTTTACAGCAGTAAATTATGAAGCAATCCACTTGCTGTGTCTCCCCGTGGAAGCCAGGGCCTAGCTCATTAAACTATAAAAATAACTTGCTGGGTTCGGCAGCTCCTAGAAAGGCTCTCTGACAAGGGGGGCTATTTTTATTTCACTAATGCACATTCACTAGGCGGTCCAGTGCACGTGAGATCCCAACTAAATCAATTTATAACTGCATCTACATGTTACAGGGGCGTGCGAAGAACCTAAACTGCTGTATAGGAAGATAATTTATTATTGATTTTTTTCAACTCTTCTTTAAAAGCAGCTACAATTCACTGGTTCTTGGGTTCCTTTCTGAAGCTCAAGCGATCTATACAGCACTTGTCCAACCAGGATTTTTTGGCGAAGTCAGCCATGGGCTTCCTGGTGACATAACGAGAATCAAAGAGTGACAGCACATTGAAACACAAGGAGCAAAAAACTCATCTTTCAGCTCTGCCCTATTGTGAAAGATCTTAAAACATTAAGTGTAAAGGATCTGTTGTTTAAATATGCATATTAAATTAGTTCTTAACTAATAAATCAGGTACTTAACTTTGCTGGAAGAAAAACTGCCATAAATTTCACTTTTTTTTTTTTTGGCCTTGAAAAATCAAATACCCAGTCGCAAGTAATTTGACAACGGTGCCTCCAGCTCAGGAGTGAAGGAAGTTAGAAGACTGTGACCCAAAATCTGCACCCCCCAGAGCTTTCCACCGAACCCTGTAAGGACGGATTCTGATCACTTGATGCTGGCGCTGCAGTGAGCACACTCTGTTGTGAGGAATTCACAATTTCAGTGGCCATTTCAACAGCACATGCTTCCTTGTCCACGGTTAGAACCAGGGCGGTGTACTAAGTCTGCACTGCTAAAGACCGCCTACCACAGAGCTACTTCACATCTATTCCTTACATCTAAAAAATCAGATAAAAACAATCTTTGTCAACAGAATACTGTTCAGATTTAATGGTAAAATATTAAATAGTGCGATACCATTTCTGAAGACTATTGTAATAAATATCCTATAATGATTGTGATACGGTGAAACTAATGTACTTACCAGCATATTGTAACATATGGGCAGAAAATCCACCCAAATTTACTCTAGCGCCCACTCCCACTGCCATGCTCACTGCCCATGCACCCCTCACTGTCCCTGTTGTTTTTACTTCACGTATTTTTGGTAAATTTGTTAAATGTTAAAACTTATTCTTACAAATAAATTGTATTCTTAAGTTAGAAAATTTACTTTTATACTATGTATAATGCCTACACGAGTAAATGGGAATTATGGGATTTAGGCCACTGGTGTAGTATGTAGGGAACCACTTTGCATGGCATAGCTCAGTCCTCACATGGAAAACCAGTGGGGGGCAAGTGGCATGTAGGACCACACCCATGGAGATGTCTTCCTGTGGGGAATCAGGCCTGCATTGTAACTAGACTGCTATGAGACTTGCTTTTGCTAAAACTCCCTCACCCTGAATTGAGGCAGAAAGTGCTTATTGCAACTTCCTAAAATCTGAGCTCAACCTCCCAGGTACAGAGTGTGACCAGTTCAACCACTTTTACCCCTAATCTGCAACATCCTTTTCTTTGAAGTAATTAGCAGCATTCTTTCCTTTGTTATCTGTAAAAGGCAGTCCCCTGCAGTGAACCTGTGCATAGTAAATGAGGGCTACCCTCTATGTAATGTACCCAGAGAAGGAATAAAAGCTGTCCAGGCAGGGACTGACTCACTCTGGCCCTCTCACCCTCTCTCTCTCTCAGAGAGTGGCCATGCCGTCCCTTTTTCTCCACAGGACTTCTGTTGTCTATGTATATTTGTTCACGAACAGCCACAACATACACGGATCCTGCCAGCCAGGATCCGCCATAGTAATATATTCAAAATATCTGGGTTTGAATGCTGGATTCACCAGTGGCTAGTTTTTTGTTTTTTTGGGTTTTGGGGGGGATATTTCACTTCATTTCAGTTTCCTAATCTATAAAATGGCAATCATAAAAAATAACTTTTTATATATGATTCAGATATTTTTGAAAGATTAAATAAGGTAAAATATATGAAAATGTGGGTACTACAACACTATAAAAAACATTAGCAGTTATTAATATATTGGTCATATAATATTCTACTTATTAGATGGTGACCTTTGGCCAACCAAAACATCTGAAAAGTTGTAACAAACCTGTGAACAAAGACTCGCTGTACCCATATGGCTCATAGATAAAAAAAATGTGGGTAAACCCAGAGTCTGTTGATAGAAGATGATGTATAATAAGACACTGTGGTTTCTGAGGACAGTATTACCAGTATTGGTCAAGAAAGACAATATAGGATCTTTATGGCCAGTGGAAGTAATCATTATCCCACAGGATGGAGACAAAAGAATTATGAAAGGTGAACTAAAAAGCTGTCCGCTCTACCAATATCTGCACTCACACACCCCTGCAAATGTGGTTGAAGGGACCCTATGCCTTGCTCAGACCAAACCAGAAAGTGTGGACCTCCCATCCCCTCTCACGAATTAAAGAGAATGGCTGCAGCAAACATTAGATTTTTTTCCTCTCCACTAAATTATTACTGATAGTAATCAAATGTTACTATTTGCCTATTTAAAACATCTTTTTAAACCATACCCCCCACCCATTGCCAGCTATCACTCTGTTTCTCTCTTTACTTTTACAGTAAAATCTGAAATATTTCTTTGTAGTGGATATCTCCAATTTATTTTTCCTTTGTTTTTGAGGTATAGCTGACATATAACATTAGTTTCAGCTGTACAACCAAATAATTTGATATGTGTATACACTGTGAAGTGACCACAATAAGTCTTGTTAACATCTGTCACCATACATAATTACAAAATTTTTTCTTGTGACAATGAATCTTAAGATGTACCCCCTCATCAGCTTTCAAATATGCAGTACTGTAGTACTATTAACCATAGTCACCACACTGTACATTATACCCCCAGTACTTATTTCTTCTGTAATGGGAAGTACACACCTTTTGACACCCTTCACCTATTTCACTTACCCCTGACACCCAGCTTCTAGCAACTAACAATCTATTCTCTATGTGAGCTTGAGGTTTTAAATTTGTTTTTGTTTTTTAGATTTCACATGTAAGTGAGACTGTATGGTATTTGTCTTTCTCTGTGTGACTTACGTCACTTAGTATAATGCCATTAAGTTACATTCATGTTGTTGCAAATGGCAAGATTTCATTGCTATGGGTGAATAGTATTCCATTATGTAAATACCACAACTTCTTTATCCATTCTTCCTTTGATGGCAATTTAGATTGTTTCCATATCTTGGCTATTGTAAATAATGCTTCAACGAATTGGGGTTTATAAATATTTTCAAATTAGTGTTTTCTATTCATTCAGATAAATACCCCATGTGGAATTTCTAGATCATACTGTATTTAGTTTTATTTTTAATTTTTGAATTTTTGAGGCACCTCCATGCTCTTTCCCACAGTGGCTGCACCAATTTACATTTTCATGAACAGTGAAAAGGGTTCCTTTTTCTCCACATTCTGGTCAAGACTTGTTATTTCTCATCTTTTTGATGATAGCATTCTAACAGGTTCGATGTGATAGCTCATTGTTTTTTAATTTCCCTGATGATTGGTGATTTGAGCATCTTGTAATGTAGGGCATCTGTGTCTTCCTTGGAAAAATCTTTGTTCAGATCATTTCCAACTTTTTCGTAAAAAAATTGTTTTTTGGCTATTGAATTTGAGGTCTTCATATACTTTAGATGTTAACCCATTATCAGATATATAATTTACAAATTTTTTTCCTGTTCCTCTTATTGTCACCTTTACTGTGCAGAAACATTTTAGTTTGGTGTATTCCTATTTGTTTATTTTTACTTTTGTTGCCTTTTCTTTTGGAGTTAGATCCAAAAAATAATTGCCAAGACCCCTGTGCAGGAGCTCACCATCTACGTTTTCTTCTAGAATTTTTATGCTTTCAGGTATTTTATTCAAGTTTTTTATGTTTGGTAGAATTTACCAGTGAAGTTCTCTAGTCCTGGACTTCTTCATTGTTGTTGTTGGGGTTTTTTTATTACTCTTTCAATTGCCTTATTAGTAATCTATTTTTTCATGAGTATTAATAGGTTGTATCCACTTCTTCTAGGTTGTCTAATTTGTTGGCATATAATCATCCACAGTAGTCTTTTATGATCCTTTTTATTTCTGTAGTATGAGTTGTGACATCTCTTCTTTGATTTCTGGTTTTACATGACTGTGTGTGTGTGTGTGTGTAGCTAAGGTAATTGTTTGTATTTTCAAAGAAGCAGCTTTTGGTTTTATTAATCTTTTCTATGATCTTTTAAATCTCTTCTATTTTTCACTCTGGTCTTTGTTTTTCCCTTTAATTCTGGGCTTTGTGTGCTTTTTAAAAGTTTCTTGAGGGGTAAAATTAGGTTGCTTATTTGATATTTTTCTTGGTTTTTCTAGTTTCATAAGGCCTACCACATGATCAATTTACATGTATTGTGAAATGATTAAGCAATTGTTTTATCTAACGTCCGCCAAATAGATAGATCCAATAAAAAAGAAAGAAAAAAAGAAAAGAAAAAAATTTTCTCTTTGTGATGACAGCTCTTAGGTTTTACTCCTTTAACAACTTTTCCATATCCCATACAGCAATATTAGATATAGTCACCATGTTGTACACTACAGCTCTGGGACTTATTTACCAAAGTTTGTACATTTTGACCATTTTCTTCCAATTACTCCTCCCCCCATCTCTGGTAACAACAGATCTGATCTCTTTTGGGGGCATTTTTCATAATAGTTTGTTTATTTGTTTGTTTATTTAATTTTTTATTTTTAAAGATTTTACTTATTTTTAGAGAGGGAAGGGAGAGAGAAAGAGAGGGAAAGAATGTGTGGTTCCCTGTCATATGTCCCCCACTGGGGACCTGGACCGCAACCCAGGCATGTGCCCTGACTGGAAACTGAACCAGCGACCTTTTGATTTGCAGGCCAGCACTAAAACCACTGAGCTAGGTCAGCCAGGGCGGTTTTTTTTGATTCCACATATGTGGTCATACTACATTTGTCTTTCTCTCTGATTTATTTCACTTAGCATAAAACCTTTAAGGTCTCTGTTGTTGCAAATGGTAAGATTTCCTCATTTTTATGGCTAAATAATATATTATATATTGATTACAACTTTTTATCAATTAATCCATTGATGGACAGACACTTAGGTGGTTACCATATCTTGACTATTGTAAATAATGCTGCAGTGGACACAGAGTTAGTGGGGCTTTTTTGAGTTAGTGGTTTCATGACCTTTGGATATATTCCCAGAAGTAGAATTGCTGGATCATATGGTAGCTCTATTTTTAGTTTTATGAGGATGCTCCTTGCTGTTTTACAATTCATACAACAGTGCAAAAGAGTTCCTTTTCTCCAAATGCATGACCATATTTGCAACTTCTTGTCTTTTTGGTGATGACTATTTTAATAGATTTGCTTTTGCTACATTCCATAAGTTTTGGTAAGTTGTATTGCCATTTTCATTTGTCTCAAGGTGTTTTCTATTTCTCTTTTTATTTCTTCACTGATTCATTGATTCAGTAGCACGTTATTTAATCCCCACCTGCTTGTGAATTTTCCATTTTCCTTCTCGTCATTGGTTTCCAATTTCATACCATGGTCAGAAAAGATGCTCTATATGATTTCAGTCTTTGTAAGCATTTTAAGACCTGTTTTGTGGTCTAACATATGACCTGTCTGGAAAATGTTTCATGTGTGCTTGAGAGCAATGTGTATTCTGCTGCTTTTGGATGGAGTTCATCTACATATCCGTTAAGTTCTGCTACTCTATTGTGTCATCTAAGGGTGATTTTTTAAATTGGTCTTCTGTCTGGAAGATGTATCATTGATGTAAGTGAGATATTAAATAAAATCTCCCCTAAAGTTACTGCATTGCTTTCTATTTCTCCCTTTAGGTATGTTAATATATGCTTCATATGTTTAGTTGCTCCTATGTTGGGTGCATAAATATTTACAAATGATGTATCCTCTTGTTGGAGTGGCCCATTTATTGTTATGCAATGTCCTCCTTTGTCTCTTAGTACAGTCTTTGTTTTAAAGTCTATTTTCTCTGATATGATATAGCAACCACAGCTTTCTTTTGGTTTCAATCTGCATGAAACACCATTTTTGATTCCTTCACTTCCAATCTGAATGTGCCTTACATCTGAAGTGAATCTCTCATAGATTGCATATAGATTAGTATTGTTTTCTTATCCATTCAGCCACTTTGTGTCTTGACTGGAGATTATAGTTCATTAAAGTAATTATTGACAGTTATGCTCTTATTGCCATTTTGTTAATTTCCTCCTCTTTGTAGTTACTTTCTTCCTTATTTCTTCTCTTACTCTCTTTCTTTGTGGTTTAATCACTTTCTTTAGTGGTATGCCTAATCGTTTCTCATTATCTCCTGTGTATCTACTATGGTTACCGTGAGGCTTACATATATAGTAATGCATATTTATAATAGTCATTTAGTTTATAATAACTTACATTGGAATGCATTCTAATGCTCTACATTTTTATTCCATTTCTCTCCTTACCTTTGCAATAATATTTGAAATATTTCTTTGTACTAAATATGTCCAGTTTCTTCTAGTTTTTCTTAATCCTACATTATATGAATTTGCTCCCATCAAGCAAATTACTGTTGTTTGGCCAAAAAAATCCACATTGCTAAATTTCTTTTAATAGTTTATTTTTGTTGTGTTTTTCCATTACCACTTACCTCCATTATACCCTCTTCTACTTCCAACTACCCCCTCCATCCCACAATCACCATGCTGTTATCTCTGTCCATGAGTTTTCTCTTTTTTGCCCAATCCCCCCACCCCACAACTGCCCCACCTCTGAGCCATCAGCCTGCTCTCTATGAGTCTGTATTTTGCTTGTTCAGTTTTTTCATTAGATTCTACACATGGTATTTGTCCTTCTCTGACTAGCTTATTTCACTTAGGATAATATTCTCCAGGTCCATCCGTGCTGTCACAAAGTATCAGATTTCCTCCTTTTTATGGCTGAGTAGTATTCTATTGTGTAACTGTATCATAACTGTTTTATCCACTTATCTACCAATGGACACTTGGGCTGCTTCCAAGTCTTCGTGATTATAAATAATGCTGCAATGAACATAGGGGGTGAATATATTCTTTTGAATTAGTGTTTCAGGTTTCTTCAAATAAATTCCCAGAAGTGAAATTGCTGGGTAATTAGGTAGTTCCATTTTAAATTTTTTGAGGTAACTCTATACCACCCAATTTACTAAATTTTAACAGAAATTCTTTGTTCTGATCCCATGTAACATATCACACAACTATATCATGCTCTCTTCTTCAAATATCATCATTCCTTGTGTTTATGGATACCCACTTACCTGATTTTCAACTTACTCTTTTGGCTGCTCTTTTGTAATCCATCTTGGTGGCTCCTCATACTTTTGTTGGAGTGCTCCATCACTCATTTTTCAGGTCTTCTCTGTGATAATCTCATCCATTTTCACAGCTTTAAATGCCATCCAAATCCTGATGACCCCATAATTAATATCTCCAGCCTAGACTCTTTCTTTCTCAAAACACAGATGTGTTTATTTCATAGCCTACTTGACATCAGTCTTAATTGGTCCAAAACTTAGCTCTTTTATTTAAAAGATTTTATTTATATTTTAGAGGGAAGGGAAGGAGAAAGAGGGAAACATCAATGTGTAAGAGAAACATCGATTAGTTGCCTCTTGCATGCCCCCAACAGGGGACCTGGGCCTCAACCCATATATGTTCCCTGATGGGGAATCAAACCAGCAACCTTTTGGTTCATGGCAGGGGCTCAACCCACTGAGCCATACCAGCCAGGACCCAAAATTTAGCTCTTGATATTCCTCATCATCGTGGTTCCTCCCATACTCTCACATTTTAGTTAATCTTTCTAAATACTCAGTAAAAATCCTCAGTTATCCATGACCCACATTTTCTCTCACAACCCACATCTAAAATATCAGCAAATTTTGTCTGTTTCTACATCCAAGTGATATCAAGGATTCAGTCATTTTTAAAAAATTTAAATTTTTTTAAAATAAATTTGAAATGTAACTGTAAATTTAAGGTGTACAATGTGTTACTTTAATACATTTATATATTATAATATGATTGCTGATGTAGTGTTATTTATCACATCACATAATTACAGTACAATATTATTGTCTATATTTATTAAATTTTACATTAGATCTTTATGGCTTCTTTACTATCCTTTATAAGCTTGCACCCTCAAACATTATCACTCTTATACCCCCAGCCCATCTGCTAGTAACCACCAGTTTACTCTTTTTTTAACAGTTTTAACTGTTTTAGAAGGAATCCAATCATTTTTCATCTCCACTACTACTACCTGTTGTTAAGGCATCAGTAAATCTTGCCTGTATTAAAGTACTATCTTTTAATTAGTCTTCATCCTTTAACCCTCTTTTCCCTCAAACTATTGATAACAGTTTTTGGAAATTCTGTTGAAACATAAATTAGATTAGGCCAACCCCCACCTCCAACAACAACTTAAAACCTTTGGATAGCTCTTTGTATTTTCCAGACTAAAAGGCATATTTCTATAACCAAGAATGCCCTACATGATCTGGCCACCCATTACCTTTTCCATTTTGTATCCTTCTACTCTTCTGAACCTTCATTCTGTTCTAAACTTACTAAACCTTTAGTGCTCCTCAGATAAACTAGGCACAACCCTTCTTGAGGACTTTGCACTTGAAGTTCCTCCTGCCTGGTATTCTGCTCTGTGGAAGTACCTGCGACTCATCTCTTTCAGAACCTCCCTCAGGTAATACCTATTCTAGATCTGAGGGAAGTTGATTGTCCTTCAACTGAAAGACATTTTTAAAAGATAGTTTTGCTGGATAGAACTCTTTTGAAAAATTTTTTCTTTCACTCTTTTGAAAATGCTGTTCTTTTGTCTTCTGGCTTCTAGTCTTTCATTTGAGTAGCAGCCATTAATTACATGGATGCTCCACATCATCAGTTGATTTTCTCTTTCTGCTTTTAAGATTTTCTTTCTTTGTCTTTCACTTTCAACAGTATGAAATGGCTAGGTATAGATTTCTTTGATTTATTTTACTTTTCATTTCTGTAACTTTTTGGACATGTAGATTACTTTTTTCATCATATTTGCAAAGTTGGCCAGTATTTCTTCAAAAAATTTTTTCTAGCCCTTTTTCTCTGTCTCCTCTCCTTCTGGTCTCTAATTACACATATGTTAGTACACTTGATGTGATTCCACATGTCTTTGAGGACCTTCTCATTTTTCCTCAATCTTTTCTGTCTATTCTTTAAATGCATTCATTTCTAATTACCTTCTAGTTCATGGTTCATGGTTTCTCCTTCCTTCCATCTCCCATTTGCTTTTGAGTCCCTCTACTTCATTTTTAATTTTATTAATTGAACTTGTCAATGTCAATTTCCATTTGATTTACTTAAAAATATTTGTATGTCCTTACTGAGATTATTAGTTGATTTATTGTCATATTTTTATTTAATTCTTTAAACATGATTTCTTTGAGGTCTTCGCATATATTTGTAATGGTCAACTTGAAATCTTTGTCTGCTAAATCCAACACCTCTAGACAATTAGAGTGACCTTCTATTGCTTCTTTTTTTCCTGAGTCATATATTACTAATTCTTTGAATAGAAATATATATTTGTTAAAGACTGTATATTTTAATTAATACATGGTACCAACTATGAATTCTGAATTCTCTCCCAAAGTTCTTATTCTTATTTATTTAGGTTTATCTTTTAAAATTTATTATTCAGTTACAGTTGTTCCACCTTTTTCTCCCTTGCTCACCCCAATCACATCCCCCACAAATTCCAGAGTCAATCCCCCCCACCATTGTCTGTGCCCATGAGTCCTCTATTCATGTTCCACTGCTTGCCTCTTTCCCTTCTTTCTCCCACTATCTTTCTCCTCCCTCTCCTCTGGTCACTGTCAGTTTGTTCTTTATTTCCAAGTCTCTGGTTCTATTTTGCTCATTTGTTTGTTTTTTTGATTAGGTTCTACTTATAGGTGAGATCATATGGTATTTGTCTTTTACCACCTGACTTATTTCATTTAGCATAATGCTCTCCAGTTCCATCCATGCTGTCATGAAGGGTAGGAGTTCCTTCTTTCTGCTGCGTAGTATTTCATTGTGTAAATGTACCACTGTTTTTTGATCCACTTATTTAGTAATGGGCACTTAGGTTGCTTCCAACACTTGGCTATTGTCAGTTGTGCTGCTATGAACTTTGGGGTGCACAGGTTCTTTTGAATTGGTTATTCAGGATTCTTAGGGTATAGTCCAAGCAGAGGGATCACTGAATCAAAAAGCAATTTTATCTTTAATTTTTTGAGAAAATTCCATACTGTTTTCCACAGTGACTGCACCAGTCTGCATTCCCATCAACAGTGTACTAGGGTTCCCTTTTCTCCACAACCTCACCAGCACTGGTTGTTGATTTATTAATGATGGCCATTCTCACCGGTGTGGAGTGGTATCTCATTGTGGTTTTAATTTGTATCCCTCCAATGGCAAGGGGTGATGAATATTTTTTCATGTGTCTATGAGCCCTCTGTATGTCTTCTTTGTAGAAGTGTCCATTCAGGACCTTTGTCCATTTTTTAACTGGATTGCTTGTTTTCCTGGTATGGAGTCATATGAGTTCTTATATATATTTTGGAGATCAAACCTTGCCTGATGTATCATTGGCAAGCATATTTTCCCATATGGTTGGTTCCCTTTCCATTTTGTGATGTTTTCTTTAGCCATGCAGAAGCTTTTTAGTCAATGTAGTCCCATTTGTTTATTCCTTCTTTTATATCCCTTACCCAAGGGGATGTGTAGGTGAAAATATTGCTGCATGGGATATGTGAACTTTTCCTGTCTATGTTCTCCTCTAGGATTTTTATGGTGTCACACCTTATATTTTAAGTCTTTTATCCATCTTGAGTTTATTTTGATGTATGGTATAAATTCATGGTCTAGTTCCATTTTTTTGCATGTAGCTGTCCAGATCACCCAGCACCATTTATTGAAGAGGCTATTTTTACTCCATTTTATGTTCCTGCCCCTTTGTCAAATATTAACTGATTGTATTGACATGGGTTTATTTCTGGGGTCTTTATTCTGTTCCATTGGTCTATGTATCTGTTCTTATGTCAGTACCAGACTGTTTTGAGTACAGTGGCCTTGAAAAATCATTTGATATCAGGTATTGTGATATCTCCTATTTGTTCTTCTTTCTCAAGATTGCTGAGGCTCTTGGGTCATTTATGGTTCCATATAAATTTTTGAAATATTTGTTCTATATTTGTGAAATATGGCATTGGTATTTTGATAGGGATTGCATTGAATCTATAAATTGCTTTGGATAATATGGATATTTTGATGATGTTAATTATTCCAATCCATGAACATGGCATATGCTTCCATTTATTTATTTATTCCTTCATTTTTCTTCAGTGTTGTATAGTTTTCTGGGTACAGGTCTTTTACCTCCTTGGTTAAGTTTATTCCTAAGTATTTTTCTTGTTGCTATAGTAGAGGGGATTCCCCGTCCAATTTCTGTTTCTGCTATTTCATTGTTGTACAAAAATGCCTTCAATTTCTGGATGTTGACTTTGTATCCTACCATTTTTCCAAATTTGTTTATTAGGTTGAGCAGTTTTTTGGTGGAATCTATAAGGTTTTCTATGTACTGTCATTTTCCTGTCATCTGCAAACAGCAACAGCTTTACTTCATCCTTTCCAATTTGGGTGCCTTTTATTTCTTTTTGTTGTCTGATCTCTGTGGCTACAACTTCCACAAGTATTCATCAATACTTGTTGAATAGAAGTGGTGAAAGCACACACCCTTGTCTTGTGCCCGATCTTGGGGGGAAAGCTTTTAGTTTTTGCCCATTGACTATGATGTTGGCTGTAGGTTTCTTGTATATGACCTTTACTATGTTGAGGAATGCTCCCTCTATTCCCACTTTGCTGAGTGTTTTTATCACAAATGGGTGCTGTACTTTATCAAATGCTTTTTCAGCATCTATTCATATGATCATGTGGCTTTTGTCTTTCATGTTATTTGTGTGGTATATTACATTTATTGATTCATGTATATGGTACCATCCTTGCATCCCTGGGGTGAATCCCTTGATCATGGTGTATGATCTTTAAAATGTATGGCTGGATCCAATTTGTCTAAATTTTATTGAGGATTTTAGCATCTATATTCATCAGTGATATTGGCCTGTAGTTTTCTTTGTTGTGCTTTTATCTGGTTTTGGAATTAGGAGAATACTGGCCTCATGAAGAGAGTTTGGGAGTCTTCCCTCTTCTTGGATTTTTTGGAATTGAGAAAAGTCATGGTTAGCTCATCTCTAAATGTTTGTTAAAATTCTCCTGTGAATCTGTCCAGCCCAGGGCTTTTGTGTGCTGGGAGGTCTGACTACTGCTTCAATTTTACTAGTTGATATCAGTCTATTCAGGCTTTCTGCTTCTTCTTAACTGAGTTTTGGAAGACTATATGTTTCTAGAAACTTGTCCATTTCACTCAGGTTTTCAAGTGTCTTGGCATATGGTTCTTTGTAGTAATTTCTTACAACACTTTGTATTTCTGTGGTATCAGTTGTAATTTCCTCCTTTCATTTCTGATTGTATTTATTTGGGTCCTCTCCCTTTTTTTCTTGATGAGTCTGGTTAAAGGCTTATTGATTTTGTCTATCTTTACAAAAAACCAGCTCCTGGTTTTATTGATCCTTTGGATTGTTCTTTTAGTCTCTATGTTGTTTAATTCTGCTCTGATCTTGTTTATTTCCTTCCTTCTACTCACCCTGGGGTTTGTTCTTGTTCTTCCTCTAGATCTTGTAGTTGTAGGGTTAGGTCATTTATTTGAAATTTTTCTATCTTTTTTCATTAGGCCTGTATTGCTATGAACTTCCCTCTCAGGACTGCCTTTGCTGTGTCCCATAGGTTACAAATTGTTGTGGGTTCATTTTCATTTGTTCCCAGAAACTTCTTGATTTCTCCCTTAATCAA
Organism: Trachops cirrhosus; assembly: GCA_028533065.1. Lineage (NCBI taxonomy): Eukaryota > Metazoa > Chordata > Mammalia > Chiroptera > Phyllostomidae > Trachops > Trachops cirrhosus. The sequence goes on from CM052540.1 coordinate 114,074,145, forward strand.
ATTGTTTACCCATTCATTGCCTAATAACATGTTATTCAGTCTGCTTGTATTTGACTATTTTTGAGTTTTTTCCTTGAGGTTATTTCTAGTTTTAAGCCATTGTGATCCAAGAAAATGCTTGATATGATTTCAATTTTTTTGAATTTGTTGAGGCTTGTTTTGTGTCTTATCATGTAGCTGTCTTTGAAAATGTTCCATGTGCATTTGAAAAGAATGTATATTTTGCTTCTTTGGGGTGAAAGGTACTGTATATAACAGTTAAGCCCTTTTGATCTAGTATGTTGTTCATTGCCACAATGTTCTTGTTGATTCTTTGTTTTTGGAAGATCTGTCTATTGTTGACAGTGGGGTGTTAAAATCCCCTAGTACAAGTGTGTTGCTGTCTATATTTTTCTTGAAGTTCTCTAAGATTTTCCCTATATATTTGGGTGCTCCTATTTTGGGTGCATATATATGTTTACAATGTTTATGGCTTCCTGATGAATTCTTCCCTTTAGGATTATGAAATGGCCTTCTTTGTCTCTTTTTATGGCCTTTGTTTTGAAATCCATTTTGTCTAGTGTAAGTGTTGCTAACCTGGCTATTTTTTCCTGTCCATTTGCCTGGAATATTTTTTTCCAACTCTTCACTTTCAGTCTGTGTAGGTCTTTCATTCTGAGGTGGGTCTCTTGTAGACAGCATATGTGCAGGTCCTGTTTTCTTAACCATTCAGCTACCCTATGTCTTTTGATTAGAGTGTTTAATCCATTAACATTTAAGGTTAATATTGATAGGTACTTATTCATTGCCATTTTTCCTTTTGTACCTGTGTTACTATCTCTCTCACTCTATACCTTCATCTTCTTAAAGCAGTCCCTTTAGCATATCTTGGAATGCTGGTTTGGTGGAGGTGTATTTTTCTAGCCTTCTTTTGTCTTGGAAGCTCCTTATTTTGCCTTCCATTTCAATTGAGAACCTTGCTGGGTAAAGTAGTCTTGGTTGCAGGCCTTTGTTTTTTATTACTTGGAATATTTCTTGCCATTCCCTTCTGGCTAGTACTGTTTCTGTTGAGAACACAACTGATAGCCTTATCAGAGCTCCCTTGTATGTTACTGTTTCTCCCTTGCCCTTTTTAAGATTCTCTTTGTCTTTAAAATCTGCCATTTTAATTATGATGTGTCTTGGAGTGGGCCTATTTGAGTTCATCTTAATTGGGACCTTCTGTGCTTCCTGAACTTGCATGGCTTTTCCCCTGTAAGAGTTAAGGAAATTTTATGTCATTATTCTTTCAAACAGGTTTTCTATCCCTTGCTCCTCTTCTTCTCCTTCTGGTATCCCTATGATTTGAATGTTGTTACATTTCACGTTATCCTGAAGTTCCCTTAAGCTATCCTAATACTTTTTGAGTCTTTTTTCATGCTATTGCTCTCCCTGGGTATTTCTTTCTACCTTGTCTTCCAGCTCCTTGACTCAGTCCTCTGCTTCATCGAGCCTACTCGTAATTCCTTGTAGTGTATTTTTTTATTTTTGATACTGTATTCTTCATTTCTTCCTGTTTCTTTTTTATAGTTTCTATTTTCTTTTTCATGCTGTTGTAGTTCCCACCCAGTTCCTTGTAGTTGTCACTGAGTGCCTTGTGCATCCTAATAACCATTCTTTTGAATTCTCTGATAGTTTGCTTGCTTCAATTTCACTTAGCTCTTTTACTGGGGATTCTTCCATTCCTTTCGATTGGGGGTTCTTTCTTTGTCTCCCCATTTTAGGTGACTCTTTTTGTTTGTTCCTGCATCTCAGGGTACTCTGCTTTGCCTGCCTGTCCTCATTAGGTGAAATTCTGTGGGACTCAGTGGTGCAGTCTCTTTGATCTCCTTGTCTGGATGCTCTGTGGTTGCCCATCCTCCTGTTTGTGTGGGCTCTGTTGTTGTACTTGGGTTTTACTTGTTTGTGGCTTCTTCATTGGTGGGTTCTCCCCTCCAGTGGGCTTACTGGTAGTCACAACTCCCAGCTGGTCTTGTATGCTCTGAAGGCAGGCCTCATGGCGAAATTGAAATTGTGGTCCTCTACTCTGAGAAGTGACTGAGGTTTTCCTTTCCAGATATTAGTCACATTGAGGTCCTTCTTATAAAGGTGACTTTTCTCCATCAGGCTCAAAATCACACCCACCTCCCAAAGTTCTTATTTTTATTGGTTGTTTGTGTTTTTATCTGTTTATTTTTAAGTAACTTGCTTGGTCTAAATGTATGAAATTTATCTTACATGCACTGTGTAACCAATGACATCTGTGCTCAAGTTTTAAAATTATTTTTACGTTTTCAATTTGGCAGCCTAGGGATTGCCTATGTGTTGGCATAGTTTAATTGTCCATCATCCAACGACTGAACAGACATTGTTCACAAGCATTATAAGATAATAAGGCTTCAGTTCACTACCAATGGATATGGATATCAGTGGGGGAGCACATTCAAAGTACACTCTCTAAAATTGCCCTGATTTAACTTTCTGCTGGTTCCTTTTGCATTTCCTGTGTGCATGCATTGAGATATGGAAAGGGGATTGAAGGGAGATTTATAAATATATATCACATTGCCAATAAATTTGCGTTTGTGTGTCTGGTAACATTCTAGAAGGTGGTATAACAGAGGAAGAATCTGAAGGTAAGGGTTAATTTCAGAACATAGCTCTCAGCAATGAGAGGGGAAACTCCTTCAGATCATGAGCATATATATTTTGTATCTTCCCACGTATGTAGCACAGAGGACCAAAATATTAAGGTAGGTAAGTTCTCCAGAAAGATTTAGTTTCTTATGACAAAAATGATGAAAATTATGTGAAAAAACTGCAGACACATAATGCTAGGTTAACAAAAAAACTTTGTGTAGGAAAGAGCACAGTAAAAAGTGAAAACAAATCTTTAATGTTGAAAATAAACAATTTGGATTGGTTCACACCAAACACAGACTAATTTGAGATGGGAATTCGTTAGTTAGGGATTACGAAGTAATATAAAATGCCAAGAATGTTTTCCAACTTGCACAAGAAAGCTGTTCAGGGAAGCCTTAGAAAAACCATTTTTATATCTCAGACTGGGACACCAAAGCAGAATTTCTGTAAGTACTATTTGTAAAAGCATATTTTGAAATTCATGTTTCCCACTGGATAGCGTAAAGGGGCATGAGCTTGCATTTCAGCTGTCCTCTTATAAGTGTGCATGTTTTCAGCAGACCTGTAATGAGTTCCTATTATATTTTGAAGTCATTCACTTTACATCAGTCAGAGACTTGTGCATTGCTTCCTTAGGTCTCAAACAATTCATGCCCAAGTAAGTGGAGTCTTTGAGTAAAATATTCTTAAAATAAAACATATGAAAGAAAGCTACTACAGTCTGTTGAGCAAAGATAACTTTATGGAAATTTTAAAAACACTTAAAATCAACTGTAAATTATTTTACTCTCTTGGATCTTACTCTAATTATATTCTTAAGACTATGACCATAAAAGATTTCAGTGCACCTATGGATGGCATTTTCCTAATTCTTTAGGCTGTCCCCAAGGACCATTTTTTTTACTAACAATTCTTTTTTAAATGGGAGAAAGACATCAAGGCTATTTTATTTCAGATATTTAAGTTGCAAAGAAACCGACTTGCTTTTGCTTGGTACCACAAGCAATTTAAGTCTCACTACTTCAGTCCCCAGTGGTACGTGAGCAATACAACTGCCTTTCAAAGACATATCAATAACCATCTTCTTGGCGAAGTTTTATTGAACACATCTGTCTTCTGCAGCAAAATGCAATCTGGTTTTGATGAGTAAGGATGGTGGACAGAAAGGTGAAAATATCACTTGGTTAAAAACAAGGATTGGCCAACAGGAATAAAAGGGATTTTAAACCATAGTCAGAATACTGTGAGATGGATGAAAACTATGGGACTAAGGGAGTGGTACCCAGCCACATAATAAAAGCAATAGATGAGTGTAATATCCAAAGCACATGAGCCGTAACATGACATACAGGGAATGAGATATAAATTTAGGAGATCTTGATTAATACAGGCTCAGTATTACAAAGCATAAACATCAAACAAGAGCCAATGTAATTACTGGTTGTAAAATTACAATTTACTCAAATATGAAAAGGCAGTGACACAGTATGTCATAAAAATATTAAAATGCACCCACCAAAATTATCTTAGCATATTCTATTTAATTTTTTTATGGCCATATATTTGTAATCTGAGATTTCTGTATGAGTCTGGGATTTCTGTGTGGGTGTGAAATAAGTTCAATTCCAGCTGAGCAAGATGCCTACTGACTATTAATGAGACAGATTGTCTATTTTAATGTGTTTTTATACAAACTGATTATATTCAAGTATGTTGTAATCAAATTATTTTCTAGACTATTATTTAGGAGTACTTGTTACTTTTGAGCTCTGCTTTTTAGCATACCAGTGGTGATTTGAAATATTTAAAATAACATGGTCTGTAAGAGAGAGAAGATCCTATTACCAGTAGGGTTATTTGTAGAACAGGTAAAAATAAACTTTTTGGAAGATTTTTTATTTCTATTTGGAGGTTGTTTCCCCTGTGCTTTTGTATAACAGCAAAATTTATTTAGATTCATACAAAGCACTCTAGTCCCTTCAATCCACTAGGCGCCAAACACTTTAAATTAACTAAATCTGTAGCCACATAAAAAGCAATTGTGTCATTAAAGGTCTTATTTTATTCACCTACCAAATTACCTCACATGGGCAATACTCTGAATTATAAAACCATCTGCATACATAGAATTGAAGCCAATTTCCCACAGTGGACTCTTAATTTGTGTAAGTTCAGTTCTAAGCTAGTAAAATTGATTATATTTGCTTCTGGAAAGGCAACAGAGTAGTAAAGTCCTTTCTAAATTTCTTCTTAAATAACATTTTTAACCTACCCACTTTAAAACACATAAATATATCTAATATAAGAAAAAAATAAAAGCAATAATGATAATAAGTATCAGTTAGTGAATACTGACTATGCTGTGGGCAAACACTAAGTACATTATAAATATTATTTAATCTTCTCAACACAATTTTTTAAGATACCCATTAATATTTCTGTTTCCCATGAGGACATAGGCTTAGAGAAGTTATAGATGTAGCCTATTAGTGACAAAGAGAAAAAAAGCAAGCACATCTCTATTTTGAAAGGCACCTTCATAAACTAATAAGGAGAGTCTCTAGCCTGTATTATGATTAAGAAATTTTCAGACTGTACTCTACAGGTGCTCAAGATGCCCCACAAAGCATTTGATTTCAAACATCTCTATATGATGAATTTATATATTAATTCATATTATAAAACTGTAAAAGCTACAACTTATTACATAATATATATGATGTGGGTGGACTTGCATTTTGATTTTTTAAGTTCATTTTTTACTGTATTTTTTTCATTATCATTTATCCCCTTATATACTCTTCTACCTCCACTCACCGCCACCCACAAACACCACACTACTGTCACTTCCAAAAGTTCTTTTTCCTTTTTACTCAATCCATCCACCCCTGCAAAGCCCTCTAGAGATGTCAGACTGCTCTCTATGAGTCTTTCTCTATTTTAATAGTTAGTTCAGTTTGTTCATTAAATTCGACATTAAGCAAAATTATCAGGTAATTGTCTTTGTCTCACTGGCTTATTTCACTTAGCATAATGCTCTCCAGATACATCCATGTAGTCACAAAGGGTAAAACTTTCTTCTTTTTTACAGCTGAGTAGTGTTCCGTAGTGTAAACGTCCCATAGTTATTTTACCCACTCATCTATTGATAGGCACTTGGGCTGCTTCCAAATCTTGGCAATTGTAAATAAAGTTGCAATGAACATAGGAGTGCTTATATTTTTTGAATTAGTGTTCTGGGTTGCTTTGGAAAAATTCCCAGAAGTGGCATCGCTGGATTATAAAGAAGTTCCATTTTAACTTTTTGAGGCATCTCTATACTGTTTTCCACAGTGGCTGCACCAGTCTGCATTCCCACCAACAGTGCAGAAGTGTTCCGCTTTCTCCACAGCCTCACTAGTATTTGTTATTAGTTGATTTATTGATTATAGCTATTCTGATGGGTGTGAGGTGATATCTCATTGTGGTTTTAATTTGCATCTCTGATGATTCATGATGTTGACTATCTTTTCATATGTCTATTGGACATCTATATGCCCTCTTTGGAGAAGTGCCTTCTCAGGTCTATTGCCCATTTTTTAATTGGGTTGTTTGGGGGGGGTTGGTGTTGACTTATTTGAGTTTGTTATAAATTTTGGGTATTCGCCCTTTATCAGAAGTATTGGCAAATACATTCTCTCATTCAGTGGATTGTATTTTCATTTTGTTGTTGGTTTCCTTTGCTGTGCAAAAACTTTTAGTTTGATGCAGTCCCATTTGTTTATTTTTTATTTTGTTTCCCTTGTTTTAGGAGCTATATCAGAAAAAATATTGCTATAAGAGGTTTCAAGATTTGATTGCCTATGTTTTCTTCTAGGATTTTTATGCTTGCAAGTCTAACATTTAAGTCTTTAATCCATTTTAAATTGATTCTTATCTGTGGCATAACAAGGTGGTCCCAACACCATTTGTTGAATAAAATATCTTTAGCCAGTTGCATGTTTTTGCCTCCTCTGTTGAATATTAATTGACTATAAAGGCAAAGGTTTATTTCCGTGCTCTCTATTCTGTTCCATTGATCTATACATCTGCTTTTATATCAATACCATGTTCTTTTGATTACTATGTCCTTATAGTATAGTTTGATATCAAGTAGCATGATTTCTCTAACTTTGTTCTTCACTCTCAAGATTGCTATTGCCATTCAGGGTCTTTTGTGGTTCAATATAAATTTTGGGAATATTTGTTTTAGTTCTGTGAAACACATCATTAGTATCTTGATAAGGAATTGCACTGAATCCACAGATTGGTTTTGGTTATATACACACTTTAATGGCATTAATTTTTCTTATCCAAAAACACAGTACATATAATTATTTATATCATCTTTAATTTCTTTCTTTGGTGCCTTATAATAATTTGAATACAGGTCTTTTATGTTGTTGGTTATTTTTATTCCTAGGTATTTTATTCTTTTTGAAGCAATTTTGAATTGGATTGTTTTCTTAATCTCCCCTTCCGATAGTTCATTATTGGCATATAAAAATGCGACTGTTTTCTGAATATTAATTTTATACCATGCTACTTTACTGAATTCATTTATCATTATTCATTTATCTTTACTGAATTCATTTATCAGATCAGAATTCATTTATCTGGTAGTTTCTTGGTAGAACTGTAAGGTTCTCTGTATGCAATAACATGTCATCTGCAAATAATGACAGTTTTACTTCTTCCTTTCCAATTTGGATGCATTTTATTTCTTCTTCTCTGATTGCTGTGGCAAAAACTTCCAGTACTATGGTGAATAAGAGTGGTGAGACTGAAATCACATCAAGCATCCCTCTGACCATAACAAAGCCCAAAGTTAGTCAAGGATGGAAATAATAAACACCAAAGCAGAAATAAATGAAATAGAGTCTAAAAAAATTAATACAAAAGATCAATGACTCCAAGAGCTGGTTCTTTGAAAAGATATACAATGTTGACAAACCTTTAACCAGACTCATCAAGAAAAAAAGATAGAGGACCCCAATAAATAAAATCAAAATGAAATAGGAGAAGTAACAACTGACACCAAAGAAATACAAAGGATTGTAAGTAAATTTTTTCAACAACTATATGCCAAGAAATTGGACAACCTGGACAAAATGGATAAATTCCTAGAATCAAAATCTTCCAAAACCAAATCAGGAAGAATCAGAGAATCTGAGTAGACTGATTACTAGTGAAATTTAATTAATCGAAAAACTCCCCCCACAAAAAAAAGCCCTAGACCAGATGGTTTCACAAGTTAATTTTACCAAACATTCTGAGAAAAACTAAAGCCTCTTCTTCTCAATCTATTCCAAAGAATTCAAGAGGTGGGAAGATTCCCAAGCTCATTTTACAGGGCCAACATTATCCTAATTCCAAAACCAGATAAAGATACTACAAAGAAAGAAAATTATCTCTGTCTGGTGTGGCTCAGTGGATTGAGTGCAGGCCTGTGAACCAAAGGGTCTCCAATTTGATTCCCAGTCAGGGCACATGCCTGGGTTGCTGGCCAGGTCCCCAGTAAGGGGGTGCATGAGAAGACAACCCCACATGGATGTTTCTCTTCCTCTCTTTCTCCCTCCCTTCCCCTCTGTCTAAATAAATAAAATCTTTAAAAGAGAAAAAAGGAAATTATAGGCCAATATCCTTGATAAATATAGATGCTAAAATTCTCAACAAAATATTAGCAAACCAAATATAGGAATGAATCAAAGAGCATATACCATGATCAAGTGGGATTTATTAAAAGGATACAGGGTTGGTACAACATTTGCAAATCAATAAATGTAATTCACCACATAAACAAAATGAAGGATAAAAACCACACAATTGTATCAATAGATGTAGAAAAAGCATTTGATAAAATCCAGTACCCATTTATGATAAAAAAAAAATCTCTCAGCAAAGTGGCAATGGAGGGAACATACCTAAATGTAATAAAGACCATATATGACAAACCCACTGCCAGCATCAAACTCAACTGGCAAGGACTACAAGTGTTCCCTTTAAGATTGGGAACAAGACAGGGATGTCTATTTTCACCACTCTTTTGCATTTTGATTTTTGACTCAATATTGGAATAGATGCTTCAGTAATTGTGTTATATATTGGGAGGTATATAGCTCAGGACTGGCCCTTTAGAAATTTCAACTGAGTGAATGTTTGTGCATATAAAATTGGATATAAAATACCTTACTCAGGTTCTTAATGCTATTATAATAATGCCCAGAAAGATTCAGATAGATCTGCTTGGGGAACAAGTTCATCCTAATATAACAGCTAATGTCTATAGAGCCCTAATAATGTGCTCTTTTCACAGCCAAGGAAATGGAAGTTCAAAAGTTTAAGTAGAGGGAGAGGGGAGGAAATTTCAGGGGAACTTCAGGGGAGAATGGGAAGGGTTTACAGGAACAAATATAAAGGACATATGGACAAAAACTAGGGGGGGGCTGGAAATGGGAGGGAGGAGGGGAGGGATGGGTGGGTTGCCTGGAATGGGAGTAAAGGATAGAAACTGTACTTGAATAATGATTAAAAAATAAATTAAAAAAAAAGTTTAAGTAATTTGCCCAAGGTCAACTCTTAGAGTTAATATTTGAAGACCAGCAATCTTCCTAAAAAACACTTCTAACCCCTCCCACTTCTCATGGATAGGGAATATGAGCCCTTTGTAGTCTTAATAACTGAACTTGGAAACAATAATCCTACTATTTCATTTTGAAGCTACTGAATCACTTTAATTGAAGAGTACCCTCAGATTAAAAGGTGAACTGTTAGAAATGTTTACAAGTCCTTGTTCAAATCCTAAGAAAATTAATCTGATATACTGAAACATGACTGTAAATGGTGTTTATAACTATAAACTCAAAATTTGTATTTAACATCAAAGAAGCTTTGTTTTTAATAATTTTAGAATCAGTAAATGTTATAAACTTAATTCATAAACTACAGACTATTTACTGGTAAGTGCCACCATTATCTGTTTTAGACATTGAGTTCTACATGCCTCTTCACTGAAGAAAATGATTCAAAGACTTTAAAAAGCGCTAGTGGAAACAGGCTTTAAAATCTGAAGAGCTGATGTTGGGTCTTACATTACATGGTTAGGGAATTACTTAGCTGCTCTAAACTTCAGTGTAGAATAGAGGAAAGAAAGAGGAAGTACCTTTATTAAGGGTTTACTGTAAGCCTGGTCCTATGCTATACTCTTTATCCTTTTCTTAATTAGTGGGAGCAGTAACATCTTCAGATAATAATTGGAAGAAATAAAGGACAAAATGCATGTGGGAAAGACCTGGTAAAGTGATATCATTCACATTAGAGGGCTGATACAAGTCCAGCAGCCCAGGAATTATCCACTCCACAAAGGTGATGGAATACCCACTATAGATAAAGGACTGAGGCAGTGAACTAATATATAGGTGCATACTTGGTTCGCCAGTGATGTTCTAATTCATGCTGAGGGAGAGTAGAGTCCGTGAAATTCTTCAAGGGTCTGAGATCAACTTGATGTGAAATCACCGAAAAAGGTTGTTGGGGTTATAAGAAAAAGACAGGTTGATCTCAGAAAGGGGGAAATTTTAAAAGTGGTTTCCTAATTTCTGCCTTTCTGGGGGAAGAATGAGATTTGTTCATTGTAGCCAGATAGGCAACAAATGATCTATCTGAGAGTATTTTTGTAGAAGACAAAATAGTAAAATGTAATTATCTTAAAATGTTTAAATGGAGAAAGAATGGAGTTTTTCTGTTTATTTCCAAAAGACAGATATAGACAGATGGTTAGAAATTAATCACAGAAACAGTTTGAAACTTAATACATACATTTAGAATTCTTAAGAGTAGAATGATTTTAAAATAAACCCATTCTAATGTAGTAAGGCTGTTGAGTTATTATTCTAATCCACGTAACAGGCTGACTTGCTGAAATCAATATAGTGATAAACGTCCGAGAGCCCCTTGCAGAGGAGTCAAGCTGTGTTCCTGATGCCCGGCAGGGGTAACTGCCGTCCCTTAAATGCATTTCTTCAAAAGGGAAATCGATAACCTAGGAATAAAGGTCATCGGGAGACAGAATTTTGTTATGATTTTGAGCCTGGGATTTAGAGTCCGATGACCTTTAAATCCTTTCCTGGTTCTGCCAACACTTTGCTCTCATTAACTGACTGAAGTAGGTAAATGGCCCACCCTGCATTCAGTGTCAATTTTCTCATTTATTACATGGGAGTGACACTTACGTCTCAGGGTTGGAATAAGGATAAAATGAGACAATTTATGTAAAACACTTCTTTGTTTTATGGCATTGACTTAGTTTTTTGAAGAATCTAGTCCAACCCCTAACTTTTTATTTTAACATAATATTAGGAAGAACGTCTTGACCTATTTTAATTGAATAAATTTAAATTCTATACTACAAGAGGATGCAGTTAGGAAAGCCCATGATTTTATGGCATCTAAATTTTGAAAAACATTTAAGAAATCATATTACTATATTTATTTATTGAATTTTATCTTATAGAATCATTTTTCAGAGTAAGATATTTAGAATGGAAGCAGAAAGATAGGGTCTGTGCAAGTGTTTTATCAGAAATATTTTCTTAAACACAAAAAAGAAGTAAGATATTTATTGATGCCCCTCATTTAGCAGAATTTTCTTTCTCAACTTCAGGACTTATAGAGAGAATATTTTCTCAAAAATATTGTGGTCTACAAAGTAGAGTCAACTGAAAGTGTTTGTAATTTCTAATTTATTAATCATTAATTTATCTTTAAAAATGTAGCAACTTATGAAAAATTAAAAACGAATGAGAATATGTTAAAATATATTCTCTAGAAAGAGACTTACCATCCCTATTAGAAATAGCTATAGCTAAGAAATCATTAAAATCCATGAATATGTACAAACAAAAATTATTCTGGTCATTTCAAGGGAAGAAAAATACAAAACCTATTCATTTAATATGCGCTATGGGAGTTTATAAATACTGTGTCCTTAAATGTATAAAACATCTAAGGAGACAAATCTGAAACAAAATAATCTGAGATTATCAGTAAAGACAGATTCCTGTGGGACATTTATGGCCAAACAAAATTTGTAAGTGGGGAATGTTGTGTGACTTTTAGGAAGGTATTTACCAGTGGTTTGTGAGATGGAAGGTCTAGGCCACAGGGGTGTCAAACCTTCTGGTGTCTCTGGGCCACACTGGAAGAAGAGTTGTCTTAGGCCACACAGTAAATACACAAACACTAATGAAAACCAAAAAAAATCTCATAGTGTTTTAAGTAAATTTAAGATTTTGTGTTGGGCTGCATTCATAGCTATCCTGGGCCACATGTGGCCCTCAGGCTGCAAGTTGGACGCCCCCAGGCGGAAGCACTGAAGACACGAGAAATCTACAGCGATGATATCAAGAAGCCCTGCCTCTCAGCTGGTTAAAGGGAATGTTTCAAAGAGGTGTAATCTCTATCCCAAGGACTTCTGAAATATTGGCAAATTCTCAGGGTAGACATTATAGCTGAGTAGGTGCTAGAATACAGACTTATTCAAATAGAGGAGTTGATATCTTCTGTTGGACTTCTTGTGTTATTAGCTCAGAGAAATAAAAGCTCATTGAAATTCTCAAGCCCTCTTCACCCCTTTTATCCATCAAATATTTATCAAGTGCCTCCCATTACTAAGTCTTATAGTCAGACATATGGGCATTTTAAAATATTCAGTTAGATAATCGACACAAAGAATTTATTTTCTTTTTTGCTTTATTATATACAGATATATCACTTTATTCTTTTGGAATGAAATTTGGAGGGATAATTTTGAGTAAGATAATTTTTAAGGGGCCTCCATTACAATAAAAACAATTTGTGGCCCAGTAAACAATATTTCAAAAACTAAATATCTGCAATTATTTTAGCACCCAATTTGGATGATAAATTATTTGTCCTAATGTTAATACAATGTAACTCTGTCCCTTGAATATAATTTATCTTTTACAGGTGGCCCACTGATCCAATTTGAGCCAATCAGAATTCTTCCCTGGGAATATTGAAATTGGAACCAAAAACATGAATCAAATATATTTGATGGGTAGTGGGACTAGAAGATATTAGTGGCATGGTACCTGTCATATGGATTGGAGAGCAAAATAATCAGGTCTACAGAAAGTGAGACAAAAATGTAAGCAGAGAAGAGCTCTTACCTATATTAAGGCCCATGGCGGGGAGGAAGAGAAAAGTCATACTTAAAGGGAATTTTGCTTCACTCCATCAGCCATTGGAAATTCTCAATACTCTCAGATTTGGCCCACTATGTATGCTTTCACTTCATATTTCAAATACCTTTTATTGTCCCAGGGGTGCTGCACCATCTTGGTGGGCCCATTAACTTCCCCCTGGTTCCTGTGGCTCTAGATGAAAACTGTTAAAAACACTAACGGCCTGTACATTCACACTTCTAATACATGTAGAACAATGAAGATGAGTATGTTTCCAAAAACAATTCTTGCAGGGAAGATTGGCCGATTCTTCCTCCTCTGTCATTCAGTAAAAATTTATGGAGCCCCTACTATGTGTCAAGCCCTTTCTAGGTTACAGGATTAATTAAACAGTGAACAAAATAAACACCTTTGACCTCTCATTAGGAAAGACAATAATTAAATAAAACATGTAGTATGTCACCTGGTGATAAAATAAAGCAGACAACCAGAAGATGAGAGTGAATAACATGGGGGCGTAATTCCAAACAAGGGAAGAGCAAGAGCAAGGCCCCAAGTTTGCTTGTCAGGAGTTGCTCAAGCCTCCCTCGCCCCTTTTATCCATACTCAATCTGTGACTATTCAAGTTTCCCAACAGCTGCTTTTTTGTTTTTTGGCTGCAATAAATAAAATCTTGCAATTTATGTTTTTGTCAAACAGATACACATACACATATAAATTAAGCAGAAAATTGCTTTTAGCAAAGGATTGTATCATTTAGACTGATGCTGATCAAAAAGTATGATTCCCCGTGCATTTTCCAAAACAGCATCAGAAATGCTTGCGCTTTCACAAGTATTGTAATCTCTGAGTGTTTATGTATTTAACATGATTAATCCATTGTAGATTGTCTGGTTTTCAGAGGCTTTCTTTTAAACAGCGGATATCAAAAACATTGTTGTGAAATGTATTTCTGTGGAACAAGTGAGGATAAGCATGCTTAAGACTCCAAATCTGAAAATTACTTCCATTTTGTAAAAAATCCTCCTTAAAATTGATAGTCTCTATGATTATGTTGAAACAGTACTTCTGCAGTTGTAACTTTTACTGGTTTTTCCAAGCTGAGTGAGGCTAGTACAAAATAATTCCTAATCACTGTGATTGGATGACCTTTCCAATGGGAAATAACTGGAAATCAACCCCCTAGATGTCAAGTCAACCCACTCCCAAGTACAGCTCTGTTTAGCTGACATTAAATTCATAGCATACCATATGCATAGTTAACTTGAATCATGGGCACTGGGAGGATCTGCATTGCTTCCTGGAATTCTGAATATTTTCTTCAGTTTCCTTATCTTCTATGAAATTACACTATGAATAAGTAATATTATACAGAATGGAGTAAATATTTAAAAAAACTGTTCAATTACTATACCCTCTGTATAGCAAATGAATTGGGGCCAAATATTATGTTGGCCAAAAAGTCCAATTAGTTTTTTCCATAAAATAAGACATATTTTTCATTTCCACCAATAACTACATTGATTTGTATGTTGGCTGTCTCCCACTATTGGCTCTAGAGGGTGGAGGCCAGGGGTGCTGCTAAACACCTTCCAATGCATTAGACAGCCCCACAGCAAAGAATCACTTGGCCAAAATGTCAATAGTACCAATAAACTTTGAAAACCACTTTTGAAATGTTCAATCAGTTACAGCACCTTCACCATACACACCACAAATCTTTTTTTGCTTTTCAGTTGCATTTTTACCTTTCTGGGAATAATAAAGCATAATTTGCCAGAATTGTTGCCTATTTTCTTCCATCTTCAGTATTAAAATGGCAGCACAAAAATTCACCAATTTTTGTTTTTTTGTTTTTTTAAAGATTTTATTTATTTTTAGAGAGAGAACAGAAGGGAGGGAGAGAAGGAGAGAAACATCAATGTGTGGTTACCTCTCACATGCCCCCTATTGGAGACCTGGCCTGCAACCCAGGCATGTGCCCTGACTGGGAATCAGACTGGCGTCCCTTTGGTTCACAGGCCGGCACTCAATCCACTGAGCCACACCACACAGGGCTTGATAAGTTTTTTTAAATGCACACTGATATGACAGCTGTCACAATGCAATCCAACAAAATTGTTTCAAATGAAGTTAAAGAGAGCTAAGCACTACTAGAGCCATTGTACTGAAAAAAAAAAAAAAAAGTGAACTGTTTTGGCCTACCCAATACAACAAACTCAGAAATCCCAATGACTTTTTGTACTAATTTTAAAATTGGAGAAACCAACCCAATTAAGACTTTCCTTTTACCCAATATCAGCAGAAATGCTGAAAAAATATATTTAAATTTAGAAAAACTAAACATCTTCCCCTCTCAATCCCCCAGTGCTGTACTCTCTAGTCCAACCTCTACCTAGGGCATTTCACATGCCATAGTTCCACTCTGTTGAGGTCAATGCCTGATTGCTCTAATATTCCTTGACTCCTTCTTTCTTAAACTCATAGTTACAACCTGCAACACTAATTTGACATATTCTAATTATTGTATCATCAGGTACTTACTTTCCAAGTTTGGGAAGCTACCAGCATCCTAAGTTTGTCAATGATAGTATCTCTCATCCAGTTTTCAGATTGATAACATGATGGCACAATGAAGTGGTATTTCATAAAAACAAAGAAGACTTATCAGTTATGAGCAAATATGTTCTAATGGGGGGTATTAGCATCTCTGATAGAACCATCGCATGCCCTGTGAAGAAACTGAAAAAAAAATTTCATAAGACAACCTTTTTTTCCATTTAGGAATAGTAACTAAAAGTACCCAGGGGAACACCTATAAAGACTAGTGGTTTTTTTAATAATAAAAAGTAGATAAAGAGGGTGAAATGGCCAGACTGGGAAAAACTGTACTTGAAGCAGAAAATGTAATAGTCAATACATAATATGAGGCAGTAATTTTAGTGTCAGGTTTCTTGCAACAGTGCAAACCATAAAAAAAGGACAAATAAATGACATTCTTTTTTACATGCATTTCTTTGCTAATAGCAAGATAATTGCCTCTGCATTGTGTATGCTTGTAATATAGTACAAATTAAGTCTAGTAGGTTAGGCATTTTTCTTTTTCTTAATTTCATTTTTCAATTACAATATACATTAAAGGTTATTTTGTACTAGTTTCAGGTGTACAGCATAGTGGTTAGACAATCATACTTTACAAAGTGATCCCCCCAATATTTCAAGTACCCACCTGGCACCATACGTAGTTATTAAAATATTATAGTTAACTATAGTATTTATTGTATCATATATTTCTGATCATAGAAATTAAGTTTAGAAGCCTAGGCATTTTTCTAAAGCACAGCTATTAAAGTCACTTGTAAAAGTGTATACTTGATACTGAGATGGTGTGCTTAGAGAGGTGACAGATTCTGTACCCCACTATTTGCTTTTGCACACATGTCCCTGCAATGTGATGAGAAAAGTACCAAGGTGATATCTCCTCATGGGAGTATTGCTACAGCTTTTCATGTCATTCTCACTGTGAACCTTCAAAGCTCCCTGTCATGGGTAAGGTATTTCAAGGACAGCTTATACATGTCCTTGAGATGTTTAATTAGCAGGTGACACCAGTGTCAGGATAAGGTAAATTTAGAATCAATTCTTATTCACATATTTGATTTATCAATAAAGTTATTAAATACCTACCATTATTATATTCCCTTATAATTAAATGCAAGTTACTTATATGAGTCGGGTTTCTTGTGTGCAACCAACAGAGACTATTGAACAATTCAGACTAATTCCTTGAAAAGGAAATTATCACAACTTTACTAGGTAGGTCATAGACTTCTCAGAGGACTGGACAACCTGATTTAGAATAGGGGAGATTATACAGCCAGAGCTACAGCCCAAACATGCCTTTTGCTCAGTGCAGTGACAACACCATGACCGTCACTACAGGCCATGGTCCTCTAGAACTAGTGCCACCAACACCAGCTACTAGAAGCTGAATTCCACAGCTTGCTCACCATCCCAGGATAAATGTATCTCACCAACACCACCAAAAAAGTCTTCTACTGTCCATTATTGTGCCATTAGCTCCGCAAGTAAAATTAAGGGTAGTGTATCTGATGAGCTGAATCCTATCCAAATAATTATCTGGTATTTTGAAGCTTCTATTTTTAGAAGTGAGCAGTGTGCTAAGACTATTAATCATTGGGATGATCTAGCTATCATTCCTATCATAAGATAATTATAAAGATATTAATAGGAACATAGCAATGTTAAGCTTGATTGTATTGGATTAGCCAAACATATTGAACTTACTCTTCACAGTATGACAATGGCAAGCATTTGGATGATCATTGGTTATACACATAGTTCTCCCTGCTTTTTTCTCTTTATTGAGTTAATACTGCCTAAGTTAATACTGCCTAAGTACGCTTAAGAAACAACTCTGTAAACATAGTAAGTAAATAGTTCAATAATTAAACACTTTAGTCAGTAAACATCTGAGACTTTGTGTTTTAGCCTGATGCTCATAAAAGAACACCTGAAACACAAATATCACAAAACTGACCATTCATTAAAATGGTTCTGTTAAATCATGCCTGTTATCAATAATATCCCACTTCCATTTCCTAGTGAAGGAGACTTTGATAAAAGTCACCTGTCTTGTACTGATGCTGTTCCTCCCATTTCCTCCTCTGCTCACTGACTTCATTTCCAGGCAGACAGACATCTCTTCCCCTTTCTCTACTGTTATCCAGTTCATTCATATCAGCTCTATTAATGGAAATTCCCATTAGTGGGAAAGGTCTTTTGTCATTCTCCAAGCTATTTTTATTAATTTAGTATAAATGTTAATTTAACATCATTTCACAAACTTTTCCTATTTGATGTCAATTAAGAAGTCACTGGTTTGCTACTCAAAACAGCACTTAATGTCAATTATTGCAATCAGCCTTTCATTTGGAAAGTGAATTTTTAAGTGAAACTGATTTCAGTATGTCTTTAAACTTTCCCAGTAATAAGTTGAGCATATTAAAAAAGACAATTCTTTAAACTTTTTTATTATTTTAAGGAACTGGAAGTGGTTACTAGAGTTTTCTAACTGGTCAAAACTATATAAAAACTGTAAGTAATGCAAAATTGCTTGCATTAACTCAGGTGGCATTTTAATGGATAAATCATTTAATCATTTTAACTATTTTCTTAGTTCTCCTTTGTCAAACTCCTTTCCAAATCTTTATGCTTTACAAGAACTTAGCCATCAAATGATGCGAACCCAGCTCATGGGGTCCACAACATTGTGGATGGGGGAGAGACATTCACACTGACTACTGAGTCCTGTGGAGGAAAAGGCGGGTGGCTTCATTCTCAAGAGGAGCCAAAAGCCGTGGCCTCCACCATGACAGGCCTTTATTTCTTTTCTCGTCACATTACATGATGGTCCTCATTACTGTGCACAGGTTAGCTTTAGGTGGTTACCTTTTACAGAAAACAAAGGAGCCGATGCTGCTAATCACATCACAGAAGAATGATATTTGCAAATGAAAAGGCAAAAGTGGTTGAACCGGTTACACTCCATACTGGGGAGGTTTAGCATGGATTTTAGGAAGTTACTTTGCAGTAAATGTCTTCAATTCAGGGTGAGGGAGTTTTTTAGCAAGAACAAGACTCAAAGCAGCCTAGGCACATTGCAGGCCTGATTCCCCACGGGAGAACCTATCCATGGGTATGGGTCCTGTGCATCTCCTAGTGGGAGCTGAGCCCATGCCATGTAGAATGGTCTCCTACAATCATACACGACTTAGTTTTGTAAGAAAGTTCAGGAATCATGTTCTGCCTTTAATCATGTAAGCTGTTAACAAACATGTTAATTTACATCAAGTCTAGAAACAAATTACAATTCTGTCTTATGAGGAAATGAAAGTCTAGGGAGAGATACTACACCTATCCCATGGCACTTATATGAAAATTAGAATAAAATATAATGTGGAGTATTACATACTAAGAATACTACATTTCCTTTTTCTCAGCTATTTTGAACATATTAACTTAAAAATTTAGTAATTAGCCTTGACCAGTGTGGCTCAGTTGGTTGGGCATCATCCTGCAAAGCAAAAGGTCGCTGGTTTGATTCCCAGCTGGGCTCATGCCTGGGTTGCAGGTTGATCCCTAGTCGGGACACAGGCGAAAGGCAACAAATCCATGTTTCTCTCTCACATTGAGGTTTCTCTCCCTTCTTCCCGTCCTCACTCTCTAAAAATAAATACATCTTTAAAAATTAGTAATTATTTTATAGTTTAATAGTATAATAAATTTATGTCTTTGATTCTTTAAATAGTATGTTCTTCAATTCTTTCTTCAGTGTCTTGTAATTTTCCAAGTATATGTTTTTTTACATACTAGTCATTTTATTTTTTTGAAGCTGTTTTGAGTGGAACTGTTTTGTTTCCCTTTCTGATAGTTTATTATTGGTGTATGAAAATGCAAATGATTTCTGAGTATTAATTTTGTATCCTGCTGCTTTTCTGAATTCATTTATCAATTCTAGTAATTTCATGGTGGAATCTTTAGGGTCCTCTATACACAGTATTATGCCATCTGCAAATAACAACAATTTTACCTTTCCTTTCCAGTTCGGATGCCTTTTTTATCTTTTCTGATTTCTGTGGCTAGAATTAACATTACTATTTGAATAAGAGAGGTGAAAACCAACATCCCTGTTTTGTTCCCAGTTTTAAGGAAAAAGCTCACAGTTGTAGCCCATTGAGCATGATGTTGGCAATGCATTTGTCATGTATGGTCTCCATTATGTTTAGGTTTGTTCCCTCTAAACCCACTTTGCTGAAAGTTTTATCATAAATGTGTGTGGATTGTATCAAATACTTTTCCTGCTTCTATTGATATGATTGTGTGGTTTTTATCCTTCATTTTGTTAATGTGGTGAATCAAATTTAGTGATTTTTGAATGTTTTACCTACTTTGCATTCCCAGAATAAATCCCATTTGATCATGGTATATGAACATTTTGATGCATTGCTGTATTTGGTTTGCTAATATTTTGTTGAGGATTTTAGTGTCTATGTTTATCAGGGATATTGGCCTATAATTTTTTTTGTAGTATCTTTATCTGGTTTTGGAATTTGGATAATGCTGGCCTTGTAAAATGAGCTTGGGAGTCACCCCTTGTGTTGAATATTTTAGAATAGTTCAAGGAGGAGTGTTTTAGTTCTCTGAATGTTTGATAAATTTCACCTGTAAAGTCATCTGGTCCAGGGTTTTTGTTCGTTGGGAGGTTTTTTTTATTACTGCTTCAATTTTACTAGTTGAATTCCATTTATTCAGATTCTCTGGTTCTTCCTGATTTAGTTTTGGAAGATTGTATGTTTCTAGGAATTTATTAATTTCTTCCATTGTCTGATTTGGTGGTATAAACTTGGAGGCAATGTTTTCTTATAATCCTTTGAATTTCTTTGGTGTCAGTTGTTACTTTTCTTTCATATCTGATTTTATTTATTTGATTCCTCTCTTTTTTTTTTCTTCATGAGTCTGGTTAAAGGTTTGTCAATTGTATTTATCATAAGTAGAAGCATATACTGTGATCATGAATAGAGTTAACATTATTAAAATTTCAATACTGTACAAAGCAATTTATAGATTCAATTCAATCCCTATCAATATACCAAAGGCAAATTTCACAAAACTAGAACAAATATTCCAAAAATTTCTATGGAACTACAAAAGAACACTTATAGCCATAGCAATATTGAAAAAGAATAACAAAGTTGGAGGAATCATGCTATCTGATATCAAACCATACTACAAGGTTATAGTAATCAAAACAGCATGGCACTAGCATAAAAACAGACAGATAGATCAATGGAACAGAATAGAGAACAGAAATAAACCCACGCCTTTATAGTCAATTAATATTTGCAAAGGAGGCAAAAACATACAATGGAGTAAAAATAGTATATTCAAAAAATGGTGCTGGGAAAATTGGACAGATGTGTGTAAAAATTAAATCAGACCACCTTCTTTACCACACACAAGAATAAACTTAAAATGGAATAAAGACTTAAATGTTAGACTGGACACCATAAAAATCCTAGAAGAAAACATAGGCAGTAAAATCTCAGACATTTCTTATAGAATATTTTTTTCTTGCATATCTCCTCAGGCAATGTAAACAAAGGAAAAAATAAACAAATGGGACTACATCAAATTAAAAAGGTTTTATACAACAAAAGAAAGCATCAACAAAATGAAAACACAACTCACTGAATTGGAGAACATAGTTGCTAATGATATATCTGATAAAGGGTTAATATCCAGTATTTATAAAGAATTAAAAACTCAACACACACAAAAACACGTAATCCAGTTGGAAAATGGGCAAAGGACCTGAATAGACACTTCACCAAAGAGGACATACAGATGGCCAATAGACACACATAAAGATAACAACACTAATCATCAGAGAAACACATATTGAAACCACAATGAGATATCACCTGTCAGAATGACTATCATCAATAAATCAACAAATAACAAGTGTTGGCAAGGATATAGGGAAAGGGGAACACTTTCATACCACTGGTGGGAGTGCAGACTGGTACAGCCATTGTGGAAAGCAGTGTGGAGTTTCTTCAAAAAATTAAAAATGAAACTGCCTATCACAAAGCAATATCACTTAGGGAATTTATCTGAAGAAACCTGAAACCCTAATTTTAAAGTATATACAAGGCCTGTCCAGACAGTATCCATCTATTTAATATGAAAAAATTATTGAAGAAGATACAAGATACAGAAACATTGTACATACAACAACAACACCTGGTCCCCTTCAAAGTTATGACCTTCTTGAGGAAATTTGGCTCATTGGCAGTGGTTTGAATCAACTCATTAGCAACTGCAGCACGATGTTCCTTCTATTCTAATAGCAGAAGCTGCAGAAGGAATTTTGGATGACACATTTCATGCCAAGATCCTGTGTCAAAATCTCAGACAGTGGTTTTTGAAATCTCCAGATCAGGTTCTGGTTCTTGCACTGTCAGTTGCCAAACTTTGTTGATTGAAACCTGTACATGTTCAACATTCTTAGGTGTTCTGCCTGTTGCAGGCCTTCCCAAATGTGGATTGCTTTCAACAGATTCTCAACCATTTTTGAAACATTTGTGCCACACTTTTATTTACACTGCACTCATTGTATCATCTGTGAAAGCCTTCTGAATCATCTAAATAGTTTCTGCAGAGGAATGTTCCAGCTTAATGCAGTTTGATGCAGAAGCATTGCTCTACTCACTCAGTAATTTCTATTGCGATGACCACGAAGTACACACACTCACTCAATAGTGTCTACCACCCTCACTGACTAGTACAGTGAAGTCATCATTGTTCATGCATGGGCATTCCAGTCCATTCTCCTTGGCTGCCAAGTTACATTGAAGTCACACAAACTGATTATATCAATAATGGCTAGACTTTTTTTGAGATAGATGTTATATGCACCCCTATGTTCATTGCAGTGTTACTGACAAAGGCCAAGATCTGGAAATAACCCAAGTGTCCATCAGTAGATGAGTGGATAAAACAACTACAGTATATTTACACAATGGATTACTACTTGGCATAAAAAAGAAGGAAATCTGACCATTTGTGACAGCATGGATGGACCTGGAGAATATTTAAGCTAAGTGAAATTAGCCATTAGAGAAAACTAAGCACCATATGACTTCACTCATATACGCAATCTAATGAACAAAATGAAGTATAACAAGCAAAATAGAGGCAGACTCAGAGACTGACTCAGAGAGTGAGAGCAGACTGACAGCTTGGGGATGGGGAGATTGGGAGTGGAGGGATTGAGCAAAAAGGAAAAAAGAAGAGTCCTGGCTGGTGTGGCTCAATTGGTTGGAGCATTGTCCTGTCCATAAACTGAAGGGTTGTGTGTTTTATTCCTGGTCAGGGCACATAGTACCTAGGTTTTGGATTTGGTCTCTGATCTGGGCATGTAATGGAGGCAACTCATCTCTCTCTCTTTCTCTCTCTCCCCTCTCTCCTCCCTCCCTCCCTCTCTCCTCCCTCCCTCCCTCCCTCTGCCTCTCTCTAGATTTCCCTTCCTTGTTTTCTCTCTAAACTCAATGACAATATCCTCAAGTGAGGATATCTTTAAAAAGAGGAAAAAACTCATGGACAGGGACAACAGTGTGGTGATTGCCTGGAGGATGAGGAGCAGGGGAAGATAGAGGAGGGTATAGGGGATATAAATGGTCATGGGTGGAAAATCAACCCAGGATG
>CM052540.1:114097397-114141280 GCA_028533065.1 Trachops cirrhosus
AACATACAATATAGTGCACAAATGATGTGTTAATGGAATTTTGCACCTAAAACTTGTATAATTTTGTTAACTACCATCACCCCAATAAATTCAATAAAGAGGAAAACAAATAAAGAAGTAAATATTTTTTATAGAATATAAAGGCCACCTCTATGTAATACATCAAATTCTTAGCTTTTACTACAATAGGATACATCAAATTATATATTCTGTCCTTTTTTATTTGGTTTATCATGATATTATAGCTTCAAAATTAAATAATGTTAAATAGCTTTTTACTGGACATATTTAGTCATTGCTTGTAAATAGCTATTAAGTGCTCTAGTAGCCTCAGAAATTACATGTGATATTTACATGTTTTGCTTTCAAGAGTTAGCCTGTGCCCTGGCCGAGTGTCTTGGTTGGTTGGAGCATCATCTCATACACCAAAAGTTTGTGGATTCCATCCCTGACTGGAGCGCTTATGAGAGGCAACCAATTAATGTTTCTCTCTCACATCGATGTTTCTCTTTCTCTCTCCCTTCTTCTCTCCCTAAAATCAATAAACATAGCCTCAGGTGAGGATTAAAAATGTGTATCAGCCTACAATATTTATAATCTTCATCAATTTTTTGTTTGAAAACACCAGAGTTTCTCAAAACTATACACAAAGCTCATGTAACATAATTTTTTTTCTTTTTTTACATCAATGTGTGGTTGCCTCTCACATGCCCTCTCCTGGGCACCTGGCCTGCAACCCAGGCATGTGCCCTGACTGGGAATCAAACCAGCGACCCTTTGCTTCACAGGCTAGCACTCAATCCGCTGAGCCACACTGTCCAGGGCTAGTGTAACATAGTATGTTTTTTAAAAACAGTGAGAAACCTCTATGAGTTTACTGAAGGAGCTCTAACAAATGTCAGAATATTGTCAAAACTGTTGCTGTCAAGGCAAACATGAGGTTAATGTTACCCATTTCATGTCCTCTGAATTATCACAATACATCCTTCCTGTCAAAAAGGAATCATAACAATTCATGACAGCAAAGAATATTTGCATTTTAATAGTAAATGGTCCTTTTACAAATGATTTCTTAGTGAGACATCCAAAGACCCTCAGTGGTTGCTGACCCAACCTCAGCTCTCTCCCATGCCTACTCTCATTCCTCAGTAATCTGAAAGAGGGGGAAATGAAGATACAGAAAAAATGGAGAAGAGCTGAAAAAATAATCTTTATCTGCCCTAGTTTTTCTTTTTTTAATCTTTATGCCTGTGTATGTCATTGATAAACTTATATCTGATTATCAACGTAGGACGAAAAGTGTGAAGATATGGATTCTAGTTCTAATAGCTTAACCTTTATGAAACTCAATTTCATTTTTGCAAAATGAAAAAAATACACTCAGATCGTTAATGTAAAATTTTAAAGCAGAGAAGTTCAAATGAAGTAATATGAGATTGTGATTTTAATATTAATTGCACATATATAAAATAACTGATGGTACCAAAGTTTTATACAAGCTACAGAATTATAAACCCATATAAATTTACAATGTCAGTGTCCATAAAATACAATCTTTTATATATGAAAAAATTGTACATTATATTTACATAGGATTAATTACTGCACCCAGTAGGTGTAACAAATCTACTCCACAAATATACTTCCTCAAGTTTAAGTGAGGAATTAAATGAGGAATAAATTAGATATTAAATGCCCAATACCATCAAACTTTTTATTTATAATCCATTATGCAGTTTAGAAATAAAATTTGATACGGAAGCAGATAACTAAATCAAGATTCAGTTTGCCCCTAATTCTCCAATTTTGGCCCTGTGCAAATTATTTCATCTTCTGGTATGCTGCTTCCTCATCTGTATAATAAGGAGCTTGAGTTACATAATCTCTAAAATCCTTTTTAGTGCCATAATTTAAAGATTTTATGGCTTTCTGTTCAACTTGACCAAATCAAAATATTTCATAACTATTTATGTATTTTCAGGAATGTGTTTACTTTAAAGTTCTGTCACTTATCCAAACTTGGGGGTTGGGATGAAAATGGTAAACCAGGTGACAGCTTATGTATCAGTGATTTTCCTTCAAAGTTGCAGCAGTTTTTCTCATTCAAAACACAAATAGTTCTAATTCTGAGAAAGCGAGAATATTTTAGGTAAATATGTGCTGAAAGATAGTGCTTTACTGATAGACATGGCATACCAGAGACTAATTATTTTCTTGTTGATGTCTTTATTTATTTTTAATTGTATTTTTCAGCTAAAGCTTATATTCAATATTATCTTGCTTTTAGTTTCAAGTTCACAATGTGGTGATTAGACAATCAAATCTTTACAAAGTGATCCCCCCAGTATTTCCAGTATACCTACCTGGCACCACATAGAGTTATTACAATACTATTGACTATATTTTCTACACTGTACTTTATATCTCCATGACTATATTGTAACTACCAATTTGTACTTCTCAATTCCTTCAACTTTTTCACCCAGCCCTGCAAGCTCCTTTCACTCTGGCAATCAACCATCAGTCCATTCTCTCTGTGAGTCTGTTTCTATTTTGTTTTTCATTTATTTTGTTCTTTGGATTCCACAAATAAGTGAAATCACATGGTATTTATCTTTCTCTCTCTGACTTCATTTAGCATAATACCCTCTAGGTCCATCCATGATGTTGCAATAGAAAATTTTCATTTTTTATGGCTGAGTAATATTCCATTGTATATATGTACCACCACATTTTCATCCATTTGTCTATTGAAGGGCACTTGGGCTGTTTCTGTATCTTGGCTATTATAAATAACACTGTAGTGAACAAATGAGCATATGTCCTTTCAAATTAGTGTTTTGGGTTTCTTCATATGTATACCCAGAGGTGGAATTGCTGGGCCATAAGCAATTCCATCTTTAATTTAAGATATCGTACTGTTTTCTGTAGTGGTTGCACCAATCTGCATTCCCACCAACAGTGCTTGAGGGGTCCTCTAGCTTCACATTCTCATCAACACCTGTTTGTTGGTTTATTGATGATAGCCATTCTGACAGATGTGATGTGATGTCTCATTGTGGATTTGCACTTCTCTAATGATTAGTCATTTTGAGCATCTTTTCATATATCTATTGGCCCTCTGTATGTCCTCTTTGAAGAAGTGTCTACTCAGGTCCTCTGACCATTTTTTAATTAAAATGCTTTTTGTGTGTGTTGTGTGAGTTTTTTATAAATTTTGGAAATTAAGTACTTATAGGATGTATCATTATATACTTTCTTCCATTCAGCAGGTTTTCTTTACATTTTGTTGATGGTTTCTTTTGTTGTGTAAAAACTTTTAGTTTGATGTAGTCTCATTTGTTTATTTTTTTCTTCTGTTTTCCTTTCCCAAGGAGATGTATTAGAAAAAATACTGCTAAAAGAAATGTCCAAGTTTACTGCCTATGTTTTCCTCTAGAAATTTTATGGCTTTGTGTCTTACAATAATTCATTTTTTGAGTTTATTTTTATATATGGTGAAAGAAGCAGGTCTAGTATCATTTTTTGCATATCTGCCAAATTTTCCCAAAACCATTTAATTGAATAGACTGTCTTTACTGCATTTATGTTCTTGCCTCTTTTGCCATATATATTTTTAAATGTTTTAATTCTGATTTTTACTTTTAGAGAGAGAGGAAGGGAAGGACAAGGAAAGGGAGAGAAATATTGGTATGAGAAACACCTATTAGCTGCCTTCTGTATGTGCCCCACCTGGGGACCAAACTTACAACCAAGGTATGTGGCCTGAAGGGGAATCAACCTGGCGACCTTTCGGTTTGTGGAGTAACACCCAACCAACAGAGTCACATAAGCCGGAGCTCTTTTGTCATATATTAATTGACTGTACAAGCTTGGGTTTATCTGTATAGTCCCTATTCTGTTCCATTGTTATATATGTCTGTTTTTATACCAGTACCATGCTGTTTTGATTACTATAGCCTTGTAATATAGTTTGATATGAAGCAGTATGACACCTTCAACATTTTCTTTCCTCAAGATTGCTGTGGCTATTTGAGTTCCTTTGTGGTTCCATATAAACTTTTGGATTATATTTCTAGTTCTGTGAACACCTGTATACACCTCTGCACTTAGAGTTGAGCACTGCCTTAAAATAGACTTCTATTATTAACTCTGACAGGCAATGCCTAAAAAATGATAAACATGTTATTTTGCATGCTAACATGTCATTTCTCCTTATATTCCATTGGCCTATGAAAATCATGTGGCCAAACATGAGAAGGGGTTTAGAAAATAGACTTTTCTTATAGGGAAATAATAATGGGGATAATAATGTAATTTACCACCAGTAGCAGGGCTCTGAATAGCATTATTGAACTTCAAAAATAAAGACCCTTGGTAGTTAGTGTTTGTTTGTTTGTTAAAGCACCATCATGGCTTAATGCTGGCAACGGCTAATCATATAGGCTTTCGCACATGGCGGCTTCTAGGTCTTCACCTGCAAATCACCACTGCAGTGCTAGAGGCCGCTGAGATCTCCAGGGATGGCTTCCTGAGATGTTTGTCTTTCCTGAATTCCTGAATGCCAGTTTCCCTGACTTGCACTGCTCCAGCCCTTTCAACAGTTTAGCAAACCTCTAGCTCCCTCTGTAAAATTCCACCGTCTTGAAGCACCTGGATGGATTCTCCATTTCCCTAATGGGCCTGGACTGATCCATATAAAATACACATTCCAGTGGGTGCAGAGCCTCAGGAAATAACCATCCAAAGACATTCTTTTAACAAGTACTGAAATATAAAATACAGTTTAAAAATAAATAAGAACATAAGAGTGGAGAAATGGATATGTAGAAGTAGCTAAATATAGAATCCAGAGTTAAAAATCTAGGGAAGTTTGATTATAGAAGATACTGTAAATGTTATAATCTTTGACAAAGTAATATGCAGAACTACCAAAAACCAGGAGATAAGGAACAGAGGGTGAGAGGGGAGGTTTTAATGTGCTAATATCTAAACATCAACATCTTTCATAGTAGGTCATAGATAAATACTGTGTAAAGTTTAAGAATTTGACTTTTATTTTTTAAGTATATGTTATTGATTATGCTATTACAGTTTTTCTAATTTTTCCCCTTTATCCCCTCTCTGTTCTGCACCCACCAACCCTCCAGCATTCCTCCCTGCTTAGTTCATGTCCATGGGTTGTACTTATAAGTTCTTTGAATTCTGTTTGCTATACCATTTTTGACCTCTCCCCATCTATTTTATTTCTACCAATTATGCTTCTTATTCCCTGTACCTTTAAAGTGAAATCCAGTCTCTTCAGGTTTTCCATTATCTTTTATCTGTGTGTGTGTGAAACTTGTACTTGTGATTTGGAATTAATTCATGTTTATTCTTTCCATTTTCCATCAAATTTTTAAAAATCAATTTCCTTTTTATTTTAAAATAACATTTTAATATATAACTTCCATAAAATTCTTTCTATGTATCTTTTTTCTGTATATTAATGATCATCAAAATACTCCATTGGTAATCTATGAATTATTATATTTTGGTTGATATAAAATTTTTGTTTTATATAATTTTAACTACTGTTGATTTTATTAATAATGGCATTAAGTCATTATTTTGTATAAAAACAAAAAGTAATAATTAGCATTAGTTCTTTTCATAACCCCTATCAAGTACATATATTACTTTAGATTTATCAACAATCTTTTCTTCCTAAAGTAGTATGAGTAACATTATGTAATTCTACAAAATTGATTATTTGCATTTGGATTTGAGTTACATGTCTTTATATTTTGATGTTATACAGTATATTTAATTAAAAGACTCCAGAAAATTTAGGGAGGGGTGGAAATGACCTTAAAAATGAAAATCAAAATAATAACACAGCATACCAATGCAAGAGAAAGGGTTATTTCTGGTCATCTATTAATTATTGCTATTAACTTATTGTTAGATAATTTTTATTCTAATAAGTTCATCCATGCTGATAAAGTTCAAACAAAAACTATTAAAAATTTAACAGGATTATCTTGGGGAAAAAATGGCATAGACCCACTAATCTGGGTAAAGGTTATTTGCAGCTCTAAGAAAAAAAGGTTATTAAATCTTAAACTATTGACATGCTTCAGTATAATCTTCCTTAAAAAATAAACACCTGTTTCTTCAAGCAACTCCAAATTCTAAAAATCAAAACATAGATAAAACAATATTCTATCCCGTGTGTTTTTCCATGACATTTATCCTGATACATCTATCTTGTCAATGAATATTTATGAGGTATACTGAATCACTGACATACATTAACCTCCCAGGGGTATATTACTGGGAATCACAATAGTGGTTATATATTATACTCTTAGTCGCTGACTCAATCCTACAAGGAAAAATTGGACATGGTTAAGCTCTGAATAGAGAATATGTCATGTATTGGAAGAGTCTGCAGTTCTGCCACTCCCCAGTTCCCCTTCCAAAGAAAAAGATGGAAAAGATTCTTCGCTTTGTTCCATGTGACTCTACTTCCCTGATCACCACTGAACAATCAGACATGAGGACCTGCATGTGAGATTGTTTCACACAAGAACTCTGTTCAATGGGGAAAAAATCTAAATTAGAGGTTGATTCATCCAATTGTTTACTAATTTTTGAGTTCCTACTAAGTGCTAAGTGTTCTATAGGGAATTGGTGATGCAATGCTCAATCCAAACAGACACAGGCTCTACCCTCCTGAATCTTACAGTTTAGTGAGAGAAATACACAGTAGTCAAAGTACCTTACAAGTATGCTGAAATGTGTCCTTGTCACAAAAGCTTAAGGGCAGTCATAATGAAAGGGAAGGCTGGTCAAATGTGGCTTCTTAGAGGAAGTGACATTGAACTGCTGTGAAGGAAGAGAAGCAGCAAAGCAGGTAAAATCATATGGCTGTAGATGTAAGTCAAAGCCAAGAGCACGCCTGAATGAAACCACCTGTGGAACAATACAGCAGAAAATGAGAAATCAGGGCTGATATTCATGAAACCACACATTTAAGGACCAGGAAGGTTTTGGATCTGAAAATGAGGCCACAAAGAAGCACTAGTGTAGATGTAGATGGAAACCCAGGGAAATGACTAAATCAATCATTCTCTTGGGGAGAATGGATAGCTGTTAGAAGGGTTAGAGACCAAAATACTTAGACACGGAAATAAATACTCCCGCTGGCTGAAAAACCATGCGTAAACACAAGCTACCAAGTGGAGGGGACTACAGAGAAGCTTTTGCTGGAAATGACTGAAACAAAGACAGATAAAGTCACCCAAAGATCAGGGCAACAAATATTCGTTGCTCTGGAATCAATAGCATTGCATGATCACAGGGGATATGCTATATTCTAAACAACGTCCTATTTCTTGAACAGCACTGCAGTCTCATACACTTGGACACATATTAGTTGAAATCATTTCTGGTCTGTCTTATTTCCTGCATATCTTTATGATAAATGCCTTTCAACTGAAGTTACACAAGTGTGTATCTATTTTCTAGCAACTTGAAAGGACCCAACTAGCATATTTAGAAAGTAAGCTTAATAAAATCAAGTGCTAGCTCATTATGGTACAGAACTACAGAAACTTGTTCTTGCTGTTAAGTCTTTTGTCTACTTGAGTGAAAAATATAATTAGAAAAACTATGAAAGAACCTTTTAAGAGTGTATAATATTAATGGGGAACAAAATCTAGGGCTAATGGATTATCCCAGATGACTTCAATAGGTGGTCACAAAAGGGCCATACCTTCACATTTGGGTTAGATATCGGTGGTGGGAAGGGAGGCACATAGAGAGGGACTTAACTTGTGGCATTAGTTATAGGGTGGTACAACACAGTTCACTAGAATTTTGTTCATTAAAACACTTTGTTTAGATGTGTGAGTCTTACAAAAATATCATCAAACAAAATTTGTGCTGTAGTGCTACCATAGAAAAACTATGTTCTTCATGTCTTCAGGTCCTGATTTCCATCTGAACCACCAATGCACAAAGATAAAGGACCTGAAATATTCACATATATTTCTAATGTAATACCAACCCTACCATTGATATTTTCTAGTTGAAAATGACTTTTATCAGATTAAAGTAGGAGCACTGAACTTTTGATATTTTTGACATATTCATGTTTCTCCTTTACAACGTTATAATTACTCCTATTTTTGGGAAGTGTATTGAGATTTGTGAACTAAGACAATCATTAATTATATCAGCTATTTGAGGATCTTTGAAGTCATCTAGTTCTACCCCAACCCCTTTTTTTCTCTATATAAACTTATATGAACTTGTAAGACCATAAGTGATTTGTAATCTATAGAGTAACATGTACTGATGTATTTCAGTGCTTACCTAATACCTATGGGTCAATATCTCCTCTCTCATGTGTCATCAATATTTCCCTTTGTCCTAGATCATTTGCATCAATATACAAAGGTACTGTAATATCCCCCATCTTAATAACCCTACCCAGATCCCTCTCCAGGTACTATCTTATTTTTCTACTCATCTTGACAGTCAGACTTTTACAGGACATTTGCTAGCTCCTTTCCTCCTATTCTGTCTTGAATCCACTTCCATTGGACATTAGTCCTCATCACTCCACTGGTATTACCTTTCTCATGATCACTAGTGACCTTCATAGAGCCAAACGCGCAATGGTCATTTCTCTATTCCACTCTCTCATTCTGTATTAGTAGTATTGGCATAATGCATTACCTCTTCAAGCATTTTCATCTGGCTTCTGGAACAACTCTCTTTCTGGATTATCTTATCTCACCAGCCATTTTTCTCAGTTTTGTTTACTGGTTCTTCTCCACCTCTTACACCTCTTAACCACAGAGAATCCCAAGTTCAGAATTCAGAATTCTCCTCTGTCTACATCCACTTCCTGGGTGGGTCCATCCAGTCTCAGGAATGCAAGTGCCATCTATAATTGGGCGACTTCAAATTTGAGTCTTCAGCCTGGACCTCTTTCCTGAATTCTAGTCTCCTATATCCAGTTCTCTACTTGACATCTCTACTTAGATGTCTAATAGACATGTCAAACTTAAGTCCACTATCAAGCTTTTATACCAGCCACTTCCATCCCTTTATCATGGTCCTCTGGAAGTCGCCTCAATCTCTGTAAATAGCAGCTGTGTTTTTCCATGTTTGTCAACCAAAAACCTTAGAGCCCTCTTTTCTACAACCCTACATATAATCTGAGAGTAAATCCTTTAGGCTCCTTCAAAATATACTTAAGATGTAACTGCTCCTCACCTTCTCTGTTGCAAATGTTGTGGTCCAAGCCACAGCCATTGCTTCTCCAGGTGATTGCAATAGTCCCCTACCCATTCCTCCCATGCTCACCCCTGTTCCCTTAGTCTGTTCTGCACAGAGCAGACATTCAGTTTTAAAAATATTTGTCAGATCACAGTACTTGTCTGTTCATAGTACTCAAAGTACTTGTAATGGCCTTCAAGGTACTACATGATGTACCCCAGGCATACCCACAGATCACCTCACAGCCCACCACTACCTTTCTGCCTTCATCTCCTACCCCTGTCCCCTAACTCAGCCACATCAACATCCCTACTCTTCTGAGCACTCAGCCCAGGGCCTTTGTACTTGCTGTTTTCTCTGTTTGCAATGCTCTTCCCCCATAAATCCACATGGCCTATCCCCTTACTCCCTTCAGATCTCTGGTCAAATGTCACCTTATTTGTGAGACCTTTCTTGAGCCGCTTACACAAAACAGTGCCCTCCCCTCCCCCCTTTTCTCCATAGCACTAACCATCATCAGGCATACATATAGTTATGTGTTTATCTGTCTTCACCCACTCAAATATAAGCTCTGCAAGGACATCAACTGTGTTGTGTTAATTTGTATTGTGACCCCAATAAATTCAACAAAACTCTTAGACCCTAACACCTAGAACTGTGCCTGTCACGTAATAGCTACCTCACGTATATTTATTGAATGAATGAGTTGAAAAATTTGGTGTCAAAACACACAATGCAAAGTATCCCTCCCCTGCACCCCTCTCTCTTGAATTGTGCTGTGGCTTACTGGTGTGTGAAGATAAGCTGGCCTCATCCCGGTCAGATGCTTCTCTATGATACCTTCCTCTATGGCTCAGCGCAGAGGTTTCACCGCAAATTAGTGTGGGCCCCTCTTGTTTTGGAAACTGGGCTTTGTTTGACTCTTAATCATACTGGCCGTTATGTCTCTCACTGAAGGTGATAAAGCCAAATGTGGTTTACAGTATTTAGCTGTAAAGTGCATTTAAGTGGGCTTGGCTTAAGTGGTAAAAAAAAAAAAAGTGTGTGTATGTGTGTGTTATGTGTTTAATGTTTTTTATCAGAAAGTCTAGTTATCTTTGGCCTTGAATATCCCTGATGCCTGAGACAATTCTTCTGTTCAGTAAAACTAATTTATATTGGATTTTTTCTATTTTATATTTGGTAAGCAAGAAGTTGTGAAACAATGATCTTTTCAGATGCTATACTTACTCCAACTGAGCAGAAGAAGCATCACAGAACTGTCAATAAAATATAGTATGATGCAGTATAACTTGAAATATTATTTTGAGAAATGTGAGGACAACATATCTCATTAGACCTATTTTTTAAAGAAAGAATACTGAACACCCATATTACATGTCAATTTCAGCATCACAGAGTTACAGTGATTGGAATTCAACCTATTAACAATTTATAATGAAATGAAATTGTGGCTTTCATTTTAATTTTCAACTGGCAACTGGTAATCTTCCTATTGACATCAATGGAATAAAACAGTGTCTTTGCTTGGCAGGAAGTGTTTACGGGTGTATATGAGGCAGATAAGTTTGTTTGAGAATGTAGACAGCTTTCTAGACAATCACGAGAGATAGGACCTCAATTTAACCCCAAGCTGGAAGCATTTCCTTTGGGATGTGGATGACTGATAACATGGCGGAGGGCAGAGAAAGTATAGATTTATTGAAAAATGGATGTTACAAGCCACGGGTGTTAAATTTTTTCCTCTAAATCATTGTTTAAAAGGACAAGCTTAGACTCCTGCTTCAGGATGAAACCCTAAATGTTGCAAGAAAAAGAAATTTTTAAAATCACAGGTAGTTGGTATTTTTGACATTTCATTTCAAAAGATAAGCTATGTATTCACCTCTAGCTCATCTTACAGTAAGATGGCACAGCAACACTTGCTTTTAATATCCTCTACCTCGGTGATTTCTGATTTAAAGAAAATGACCCCTTTACTGACAGCTTGATAATCTTTCCCATGGGAACAACAGAAAAAAGTCTCCTGTTCATGACACTAATGAGCATTATATAATAATAAACAGATCCTTTAAATGGTGGAGTAAATAGATCTTTATTAACTTACCTTTGAGACAGCATGGATGGACCTGGAGAGCATTATGCTGATTGAAATAAGCCAGTCAGAGAAAGACAAGTACCATACGATTTCACTTATATGTGGAATCTAATGAACAAAACAAACTAACAAACAAAAAGAAACAGACTCATAGATACAGAGAACAGACTGACAGCTGCCAGAGGGGAGGAGGGCTGGGGGGCTGGGTGAAAAGGTGAAGGGATTAAGGGGAAAAAAACTCTTAGACCCAGGCAACAGTATGGTGACTATCAGAGGGAAAGGGGTGGGGAGAGGCAGAAGACAGTAAAAGGGGGGTGCAGGATGATAGAAGGAGACTTGACTTGGGGTGTTGAACATACAATACAATATATAGATAATATATTATAGAATTGTACACCTGAAACCTATATCATTTTATTAATCAATGTGATCCCAATAAATTCAACAAAAATGTTTAAAACTTTCAGAAAAAAAGATTATGTATTATGTGTGTCTATATCACAAACTTCAAGAATAACCTTTTAACAAAATGAATAAATAAACTATAATAGGTTTCTTGCCTTTCACTAACTAAAATATCAAGAGCTTCTGCAAGGACAGAGGTTAAGTAACTCCTTTATTTTCTAACGATAGAGTTAATTGTGTGAAACCTAATTCTACTGGGTTGGAAAAGGATTTTTTTAAACTAACACTTGACCCTCATAGCAATTTTTTTCAAATATTGTAATTCTTCAAGTGAAGCTTACCATCATCTTCTGCTATAGATTTAACTAATTCACAATTGCAAGCAAAATACTTGGAATATAAAATGGGGTATAAAATACTATATACCCCATTTAAAATGACAATGAGTAACTAAGTGATCTTTACTGGGGCTGCTCAGAGTAATAGTTTCAAATATCCATTAATAGTAAATAGTTCTTATTATCCCTTTCATTGGATTGAACTAACCAAGTGGCACAATTCAGTAGCTAATTATAAAATAACCTACATTATAGAAGAATTAACAGCAATTGAATCATCTGGAGAGCTGCCATAGTTTTTCTAAAATTCTACATACACACGTGAATTTTAATGTATCGTTTTAATTACACAATTCTTCCTAGTGAGCCCTTCTCATTACCTAGGCAATGTATGTGTATTTCTTTTGCCTTGATTACAAAGTCAAACCATTTTAGCTGAAATTAAAAATCTGTGTATTTATAGAGAAAACAGAGGGCTGTGTTTTGATAAGGACTCAGAGGAGGAGCGCAAAATGTAGCCCTGCAAGAAAGGAAGGCTGCCCGGTCTTCAGATCAGACACCAGCTAACGAAACCCTAAGAGGGTTTGTTACATGAGCCAGTGGGCTGAGGTGACCTTTAACATGCAGGAAACTGGAGTTAATTAAACCGTTACCAGGATCCTATCTGTCATCCTAGCCGAGTGCCCTGTCCCAGGTCCATTTACATTTTAGAATTGAAAAAATGTTCTCAGGACTGTTGATAAACCATGTTTACTGTCTCTATTGATTTGCTACTTTTGCATAACCTTTATGTTTTAATTATCTTATAGTGTTTCTTGAAGGCTCTTCAGCAGTCACTATCGAGTAGACTCTACTGGCAATTACTAAACACTACATGTACACCTTTTAATGGATTAATCTGCTTCAAAGTTATTAGGTGACTGCAGGAGGAAAACGATTAAGGAAAAAATAATGTCATATTACTGAAAGGCTATTTCCAAACTGCAACTGTGCTTATTATGTAGAGGAGACACGCTCGGATTATTGGTCAGCTTTATTCAGTGAAATGCCTAAGGGGGGATTATTTTATAGATAGTATGTCCAAAAAAGCATACACCGTGTGATTATCAATTGGATAATTAAGATACAAATTTAACACCTGGTGAGCTTGCATTCTGTGAAAACTCTGGAGCTAGACCTTTTTCTACTATATTTTTAGTGAATGAAATTCATAGATGAATATTGCACAATGCGTCCTTATTTTTCACTTTATCTAACATTTATTGAGTGTTTACAATGTACCAGGCACTGCACTCACAGCTAATGAGACAGAGCATCTCATGATCATGGAGTCGCATTAGTCCAGTTATCAGGTGGAGAGGCAGAGCCACAGAGAGGTCTAGTAATTTGCCTCAGGTCACGTGGCCTACATGTGGATTTCCAACTTAGGGTATCTGATAACACTGGGCAATACCTGATGGGATGCATTTCAATAATGAATTCGGAATATCACTAGAGGAAGGATTAGGCCATGTTCTGCTTTCACATGTTCATTTCCAAGTACTGGCCCAAAGTTTTTAATTTGAAGATCCAATTGTGACAACTGTTTCTAAAATTCAAAATAGCTCCAACCCAATTATAATATTAAAGAACATTTATGTGTACATATTCTATTTCAAGGAGCTTGCCAATTATGAATGGATGTCTATCAGGAGATTTAACAAAGAAAACAGATGAAGAATCTGTCTGTTCTTCTAAAACAGACAAACAACAGCAGCAGCACAAGTTGGAGGAGTTGGAGCCCCTAAGGCTCTGGTCCCATATAGGGGCAGACACATGAAGCTCAATAAGTCATATGAGCTGCTATTCTGCCCTCTCTCCCATCCATCCCTCCATCCCTCCATCCATCCATCCTTCCATCCCATGTTCAGTAGGCAAAGAAGAATAGCATAGTACTTCTGAACATGGACTCTGAAGCCAGGCTGCCCAGATTCAAACACTCTGACCCATACTAACTACATGACCATGTGCAAATTAGCCACTCTGGGCTTGGTTTCTCCACCT
Source organism: Trachops cirrhosus (assembly GCA_028533065.1). Classification (NCBI taxonomy): domain Eukaryota; kingdom Metazoa; phylum Chordata; class Mammalia; order Chiroptera; family Phyllostomidae; genus Trachops; species Trachops cirrhosus. Next base: position 114,111,555 of record CM052540.1, read on the forward strand.
GTAAAATGAAGGTAATATATTGAGAAGAGTTAATGGTGAAGTTTAAATGAATTACTATAGGTAAAGTACTCGTAAGGAAGACTGTCTTAGGCTCATAGATCCAAAGCACAGTATGTATCACTATACTTACGTAACTAGTTGAAGTGGAACAGTATCCTGGGCTATGCTGGGCCCTTAGATATAGTTGTATAACATTACCTAATTAGTGATTGGCTGACAAACAAACAACAGCATGACGTAGTCCTTGATCCCCACCATCAGGTCCTTTCTCTAATTTTCCCAAGCTATACTTATACCCTCGGGGGAGCATGGCTAAAATAAGAATTCTAAAACAAGCAGTCTAGTTCCCAGGGCCCTCAGAGTCACTCTGGACCTGAGGTTCCAGTGCCCCGGAGTTGCCAGCACCATGGCAGCATCCAGTCTTGTGGCCACGCTTGGGCCATCTGTGAAGGCCCTTCCGAGGTAACACTAGGCTTCAGCTAGAAACTTTTTCAGGATCTGCACATCCTCCTAGGAAAATACCTCCCTCTCTTGCCATGCTTATAGACTGTAGGTGCATAAACAGGGACCACTTACCTGGCCCTCAATAATTGCTTGCTTAAAAAGAAAAATGATACATATTTTTAAAAAAATCAACAGTTCTCAGTATTAGCAAGAAGAAAATAGTTTACACATCATCACAAATGCAGAGGAAACTAAAAGGAACATAGGGGAAAAACAAAATGTTTTGCTCTGCTGTCTCATTTTAGGTTCTCTGGCTGTGGCCCTATAAATGAGATTAACAAAAGACAGTAACAAGAGAACATCAAACAGAGGTTTCTTAGCATGTGCATCTCACACACACCTGGGCACACCCAGTGATGAGTAACTCAAAGAGGTGCCTAAAACTTGGGCTCATATAGCATCTCACCAAATAATAATAAAGTTTAAAGAACTGACAATGCAAAGGAAACAGACTTTGAGCTGCTAGGGGCAGCGGTGGTGGGAAGGAAACGCCTATTGGACGAAGGCTTTGGCAAGGTTGGCTATCAGATTCAACGGGTGCTGACTTTGAGGTGATAAGGGTCTAGCGTTGTCTCCCATGACTAATTTCTGTCCTTCCTGGCACAGAGGGGAGGGGGACACCTTTACACACTTATGTTGTGCTTTTAGGCAATGGAGGAGGACATAGGGCTGTCCTTATATTGGCTTCTTCTCAATTGTCTTCAGTTCCGAATATTCCTTATTCAAAGTGGCATATTCTTCAGTAGGTGCTTTCTGCTTCATCTTCCAAAAGTGATCCATCCTCTCTCTCCATTGCTGCGACACCCATGACCCAGAATGAATAGCAGAAAGGTGGGACCACAGTGCTTCAGCGCCAGCTCTGCAACCTGTGGGTTCAGCAATGCACTTCTGTAGCCCCCACCTTCCCTCAGACATTCTGAGAGAAGACAGAATTCACTCTTTTCCTGGCCTACCCGGGGCCCCAAATCCTTCTCCTTAGAAGTCAATGCCCACTTTCATCCCCTACCTGCAGGATATAGGCCATTCCATCCCACTCCTTCCTCTGGATTTAATACCTCACTGGCCATGGTAGGACTTAATGTTGTCTGCTGGTACCTGTTTTATGTGTGTTATGCGTTTCACAGGATGATTCAGGTGGCAGATGGAAATTTTTTTCTTATATTTTAATAGTTATGTACTTACCTATTTTAATATACTTAGAAACACATCAGCATATCAAAACTATAATTTTATAGGTATTTGTGTTTAGAGTAAGCCCAAGAAAACAAAAATAAGTTAAAGTTATACAATGAAAACTAGAATTAACTTATACGGGTGTGTACATGAAAACAGTACACAAATGAAAGTCATGTACCCAGTCCTACCCTGACTATATGGTGGACTCAAGTTATGGCTCAGATTAAGGGTGTTCTTCTTCTGAGTTTATAATTGAAGAAATTAGTTAAGAAAGGGAAGAAGTAACTTGTAACAATGCCCATGTGTAAACACTAAATATTAACTATTTCATTAAAAACTTTAATGAATGCTATAAATAGATGGCTAACATTTTACTGATTTGTTTTCTTATATTTTGTTGTCACTTTTAAAGGGGAATTATTTGTTGCAATATTGGAAAACCTCCATCAGCCCACCAAGTGGGTTTGTCACACAGGTCTGATAGGACTCTGCCATCGCTGTGCTAAGGGACCACATGGCAGGACCCAGCAGGAAAATGTCCTATGAAACAAACATGCGAACACTGAAGGGTTTCCTCAATGTTTTACTTGTAAGGCTTGTCCTGCACCCACGCTTACACTTAGTTAAAATCTGTTGTTTCCTTTGGGGTCAGAGAGAACGATAACCTGTGTGGACAGGGAAGTCTGTATTTGCAATAAATTTGTATTTCTTACTAGTGATTTGTTTTTTACTACATTTTACATATTTGGGGGGATCATCCAAATGAGATGCTAAATCTCTAGTAGTTGGGGTAGGGACAAAGATTAAAGTCATCATGGTTTTCTTTCAGTTAATTCTTTAAAGGCAGCATTAAAAGGCTGGAAATAGCGGGTGTTCTCCTTAGATTACTGTAGCTGTTTTGAATTAGGACTGAATAAGGAAACAACAGTCAGAGCTGGGCTTTTAGCTACTTACTTTGTAACTATTATGTCGAGAACAGGCCCCAGGTCCATGTGTCTTAACTTGGACGTGGCCCACAGGCAGGCAGCCAAGCACCGCTGCGGAGTAAGTGTGGCACCTCTTCCTGAAGCTCAAATTAGCTTTAGTAAGTCATTTTAAATCATTTGTAAATCAAAACAAACACACTGGAATTGAAAATAAATTACTCAAAACATTTTAAGATAAATCACTAGATCTGAAAGAAATATTGAGCTTTTAACAGATCTTTTTAAGCTAAATCCCTCAAAATTCCCCAGGGGGATACACTTACTTTTTTCTTCAACTTTTCCTTAACAAGAATTTGTGTGAAAAATGCTAAGAGTCCTTCACTGTTCCTGGTGCTTCCAACCACCCCCAGCTCATTGCTGTCTTGTGCACTTGGCCTTGCACTGGGGTTCACAAAGGTTTCAGGGGTCCACAAAAATATCCTCAACATCTACAAGGATCTATATTTAAGAAATCCCTCCTTGGAACTTTCTCTCTACTCCATAATAAAACTCAGATACCATTTTACATTTTATTGCTTATCACGAGATTGAAGACTTCTTCAGTTAAGGGGATTTTTGTTTCCATGGGCAAGAGAGAAGGCCTGCTGCTTCATGCATGAACCCTTGCTCAAACAGCCCCTTTGCCGGCCCATCAACTCCTAGGCTCCAGAACATTATTCTGTAGGAAAGCTCACTGTCGGGCAGCAAGCTGAAATTTAGAATTCTGTACTGCTTTACCTAGATAAATACAAGCTACCTGACTATTAAACTCTCCTCTCTGCCCATCTCTCACTCCTTGGGCTGAAGTACTATCCTGAATGAGGCATTCAGGATAGTACTTCTACTATCTGGCTGGTGCCTCAGCACAACTCATGAGGCATAGTATCCATTAAATATTCATATTCCGCTCCTGGGGTGATCCTTACTATTCCAGATCGGAGCTGTTCTGATGCGTTTAAACATCAATGTTTCTTAGCTTACTTCATCCTGTGTCCATTCAGGTAGGTGATCATATAGCCAGTCTGTATACATGCCAGGGTCTCCCATCCTCTGTCAAGAAGGATGCTTTCTTAGAAATGAGGAAACTGGGATACGGTCCTTTTGTTATTTTTAACTGTAGACATGAATTAGATGCTTGGCACACATTAATGGTTTTTAAGTCATCTCTTTGTAATGTAATCTGTTACAGTGTCTTCATCACCATGCCAACTGGAAGGACTTTACTGTTCCCTTTGACAGGAAAGTGGAAAACAAGGGCTAAAAAGAAACCATATTTATTTACATCTTGTTTCCATAGTGGTGGGGAGCAGGAAATGCTTTGAGTATATTACCTAGCAAGTTGTGAATGCAAAGATGTCAGGCCTTGCTACTCATTTGTCTGCTCTGGTGGAAGAGCGATTACACAGAATGCTGTCCCCTTCGCTGTCTTAGCCCAAGTTCAGAGGCAGCACCCCACACAGCCGTGTCCATAGTGGACATGGCTGGGAAATGCTGCTGGGGCTTGGTTACTTACCGGTCAGCCCTTCTCTGGCAAACCTGCCCAGGGCAGGATTTAACTCACTCCTCTCCCAGAGTTTTTGTCTTTTGGTTTATGCTGTTATCACTCTTGTTTTTCCTTTTTTTTTTTTATTATTTTCTCTCGTTCTCTCCTTCTTGAGATCTACTATCATCAGGCTGTCTCAAGGTCAGCCTCCTTCCCCTAATAGTAGCCCTCCCTCTGACCACACTGAAAGTGTCACTGCTGCTTCTTTCCTCACAATGCCAGCCGATGGAATGGCCTGCTTCTGAGTCCAGGTTTGAGAGCTTGAGGCGTGATTCTCAGCACCATGACTGGGAACGCTGGACAGCCTACTTTGCAAGCTTGCTTTTTTCCTCCACACCCTCCCCTGCTCCCTAGAAGTGTGCAGCACTCTCTCTGTTGCACTTAACACTGCCAGTGTTAAGAATTCAAATGCATTCACCACTGTCTCAGAAAGGGCAGGACACAGAAAGATGACCCTTCTAACGTTTATGCATCACCTTTGGTTTCCCCAACTTTGAAAGGCACGGCATATTCTAACAAAGATGATTTCTGAGCACGGAGCTAGGATGGCTTTTTACATGCCAATCATAGAACACAACAGATAAAATTTACTTGGAGCATTTGTGTCTGGAAGTCCTGAAAAACTGGGGAAATTAAGAAGGTCCTCCCCCCATTCCTTTCAGAAAGCATGTGAAAGCATTCGTTTCCTACTAAATGGATTTAGTCTAACTGCCTAATTCATTATGCTAAAACCACGAAGCAATTTCCTGTTCAAAGCCCAGCTCACAGGCTCTCTGTTGTCAAGTATTTGAATTTCAGATTAGAAATGTGTTCATTTGGATAGCTTGAAAGGAAGGCTTTGTTGTCAGCCTGGCTTTATGTTCTGCCAGGAACCAAATCCCCCCTCTTCAGCAGTCACCAGCAGCACACCAGGCTGCAGCTCTAGACTCAGTGTCTTGAAACAAACACCAACACCTCTGGCCTCTGTGGTCAAAGCCATGATTAGAGGTTTGCCCTCTAATAATACAATTCTCTTAGCTGACCGTTTCTGACAGATAGACACAAATATTTAGGGTCTCCAACCTGTCTACTCCTTTGATATCGCCATCATAATTTCTTTTGTGTTTTTGAGGAGTATTTCTGTCAGAATATCCTCTGGAGTAGCTTAGCTCTCTCAGTAACTGAGCCATTTGTTACTGAGCAGTGAGATGAACGGGCAGCTGCATTTTCATCAGCCTTTGACTTGTCACTTGCCGTCATTTACACTGTGTAGAACTGTCCCATCCACTTGCCATTACCTGTGATGTTTTCCCATTATTGATCCTAGAAAAATATACACAGCTGCTCTGAAAGTCAGAGGTCATACTTTTGAGCTGAAGAAATGAAGCTCAGGAAAAAAACCCTACTACAAGGAAAATCAAAACACACACTTAATTGGCTAATAATCATGGAGATCCTGATAATGAGTAGGAGTTGAAGGAGTCTTCTTGCACAAATTTTTGTATTTCTGAAGCTGCAAGAACTACAACATTGTGACATTTTGGTATTGTGATTCTACTACAACTATCTATCTAATTATTAATCAGTATTTATTGAGGATTCTTTTACCCAATTATCAGTGTAGTTCTCATCTTTGATACTACCATACAGTATTTTTGGTTGTCACTCATATTAACAACTGATATTTGTTTGGGGCTTTACAGTTTCCACAGTGCTTTCATCAGTATCACCTCACTTGTTTGTAATCTATCAGATGAATTTAAGACTTTTTAAATTGAGACATGACATCAGTTTCAGGTCTACAACAAAGATTTAATATTTGTAGATATTGTGAAATGATTACCACAATGTCTAGTAAACACACATAACCAGCCACAGTTACAAATCATTATTTGTGATGAAAACTCGTATGATCTTCTCTCTTAGCAACTTTCAAATATACCACACAGTATCATTAAATATAGATAACATGCTGTACATTATGTTCTCATGACTTATTTATTTCACAATGGAAGTTTGTACTTTTTGACCCACTCTGCTCATTTCCCCAAACCCCTACTCATCCAACCTTCCCATGACCCTGTGTCTGGCCATCACCAATCTGGTCTCCGTATCTATGAGCTCAGTTTTGGGGGGTGGGATTGTTTTTGTTTTGGTTGATTTTTTAGATTCCACATGTAAGTGACATTACATAAGATTTGTCTTTCTCTGGACTTATTTTACTTAGCATGATGCCCTTGAGGTCCATCCATGTGGCAAATGTCAAGATTTTCTTTTTTTATTGCTGAGTAATATTTCATTTTGCATGCATGTGTATGTCACATTTTTTTTATTTTCCTTATCCATTTATTCATCAATGAACACTTAGGTTCCTTCCACACCTTGGAACATAAATAATGCTGCAATGAACATGTGGGTTGCATAGATCTTTTCAAATTAATGTTTTAATTTTCTTCAGATATACAAAGTGGAAGTTTTAGATCATACTGTAGTACTATTTTTAACATCCTCACCAAAACATACTATTTCTTATCTTTTGCCATTTTAAGTACATTTTATTGATTATGCTATTACAGTTGTCCCAATGTTTTTCCCTTATTCCCCCTCTACCCTGCATCCCCCACCCTCCAGCATTCACCCCCCTTAGTTCATGTCTATGGGGGTACATATAAGTTCTATGGCTTCTCTATTCCTTATAATATTACTTTTAACCTTCCCCTGTTTATTTTATGCCTTCCAATTATGCTTCTTATTCCCTGTACCTTTTACCCCCCACTATCCCACTTCCCACTGATAACCCTCCATGTGATCTCCATTTCTGTGATTCTATTCCTGTTCTAGTTGTTTGCTTAGTTTTTGTTTTTTAGGTTCAGTTGTTGATAGTTGTGAATTTATTGTCATTTTACTGTTCATATTTTTTATCTTCTTTTTCTTAGATAAGTTCCTTCAACATTTCATATGATAAGGGCTTGGTGATGATGAACTCCTTTAACTTGACCTTCTCGGGGAAGCAGTTTATCTGCCCTTCCTTTGCTGGATAAAGTAATCTTGGATGTAGGTCCTTGCCTTTCATGATTTGGAATACTTTCTAGCTCCTTCCTGCCTGCAAGGTTTCTTTTGAGAAATCAGCTGATTGTCTTATGGGCACTCCTTTGTAGGTAACTGTCTCCTACCCTCTTGCTGCTTTTAAGATTCTCTCTTTATCTTTAATCTTGGGTTAATTAATTATTATGTGCCTTGCTGTGTTCCTCCTTGGGTCCAATTTCCTCAGGGCTCTCTGGGCTTTGTGGAATTCTATTTCCTTTGCCAGATTGGGGAAGTTTTCCTTCATTATTTGTTCAAATAAGTCTTCAGTTTCTTGGTCTTCCTCTTCTCCTTCTGGCAGTCCTGTGATTCAGATGTTGGAATGCTTAAAGTTGTCCCAGAGGTTCCTAAGCCTCTCCTCATTTATTTAAATTCTTGTTTCTTCATTCCATTCTGGTTGGATGTTTATTTCTTCCTTTTGTTTCAAATTGTTGGTTTGAGTCCCACTTTCCTTCCCTTCCCTGTTGTTTCCCTATATATTTTCCTTTATTTCACTTTGTGTAGCCTTTATTTCTTCCTTCATTTTACGACTATACTCAATCATTTCTGTGAGCATCCTGATTACCAGTGTTTTGAACTCTGCATCTGACAGGTTGTCTCCTCATCACTTAGTTCTTTTCCTGGAGTTTTGATCTGTTCTTTCATTTGGGCCATATTTCTTTGTCTCAGCACACCTATTATGTATGTAGTAGGAGGTGGAGCTGTAGGCATTCCCCAGCGGAGGGCAACCCTCTTTGCTCTGTTGTGGCACTGTCCATGGGGGAGAGGTCAGAGAGGGAACAATGCCACTCACTCGCTCTGCCCTAGCCCCACTTTCTGTCACTTCCCTTGCTTCAACTGGGTTGTGCCCTTTTAGGTGCTGATTCCCAGGTAGGTGGATTTGTGATATTCTAGGATCCTGCGGGCTTCTCAAAAAAACTCTCCTGTGAGACTGGGAGTTTCTCCTGCCTTCACAACCCCCACAAAATTATTCAGCTAGAGGTTTTGAGTCTTTGGTTTTCTGGTCAGCCATCCCCTGCCTCACCCCTATGGTCCACCACCTTGCTGGGGGTCCTCTCTGCCACTCCTACTGGTCTAGATGAATCTTTAACTCCTTGGTTGTCAGAGTTCCATGCAGTTTGATTTTCTGGTGGTTCTGGTTGTTTATTGTTTTTTAAATTGGTTGTTCTTCTTTTGGTTGTGTGAGGAAGTAGCATTTCTATCTATACCTCCATCTTGGCCGGAACCTGATGATAGCCATTTTAACAGATGTGAAGCAGTATCTCATTGTGGTTTTGATTTGCACTTCCTGATGATTAGTGATGGTTTTTTCATGTACCTATTGGTCATCTATATGTCTTATTTGGGAAATGCCTAGTCAGATACTCTGCTCATTTTAAATTTTTTAATTAAATTGTTGTTTTTTTTTTACTATTGAGTTGCATGAGTTCTTTATACATTTTGCATATTAACCCCTTATAAGATATATGCTTTGCAAATACTTTTTTCCCATTCAGTAGGATACTTTTCTCTTTGCCAATTGTTAACTTTGCTGTGCAAAAGCTTTTTTGTTTGATGTGTTTCCACTTGGTGTCTTCTCATGTTGCCTTTCGTTTGGTGTCAAAACCAGAAAATTATCTCTAAGACAGATGACAAGGAGCTTTTACCCTATTTTATTGTAGAAGTATTATGGTTTCAGGTCATACATTTGGGTCTCTAATGAATTTCAACTTAATTTCTTTAAGTAGTATAAAATAGGGGTCCAGTTTTCCCAGCACCATTTATTGAAGAGACTATCTTCTCTTCATTAAGTATCTGAACTCCATTGTCAAATGTTAGCTTTACCATGTGCATTAGGGTTTATTTCAGGGCACTCAGTTATGTTCCATTGGTCTGTGTATTTTTTTTGTGATAGTACCATATTGTTTTGATTATTGTGGCTTTGTAATATAGTTTGAAGTGAGGGAGTATGATACTTCCAGATTTGTTCTTTTACAGAATAGCTTTGGTTATGTGGTGTATTTATTGTTTCACATGGATTTTAGGATTGTTTTTTTTTAGTTCTGTAAAAACATTTAATGGAATTTTGATAGGGATTGCAATGAATCTATAAATGACTTTGGGTATTATGAACATCTTAACAAAACTATTTTTTTCCAATCCATATACATAGGATATGTTTTCACTTATTTGTGTCCTCTTCAATTTTTTTCATCAATGTGTTATAGTTTTAGTGTACATGTCTTTTAAAAATTCCTGGGTTAAATTTATTATTAGATATTTTATTGGTTTTGATGCTACTGTAAATGGGATTTTCTTTATTTCTTTTTCTGATAATTCATTGTTAATGTATAGAAACACAACTCATTTTTGTATGTTGATTTGTACTCTGTAACTTTACTGAATTTGTTTATTAGTTTTAAGAGATTTTTGTGGAATCTTTAAGATTTTCTCTATATAAAATCATGCCATCTATTAACAGAGATGATTTTATTTCTTTCTTCCTGATTTGAATGACATTTTTTCTTATTTTGACCTGATTGCTCTGGCTAGGACTTCTAGTACTATGTTGAGTAGTACTCATAGTAGTAGTGAGGGTGGCCATTCTTGTCTTATTCCTATTCTTTGAGAAAAAGCTTTTAATCTTTCACCACTGAGTATGATGTTAGCTGTGGGCTTGTCATATGTGACCTTTGTTATGTTGAGGTATGTTTCTTCTATATCCAATTCATTACAAATTTTTATCAGGAATGGCTGCTGAATTTTGTCAAATGCTTTTCTACGTCTATTGAGATGATCATATGATTTTTACACTTCATTTTGTTAATGTGATGTATCGTATTTACTGACTTGCTTATGTTGAGCTATTGTTGCATCCCTAGAATAAATCCCACTTGACCATGGTGTCTGAACCTTTCATCGAATTGCTGAATTTGGTTTGCTGAGGTTTTCTTGAGAAGCTTTATATCTATGTTTCTTTCATCAGGGATATTGGCCTGTAATTTTCTTTTCTTGTAACATTCTGTCAAGTTTTGGTCAGGGTAATGCTGGCCTCATAAAATTCATTTGGGAGTTGTTCTACCTATTCTATTTTTGGGGGTTTGAATACCAATACTCAAGAGTTTGCATATTGATATTAATTCTCTGAATGTTGGGTAGTGTACAAGTAAGGCCACTTAATTGTGGACATTTGTACATTGGGAGATTTTTGATTACTGATTCGATCTCCTTAATAGTATTGGTCTGTTCAGGTTTTCTATTTCTTCACAATCCAGTCTTGGTAGGCTGTATGTTTCTAGGAATTTATCCATTTTATCTAGTGTATCAAATTTGTTGACATATACCATATTTTGGACTGTAAGACGGACTCCCACCCTCTAAATTTGGGAGGAATAATGGTTGTTAATGCTGCTGTTGAGTTCTGCATAAATTTACCTTGGTGAAATATTATGTTCTTTATGTTATTAAATATTTTACCACATATTTTGCTTCAAAAAATTTTTTCCAATTTTCCTCCTCTAAAACCTAGGTACATCTTGTGGTCCAAAAAATATGCTAATTACTCATAGCAGTTTCTTATGAGTCTTCATATTACTGTGGTATGTGTTGTAACATCTCCTTTTTCATGTTTTATTATATTTATTTGAAATCTCTTTTTTTCTTGGTGTGTCTACATAAGTAAAGTTTTGTGAATTTTGTTTATCTGTTCAAAAAACCAGGTCTTAGCTCCACTGATCTTTTATGTTGTCTTTTAGTTTCAATTTCATTTATTTCCACTCTGATCTTTATTTTCTTTCTTCCATTACCTTTGCTTCATTTGTTCTTCTTTTCTAGTTCTTCAAAGTACAAAGTTAAAGATTTATCTTATTTCTTGATGTAGACATTTTGTGCTGTAAACATCTCTCATAGGTCTGCTTTAGATGCATTTGATAAGCGTTAGTATGTTATACTTTTATTTTTATTAGTGTCAAGATACTTCTATATTTCTCTTTTGAATTCTTTTTTGACCCATTAGCTGCTCAGTTGCATGTTGTTTCTCCCCAGGTTTCTGTGAATGTTCAAGTTTTCTTCTTGTCATGGAGTTCTAGTTCAATATCTTGGTGATTGGAAGAGAAACTTGATATGATTTAATTTTTATTACATTTATTAAGATTTGTTTTGTGGCCTACTATATGATCTATTCTAAAGAATGCTCCATGTATTCTTGAGAAGAATGTGTATTCTGTTGATTTTGGATGGAATAATCTGTATGTCTAAGACTGTCCTGTCTACTGTGCCATTTAAGGTCAATGTTTCTTTGCTGATTTTCTGTCTGGATGATCTATCCATTGTTGAAAGTAGGGTACTAAAGCTCCCTACCATTATTGTGTCTTTGTTTATTTCTCTGTTTAGGTATGTTAATAGTTGCTTCATATATTTAGGTGCTTTTCCTTTAAGGGCATAAATATTAAAAAGTGTTAGATCCTCTTCTTTGATTAGTCCCATTATTATGTAATATCTTTCCTTGTCTCTTTCTATAGTCTTTGTCTTTAAGTCTATTTTGTCTGATAAAAGTATAGCTATTCCAGCTTTCTTTTGGTTTTCATTTGTGTGGAATATATTGTTTTTATCCTTTCACTTTTAGTCTGTGTGTGACCTTACATCTGAAATGAGTTTCTTGTAGACAGCATATAGATGGGTATTTTTTAATCCACTTAGCACACTCTATCTTTTGATTGAAGAAGTAGTCTTTTTACATTTAAAGTAATTATTGACAGGTATGTAGTTACATCATTTTGCTAATTGTTTTATGGCTATTTAATAGTTCCTTTATTTTTCCTTCTCATGCTCTCCTTTGTGAATAGATATTTTCTTTAGTGGTATGCTTAGATTCCTTTTTCTTCATCTTTTGTGTGTCTTCTATGGATTTTTGCTTTGTGGTTGTTGAGGCATACATAAAACAACATATTGATAATGGTCTATTTAAGTCAGTAACTTAATTTTGAACACATTCTAAAGCTCTACATTTTTATTTCCCTCCCATTTTATGTTTTTGATGTCACAATTTACATTTTTTATCTTGTGTATCCCTTAACAAATTATTATAGTTATATGTAATTATTTTACCATGTTTGCCTATAATTTTCATCTTAGCTTTAAAGTGATTAACCTACCACTTTTACAATATTAAATCATTTCCAATTTTAATATATGTTTACCTATACCAGTGTATTTGATACCTGCATTTATTTTCCACTTACTAATTAGTACCCTTTCTTTTCAGCCTCAAGAACTCCCTTTAATGTTTCTTGTATGGCCAGCCTAGGGGTGATGAGTTCCTTTAGCTTTTGCTTCCCTGGAAAACTCTATCTCTCCTTCAATTCTGAACGACATCTTTATTGGGTAGAATATTCTTGGTAGAAGTTTTTTTCTTCTTTCAGCATTTTGAATACATTGTGCCACTCCTTTCTGCCTTGCAAGTCTGTTTTTTAAAGAAATCTCCTTATGGTCTTTCTGGAGATTCCCTTGTATTGGGTTGGCCAAAAAGTCCATTTCAGTTTTTTCTGTAAAAGACACATTTTTCATTTTCACCAATAACTTTATTGATTTGGATATTTTGAGCATGTCACCTATTTCCCACATGGTATAATATTGATTGTTCCCAATTAATGTCTCAATTTGATCACTATCAACTTCAACTGGTCTACCCAACCATGGAGCATCATCCAGTGAGAAATCTCCAGCACAAAACTTCACAAAGCACTTTTGACACATTTGATGAGTCACAGCACCTTTTCCATATACTACACAAATCTTTTATGTTTCAGTTGCATTTTTACCTTTCTTGAAATAATATGCTAAAAATGTTACATATTTTCTTCCATCTTCATAATTAAAATGGCTATAAAAAATTCACCATTGTTGGCCCTGGATGGTGTGGCTCAGTGGACTGAGTGCTGGCCTATGAACCAAAGGGTTGCCAGTTTGATTCCCAGTCAGGGCACATGCCTGGGTTGCAGGCCAGGTCCCCAGTAGGGAGTACATGAGAGGCTACCACACACTGATGTTTCTCTCCCTCTCTTTCCTCTCCCCTCCCCTCTCTAAAAATAAATAAAATATTTAAAACAGGAAAAAGACCATTATTTGGAGCCCTTTATCAGGTAAACCATTAATCTCTATTTCATTAAGGTTTTTTTCTAGGTTTTATTTTATTCTTTTGTTTGGAACATATTTTCTTGTTTTTGTTTTGCTTGACTCTCTCTGTTGGTTTCTATGCATTAGAAAAAAATCAGCCATCTCTCCCTGTCTTGAGGAGTGCCCTATGATGAACCATAGTGTTCAACTGTGTCCTAGCTCTTGATTGTGTCTCAAACATTTGGGCATGACCAAGCAGCCAATTTTACTTCAAGTGGCTCCCAGTAGTTGAGGGTGTGCCAAGACCTGTCAGTATCCCAACATGGAGGATCTCAGTCAGCACCTAAAAACAAGCTGATTGGAAACCAGATCTTCAGTGAGAAACTTTTGAAGTATGCAAATATATATAGTAGTGTGAGACTGCCAGTATCAGCTCTGTGGGTCACCAGAGCCAAACAATCTAAGGGTATCCCCAAATTGGCAGCCACAAGGATCAGGGTTCCAGATAAGTATACAAGCTCCTTTCCAGGAGATATCAGTGATCTGGAGGGAGGCAGAGGGCAGGCTGTCCACCAGCCTGCACCTCAGAGAGCACCATAATAGGTCTTTTGTGTGAAAAACCACAAACTACTCCTGAGGGTAAAGCTCCAGGATGAGAAAATGGGCCCCTTTCAAAGAACAATTGGGAGTGCGTTTCAGTCCACTGCCTTCCTATGTCCTGGGGTTGATATCCAGTAAAGAACTGTCTCTTCATTGTTAGAGTTCCAGGGGACCTGTGCAGGTAAGCTCTGCTGCCCATCAGAGCCAGGCAATGAAGGGGTATTCCACTGGGTGGCAGCCACCAAAAACAAAGAATCAGACATAAAAACTGGGGCATTAAATGTGTCTGAAACCTCCAATGGGAGATCCTGGCACTCTGGAGCACAGTAAAGAGAAAGCATGAAGACAGTGCCACCCTCTGAGGTCACTGTAGCAGATTACATTCTGCCCTCAGGTCTGTGTGTGTTTAGAAGCCGGCCTCTTAGGCCAAAGCTATGAAGATAAGCTAAGAGGCCTCTTTCATGGAAAGACTGGGCTTTTCTCTTCACTGCCTCTTGCTGTGCCCTGTTGTAGTAGCTGGTTAAGAACTTTTTCTCTGTTTCTTATAGTTCTGTGGCACTGGAAGCAGAAGCCTCACTGGCCATAGAGTTAGGCATCTTGTCGGTGCCCCAGGGGCAGCAGCCACAACACCAGGGTACTAGATAAAGGTAGAAGTTCATGTCCAAGAAATAGCAGTGAGCTGGAGAAAGGCAGTGGAGCAAAAATAGGGTGTCCACTGGCCTCTGTCCCCAGAGAGTATTTCTGTAGGCCCCCAGATGTGTGTTAAATATGTGCTTGCCCCCACAGGCTTATACTTTAAAATAAGCAAATCATCTGTTTTCATAGAAAGTCTTGGTGTTTTTCTGTTGGCTGCCTCTGCACTGGGATCCTGGGTGGGTGAGTCCATATACCAGTCCTTTAAGAACCATTTCTCAGTTCACTGTAGCCTTGAGGGTCTCATGCATGCAAACTCCACTGGTTTTCAAAGCTAAATGTTTTAGGGGCTCAGCTCTCAGATGTAGGGAGAAGCTTGGAGGTTCGAGTTCCCACTTGATTGTGGATTACCATGCTGTGGATGGGTTTTATCATGAGATTGTGTCTCAGCCTTTCCCATCTGCTTTGATATGGATTTTCTTGCTCACCCATTGTGGAGGAGTCACTCAGCTAATTCATGGGGTATTTTCCAAAGGAAATTGTTCATAATGTAATTACAGATTCCTCATGATGACGCAAGGAGGTGAGTTCAATGTCTTCCTATGTCAACATATTGAACAGAAACCCTGTCAGGTGATTCTTATCCATCTTTGACAAGTAAAGAAACTGGTCTTAATAGTTATATCACACAAGTAGAATTAAGTCCCAGAGGGAGCAGTTTCAAACATACAACTTTGGCTGTAAATTTCCTAAATGTTTCATTAAACTACTCTAGGTCAGTCCCTAAGTAGGGACAACTCCTTTGTGGTCTTCTTATTCTGAGACCAGATTTTATGGAACTTATAGCCTTGCTTCCATTTGGCTCATCTCTGAGGATAGAATGACTGTGCTTCTAAGTAATTTTATTATATTCATTGCTTTCAGTTTAAAAGTAGTAGTTTTCTAGGGCTGCCATAACAGATAGCTTAGAACTCAGAAATCCTGAAGGCTAGAAGTCCAAGATCAAGGTGTCAGAAAGATTGTTTTTCTCTGACCCTTCTCTTCTTAGCTTACAGATGATTGTCATCTCCCTGTGTCTTCACATGGTCTTCCTGTGGTGTGTCTGTGTGCAAATATCTTCTTATAAGGACACCAGTCATATCGGGTTGGAGCCCATTGTAAGGCCTTGTTTCAATTGAATTGTTGCTTTAAAGACCCTATCTCCAGATACTACCAGTCATTTCTGGAGGTGCCAGGGTTAGGTTGTGACATGTGAGTTTCAGTGGAACACAATTCAGCTCATAACAGTAGTCTCTATGCCGATTTGAACGATAAGCAGAATTGAATTATGCCAGAGAAAAATGAAGCATTTATCATATCTGCTTTGATAGAGAGAATAGTGAATTTGTTGATTTATTGTGGAAATTATACAGGCCTTATTACGAAAAGAGGAAAAGTAAAATTAGGGAGAAATTAAAGACAACTTAAAAGTCAGGATGGTTCTCAAGGAAATGCTACTGAAGGAAAGGAACTGTTATCCTCAGGGGATGACCTCCTTCGTGGACTCTGATCTCCTTCGTGGACTCTGATCTCCTTGTAACCCTTGGCCTACTTTACTCTGCTGGGTCATTTCCAGAGCTTTTTTATGTTCCTGAATTTGCAATTAAGCTATAGAAGTTTTAGTCATTCATATCCAAATTATATTCTGAGTCCCCCCAAAATGGTATTGCTGACCCAGTATTACAACTTTATTCTGAGAGTGAACCCACAACTCAACACATTAATTGTGTAAAGACAAAAGTCTCAAACACAGGAAAAAGTGTTTCCACAACAATATGCAGCTATTTTTCAGGCATATATGTTATCATTTTAATTAAATTGTTAAATAGATTTAAAATTGGAATATATTTTTTCAACCTCTGTTTTCTTAATGTATAGCCTTTGTCCGTTTTTTTTTTTCCTGAGCTATTCTGATCTTAGTCCTTATGATTTCCCCCCTTGCATAGTATAATTAAATAATTTGACTAGTTTAACCTCAGCTAGCCCTGATACCCAAGGTCACATATGCTTCTCTGGTTCCCAAGGTTGACTGACAACAATGGCAGGTGCTGAACTTATTGTGTCCTTCCTAAGGCTTCAAGGCTTTCTCACTTGCCACCTCCTCCAAAAACCTTTCACTGTGATTTCCCTCCTGTAAATGTGGCATTTGTGATGATCTAATTTTTATTTTCTCTTACTATTAATATTTAACATCCCATGACTTAATGTTACCCCCTCTACTGGATTCTGCTCCCTTAAATGCCTGAAAAGTGAGCAACTTCCATCCATCTCTGTATTCCTCATGACTAGCAGAGAGGAACATGTGAGCGTAACTAGCTTTCGAGAGGCCATGGACAGGCGAACTGGTCACCCATCTGAAGGGAGATGTGCTATGGCAGAGGGAAGAGATGAAGCAGATAAGCATGTGCTGGAGGACCCACTGTCAGGGCTGATCACAGATCAGTCATTCTATAGCATAACCTAATCAGGTGTCACAAAGTGGTAGCTGTAGCCAACCCTCACTACTTTCTCTTCCTCTGTTCTCCTGTCCTCCTATTGGTATGTTCTGAGCTGAGCATAGGGACAAAACAGATGAATGAGACACAGGGTCCCTGTCCTCAGCAAGCTCACTGACACCTACCCAAAGTGCCTGCCATGGGGTGGTTGATGAGATCATTCCTCACAGCCACTTCTACATAAAGTCTACACTGGACTCAAATATGCCGATCTGATTAATATCGAATGTTGCCCAGAATCCTCTTCCCTGCATAGGCCCAGGCTAAGAACTGGCATGAATTTGGGGAGACAGAAGTGAAGCAGCAGCAGGTAGTAATGGGTAAATGTGGAGCACAACTCAGAGGTGTCAGTGGCTACCAGATTGTCCTTACTTTCCCCAGCTTTGTGTGCAGCTCTTCCTCGTGAGGAGCAGTGCTTCTGACCAGCAGCAGCCCCAGGCTCCCCACCAGACATTTGGTTGAGCAGTTGCCACCACAGCTGAGAGGTTTGCATAGGTCTTCCCCAGCTCCCCTTCCCAGCCCTACCCTTGCAACTGAACACACCTGCTTCCTAGGTTCGCCTGCAAGTTCTTACTTGCCCACCCACCCCAGTGCATTAGGTTAATGCTTATTGGTGACTTTTCTCTGATCTTTCATTTCCCCCTTCTGGATACTTATTTCCCTAGCTTCTCTGACAATTGCATAAGGTCTCATTGCTGTAATGAATCTTTATTTCATAATATACTGCTTCAGCTTCCCCAATTGAATGCTGATAGATTCAGTAACACAGAGAATAAATGTGTCCTTTCTTGATGAGCTGTGGCAGAGAATGCTGTGCTGTCTTGGTGAGTGACAGAGGTAGCAGAAATAGATTTTTTTTCAGTTCTGTTCCTTATGATCAGATGTACTGATTTGGGATAAAATCAGTTAAGAGAAGTCATGAGTGTTTTGGTGGCCAATAAAAATAAGCTTACCATTCATATGATTATAACAAGAATCAAAGCAGCAACTATTTTTCAGCTTCCCAGCCAACTAAGATAACAGCTCTATGGAAGATTAATGACCAAATGTTCCTGTTTAAAACAGTTTGAAATGATAAAAGGTGATCCTTTACAATAATGTCATTAGCAATACAAGTTCTTAGTCTATACATTGAAAACAATATATTTCATCTTGAGACCTTGTCCATTTGTAGAACGTTGAGGAACTCCACTATCTCTAAGGAGAGTTTTCTCATCAGTAAAGTGTGCCATCTTTCAGCTAATTTTCTGTCACAGCTTTTCTATGAAAGTCTGATTTAAACAGAGGGGACGTCAATGAAGACATTAAGGTAAGTTACATCCAAGTCAAAAACAGTATATACTCCAAAAGCGAAATCCGAGGCATGGAAAAGAGGAATGGAGGCTTAGAGACCACTAGACTAGGGTAACACTGATGTTACAGCATGCTCTGAAGGTGGGTGGAGGAGGGGAGCTCAGATCAGAGCTCCAAGCAGTGAGCTTGGTGTTGAGCATAATCTACAGCCTACTTTGATCTCTGTAAGTGTGTATAAAAAAAGTTGATACTGATGGGCATGTGACCTGAGCATGACACTGAGAATGTTCCTCTCCAGGTGTACACCCTACTAGATGACAAGGTATCCATCCCAAATGGAAAGATCAGGGGCTCTGTCTTTCTCACATTATGCCCTAGCTCCTACCTAGTGCAAAAGCTAACACATTAATGATAGCCAGTAGAAACTCTTTAAGTGTGGAGAGATGTCTCTGGAGGAGATAACAGTAAGGGATGTGAGGCACTAAGGTTAGGCTGAGACTCATTTAAGAGATATTCAAATACATTCAAGAACTATTCACAGCACAGCATACCACTTACTCCCCAAGACCTTATTTGACATCCAACAATCTCATACACTCGCAAAGGATCATCAAATGAGCAAATGTTTTCGCTTTTAAGTATTTTCCAAGACTAACACATTAAATACTGATACACCTTGACAACAACAGGAGATTAATACAGATATAAGTCTATAGTTTCTACAGGGAGAGTTGCCAGGCGCCCCTCGTACTACAACACACAGGACAGCCGTTGAGGATCAGTCACCTTCACCTGAAATGCCTGCACTGCTGAATGAAAAGCCACACGGGCAGCAGTCACCTGGCCGAGTCCGACCCCCTCTTACCAGCTACAGTGTTCTCTTAGAAAAATTTCAGGACACTCTGGAGCTGCAAAAATGAGTCCATGTTATTAGGGTGTTTTGTTTCAGTATGAAAAATACATTCACATTAAGAAAAGATTATGACTAAGAAGATAATGCAGATTATTAAATTTTCAAATTAGCAATGTAAATTATTTATCATAAATTAATATAAGACACCAGGGTCCCCTGTATAGCAGAATAGGTGCTGCCTTTTTCATACTCTGGTTACTGCTGAGTTCCTCTCCATGGTAATTTCATCCATACCACTCACAGGATGACAATTTTATACTGTAAGAGGTCCCCTGGCAGTGGATATTAATTTGTAATACAGGGGAACAGCAGGGAGAGTTTTTTGTGTGCTCCTTGCCAGTAAAACACACAAACTGCTCCCCTGAGGCACATGCAGTTATATATTAAAACACTGGTGATGGCACCAGAGTTAATAAGACATATAATATACAATACAGCCATGTAGAGTATATATTAACAGTCCACAGAAAGGAAAACGATGGTAGATCCTAAAGAAAATCTCCCAGGATAAGTCGTGGTCTCTACTTCCCTGTGGTTTAAAAACAGTTTCTGAAAGTATACAATTCATCCTCAGTGGGAGTCACAATTATTTGAGGTCAAATATCTGAAATTTTTTTTCCTAATGAAGCATAAAACATAAAATTTCTTATTTTTGTCTCTAAACCATAATAGAACTGCCAGTAACCAAGGGATGAAATAAATGATTCCAAAGTAATAGAAAGCATTAAGTTAGATTAGTGGTTTCCATTGTTCCTTAAATGATTCCTATTCCACATGAAAAATATTTTCAACTTGGCTCCTCAAAATGAAAAATGCAATCTACTTCAGGCTATTAAAAACACTAATTTAGGATCTAGTTAATATAAGCGACTTTGCATTTTGATTAAGATCTAGCCATAATCCTGTACAAAACTAACATTTAAAAAATGTATGCATTAAATTTTGAAATATTTTGATAAAGTCATTTTTCAATGTGAAATTATAATCCTCTATTAAGGAGGTCAAAAAGCACTAATCCCCAGGTAGAAGTGAAATGGCATATGAAAGGTCACATAACAAAATAGCGGTGGGGTCTAGAACAAACCAGGATACTTCATGCGAGGCCAGCTAAACGTTTAGCAATAAGCTAGAGTTACTGTCATGTCCAAGAGAAAATGTCTTGTCACTGTAGCTATTTTTTAAATTGAGGTGTATAATTGACATATAATGTGATGTTAGTTTTGGGTATACATAAAATTATTCAATATTTGTACCTATTGAGAAACGATACCCACACTAAGTCTAATGGACATCTGTCACTTTACCTAGTTCTGAAATTTTTCTTTTGATGAGAATCTTTAAGATACAATCCATTAACAACTTTTAAATATGTAATACAGTATTATTAACTATAGTCAACTTGCTGAACATTACATTTCCATGACTTTTTTTTCACATTTTTTATTGTTGTTCAAGTACAGTTGTCTCCATTTCCTCCCGCCAGCCCCCCCACCCCAGCCAGTCCATGACTTATTTTACCATGGGAGTTTGAAACTTTTGACTCCTTCACCCATTTTGCTCACCCTCAACACACCCACCCCCATCTTGACAACTACCAGTCTGTTCTATTTATAAGCTCAGTTTATATTGTTCTTGTTTAAATTCCAGAAAAAAAGTGAGATTATACAATATTTGTATTTCTCTATCTGACTTATTTCACTTAGCACAATGCCCTAAAAGTCCATCCATGTTGTCATATATGGCAACACTTCCTCCTTTTTATGGCCTAATAGTATGCCTGTGTGTGTGTGTATGTGATCGCACAAATAATATATAACACATAATAAATAATATATAATAATATATAGGTAATTATATTAATATATATTGATAGTTATATATAATCTATAATATATATCACAAATTCTTTATCCACTTATTTATCAATGGACACTTAGGTTGTTTCAATGTCTTGGCTATTGTAAATGCTACATTAATATTTTTTCAAATTAGTGCTTTCATCAAACACCCAGGAATGGAATTGCTGGATCACATGTTCTATTTTTAATTTTTTGAGAACCTCTATGCTGTTTTCCATAGTGGCTGCACTAGTTCAGACTCTCATTAATAGTGCACAAGGGTTCCATTTTCTCCACATCCTTGCCAATACTTTTTGATAATAGGCATTCTAACATGTGTCAGGCGATAGCTCATTGTGGTTTTGGTTTGCATTTTCCTAATGATTAGTGATGCTGAGCATCTTTTCATGGACCTGTTGGCCCTCTGTATGTCTTCTTTGGGAAAATGTCCATTTGGACCCTCTGCTCATTTTTAATTTTTTAAACATGTTTTAAAAATAAACCCCTTATCAGATATTTGATTTGCAGATATTTTATTCCGTATTCAGTGGGTTGCACTTTTAAATATTTTTCCTTTGCCATGCACAAGCACTTTAGTTTTTAGAGTCATTGTGTTGCCTTTGATTTTGGTGTCACCTCCAGAAAATCATTGCCAAGGTACGTGTGTTTTCTTCTAACAGTTTTGTGGTTTTAGGTGTAACGTTCAGGTCTTTTATCCATTTTGAGTTAATTTTGTGTATGGTGTAAGGGAGTGATAGTTTTATGCTTTTGTAGGTGGGTGTCCAATTTTCCTGACATCATTGACTGAAGAGACTGTATTTTACCTAATGTGCATCTTGCCTTCTCTCTCATAAATTAATTGACCTTAATGCACATGTTTATTTCTGGTCTCTCTGTTCAGTTCCATTAATCCATGTGTCTGTTTTAGGCCAATAACATACTCAAGGTCATTTTTTCATTGTTTTGGTTTTTTTTCTAGGGAAAGGGGGAGAGGGGAGGGAGGGACAGACAGACAGACAGACAGAGGTGTGAGAGAGAAACATCAATTGCTTGCCTTCTCATATGCACCTCAACAGATCGAACCCGCAGCCTGGGTATGTGCCCTGACTGGGAATTGAACCCATGACATTTTGGTCTATGGGACAACACTCCAACCCACTGACCCACTCCAGCCAGGGCAACACACTCTCTTTAATGTAGTTTAAAATCAGGGAGCATGAGGCCTTCGGTTTTTGTTCTTCCTCAAGATTCCTTGGTTCTTTGAAGTATTCTGTGGTCCCATACAAATTTTAGAATTGTCTTCTATTTCTGTGAAAAAATGCATTTGGAATTTTAATAGGAATTGCAATGAATCTGTAGATTGCTTTGGGTAGTATGGACCTTTTAACAATATTAATTCTTCTACCCCATAACCACACAATCTTTCCATTTATTTGTGTCTTCAATTTACTTCATCACTGTCATAGTTTTCAGTATATAGGTTTTTAATCTACTTGGTTAAATTTATTCTTATGTATTTTTTGTTTCTCTTACAATTGTAAGTGGCATTTTTTAATAATTTCTCTTTCTGATATTTGTTGTAAGTGTATAAAAACATAACTTCCTTTGGTATGCTGATTTTGTGTCCCAGAACTTACTGAATTCACTTACTAGTTCCAATAGGTTTCTGGTGCTGTCCCTGGGGGATTTTTATATGTAAAATCATGCCATCTACAAACAGAAAATTTTATTTTTTCCTTTTTAATTTTAATGCCTTTTGTGTTTTCTTATCTTGCCTGATTGGCCTGGCTAGGACTCCCAGTACTATTTTGAATAGGGGTGTGAGAGCGCGCATCCTTGTCTTTCTCCTGATCTGGAGGCAAAGCTTTTAAACTTTTGCAATTACGTATGATGTTAGCTGTGGGCTTGTCACATATGGCCATTATTATATTGAGATACATTCTGTCTATACCCACTTTGTTGAGAGTTTTTATCATAAATGGATATTGAATTTTGTCAGTTTTATGGTATTCTTGAATTCTCTTTGTTAATGCTTCCTTGAAGATCTTGGCAAGTATGTTCATCAAGGATACTGGCCTGCCTGTATTGTGTGTGTGTGTGTGTGTGTGTGTGTGTGTGTGTGTGTGTGTGACTCTTATCTGGTTTTAGTATCAGGGTAATGCTGGCCTTATAAAATTTGTTGGGAAATCTTCCCTCTCATCTCTTTTTTTGGAAGTGTTTGAGAGAGATTGGGGCAAATCATTTTTTTGAATATTTGATAGAATTCACCAGTGGAGCCATCTGGCCCTGGACTTTTGTTATGGGGAGGTTTTTGATTACTAATTGAATATCCTTACTAGTATTCTGTGTTTAGATTTTTATTTCTTATTGATTCAATTTGGTAGGTTAGATGTACTAGGAATTTCTTTTAGGTTATCAAATTTGTTAGTGTTAATTTTTCATAGGAGTGTCTTACATTCTTTGTATTTCTGTTGTAGCAGTCATAACATTTTCTTTCATTTATAATTTAATTTATTTAAGCCCCCCTTTTTTTCTTGGTGAGTCTAACCAAAGTATTGTCAATTTTATTTATATTTTCTAAGAACCAGCTCTTAGTTTTATTGATCTTTTCTGTGTCTTTTTTTCTCTTTCATTTATTTCTGTAATCTTTATTTCCTTCTTTCTACCACCTTTTGGCCAGTTTCTTCTTTTTCTAGTTTCTTGAGGTATAAGGTTAGGTTTGAGTTTTTCTTCTTTATGTAGTTATTGTTTGCTAGGAACTTCCCTCTTAGAACTATGTTAGTTATTTCTTTAAGTTTTGTTACATTTTATTTCCATTATCATTTGTATCCAGGTATTTTTTTAATTTCTTGTTTAATTTTTTGACCTATTGGTTTTTATAATTGATATTTAGTATAACATTATTCTGGTCTGAAAAGATACTTGATATTTTTGTCTTTCCAATTTAAGACTTATTTGTGGCCTATCATGTGGTCTACCCTGGAAAATGTTCATGTGAACTTGAGAACATGCGTTGTGATACTTTTGGATGTCATGCTCTGTATATGTGTAAATCCATCTGCTCTAACATATCGTTTAAGTCCAGTGTTCCCTCGTTGATTTTCTGTCTGGATGATCTATTAGTGACAGTTGGGCATGAAAGTCTCCTACTACTATTGTATCACTATCCTTTTACCCATTTAGGCATGTTAATATTTGCTTTACACATTTAGTTGTTCCTATGTTGGGTACATAAATAGTAACAAATGTTGTATCCTATCTTGGATTGACCCCTTTCTTATTATGTAACAATCTTCCTGTCTTTTACGATCTTTTGTTTTAAAGTCTTTTTTGTCTGTTACAGGTATATAGCAACCTTTGTTTTAGTTTATATTTACATGGAATAACTCTTCCATCCCTTCACTATCCATCTGTGTGCAATTTCACATCCGAAGTGAGTCTCTTGCTCACAGCATATCGATGGGCCTAGACCACCCAGCCACTGTAAGTCTTTTGACTGGAGAATTAAGTCTATTAACTTCAAAGTAATTATTAATAGGGATGTTACTATTGATGTTTTGTTCATTGTTTTCTGAATGTTTTGTAGTTCTTCTGGCACTTTCTTCCTTTTTTGTTCTCTACCTTTGTGGTTTGATGATTTTCTGCAGTGGTATGCTTAGATTCCTTTCTCATTTTGCTTTGTGATTACCAGGAAGCTTACATAAAATAGCTTATATTTATAATGGCCTATTTTAAGTTGTAACTTAAGTTTGAACACATTTTAAAGTTCTACATTTTGATCTTGCTGTTTTTGTTTTTATATATCTTTTTATCTTGTATATCCCTTAACTAATTATTGTAGTTATAGTTTTCACTACTTTGTCTTATAACCATTAGACAGCTTCATGTGGTTAATCCACCACCCTTAACATATTTTTACCTTTATCAGTTAGATTTATAATTTTTTATAGTCTGTGTTATGAATTATTTCACTTTTTTAAGTTTAAAGAGCCCCTTTAACATTTGTTATAGGGTTGTTTAGTGGTGAGGAACATTTTTGGCTTTTGCTTGTCTGGAAAACTCTGTCTTTCAATTCTGAGTGATATCTTTATTGGGTAGAGTGTTTTGGTGTTTTTTTTTTTTTCTTTAAATATATTATGCCATGGCCTTCTGTCCTGCTAAGTTTCTGCTGAAAATATATGCTAATACTCTTATGAGGGTTCCCTTATCCATGAAAATGCATTTATATCATTGTCTTTAGCTTTTGCATTTTAATTATAATGGGTCTTGTGTGTCTTTGGGTTTATCTTACTTGGAACTCTCTGGGCTTCCTGGATGCATGTCTGTTACCAAGTTAGGGAAGTTTTCAGCCATTATTTCTTTAAATAAGTTTTCTGCTCTTTCTCACTCTCTTCTTTTCCTGACATCTACATTGCAAATGCTGTTTCACTTGATTTTTTTATAAGCCACTTAATCTGTCTTTACACTTTTTCTTGCTCTGACTGGGTGAGTCCCACTGTCCTGTCTTCACGTTCACAGGTCCTGTCTGTGCTTCATCTGGTCTACCGTCAAACCCGGGAGAGCGTTTTTCAGTTCAGTTACTGGATTCTTCGGTACTTTCTTGTACTTTCTGTTGCAGTTCTCACATGTTCATTCATTCTTTCCTCAGGTTGAGTGAACTACTTTATCACTAGTATTTGGGACTCTTTATCAAGTAAATCAGTCATCTCCATATTCTGATTTTTTTCTGAGGTTTTGTCTTAGTCTTTAGTTGGCACACATTTGTCTCATTGTGTATGACTGTGCTGGTTTCTATGCACTAGACTAAACAGCCACGTCTTCCTGTCTTGAAGAAAGATACATTTGTGTAGGAGATGAGCCCTACTGTTCATTCTTGCCCTTGCTCTTATCTCTCAAACCTTGGTGATTGTCTGAGTAGCCAATTTATTTTCAGTAGCTCCCAGTTATTGAGGGTTGTACAACACCTATCGGTGTCTTAATAGGGTGGTGCTCAGTCAGCACCTAGCTGCTGGCCTATTAGAAGACACATCCTCAGGTTTCAGCCTTTAAAGTGTAGTAGTTCCCCTCTTATCTGTGATTTCACTTCCTCAATCATCTACAGTCCACAGTAGTCGGAAAATATAAATGGAAAATTCCAGGAGTAAACAATAAGTTTTAAGTTGTCAGCATTCTGAATAGTGTGAGGAAATCACACTCTGTCCTGCTCAGGATGTGAACCATCCCTTTGTCCAGCACGTCCGTGCTGTATATTCCATCAGCCCCTTAGTGGTCATCTTGGGTTATGATATTCACCATCATGGTATCACAGTATTTATGTCCACGTAACCCTTATTTCTCTTGCGGCCCCTAATTTATAAATTAAACTTTATCATAGGTATGTGTGTATAAGGAGAAAAACATAGTATATATAAGATTCGGTACCATCCATGGTTTCAGGCAACCATGCAGGGCCTTGGAACTCGTGTCCTGCAGGTATGGGGTGAGTGCTGTATGCAGCTATATAGACAGCCCTATGGGGACCACTGGCACAGGCCCCATTGACTAGCACAGCCGGGCTATCTGGAGGTGTCCCTTGTGTGGCAGCTGCAAATACCAGGGTGCTAGACAAGTGTGCAGCTCCTTTCTGGGAGACACAGCTGAGCTGGAACAAGATAGAGGACATGCCCAAAGTTGGTGTCCACCAGCCTGTGTCCTGTGAGAGCAAACCTGATTCCTGCCTCTCAGACTAAAGCTGCTGGACAAATAGACCTCTTTCACAGAAAGAACGAGCTTGTGTTTCAGTCTGCTGTCTATGCAGTGATGTGGCGGGGAGGGGTGGCTTACCAAAAACTATGTCTCTGATTAGTTCAGTCCTGTGGGACTCCAAAACAAGAGCCCTCCTGGCCACTGGAGCTAGGCCATCAAATGGCAATCCCCTGGGTGACATCTGCGAATATCGGGGACCCAGACATGTGCAAAAGCTCCCCTCTGGGAGATGCTGGCTGTCAGGAGTGCAGCACTGGGAGAGTGCAAAGGGAGTATCTGCTCTCTGAGGCCCCAAGAAAGCATTGCAGTCAGCCCCTACATGTGTATCCAATTAGAAGCCTGCCCCTCATGCTTCAGCAAAGATAAGCCGATGGTAGGCCTCCTTCTCCTGGGCCTGTTGCCTCTTTCTATGCCATGAGGGTGGCAGCCATTTAAGAATCCTTTCTCTGTCACTGTCCCGTGGCTCCTGGGAAGAGAAGCACGGCTGGCCCCGAGAGCCATGTAACATGGAGTTGTCCCCTGGCAGCGACTGCACAAGGGCTCCAGACAAGGGTATCTGTTCCTTCTGGGAGACACCAGTGAGCCGCAGCAAGGCACAGGGAGATCGCAAAGACTGTGTCCCTGTGGCCTATCTCCTTACATCCTTCAACGCCTGCCAGACCAGAATCTGCCCCGCAGACCAAAGCTCTTTCTTTGAAAAATAGGCCTCTTTCACATAAAGACAAGGAGTGTGTTTCAGTCTTTCTGTGTAGTATCCTTGGGGTGATAGCCAGCCAAAAACTCTTTCTGATGGTTACAGTACTGTGGTACTCAGGAACACAAGCCCCACCAGCAAGCAGAGCCAGGCACCCCCTGGGCAGCAGCCACAAAACCCAGGACACCACATTTGTGCACTCGGAGAGTGCAGACATGGCACCTGCTGGCTCAGGTGAGGTATAGAGCATGAAGATGACGCCCGATAGCCTCCCTATGCCAAGAGTACCCTAGCAAGGTCTCTAGGTACATGATAAATTACATTCCACTCTTCAGGTAAGTGAGCCTCTTACACAGAAAGCCTGAGCACCTCTCAATAGGCTGCTTCTGCGCTGGGAGCCGCGGTGGGTGAGTCTGAGCATGTGAACCCTTAGGAGCTGTTTCTTGCTTTGCTATAGCCTGGTGTGTCTCATGAAAGCAAGTTCCATTGTTCCTCAAAGCTAGATATCAAGGGGGGGTTGTCTCTCAGGTGCAGGTCTTAAAAATTAGGGTGCCCGATGTGGGGTTCAAACCCTTTGCTCATCTGAAAGAAGCTCTGGGTTTTGAGCTCCCTCCCGATTGTGTGTTGCATGGCAAGATTGTGTCTCAGCCCCTCCTGCTTGCTTCAATATGGGTTTTTTCCCTCCTTTTCCCCTGATGTATAGGATTTGCTCAACTAGTTTTCAGGATTTTTTCTTCAGACGAAATTGTTCCATATGTGACTATAGATTCATTGTGTTCATAGGATAAGGTAAGTTCTAGATCTTCTTACATCGCTATGTTGAACTAGAACTTGTATTTTTGAAGTAGTTATCTGTCCTTTACAAGTCTAGGATAGGCCAATTATATCAACAAAAAAATCACTACATGTATTTTATTCCCTCTAAGCATCTGACATTTTTGTAGCTCTTTTTTGAATACTCCTTATCATATGGTAGTGTTTCTTCTTGTTCAGTGTTTGTCCTGGTCAGTGTCGTATAGTGTATGATTGCCAGTGTCACGTCGGCAGTGTGACGTCTCCCGCGTCGCCAGCACCAGTCCAGATCTGTCTCCACAGCCTCCTGTCCCATTTCCCAGTAGCTTACTTGGTAAGACTCACTGTGTGTCCCACTGGCAACTTTAAACGTTCTACCTCGATTCATGGTATTATCACCCATCCAAGCCCTTTTCTTAGATAGTCATATGTCAATGACAGGGAGACATTCTGAGAAATGCATTGATAGTTGATTTCATCCTGGTGTGAACATCATAAATGCATTTACACAAACCTAGATGGCATAGCCCACTACACACCTAGGCCACAGACCTGTGCAGCCTATTGCTGTGCAAGTACTGCAGGCACTTATATCACAATGGTAAGTATTTCTGTATCTAAATATAGAAAAGATGCAGAGAAAATACAGTATAAAAGATTGTTTTAAATGGTGCACCCAGATAGGGCACTTACCCGAATGGAGCTTATAAGACTGGGAGTTGCTCTGGGTGAGCCAGTGAGTGAATATGAAAGCCTCAGACACAGGTGGCAAACACAAGGCCCGATGTGGGGAGCCTCCCTTTGTTTTACCTGGCCTGGCACCTTGTTTCTACCTGGCAACAGACCAAGCTCTCGCTTCACTGTTAAGGAGCAGTTACACTTATACAGTCCTAAAATTACATTCGACCCTTTGAAGGCAACCTCGATACTGATGTGGCCCCTGGTGAAAATGAGTTCGACACCCCTGATACGACATTATGGGCACTGCTGTAGACATTATAAACACTGTAGCCCAGCACTATCACAAACACATGAATAATGCATTATGCTATGGCATTATGATGGCTAAAACATCCCTAGGCAATAGGAATTTTTCAGATTCATCATAATCTTAATGGGACCACTGTAATATATGCAGTCCATCGTTGACCAAAAAGTTGTTATGCAACACATGACTGTAATTAAAACTGATTATAACACCTGTCTCACAGAGTGTCTCTGATGGTGAGAGTCAAATTGTAGGTACCCTCTGCCTGTTACCTGCCAATATCAATAATGCTAATTATTAGTTAAACATTGAGCATCTTTGACCCTTTCCTCTTTCTAATTTTTAAATGTCC
>CM052540.1:114141780-114251602 GCA_028533065.1 Trachops cirrhosus
ACACACATACACGTCTATCTCTATTTATGATGTATAGAGAGAGAAAGAAAATGCAAGTGTTCATAAGTGGTAAACCCTGACTGATAAGACTGCGAAACTCCACTCATCAATAAATGCACAAATTTACCATTACGTTCCTTTTAATAATAGCTATTAATCAATAGAGCATACTCTGTTTTAGACACTTTGTATCCAATTACGTTATCCTTATAACAACTCTATGGGAAGGTTTTGTCATTAGCACCTTTAGAGAGCCCGGAGCTTCTGAGGTCAGTCCTTGGGCCCGGGTCAGTTTGCTACCAGGGCTTTAAGCCTGATGCTGTCTCCCTGCCCTGGGCAATGTTGGATGTGCCCTCTCTACCATGTTTCTGGAGCATTTCACACAGACCTCTTCTATTGCATTTACCATGGGACACTGTAATTATTTTTAAAACTATGTGCCTTCCTTGGCTTTTCTTCCCTCCAACCTAATACAAAGTCAGACACATAGTAGGCATATAACAGCAAGCAACTAAATCCTTGCTTGATTTAGTTGGTTTATTAAGTTGAGGAAACAAGTATGCGATGTTTCCTCAACATCTCACCACCACAGGAAAGGCGCCCTGGAGTGGGAGGATGGAAACATCACCATCTGCAATTGCTCATCGATAAGACAGCCACCCACCCACCACCTGTGGCTACTGAACACTCGAAATGTGGCCTGTCCACACTGAGAAGCACTGTAAGTATAATATACACATAAGAATTTACTATGAAATTGTATCATTATTAATTAAATATTTTGATGTATTGGTTTAAATAAAATACATTGAAGTTACTTTTGTTTTTTATGTGGTGACTATGAATTTAAAACTATACACATAAGGTAACTCACATGTTTATTTAGGCTAGTGCTGGTCTAGGCAGATGAGCAAGTTACTAATTAAGCTGTTTGCTGATTCTGATTTTTCAATGACAAGAGCCGCAAATAATTCTTGCCTTCTTCATCCCTTTTTAAAACTAAGTGTAAGGTCTACTGGGGCAGTGTTCTTGAACTTTAATGTGCCGCCAGCAGACATCTTATTAAAATGTGGATTCTGATCAGCAGGTCTAGGATGGGCCTCACTGTGAGGAGAGAGAGAGACGAAGGCATGCCAGGCTGTAATTTGATGCAGGTGTTGGCATATAAATATTTCATTAACCTAAGCAAAGTCAGTATTTTAGGAAGTCTAATTACTGTTAACCACCTCTGGTTATAGCAGATAGTCATAAGAATGTGAGTTCCCCAAACCAACAATATGAGTTACCACACTATTAATAAACTGCCAACAAATGTAAACACACCTTCCTAGTGAGATAATCAAAGAAAGAGAATCATGCTAGTGCTTTTCTATAAACACCAACAGTCTTGTGACAATCCCTGCTGTGACTCAGGGGACATTATAGGAAGTCAGCTGGACCTATGATGACCCTTGAATTCCAGTGTCAGGGAGGGATGTACTTAAAATAGTGCTGGATTAAAAAAAACACAAAACTCTTGCTTCTCCTATGGGCATAGAATTATATCTAAGTATTTCTGTATCTCAATATAGTTTTTTAATAAAAGAATCTCTCATTCATTTCTAGATAATAACACATGCAGGTTAAAGTGGGCCAGGAACTGTGTTACAAGGCAGAACAAGCAGCAACCGAAGCTGGAGCAGTCAAAGGAACGTTCTCTAAGCTGTCAGACACCAAAACAGTTATGTCAAAACACTAATATTGGGGGGTGGGAGGAGCTGGTGATGCACCCTAGGAATAAGAGATTGGCAATAGTGTTGTGCCAAAAGTGTTACAATTTCTAAGAGAAAACTTTAATAATAGGG
This sequence comes from Trachops cirrhosus, assembly GCA_028533065.1. Classification (NCBI taxonomy): domain Eukaryota; kingdom Metazoa; phylum Chordata; class Mammalia; order Chiroptera; family Phyllostomidae; genus Trachops; species Trachops cirrhosus. The sequence goes on from CM052540.1 coordinate 114,143,625, forward strand.
AGTATTTTTGTGACCTTAATAATAATATTAGTGTTACCTTTCATCACACTGAGCTAAAGATTATTCTTCTCATTTTGTAGAAGAAACATTAGATTAGATGGAAGCCAGCACTTGAAAGCTCTAAATTCCCTTTATTTCCAACCATGGTGTGAACCTTTGGTAAGAAACAAAAGCAAATTGGAGTGTGAGGCCACGTTAGTGAAGATGCAGTGTCAGAATTTGTCTGGCATCCTCTCTCATCCTAAAATATACCTTGTACTCCCTCTTTCCCCTTTTCACCTGCAAAAACACTTCCCTCAAAGAAATATCTAATGAACATATTTGTCCTAAAGAAGAATGTAACTGCTAACTCTCAGATAGCCACTCACAGAATAGGGGCAGGGCAGAGCAATCAGCAGGGGAGGCAGGCTGGCCATCGCCCTGCAGTCATGCCTCCTTATTCAATGTACTGCAAGGCAAGCCCGCTACATCCATTCAGACACCCAATAATTCTACCATGATCTACCAATAGAAAGATAAATTGTGTACTTAGAGTAGTCATAAAATAAGCTCACAGGCAGATGATGGAGTTACCTCATCAAAAATATTAAAAACATAACTGCCTGGTGACCTAGGCAATTCCACTTGTAGAAATATATTTGAAGAAACCTGAAACACTAATTCAGAAGAATATATGCACACCTATGTTCATTGCAGCATTATTTACAACAACCAAAACTTGGAAGCAGCCCAAGTGCCCATAAGTAGATGAGTAGATTTACACAATGGAATACCACTTGGCCATAAAACAGAAGGAAATCTTACCTTTTGTAACAGCATAGGTGGACCTGGAGAGTATTATGCTAAGTGAAATAAGCCAGTCAGAGAAAGACAAATACCATATGATTTCATTTACATGTGGAATGCAATAAACAAAATAAACTAACAAAATAGAAACAGACTCATAGATACAGAAAACAGACTGACAGCTGTCAGAGGGGAGAGGGTTGGTGAAGGCATTAAGCAAAAAAACAAAAACAAAAACACCTCATAGACACAGTTAACAACATGGTGATTGCCAGAGAGAAAGAAGCAGGGTGGAGGGAGGCAGAAGAGGGTAAAGGGAGATAAATTATGATGGAAGGAAACGTGACTTTGGGTGGCGAACACACAATACAATATATAGGTGATGTATTACAGAATTGTATACCTGAAACCTATGTAATTTTACTAACCAATGTCACCCCAATAAATTCAATAAAAAAAAGAAAAAATAAGGCTCAGAATGCTTATGAATCTTGTTTTACAGCACACAGCTGGAAGACAGCGCAGTGGGATATGAACGCAGACACTCTGGATGCAGGGTCTGACTACTCCCATGCTCTCATTGCTGGAAGTGTGTGAATTACAGACCCCGACAGAGCTGGGTTCAGATCTGCCCACAACTTCAAACATGGAAATCTGCAATCCGCAACAGGAATTTGGCTTAATTAACTTAATCAAGGTGGACCACAGGCAGGTTCCTTATCTATAAAATAAACTTTTTAAATTTTACAATCTTCTTGGGAGGATAACATAAAACAATATATGTGAAGTTTCCAGCACAGTGCCCAGGCATATCAAGTGGTTAATTAATGTTCATTTAATTTTTAAAAACAAAATAAAAGTGCATTTGAAATGAGCGTACACTGACTATCCTTTTTGTCTCTTTTGGCTGCTTTTTTTTTCTAAAAGTGTTTTTTAATGAGCAGAACTTTGACAGACAGGTAGTTGCTGAAGCAATGCTGATGCTTATTTTCACCCAGCTCATGATGGGAGTCAAAAAAAACATGTGACGTTACTGTACAAGTCAGCAGGTCAGCAGATTTCCATTTAAGTACTAGGTTCTTCAAACTAGTTATAAATGAATATTAATTCAAATAATTTATACCAAGACTCTCAAACAATATGGCAAATCCAGTAAGATGTCATCTACAATTAAGATTCTTATCTGCCTACAAAAACTGTTCTTCTATTTCTAGATTTTGCCAGCCCCTTTGGGGTCTCACACTGGGAAAAAAGGCGAAATCTGTTTATGAGTGCAGCACTATCATTGAGCAATAAAAAGGTAGCATATTTTTTATCGTATGAATCTAACTTACCCAGCACACACAAGATTCCAAATCAGGGCTCAGGAACCGCTCTAACCAGTGATGGTACAGCTCTTTGGGGACCACCATTCCATTTCTGTTGTAAAGGGAAGCTCTACACTGAAGTTTCTGGAATGCACAAGAGAGAGGTCACATGTGAAATAGATGTTTGCATTAATTGGAAAAAAGATACAGTTTTAAGTAGTAAAAAATAGAGGCAATATTTTCAAGTGAATTAGCTTTGTTTTTAAGGTCAATTATCTCTATAGACATCCAGAAAACAAATTTTATTCTAGCAGTACAATTTCAAATTAAAAAAAAAAAAAGAATTCTCCTACAAACTCCTGATTATCCCCAGACAGGATCTTGCCTTACAGAATATTCATAGGTTTCAAAATCATGCCTATCCACAAATTGATAAATACCCAGCAGAATTTCAAAATCCCCTTTCTATATGCACTTTCAGAGTTCTTCCTAGCTGCTAGGGAAAAATACAGCTTAAAAATCATCTGGCTAAGCAGTAGTATAAAAGGCAGAGAGCACAAAAAAAATGCATAGTGAGTGTCCAAATTAAAGGCCCATGGCATGGATGTAAAAATAAGAAAAATCAGAGTTGACCATAAATGAACATAGATGTGCAATTTGTCTGCCTCATCAAGTTCTTTGACTCAGCATCAAACCTTTTCCTGGGGAACTTGCTAGGGCATTGTTATCTCCAATGAGGGAGAGAGATACTGATGCAACCTTGCTGCTCTTGTGGTAGCCATCACACTCGTCTTGCTTTTATATCACAGAGATTACCTATCCATAAGTACCAACTGGCCAAGTTGCAGACACATCTTCCCTCCTAATACCGTACAAATATTCTCCCTCTGAAGGAAAACTGTCCCTGAGTTGTTTCATCACTAATCTTTACTGTTTCCTGTTATCCTGTAAGTCCATTTTCCCCTAAAGAATTAAGCTGCAGAATCTTCTACTGGCAAAGCTTGAGATGCTTAAAAATTCAAATTAAAATTGAAAAAAGTAATTAGGTATAATTTGTATACATAGCAACATGGGTTTTTAGATAAATACTGTTAAGTAAAACATAAAAGGATAGGAAGAGAAGAAGGAGGGTGAGCAAAAGGAAAAGGAGGAGGAGAGAAGGGAAGAAAGAGAAAAGTAAAGAAATAAGAATAAGAAACAAAGTATTCAGAGGTCAGTGCCCTTTTTGTGAACTACACACACACATAGCACCGCCACCACCACTTCTTATTTCATAAGATGGCCAATAACTTTCAGATACCTAGCACATAGCAGACACGTGTACAAAAAAAGATGAATGATTTTACATTATCCATTGAGAACAAGAAAATAGAAAAAAAAAGTCAAACATGCAAACAACATGAGGTTGGAAAAAGTAAGTGTAATTCTGAAGAACACTCAGTCTTCCTTTAATGTCAATAATGATAGTGCAGAGCAAAACAAATTAGAAGAATAAATATCACGGAGCCCATTCTACAGCCCCACTTGGGTACAGAGCCAAGACAACAGTCTTATCTAACCTTTCTCAACCAGCGGCACACTCCCCAATCCCCCACCCAAACCTCAGAGCTTGGACAGTTGCTTCACACAAAAATAGAGAATAGGTGCCACAGACCTAGGACATTATCAGCAGACCCATCTAGGAAAAAAACGGAACTGACTAGCAATAACGTGTATCTGCCAAAGCAAACCTGTGAAGTCTGGAAGAGTAGCTCAATATGCACATATGCAAATATCAATATAACAAAAATCAAGTAAATATGACACCAGGAAAGGAAATGAGTAACGCTCCAATGACTGAGTATAAAGGTATGGAGTTCTATGAACTGTCAGAGAATTCAAAATAACCCGCTTAAAGAAGTTTAGTGTAGTCCAAGAACACAAACAAAATCAGCAAAATGAGTTTAGGAAAACAACGCATGAACAAAATGAGAAGTTCGACAAAGACATAGAAACCATCAAAAAGCATTGTGACAGTATAACTGATTTAGCTTTTCATTTACTGGGAATAAAGGCTACAACATCAGGAATATCTTACTTGTGGGAAAATGATTGCACATAGCAACCTAATATCTTCCAGCCTATTCTGTGATTGAGAAATAAACCATGAAAATTACCAAAATCACCTGATTGATTTTTAAATGTAAAATTCAAAACTCCCAAACATTAAACCAAGGCATTTGGGGGCCATTGTTTATGCCATAATCCACAGTTAAACTAAATCTATAGTTTTATTATAATTTCAGTTTCTAAATAAAGATGATCTACTACTTACAAATTTATGACAAAATTATGATTTTTGTTATTTTTAGTAAATTAAAGTGTGAAATATTTATTAAATGTATAAAAGTTTATTATACATTATAAATATGATCAAAGATTATAAAAAGTACATTTAAGGTAATCACCTTAATATATGGCCATTATATAAAACACTTTTCTAGGCACAGTGAGGGAAACCATCAACAAAATGAAAAGACAACCCACTGAATAGAAGGACATACTTGCCCAAGATATGTCTGAAAGGGGTTAATATCCAAAACTTATAAAGAACTCAGGAAACTGAGCACCAAAAAACAAACAACCCAATTTAAAAGTGTGCAGAATTGCTTTTCAGCATCTTGGCTAAAATCAAGGGTAAAAGTGTGTAGACAACCTGAATATACGCTTCTCGAAAGCAGACATACAGATGGACAATAGACATACAGAAAGATGCTCAACATCACTAATTACCACAGAGATGCAAATTAAAACCACACTGAGACTCTACCTCACACCTATCAAAAAGGCTATCAATACATCAATAAATGACAAGTGTTGGTGAGGATGTAAAAAAAAAGGGAATCCTAGTGCACTGGGGGTGGGATGGTACAACCACTATGGAAAGCAGTGTGGAGGGTCCTACCTTACGGCCCAGTGATTCCACTCCTTGGTATATATACAAAGAAACCAAAAACACTAATTTGAAAGAATATATGCACCCCTAGTTGCAAGGTTATTTACAATAGTCAACTCAAGTGCCCATCAATAGACAAGTTGATAAAAAGTTGGTGGTGCACATATACTAATACAATGGAATATTAGCCATAAAAAGATGGAAATTGTATCATTGGTGACAAAATGGATGAACCTAAGTGAAATAAACCAGATGAAGAAAAATACAATTTTTCTGATGGTATCACATATATGAAAAATTTAAAGAACACAATAAACTAAATTGAAACAAACTTACAGATACAGAGAACAAATTGATATAGGCCAGAGGGGAGAGCTGTTGGGGACAGAGTGAAATAAGGTGAAGGGATTAGAACTAAATGGGCCCTGACTGGTGTGAGTCAGTGGGGTGGGCAACATCCCACAGACTGAAAGGCCGCAGGTTCTGTTCCCAGTCAGGGCACATGCCTGGGCTGCAGGCCGGGTCCCGGGTTGGGCAAGAGGCAGCCGACTGATGTTTCTCTTGCATATTATGTTTTTCTCCCTCCCTTTCACTCTCTCTAAAAATAAATAAAATCTTTTTTTAAAAGTACTAATTGGTAGTTCCAAAATAGGCATGGTGATATAAGGTAAAGCATAGGGAATACAATTTAAAACATTTTAATAACTATCTATGGTGCCAGTTGGGTACTTAAATTATCAGAGAGAATACTTTGTAACCTCTATGAATGTCTATTGTGCTATACATCTGAAACTAATACAAAGTAGTGCTGAATGTAAACTGTAATAAAAAATATTCACCTAAAATATTTTAGAATTTTAAAAATAATATGTGCAAAAAAAGAGAATGATTAAAATAATCCTTAAGTGGTTCACAAGTATTATTTAATCTTGTGAAAGGGATAGTCAGACCAAAGACAAAAAAAACGCTGTAAAATGGTACAGTAGAAAGAGTATGGATTTTGGAGAGTACTTACTCTCACAAAGCTGAAGTGTACCACCTCTGAAATTGGAACAATAGCTTCATTACAGGACTTATGAAAGAATTAAATGAATTGATTAAGTCACACATTCCTAAGATTCTGCTTAAACACCATTAGTTCCCTGACATCCTCCCCCGCCCCGCCTCCCGAGCTCTCATAGGTGCTATGATAGCCCTCAGTATAGTTTATCTCCTCTTACCCATAATACTTTTAGTATTCCTTGTTCATACCTTTCTAATATATTTATAGGTCATTCATGCCAAGGAAGACTTTTTGGAAAAGGTGTCTGTAAACTGGAACTAGAATGCATTTGGCCAAATTACAATGGTTTTAAGCAGAGCTTAATTTCATCTGTCATTTTCCTTCTAGAGACAGATGAAAAAATGAAAAAATGGACTTGTTCTTGCTACCTGGCATCTTTGAAAAACCACATGTAAACTGTCACTTAAGGTGCTTTTTGATTAAGACAGTGTTCTGTACATAGGGTATGCTAATTAGACAATGATGGTATGTGGGAGGGGTCCTCGGCCCATTGTTACCCCACCCCGCCCCCATCCTCCTTTCCATCATCAAATGCTACTGGTCATTTTAACCTAATATCGAAATCTCTTAGGTTACTTAGGGGTAAAATTAGTATATTGGAAAAGAGTTTTCCTGACACAAATCTCTTTAGAAAAAAACATAATAAAGAGAAAACTGGTTTTGCATCTTCCTAAATACATAACCAACAGGCATCAGTTCAGTCTAGCACATTTGTTTGGCACAGACTCTGAGCTGTGCACTGGGGTCCCAGCAGTGAAAACAAAGGACCTGGTCTCCACCCTCCTGGGGATCTCAGATTAGTGGGAAAGTGCACGAGTGAATGACTTGGAACAGCAGAGACTTGACATGCATTATCCATTCAATTTTGCAAATGATCAAGTGAGAAAGGTGTTGTCATAGCCTGTTTTTCAGATGTCAAAACTGAGAATCCAAAACACAAATGCAACAGAAGTTCATCTTCTTTGTTCCCATCCCCACCCCCTGTCCCCAGGCCCCCAGCTCAAGGTGCAGTGATTCGCCTCAAGTCTCCCCCTCATCTCTCCCATGCCCGGGGTGACCACAGGGCTGCCTGGGGAGGGAACAATGCCTTAGTGGAGCAGTCCTCCTGAGGAGCTCTGCATAGCACCTACCAGGAAATTAAGATGAAAAAATCTGCCTTCTTCATGAGTATTTTTAATCTATAATAAATATTTAATTTTTCATTGCACTTTTAAAAAACATTATATGGTCATCCTTTTTACTTTGCCTACCAAACACATTTCCTTCTCCCAAAGAATCACCAGAATGTTAATAGTGAGCAGATTCTATTCCTTGTGATGGGGGTGGGAAACTTACCTTGTAGCTCTAGAAATAGCATATTTCCCTGCATGTACTCATTTGAACTCTATACGGGTCTTCCTGAAACCTTCAAGGACCTTTTGTCCTTATTTACCCTTGGTTAGATTTTTATATTTTGCTTCCTCATAAGCTCTTCATTTCCAACCTTATCGTCTTTCCCTGCAGCCTGAGATTCTTGGTTCTGATATGCACTTGTGACAACCAGGGACACTCCACTTTCCTGGCTGGCAGCCATCAAATTTGCAACACTTTTTAGAAAAAGCTCTTGCGGTTTTTACTCTTGTCATTTTCTTCACATCTGTAGCTGATGTGGGAAGAACAAAGCTCGGGCAGTTTGCTCCCGCTATCTGGCTTATGGCAATGCCATCTAAAATTCCGCTTTCCCTATCCACCTCCCAAAATGTTGCTAAGTTGTTCTCGAGCCTGGGCAGCAACACTGCACTAATTTGAGGGCTGATTTCCCATGTAGTCAGGGCTTTTTAACCCAGCCAATTTACCTTCATTTAGAACAGGTATTTACAACGTTTTCCAAGCAGGAAATCCCATGCATTTTATACAGTTAACTGGCTATGAGTTGCCTGGTGTGAGAAAAACATGAGTTGGAGTCCTTATTCTGCCACTTACTAGCTGTGAGACTATGAAAAAGATTTTTTTTAACTCTTGAAGATTTAACTTGCTGGCTTTAATCCCACTTAAACAAAAGGAAGAAGAATGTTACTATCTCCTCATGTTATTGTGAGAATTCAGATGGTACTTTTATGTCTGGTATCTAATAATTGTTCCATAAATGTTATCTAGTATTAAATAGAGACACTAATTAATATGCATACCATTCAACAAATATGAATGAGAGCCATGCTAGGTACAATGTGAAAGAAGGAAGAAATAATATCCACTGAGTCCATACTATATGTCTGCAGTTTCATACATACATTCTTATGTAGTAAGACACAGTGTATGCTTCCTGTCTTCCCAGAGCTTGTAATAAGATTCATATAGCTAATTATACTGCAGAATGTTGGAAGTACTGTAACTAAATGGCACGAGGAATGCCACTGAAGGGATGGAAGGGATAGTGGATAAAGTTAAGCCTCATGGACCTTGTCTTACAAACTGTCCATGGCTTAACTCCAAATACAGAATCACATTTGAGATAGGCACTCAGGAATTGTCATATTGATTGGGAAGGTGTTGTCTGTATTATCCAGATCTCTATGGTTACCAAGTGATGGAAATCTAACTCAGTCTGGCTTTTAGCCAAACAGGGAATTACTTGGCTCACAAAACTAAGAATTCACAGGGGGAAGGAGGATTGATCTTCAGGCATGGCTAAATCCAGATGCTCCAGTGATGCTTTGAGAAATCGGACACTTGGCAGTGGTTTCCTCTGGGTTGGCTTTATTCTCAGCTAGGCTTTCACTCTGGGTTGGCCACTGGCAGCCCTCGGCTGACAGCCTCATGGTTCATCAGGCATTGTTGAAAGATTGTTCTGGGAAAAGTCCAGGATTTTGTCTCATTGGATCAACTCAGGGCATGTGTGCACTCTTGAACTAATCACACTGGTGAGAAAGATAAAATATGCGAACTGGCTAAGTCTGGCCCCCTTGCCCACATTAGACTGGAAACTAACGTGCACTCTACCTGAAGCTTCCGGAGAGGATGTTAAGGAGAGATGATTTCCCCCAAAGGAAAATGAGGGTTCTGGCACTAGACCAGTGGTCTTGAATATAGTAAAAAAAAAGATAACATATGTATATTGCATGAAGTAAATTATGGACCTTGAAGAATGGGCAGGATTTTAATGAGCATAGATGGGACAGATCACTAGGCTCTGTATCTGGAAAGGTGTAAGGAACAACTGCTCAAGCTGGTGTAGCAGCATATGCGTAACGGGTCATCATAGATCAGACTAGGAAGGTGTGTTAAAGCCAGGCATCAGTGAGCACGGAGGGATAAAGGAGTGTGTATTTGGTTTGGTAGAAATGCAGAGGCTATTGCAGTTTTGTCTTGCTATATGTGTGTGGCAACCCACACCAAACCCTAATGAGTTGCTTAAAACTTGACATTTGTTTTGCTCATCTATCTGCAATTAGGTCAGAAATTTTTGGATGGGTCATTTCAGGTTCAGTTGGTGTCAGTAGGACACATCAAAGCCTAGGGACTGGAATTATCTAAAGGTTCATTCACTCTCATGTCTGGTAGCTGGGCCAACCATTGGCTGAACCTTAGCTGGGAATAGGGCTTGAGCAAGTGGACTCTCTCTGTAGTTCCGTGGCTTCCTCTTGTCACGATGTCTGGGTTCCAAGGGTTTGTGTGTCAAGGTACCAAGTAGAGCCCATATCACCTTCTATGACTTAGCTTAAGAGTATTGTTCTTGCTAGTACACTACAGCACTGATTTATACTGACTGCTGGGGTCCCTCTAACATTGCAGTCGGCCTAAATTCTCTGCAGGTCCAATGACTAAGATACAGCTCTACCTGAGAGACAGAACAAGTCCTGAACTCAGAAACCAATGAAGAAAAGTTTACAATACTTTAGGAAAGGATAGTAAAGGATATTTGTGAATACAGAGTTATGAGTTGACAATAGAGAAAAATACAAGAAAATTTTAAATGACACCTGCTCTCTGATTTTAAATGCAATATGTAGGGAGTTAAAACATGATTGTAAATATTGAGGCCTTTACTATTTATGTGCACTAGTCATTGACTCTCTTTTTTGCCTCACTCTCCCATTTTCAAAGACACTTACGATTACATTGAGATCACCCAGATAATCTCCCCATATCAAGATCCAGGACTCAATCATATCTGCAAAGTCTCTTTTGCCCTGAAAGGTAACATTCACAGTATCTGAGGATTAGGATGTTATCTTTGGAGGTAACATTACTCTGCCTACCACACTTGGTCCTATACATAAAGAGAAATCTAAAAGTTCTTGGTAGTTGCTATGGACCAAATTGTGCCCCCCACGACACAAATTCACATATTCCCATACTGATGCTTTATCCCCAGTTTGCTGGTATTTGGAGATGGAGCCTTTGGAAAGTAACTAGGTTAGATGAGGCCACGCACATGGGGCTCTTATGGTGGGATTAATGCTCTTAGGAAAAGAAACACTTCTCTCTCCTCTTTCTTTTCCCTGTCTCTCTCTCCTTCCCTCCCTCTCTCCATCTCTCCTGTCTTTTTCATTCTTCCCTCCCTCCTTCAAGCCCTGTCATGCAAGAACCCAGCAAGCAAGAAGGTGGCCATCTATAAGGCAGGAAGAAAGCTCTCAAAGATGCCAATTAGACTGGCACCTTGATCTTGGACTTCCAGCCTTCGAAACTATGAGAAAATAAATTTCCACTGTTTAAGCCACCTTGTATGATATTTGTTGTGGCAGCCAATGCTGACTAAGGCAGTCATCAAAACCAATCTTAAATGAAGCGTCATTGCCACATATACAACAATTCCTGCCCTGGTTGTTTTTAATTCAGATAAATTTTCTGAAAACATTTTATCAAAATGGGAGAGGCAATAAAAATAGTTCCAGGCCACTACTGCCTTCAACAGCTTTTGTTAAACTCTAAGAATTTCATTCATTTAATAAAGAATTATAACTCTCAATTTCAGAAAAGTCAATTACCATATTAATTAAAATATACATTTTCCAAGAATATAAAATGGGGAAAGTACAGTCTCTTCAATAAACTGTGTTGAGAAAACTGGACAGCCACATGCAAAAGAATGAAACTGGACTACTATCTTACACCATACACAAAAATCAACTCAAAATGGATTAATGACTTGAATGCAAGACCTAAAACCATAAAACTCCTAAAAGAAAACATAGGTAGCAAGCTCCTTGACACTGACCTTGGCAGTGATTTCTTATATTTGACAAGATAATGAAGGCAATGAAAGCAAAAATAAATAACTGGGATTATATCAAACTAAAAAGCTCTACACAGCAAAGGAAACCACCAACAAAATAAAAAGGCAAACTACCCAATGGGAGAAAATATTTACCAATCATATGTCTGATGAGAGATCAATATCCGAAGTATATAAAGAACTCATACAACTCAACAGCATAAAATCAAATAATCCAATTTAAAAATGGACAGAGGATCTGAATAGACACTTTTACAAGGATGACATACAGATAACCAACAGGTACATGAAAAGGTGCTCAACATCACTAGTTGTGAGGTAAATGCAAATCAAAACCACAAAGATATGTAACTTCACTCCTGTTAGAATGGCTACTATCAAGAAGAGAAGTCACAAGTGTTGGCGAGGATGTGGAGAAGCAAGAGCCCTCTGCACTGTTGGCGGGAACGTAGGTTGGTGCAGCCACAATGGAAAACAGTATAAAGGATTCTTTTACAAGTAAAAATGAATCCACTATATGACCTACCAGTTCCATTCCTAGATATTTATCTGAAGAAAGTTAAACCACTGCCTCAAAAGGCACATGCACCCCCATGTTCATTGCAGCGTAATTTACAATAGCCAAGACTTGGAAACAACCTAAGTGGCAGTGATGGACGAATGGATAGGGCCTGTGACATACACATGCACACACACACACACGTGGAATGTTATTCATCTATTAAAAGAAGGCAACCCTGTCGTTTGCAACATCGGTGGACCGTGAGGGCATTATTCGAAGTGAAGGAAGACAGAGAAAGAGAAATACCATATGATCTCACTTAAATGTATAACTGAAAAAAAAATGAGCTCATGGGTACAGAGAACAGATTGGTGGTTGCCAGAGGTTGGGGGTGTGAGGTGGTGACATTGGTCAAAGGTACAAGCTTCTAGTTATAAACAACAGTGATAATTATTCCTGAGGATGTAATATGCAGCATTTTGACTAGCAATAACACTACTGTATTGTATATTTTAAAGTTGCTAAAAAAATCTTAAAAGTTCTCAACTTTTTAAGAAAAGTTTTAACTATATGTGATATGAATGCTACCTAGACTTATTATGATAATCATTTGCAATATATATACAGAGAGAGTCATCATGTTGTACATGTAAAACTAATATGTCAATTATATCTTAACACAAAATAAAATAATAACATAAAATATAAATGCCCTGGCAAGTTGTTCTAAATTTGATTGCAAATTGATTCTGATTCCATATTGAACTCATGTAGGGAGTTTCCAATAATACCAATGCCTGTTTTCTTCCCAAAGTATTTAAATCACAACTCTCTCAGTGTTTCTCAACCTAAGGTAATTTTGTCTCCCACGGGGGACATTTGGCAATATCTGAAGATATTTTGTCATGATTGAGGAGGGGGATGTTCTATTGGCAGCTAACAGATATAAGTCAGGGATGCGCTAAACATTTTCTGGTGCAGACAGCCACCACCAATAACAAAGACTATCCAGCCCAAAGTGTCAGTGGCACTGAGCTGAGGTACCCTGCCTGCGGTGGTTCTAATGTAGAATGAGGATTGGAAACTACTCTTCTGGCTTTCTTTCCTGCAGTATTTTTTCATTGCTTTAATGGGCCACAGCTTTAAACTAAGCTCTGACTGAAACCCAAACCAAAGACCAAACAGAAAATGGCATGATATTTGGTAGCTGATAACATTTAGAATTTTCATTCCTTTAGAGTTTTATAATTGGGCCTACTCAATCTCTTAGCATTGGGCCTAAAAGGTTGACTAACAACAATAGCAGTCATTTGTGGATCTATGTACCAAGTGATTTGTACACACAGTCTCATTTCACCCTTATAATAACCCTGTGAAATAAATATTAGTAACCCCGGTTTTTAGCTGGGAGCAATAGAGGCTAATTAGCTTCCCAAGGTCACACTGCTGGTGAGTGGGAAACTGGGCCTCGTGCCTACTTCGGTTTGAAGCACTGGAATACACTGGAACACGGTCTTTCCGTCTTTGTGTGGTTGGTAGGGTTTAACAGGCCTATTTCCTCAGCATGAGGAGCTTTGGCACACCACGTGGCTATTAAATGGGTAATGGAACAGAAATTAGGTGGCAGGAAGAGAGTTCTGACTCTTCTGTCTCTGAGCCTCCTCGTGAGTTGTGAGCACTCAAGAAGTCTTGTCATCTCATCCCTTTATCTACCCCAGCAGAAACAAAGTCACCATGCTTGTCCTGGGGACATTAAAAAACTGCCGCTGAAGTGTATGCCAGCAATGCATATTTTCTTGATAATCTCTTCAAATTTAGGCAAAATACATGTGATAGGAATAATATGACTGACAACTGTTAAAATTCAATATTAAGTTTGGGTTTTGCTATTTAGTCATTTTTCCTTGTTTTATTTTAAGGGGTCTTTATTCTTCTTTAATCTTCATCCTATTGACTGATAGTTTTTCATCTCTGGGGAAAGAGTTCCATTTAAATTATTTTTCTTTCTCTTTTATCCTGATCTTCAATATAGATAATGTTTCAATCTATCAAGACTCTTAAACTAGATTTGCATATTTCATACTAGAGTTAATCGTCCAATTCCCATTTCTTTGCTTATTATCCTTTGCAGTTAAATTTTTGCAGCTGTGCTGAAATGTGGCATTGTATTATTTACCCTAAGACATAACATTTTGTGATAATTTGTTAGTTCTTTTTTATACTATTTCTCTGGCATCTTAGCATATGTGCCACTAAGGTATCCATGAGTGATAAGAAAAGAGCATGTTCTATATGCAAAGATTTAATTCCTCAAGGAAATCCCAAGATTCTCTCCAGAATAGCAAGAAGTATGAAACCCTAGAAATTAACCCGATTCTCCAGCAAGAGGTAACAGAGCTTCCCTGACCATAAGCATACCCATGAATGTTTTATCATAGGTGGAGAGTGGAGGAAACAAGGGAAGAAAGCCATCTGAAGGGAAGAAACTGTGGGTCTAGAAGTAAATCTGGGGTCACACTCCAAAGAATGTTCAATTTTCAGAATGTAGGGAAGGAAGTGTTTGATTCTACTCTCTCTATTCAGTTTATTTCATCACCCGTCTTGGTTTTGATGTGTAATTGTTAAACCTCTTTATCATGTTCTGTGTTTTCCTTAAAGTAAATAAATAATAACAAAATCAGATATTTCAGAAACTCCAAAAATCCATTCAGAGGATTTTAACTCCCTTATCTCCTGATAAGAGTTCTCACTGTCCCTGTTCATTCCACAGCTTTGAGACAGTCCAGTACATGATGGGGCTGTCTTCCCCTCAAGCCATCCATTGCTTCTAGTCCCCGGCTTTGCTACAGCAGAGCTTCACACGTATTAGGTGGCTGATGCACACCATACACAGCCTTTTTGATCTTTGCCCCACATCAGCATCCTGCTGACCAGCATCCTGCTTACATCCTCCCCACACTGTCCACAAGCTCCCTGACTGATATGCATCTTCTCCAGAGCCCTGCTCTCCACTGTACCTGCTCAAAGAGGTGGAAAAGCCAGCATTGGACTCAAGGAGGGGACTCTCTGGAAGCCTCTATGTATTTCCTAGGTCCTCCATAACAAATGCCACAAACTGAATAACTGAAACGACAGAAATCCATTGGTTCATCTATTCTGGAGACGGAAGTCCAGATCAGGATGTCAGCAGGGCCATACTTCCTCTGAGTCCTCTCTCCCAGCTTCTGGTAGTTTCTCAGCTGGTGGCTGCACAACTCCAGTCTTCACAGTGCAGTCTCCCTGTATGTGTGTCTCTGTGCCCAAATTTTGCCTTTTTTAAGGACTTCAGTCATGTAAGATTGGGACCTACCCTACTCTGGTCTGACTTCATCTTAACAAATTACACCTTCCACAGTGCTATTTCAATGAAGGTCATATTCTGAGGCACTGGAGATTAGGACTACGACTTCAACCTAAAAATTTTGGAGGATGCAAGTCATCTGATAGAAGGACCAAAGAACAGAAAACTCTTAATGCTATTCAGATTCATTCAATGTAGATGGAAAGGTCAGTCCTTTCACTTTTACACAGAACATTCCAGAACCCTCCCCTCAGTCCTCTGGCTTGATTCCTATGCTGCCTGTCACCCATACCACTTCCTACTCCCTGCACTCATCTCTCCACTTACCAGCCCACTAGCATGGCCAAGAGAAAATGTTTGGTATCACTTTAACTTAGGCTTAATGTGTCATTTTATGCAGCCCATTTCTCCAAGTCAGCTTTTCACTGATTTTGTTCAAGAATAACATTGGGCAATGTGGGCTTATTTCAGTTAATTCTAGTTTGCCTTCAACTGACTATTTGACAACTGGCTGTCTCTTAATCAACCTTTACAATTTAAGTCCCCTTTCAAAGCTTGTGATGGTAAGAGGTTCCTCACCAGCTAGGATTCCCATCCCCCTTCACAGTCCCTCACACTGGGCTCCTGCTCTCAGCACAGGCTGCTCGTTGCCCCTTTCTTGTCATGGTCCTTCTGCTTTCTTACTGTTCTTGGTTATTTGAGACATCGTAAGCCAAAATCAGTCCAATCTCTATGGTTGACATGGTTACATACCCCAAGAGCTCAATTTATTTCTTCCAAGGCTCTTATAACAAAATAAATCTAACAAACACAACAATTCACCCCCTCCCTCTCTTCAGCCACACATTTAGGAAAGTGTCAACTTCCACCTTCCTGTATTTTGGGATTCATGAGTGAAGTCAAAGATCTCAGACGGTATGCTTGGTGATTTGTCCTTGTTATCCCCAGATACTCCCCAAATGAAATTCATGTGCATTTCTGGGGTTTTTTCTAGATGTGATGTTGCTGGTGCTGGTTTCATAAGCTCTTGTTATAGTGAACGCCTCAGAGCCTGAAATTCAGAATGCACTTTGTAATACATGAAAGGGGATTCACAGAGGTCTTTGTAACCTTTTCCTTTTCTTCCATAATGTTCAGGTTCCAAATGGCCCTGGGTTGAAATTATTCCTCCACACCAATTTATGTGTTCCTGGAGTAACACAGTGTGTTAAAAATCCATGCCATGTTTTCTACTGTTCTTGCTGCTCCAGACTTTGATTAATGATAATCATTAGCATCATTTAAAAACAAAAATTTCTCCTAAGAATACATCCTTAGAAGAGTATATTTTAGTATTCAATCAACTTGGCAGGGGTTAAAAGGAGCTGGCAAATGTGTTTGATCAGAAGTAAAATAATAAAATCTGAATTGATAATATACATAGGTATTTATATATATGATATGCATCTGAAAATATCTTTAAAACTTCATAAAACTGTATTACATTGATGTCCAAATCATGACAAGTGACAAAGGAACATATAAGGAAAGGAGGACTTGATGTAGACAGTACCAATGAAAGTTATAACGTTGCCATATAAATCTCAGGCATATAACATCCCAGAGTTATAACTATATGGGCTTGCCCTGAACACAGTGGTTATTACTTGCTAATCTAATCAATCATGAGTTTAGGGAAGTAATGGACACAGCCAAAGTTCTCATGACCTAGGAGTGAGTGACTGGGAATTGTACAAGACAGGTTGTGTAGACTAAGCTTTGGAGACTTGGACTGGAAGGGAAACAAGAGCCATGGAATCTAAAAAGAAACAAAGTTAAGTAGAAAGACTCTAGCATCAGCTTTCCACTCTTGTTAGCGAGGCAAAAATTCTTTAAGA
Organism: Trachops cirrhosus; assembly: GCA_028533065.1. Classification (NCBI taxonomy): domain Eukaryota; kingdom Metazoa; phylum Chordata; class Mammalia; order Chiroptera; family Phyllostomidae; genus Trachops; species Trachops cirrhosus. The sequence goes on from CM052540.1 coordinate 114,160,650, forward strand.
ACAAAGCTTCAGTAGATCTCTAAGTTACTGAAGACCTAGTCCCCCTCAACTGTTTGTTCTTAGTCCTGGCTGTGCATTAGAAGCACTTGGAGACTTTCTAAAAAATACTAATGCTCTTCCCACCACCAAGATCACAACTTCATTGATCTGGTTTGACAGTTCAGGAATAAGTAGGTTTAAAGGCTCCCCAGTAGATCCAAATGAGAATCACTCTTACAGGGTAACCCTTCCCAAATGAACCATGCACACTACCACTGGTCCTGTGAATCCTCTGAAAAGAAAAATCCTGTGTCCGATACATCTAGGGGTCCCCTCATGGTATGTGTGCTCATGCATCTCACAAAGCCCGTTAGCCTTCTGAATGCCTAGAGAAGTCCTGATGATGAGAAACCACCTTTCCCTTGTTGGTCTGTGCTGACCATCCCTTATAACATCACCTTGAAAAAGCTGCCCTGGATTCAAGGGGCAGCTTTTCCGACTGTTATTATTTACTTTCCAGTTTCTCCTCCCCTCCATGTTTCCCAAAGTCATCCTGAGCAGGTTTCAAGATAGGGAATTTTGGTGTCATAAACCTAGGTGGACAGTCTTATAATAATGGTTATCTAGCAGAAATGTAGAAGACATACCATGTCCCCAGGGGGGACTCAGAAAGCCCAGACTTAGGCAGATGTGCCTTTTTAGAGGCATAGAGGGTCCACTATTGGGACTGGAGGGGACAAGAGTGAGCAGGCTCTCATGCCCCAACCATGCTGCTTTTGGACTCACTTCCTTCATTTACCAAATACTTGGAAAGGAGGGGAGGAGGTTTGTAAGTAAAGAAATGGACATTGAAGCCAAAAAACCTAAACTCAATGTAAGTTGCTCTTATTAGGTGAGTGATCTTTAGCAAATTATCAAACTTATTTTCTTCTATAAAATGAGAATAATAAAATATAACATTAAGTACTATTGTTAAAATTAAATATAATACTGCATTTAAAATCTTTATGATCCAGGTATATTTCAGGGAGACTAATGTTGAGTTTAACATTCCCTTTCATCAAAGTTTCATCTGAGAAATATGTTATTTATGTCTATAAAGGATATTCAGTCTATCTGTTCTGTCTGCCCATTCTGCTGAAAACTAAAATGTCCTCCGGCGTTAAGCTAGATTAAGAGAAAGTTCTGTGCCTGCATGCCTCATAGTGGGGCCTTGCCCAGGTCAGTTTGTCCCCTGAATTATACTTTGGTGCAATGCCATCAGCTCACATGGAGAACCATTAGAAGAGAGAGCCCTGCAAAAACCTCACAGCAACTCTGCTGTAAGGATGCTATTGAGAATTCTGCTTGGTATTCTACAAAGAATCCTTTTTAAGGGGACCCAGAGGAGAAATCTTTCTTAGTGGCAGGAAGAGGTTGCTTTTGCTGAGTAATTGGCTTGTTTCACTTTTATGGCCATTCTAAGACATGGAGCCAATCATGTTTTGCCTTTAGTGCTGGTTACTGGAGAGCTTAGAGTTTAATGTGCGCTCCATCTCTGGTGAACATGGACATGAACTATGTCTCACTAACATTCCTCACCCTTACTATTCTCATTGCCTCATTTCATCTTTGCTACCTTCAATGTATTATATCTTGTATTAATAACTTCCTTAAAACATGTTTAAAGTAAGCTGATGAAGATAAGTAACTGGGTATATAAATATATTTGGATACTTAAAACAGAGCGTGGTTTCCATGTGCTTCTATCACATATTTCTCCCAATACCTGCTGCTTTTGAAAGAACTGCATGTGGCTTAATGACAGGCAGGAATGACTGATGGCTGCCACTTTTTGACACTACTGCTCTCCAGCACTGGAAACTTCTTGGAGGACAAAATCGTGGAGAACCCTGATTCCTCCCAGGCCACTCCAAGGACACCGTGCTGGTGAAGTCAAAGACAGACGTGAGTACTCCCACTGCCAACCCTCCAGGGGCCACATGTGTTCTAGTGACTCACTTGAAAAGCCAGTGACAGCAGATGACTCCTTAACAATCCTCTATCTATTAAATTATTTGGGGTCCGTAAGTAAGCCAGCTACTTTCTGGGTTTTTTCTTCCAAAATATGACATCCACTTCACAAGCCTCCACTCAGCTAGTGCTGCCACACACTACAGGCTAATTGGCTCCTTCCAGTGTCAAAGTAGATGCCCATATTGTTCGGCGCCTGTCTTCACCTCTCATAAGCAAAGGATGCTATTTTCTTCTTTATGTCAAATGCATGTAGTTTTTCACTGAACGAAAGTACTCATTATTCTGGGTCCTTCAGACTTTCTCTAAGAAAGTTAGACATGTCTGTTATTGTCCATGTGAGTCTTTCATTTACAAGTAGCAGCAATTTTTTTCAATATTTAAGTATCATTATAAAAACATGCTTAGTAGCCCTGTGCAGAATCTGTACATACTTGGGCTTGAGGTCCAGGCAAAATCTGATCAGTGTTGAATTGCATTTCATCAAACTCATATCGAATTTTTAGAGCTTTGAGTTTCTTTAAATATTTCTGAAATTCAGCAATAATCCTTAGAGGTTGGTGTAAGCCTGAGTAGTAAGCACAGACTTCCCGGCATGCAGTGAAGTCCCAGAAGGGCAACACTCTTGTTTTGCTCCGACCTTCTCACCCCCAGATAAACAATCTGGCAGTTTAGAAGCAACAAAATGTCCAGGGCACTAAGTTCATGTTGGGGTTATTCTGGAGTCTGAGCATTTCCCCTCAGCTGAAATGCCTGATTCAGACTCACAATCAAACACTGGGCCATGGTAGTCTAATGAGGCAGACCTCCTTCAGTAACTCTGGAGTAAGGTCATACCGGTCTGTCTTTCAAAGAGCAAGTTGACAGATGCGTAAGAGCTCAGTAGAAAACAAGACACAATTCAAGGTGTGAACTTCTGATTTCTATTACCAAAGAATCTAGGACCCAAGGGCATGCTCACAAATACTTAAAATCCAGTTCTCTAGAAGAGTTTTTAAAAAGCAGGCTCTGATTTTCATCATTTGCATATTTCTGTGGTATGAACACTAAACAATTCTACCATGACTGATTTCAAGTTCTATCTGAGATCACAGAAGGTGGAGTTGGGAAGAGATGTGCACAGTCAGCTCCCACCAGCCAGACCCAGCTGAAGCCACCGCTGCTGGGATTACTCCTGCTCAGCACACAGTGGCATTCATGGGAGAACATGGAACGCTTACTCAACCATTCTGCTTAGGAGAACACGTCTGTCTGTCTGTCTACCTGTCTCCATTTGCTTCTTCTTGCCTCAGTTAATCAAATTCTTACCCACTACCAAGGGTCTTCTGCTGGCCCCCATGTGATTTTGATATCATCTCTCACGGAATGTCTCTCTCCTACTTTTGTGATACAATTATGTACTTCTTTATCCTGGACACAGTTTCTGGATCCCATAGACACTAATCCTGAGATCCCTGGAGGGAGAGCTTTGGGGGAGGATGGTCCTTATCACTCTGAGTAGTCGGGCAGGGCACATAACTCCCATGAGAAGTTGGGACGCCAGTGAGTCCTGTTCCCCAGGGGTTGTCAACACTTCCTTCTCTCGGTTATTATCACCCCTCTGTCCTCCCCTTAATGGCTGGTCAATTGGGAAGGGACAAGGATCATATCTTCCCTGAGCCACCACCATTTCTTTTTACTTTACTATAAATATAGCTGTTTCTTGACCTTATTCAACAAATTCTAATATTTTGTTCCCCTAACAACTAGTGTTATGTTGCATGTGGCATCTATTAATAAACATAAAGATATTTCCCAGGAGGTTTCATCAAACACATTGAAGAGGACACTTCATCTATGCACATGCAATGTAAATACAGTTGTATGTATATTTTATTTATGAATAATGTGTGCATACTGTATTTGTATTTGCATATATTGTGTGTGCTTGTATTTTGTGTTGTATGTTATTGGTATATGGTATGTATCTATGTGTATTGTGTATATATTATATGTATACAATGCACATACTTCTAAAAGCACACCAGCACTAAAACCTCAAGTTTGAAGAAGGGTTATATGATCCCACTCTCAGAATTTGATTTAATTAACAAAGAGCAAAGATTTTTTCCTCCCAAATTCCTGGGGCTCTCACACCATCTAAGCTGATTTGTGTGTGTGGTTTGAGGGGCTTACCAGAGATCACAAAGGTCAGTAAGAATGCATTGACTAGTTGATCCACCAACATCAGCCATTCTTGCTCATTGTCCTTCCCCTTTGATTCCTCATCAAACACATTCTTAACCTGAAGATTAGACCCCCTTCCAGTGCCTGGGGCTCTTCCAGGCTGCTCCCCCCTTCAGAGTCAGTTGTCCATAATATGGGTGAATTTCGCAGATTCAGAAACATTCCTGTTAAGGACTAATTGATTCTGCAGGTCATTTTTCCTTTCCCTACAAGCACCTCTATATTCTCCTGAAATAACCCTGGCTTTTCAGTACCTAGAAGTTTGCAATACCACCTGATCCCATTGCTTCCCCCCAGCTACCAACCCAAGGATCTGATATGAGCAGAAAGACATTTTAGATCCTCCTTGCAAATCTTCTATATGGGGTTTCTATTTCCAGAAGCTCTCCAGCTTTCTAATATCCCCTAGGTTGATAACAAGTAACCAAATAATACATTGTTCAAATTGGGGAACTGTAAAAATAAGGTATTGAAAATAAATAATTGACCTACAACAGATATAAATTGGGACTGTCCTAAAAGACATACGGTCTTCCTGTTTATAAAGTTCTTGCCATGGGCTACCTTCAATCGTGATGTCATGCAGAAAATTCCTGTTGCAATCTGCTTAATGAATTCACATGGTAAAACAGAATGCTGGCTCTCTGGTTGGCACTTCTATTTTGAACTTTGTGCTACACCAGGGACTCTAATACCACAATCCTTCTGTCTCCATACAGTTTTTCTTTTGTTGATTGTTCATGCAAAAGTGGAATAGGCTTGGAGTCCAGGCTGGCCATCTGCCTCTGCCTCTTCTGTGTCTCTGCCCTCCCAATTTTATCCTGGAAATAACTTGCAAAAGCACAGAAATATTGCTAACTATAGTCCTATGTGCTACTGTAGAAGAGCGAGGAACTATAGTTCTTTCTTGGAGAGGTAATGGGAAAATGCAGTTTGTAATTTGAGAAAGACTGCAGGAAACATTTTTATTAACAGACACCTAGAGTTAATTTGGGAAACATCAGGCGGTAACTGGCACAGAGGGGTTAAGACCAGGCTAGAGATATTGGGAGCCACCAACACAGGAAAGGTTTTTAGTCTTAAAAATATTGGACAATATGCAAGGCTGGTTTACCATTCAAAAATGAATGTTATCCATCACATCAACAGAATAAAAAAGAAAATTATATTGCCATAAATTTAGATGCAGAAAAAGCATTTGACAAAATTCAGCTCTCATGATAAAAATTCTCATGATAAAAATTCTCAGTAAACTAGAGAGGGAACTTCCTCAGTTTGATAAAGAACATCTACAAAAATAAAATCTCACAGCTAACATCATACTTAATGATAAGAAGCTAGATGTATTTTTCCCTAAGCTTGGAAACAAAACAAAAATACCCCTTTTCACCACTCATATGCATTGTACTGGAAATCATAGCTAAAGCAGTAAGACAAGAAAAGGAAATACAAGGCATACAGATTGGGAAGGAAGAAATAAAACTGTTTTTGTTCACAGATGATATAACTGTCTATGTAGGAAATCCCAAAGAATAACCAATAACACAAAAACAAAAACACCTCCTAGAAACAATAAATGATTAGAGATGGTTCCAAATTTATGATGATTCAACATGAATTTTTAACTTTACAATAGTTTGAAGCAACAGACATTCAACAGAAACTGGATTATTATCTTTTCCTAGGCTAGTAACATGTAGTATGACTCTGTGTTGTAACACTGAGCAGCAGCAGCAGCAGCACTGTGCCACAGCTTCCAGCCCTGTGATCGTGTAGGCAAACAACAAATAAATACTCTACGGTGACTGTGTTGCAAGTTCTTTTTGGATATTTTGTTGTCTGTTTTCTCATCTCATCAGGTCTACAGAAGCCCATTTGTGTCTCCTATTTTTGGTGAGAAGAATAGGAAGACAATTACTGTATAAATGAAACTCAGAATAATTTCCTTCCTTAGGGTAATATAAGTGTTCTGAGCATGTTTGAGGCATGTTAGGCTAAGCTAAGATCATATATTAGATAGGTAAGTGTATTAACTGCACTTTTAACTTACAATATTTTCCACTTACGATGTTTTATTTGTATATAGCCCCATCTGAAGTCGAGAAGCATCTATGTAGCAAAGTTGCAGGATATAAGGCTAATATACCCAAGTGTACGTGTACACACACACACACACATACACACATCTTCACTATATACCAGCAATAAAAAAATGGAATTTGAAATTAAAAACACTGTCATTTACATTAGCACCAAAAAACATGTAAGCATAAATCTAACAAAATATGTACAGGATCTATATGAAGGAAAGTATGAAACTCTGATGAGAGAAAGAAATAAATGGAGAGATAGTCCATATTCATGTATATTGTTAACATGTCAATGTTCCCCAAATTAATCTATATATTCAATGCAATCCCAATCAACAAGTCATTTTGTGGTATCAACAAATTATAAAGTTTATGTGGAAAGGAAAAAACGCCAAGTATAGTCAATATAATGTTGAAGAGAAATAACAAAATTTGGAGGACTAATGTACCCAACTTCAAGACTTACTCTAAAGTTTAAATATAGCATATTGGTAAAATAACTGATACACTGATCAATAGAAATAAACAAAGGAGCAAATACAATTTATTGGAAAAAGGATAGTCTATTCAACAAGTGGTACTAAAACAATTAAGACATCCATAGGCGAAAAAAAAAGAAAAAAAAGAAGAAGCCAGAAGCAGTCCTCACACCTTTCACAATATTTAACTCAAAATGGACCACAGACTTAAATGTAAAATGTAAAACCATAAAAGATCTAGAGGAAAACAAAGGGAAAAATATAGATAACCTTGGGTTTAGGGATGAGTTTGGGAATATAATAACAAAAGCACTACCCATGAAAACAAAAATTCGTAAGTTATACTTTGTAAAAATTAAAAATTTCTGCCTATTGCAGGGATCTGTAAAGAGAATAAGGAGACAAAGCACAAACTAGGAGAAATATGTGTAAACCACTGGTCTTATAAAGGAATGGTATATGAAATACACAAAGAGCTCTTCAAAGTCAACAAAAAAAAAACAGGTAAAAGATCTGAAACAGATACCTCACTAAAGACACACAGATAGCAAATCAGCATATGAAAAGATGCTCAACATCTTATGTCATTAGAAGATGGAAAATTTATACAAGGGAATATGATTACACACATATTAGAATGGCTATAATCTGTAAAACTGATAATACGCAATGATGATAAGATTGCAAATCAACAGAAAGTTATTTATTGTTGGTGGGAATGCAAAATGCTACACTTTGGAATACAGTTTGGCAGTATGTCACAAAGCTAGACATTGTCTTACCAAATGACCTAGCAATCATACTCCTACGCATTTGCCTGAGATAAAAACTAATATCCACACAAAACCCAGCACACAAATGTTTATAGAAGCTTTACTCACAATCACCAGAACTGGGAAGCAGTCATAATGTCCTTCAATAGATAAATGGATAAAGGAACTGTGGTATATCTACACAAGGAAATAGTATTCAGTATTAAAAGGAAATGAGCTACCAAGCCATGAAAAGGCATGGCTTAAATGAATATTACTCTGTGAAAGAAGCCAATCTGAAAAGATTCTCCAATTCCAATTACCTGAGGTTCTGGAAAAGGAAAACAATGGAGGCCATAAAAACATCAGTGGCCATTTAGAGATTTGGGGGGAAGTGAGGCATAAACAGGTGGACCACAGGGGATTTTTTCAGATAGTGAAACTGATGTGTACAAAACTATAATGTTAGATTGAAGTCATTATGCCTCTGTCAAAACTCAGAACTATGCAACACAAAGCGCAAACTTTAATGTAACCTATGGTCTACTGTTAATAATAACATATTGGTTCATTAACTGCAAAAAATATACCACACTAATGCAAGATAGTAATAATGGGAAAACTATGTGTGGAGCTGGGGATAGGAGGGAAGAGTTGGGTGTATGAAATTTTATGTACTCTTTGCTTAGTAATTCTGTAAGTCTAAAACTGTACTGAAAAAATAAAGTCTAGCTATTGTAAAAAAATAAAATAAGACAAAAGCACCAAGGGAGTTATTATTGATGAAGAAAAAAAGGTTCAAATAATTTTCTAGGACACAACACTGAAGTTTGGAGAGATGAAAAGGAACTACCAAAGCAGACTACAGACTACAAAGCAGGCCAGTGAATTAACAAGGAATGATAAGGTGATATCCTAGAAGCCAAGTAAAGGAAGTGTTTCAAGGACAAGGGAGTGAACAGTCATGTCAGATAGTGAAGATCAGCCAAATATCAAGATTGCAACTTTCTAGTGTATTTAGCGTGTGAGGTCATCAATGACCTCAATAAATGGAGTTTTGGGAAGTGTTACAGGGCAAGTCCTGATCCTATGCTTTTGAGAGAAATGTGAGAAAGGGTATTAGAAATAGTGAGTACAGACAGCTTTTTTGGAATTTGCTGCAAAAGGAAGCAAATAAATGGGCAAAACCTCAAGGGGAGAGATATAGGGTTAAGTTTTTTAAGATGGGGAAATATACAAAATAGTATGTGTTGATGTAACTGATCCAACAGAAAGGGGAAATAATAGTAATGCAAGAAAAAGAGTGGGAGAATCCTGAAAAGATGAATGACAAGGAATGGGATCTATTCCACAAGTGGAAGGATTAAGGGAGTATGAATAATTCACCCCTAACAACATAATGGAAGGAATAGATATATGAGGTCTGTCCAGAAAAGGTCGAGCCATTGTTAACGTAATAAGGACGGTTTGCACAACATCGATGTAACCTGGCAGCCAAGGACAGTGGACTGGAATGTGCATGCATGAACAATGATGACTTCACTGTACTAGTCACTGGGGGCAGTAGATGCCATTGAGTGAGCATGTGTACAATGTGGCCATCGCATTCAAAATGACTGAACGAGTAGATCAATGAAGCTGCATCACATTTTGCATTAAGCTTGAACATTCCTCCACAGAAACTATTCAGATGATTCAGAAGGCCGCAGCTATGGGCAATAGGTGATTGCCACCCTCATCATGACAATGTGCCAGGTCATGAACTACATCTTGTGCAAAGGTTTTTGGTGAAACATCAAATCACCCAGGTGATTCAGCCTCATTAAAGCCCAGATTTGGTGCCCTGCGACTTCTGGGTCTTTCCAAAACTAAAATCACCTTTGAAAGGGAAGAGATTTCAGACAGTGGATGAGATTCAGGAAAATACGATAGGGCAGCTGATGGCAATTGGGAGAACTGTGTGAGGTCTCAACATGCTTACTTTGAAGGGGACTGAGGTGTCATTGCCCTATAAACAATGTTTCTTGTATCTGGTATCTTCTTCAACAAATGTCTCTATTTTTCATATTACATGGCTGGATACCTTCTGGACAAGCCTCGTAGACACAGATGCTGGTTGGTAGGAGATGTAGTAGTGGGTACTCATAGAAATTCTCTGCTCCTATTTTCTCAGTTAAATAGGCAATATAGGTGACAGCTGGAAGTGATAATAGGGAAGAGGGTGCTAAAACTTTGAAAAAAATAAAAGAAAGTATAAAACAGCCTTTCAAGAAGTGGGAAATTGAAATGTAGTAGGATCGCCAAGTAGCACTGACAGCCAACTTGAGTAAATGGCATCAATTTAAAGTGACAACAGGAAGCACAGTTATGTATATATTTATAGCCATGTTTAGCTGAACAGGTTCAGGCTTGTATTAGTCAGAGGTAATCAGAATGGTACTTTGTTAGGTGATTATGCAGAATGAGAAGGGGAAGTTTAGTGAGCTTGTATGCAAAAGTGATTATTATAAGGGTGGACCATAGAAGCTAAGCTGAATGAGGATGCAAATAAGGACATAACCAGGAAGTGAGGGATAGTGAAAAGGTGGCAGGAACCATGGATAATAGATCTGGGAGTGGTCAGACAATATTTCATGATGTCAAGGTTCTGCAAGGCGTGAAGTTGAAAGACAGTAGGCCGCAGTTGGGGAAGGAGAGACTTCAAATCATTAATATGGAAAAGTAGTAGATAATGATAATGAGAAGTTCTTAGGTATGCCCATTGGAGTGAATTAAGGTAGTGATCAAAATAGTTGCAATAAAGGAAGGTAAGGAACTGAGAGATGAGGGTATTTGCAAAGGTCATCTGCAGGCATGTGGACATAGAAATCTCCTAGTACTGCTCCTTTTCTAGTGGCTGACACTGTTAGATTAGGCAGACTCGCCCATGTGAAAGCTATTAATGCTGACAAATTCAGCCCCTTAAAGATGCTATTTCAGTCACACAAGTTTCAAACTTCCTGTAGCTTGACTGCTACTGAGAAGCCAATACATTTTGCCTCATGTGCTGTGCATTTCAGGAGCAAACAAAAATGATGACACATTTCACAGGGGAACAGGACCAGGATCAAGGTTATGAATTCAACAAATATGAACTGTCAGGTGCTAGAGGATTGGCTTAGTCGTAGAGACCTCAGGGTCAAAATACTCAAGTTTCTCTGCAACCAGAGATTCCAATCTCAAAAGCTTCAACTCAGTCCTTCACCCTTTGAAGGCAGATAAATCGGATAGCACAAAATTGATTGGCTAAGGTCTTTTAGATGACATCTTAAGACCAAAAGCACCATCTGCTTTCTTAGAACATCAGGTAATTCATGGCTTTTTTTAGGAGCAAGAATTGACATTACAAAACTCAGCCAAAGAAATGGAGACATTGATTTTCTCCTGGAATATATTCACATATGTCACCCTCTAAAAGTAAACAGAGCAGTAATATGGTATGAAAGCAAAGAAGTTCTGTATTGTTGGCTGGCTCAAAAACTCCACCACCAATGTGTATAACATGCATATCTGTGTATGTTTCAAATAGAGTGAAATGTCAGCCCTGAATGTGTGAGATGATTTTTTTATGGTAAGGGCAAACATGTGACTTCAATAAATAGAATCAACTTGGATAATAGTTTCAGAGTTGTTATTGGTTATCATTCTCTTCTGATAATTCATTGTCAGGTAAGTATCAAACAGAAATGGTTGTCCTCGTTATTTTTCAACAAAGCCTCAAAGTGAAATTATCAAATGTGGGAAATCTGTAATGAATGTAGTTAAAAGAATCCAGAATTCAAACCGCTTGCACAGGTGTCACATCTGAGTAAAACAAAATTGATCATTGCTGCAAACTTTTCAAACTGTTAAATAAGTTCAATACATGGAAGAGTGGAGAAGTATATCACAGGGTGACTAAGCAAGTTTTGTACTCAGAAAAACATACTAGTTGTCAGGCGAGTTGTAGGTAGAGGCGATTGCTGTGTCTGAGCATCAGAAATGTTAGCCAATAGACTGTGGATGAGAAGTTGTAGTCAGTAATGGCTCAGCTTGTGCATGGGTTTGTTCACATTTTTGAAATGCATTGCTCGACAGGAACCAACATAGGATGTGTGCAAATGCCTTCCTTCATGAATTTCTGCCATACAAGTAGAACCAGGTTCCAAAACGTAAGGAGTAGCTTCAGACCTGTAAAATACTTGACCAGTTACTGAATATATTTAATGATGTCAAATGTAGCAGTCTTCCTCCAAAATTCCTGGTCTAGAAAAAGTCTATAAAGTCTCATACAAATTCTTCAATGAAAACATTTTTCCCTAGATGAATATTAAATGTTGGCCCTGGTTCAGTGCTACTTAACTGACCAATTAAAGATGCTCTCTGCCTGCCTTCAACTTGCTGATTTATATTTGGCAATGATGATTGAATTCACAGCTATAGAGTAAATGTCAGCCATCTAGAAAGTTTAGATCTTTCAAAAGTAGTGGTTATCACTGTATAATATACTTTTTATGAGAACAATAAATGTAGTTTCTATGGAAAAAAGTAGTTGGATATGATTAAAAATGAAAACATATAACCAGACCAAGAATGATGAAGGTATTTCCATCCTTATAGTCACACACAACTGGTCAAGATATTAACCATAGCCATGGTCTAGTCTTCCCTCTGAGGCTCTCAAGTGGGCCCTAACTTCATGCTAAGGAAACCTGGCAGGGACATGGAGACCCTGGCCTTAAGATGAAACAGTATGTGATTCTATTCAGTACAAGTGCTGTGGTGCTTCAGAGTCAATTATCATTAAATTTAAGTTTTTTATATTTTTCAGATGCCAACTCACTACTCCCATCAAGACACTGAAATAAAGCATTGAAAAGTCCCTTGATGTGGTCCTATCTCATCATATGATGAAAGGGTCCTGAGTTCCCTAGGGAAAGATGATAAGGGACTTATCTAAGATGTTGATTTGATATGAGACCCACTTGGAGTGTCCTCAAAAGCACCATTTCCAAGGAAGGTAGAGGAGGAATTTTATGACACCAGTTACAGTTTTAGAACCAAGACAGAACCATTACTTCTATTCTCTTAGTACATAGTTCTCCTTTGGTGGCAGAGACAGGGACACAAGTATAAAACACCATGTAGTCACCGGTTGTCTTTAATTGGAAGTTAAAATTTCTGCTGAAGGGCAATGTCTTTGTGTTCCTAACATCCATGGAGTTGTAGGAAGTGATAGGAAGCCAATATTAATCCAAATGATGAAAATGGGAAACTGAGAACTACAGCATTACCAGAATTAAGCTTAGGCCGGAAACACACTTCAGGCCTTCCAAATGTATTACCTATTCTTTCAACTGAACAGTCAAAATAAGTTATTCTTTAGCTCTCATTCAAGTAATGCTTATATATTTTCTTAGAAAGCAGAGGTGAGCTATTTGAGCAGGCCTTTTAAAAATGTTATGGATAAAACACTCCGATTGATGCCAATTCTATTTATTAGAATATTCACCCAGACCCAGGGTGAGTTAATAGCCTTCTTCAGGACTTACTGCTTTTGAAATAATACTTAATTCATCTCACAGCAACTATTACTAATTCAATATCATTCAACATTGCCCATTAGTATCTCTTAAGCTGCAGAGTAGCCAAACTGGCATTCGTAAGATCAACATTATCACAATGCCATCGTTGACCAAATTTGAATCACTCTGAGACATGTAGAGCTTCTTTTAAAACCACATCAAACATAAATTGAAGCTTCTTCAATTTTATCTAGAAGTGTTGAGTGGCCAGGCTATGAGGGTGTATTCTCTGACACCAGCCAGTTCTCGTTTTCTGACATGAACTGGGTGCCCAACAACTCAGTTCATTTCAGGCACTACCTAGAGTTCGTCAGACCCCACAGCTTAAGGACTCAGTCCCCCAAGTCTGCTCCCACCTCAGGTGCCATCACAAGTCTCAGGCCACCTTCTGACTAACCAGCTATAAGTTGGGGGTACCCAGAACCCCCTCCACAGATTCAGTAATTTACCAGAACAGCTCACAGAACTCAGGAAAACATGTTTCTCGTGTTTACTGGTTTATAATAGAGGACGCAGATGAAGAGCCAGATGAAGAAGCACGTAGAGTGAGGCCTGGGAAGGTCCCCGGCACAACAGCTTCTGTCTCGGTGAAGTTGGGGTGTACCACCCTCTCAGCACATGGATGTATTTGCCAAGTCAGAACCTCCTAAGATCTCATTGTTCAAGAATTTTTATAGAGTTTAATCTCCAGGTGCCCACTTTCTTTCCAGGAGATGGGTGGATGCTACTGAAAGTTCCAACCCTCTAGTCACTTGGACATTCTGGTGATCAGCCCAATCCTGAGACGATTTGGGGACCCCACTCTAAGCCACCTTATTAACATAAGCTCAGGTATGATCAAAAGAGGCTCCTTAAAAATAACAAAAGGCACTTCCATAACTCAGAAAATTCTAAGTGTTTAGGTCCTCTATACCAGGAACCAGGGGAAAAGACCAAATATATTTCTTACCACACCATGGTTATTTATTCCATAATTTTATAAATATACTATAGATATTATATCTATCTATCTATATATATATATATATATACAGAGTTTTTAAGCTACCATGTTAGGTATAGGGATACAGTGTAGAGAAAACAAATACAATCACTGCCCTCGAAGAGCTTAGGTCTGTGGTAGAAGAAACTAGCATTAGTCAAACCCACACAGGGGAAGAAGGCAAAGCAGCAAGCGTGATAAAGGAAGTAAGGCATCTACAGCAGACAGATTGGCTTCCCCAAGGCTGTGGAGCTGGGGAAGTCCTTCTGAGGAAGACAGCTCTGAGCGGGGCTCATCAGATTGAGAGATTAAAGAATCAAATATGGCACAACAGGGGTGGAAGGCAGTTTGAAGGCATTGAAGGTGAGTTTGAGCTGAGAACTAGGAAGATACGCTTTTTGGAAAATTAACCTAAGAATGTGTTTCTTCAAATTCTATGCTTTGTTTAGTATTATTATAGTTATTTTTACTGATTACTATAGACTAAATAATATAAATAATAATAAAAGGAACTAGATTACAAGTTAATAGACTATAGCACTTTCACCAACTGTGCCTCACTTTCCCCCATAAAATGAAGGTGTGAATGAGCATGTTATTCAGAACTCTTTCAGTCATGGGTCTTAGAAAATAGTCACAAATGGCTTAAGCAAAAACAGAAAATATTGGCTCACTCTTATTTCTGTCTCTCTTTTTGGTTTTTCTCCACATTGGATTTATTCTTAGACAAGCTCTTTCTAGATGGGGTCAAGAATAGCCCAGGGAAGTTTAAAACTCTATAGCTAGCAGTCCCCCAAAAAATGGAGTGTCCTTTCCAAGAGTCTGGCAAAAATCTCAGGAAAGGTTCTAATTGGCCTGTTGGTTCACGTGGCCAGACGTGTGCCAATTCCTGCGACCAGGAGATTGGAGCACCCTGGTGGCCATCCCAGGAAGCATGCCAGTACCTGTGGCTCGGGACATGTGGCTGTGTGCTTTTCAGCCTCTCTGGCCAAGGAGGAACAATTCATGAGGAAAACATGCTGTTGAACAGATGAAGTGTCTGAAATGACCACTACAGTAAAATTTTAAACACTCTTGAAAATTAGTGTCCTACTACTTTCAACATCCAGACAGGACAGAGGCAATGTGCATGTTCCGAGACTGTTTCCAAGGAGGCACGTGCCTGGGAAAGTTCTGCAGGCCCTGCCCACACGCTGAGTGGCAGTTTGCTTTGCCAGTTCGGTCTGTCACAGACGTAATGTGCTTCTCATCGCTCCTTGGTTTACACACCTTCATTTCTAATTGGCCACCAATATTTTCCAAATGCCTTCACCTTCTCTCACAGCATGAGAGGTAGATTTACCCACATATTCTCACAGGGAGATTTTTTAAAATCCCAGAACACCTAATTGCACTGCTGAAAACCTTAGGCTGCCAAATGGTTACAACAAAGATGAAGAGGGGAGAAAGAAATATATTCTCTGGCTGCCCTCACCCAGGGGCCAAACATAAGCGAGTAGGTAAAATGTGCCGTAGGTGTTTGCCTTTTTCTTGGTTCCCCGTTCTCTGAGCCCAGGGAGCCCTAGCTTTTCAAGATTGCCCTCACTTTCCAAAACACAGGTTCTGGGCTGCTACTGAAACCAAAGTTCCTTAAGAAAGAAGAGAGTAAGAACACAAAGGTAGCATTCTGTCATTTATTTAAAATTATAAAGGGACCTCATCAATAACAATAAGGGATCATTAAAACCCTGAAAAATTATACTTGTTCTCTGTTGTTCCCTAGATAATTTATCACCACATCATCAACCAGCCCGAATGTGGCCACAATGCATAAGGAACAGTCTGTCCCTCCAGTGTTAACTTGGCTCCTGCTGCCCCATTTCCACCCCCAATAGTCTCCCCGCTCCCTACTCCCTGCTCCCTAAATGGGCATTTTGGTGCTAATCACCATGGTTTAGTATTTCTCTCAAAAAACCTAAACCCTTCTCTAACTAGCAAAACTTGGTACCTTCCATGGTCTTTAAGTGACAGTGTCTCACATAGGAGAGACCATATGACTTTGTGTCTTAGGAAGGACAGATCGTCCCAACACAGCCTTGGGGAATACACCAAGAAGCCCTTCCTGACTTTTGGATGACATGTCTCGCTCCGAGACTGTGCTATTTTTGGACATTGAAATTACAGTGTTGCATGCCAGGCTCTTTCTAACAGCAAGTTAATTTAGTGGTACAGGCTGCTGAGCTCCTATTTCACCCAACTGGCTAGTTGCTTAAAGACAAGCCTGGGCCTTTCTCCCCTCCAGGATGGCCTCCTAAGTGCAGCCTGTTAAAATGACACAATGCCAATATTTTCACAGAGAAACAGCTTCAGCAGTTGAAGCAAACAGCAAGGTTATCACCAACAAACTGGCCAATATAGGCCCCTTCTGATGTCGTTTTTCTTTTTTTAAATCACGCAGTGTTTACACACAGATGAGGGCATTTTAATGTAACCAGAGATGTACGGGGGGAGGGGTGTGCGGACACAGCACATGATGCAAGTGTAGTAACAAATGTAAAATGATAAATTAGCAAGCAACTATTTAATTATTACTGTGACTAATTCCTGTAGATGGTGCCATAGCTAATGAACCTGAACTTGTCCTGGTTGACTGCAGTGCTCCATTGAAACATTTCCATTTGGTTTGTTTGCTGCTTGCGCAGCTCAGTGAAGTAGATAGCATCTGCTTAATGAGCTCCCACTTCATTACAGAGCCGGACTGCTTACTGAGTCATTCTCCTTAAGCATGCAGGCTGTGTACTCTACCGTTGTTTTAAAGCAAATACTAATTTATGATTACCTGTCACATTAGGCCATTGAAAATTGTACTCACACTGGCTCACATGAGCAGAATGCTAATGAGCTGATTATGAACCACAGTGGTGTCCCTTGCTTATAATCTGTGGACATAAATTCAGATCCCACTACAATATGGGCTCCGGAACAATGGATGCTGTTTGAGAGGAGGGAGAGGGAAGAGAAAGGGGGTGGTGAAATCATCACATGCAAACGCACAGACTCTCTCAAAGGCCAACAAACTCAGCGATGACCTAATTCAATGTGCACCGATCGTCAGAAACTCCCGTTACATGGTGTCATGTACAGAGGAGGATGAATGGGTCTCCTGCTATTCACTCCTCACCACGGTCATTATCTAATTGAAGTCTGATGCCCAAGCAAGGCACATCCTGACACGGCGACTGCAAGCCTCTGTTGTATGGAATGCACCTTATGGATGTGTCCTAAAATGCTACTTGCAGAGAAAATCCCAATCAGTAACACCTTCCCAAAATGTCGCTTTTCATCTTCAAACCTAATATATACCTGCAAGATTTAAGCACAATGCTCTTTTACCAGCCTCCCCCCACCTTCGCCACCGCCACTAACTCCCCCCATTACAAGCATGCCATTTGCACTTTAAAATATAATTTAAGCAAAATGTCTCATTACATCTGTCTTTTTGGTCTATCACCTATAATTCCCCCTATAAATTAAAACTATGGGAAGATGTGACTTTGCCTCTTTATTGGATCGTCTGCTCAGTTTTGGCAGTCCTGACTTCATCCTGCCTGGGGAGTGGGGGGCTCTGTGGTTTGCTTCAGTCCACTGCCTCGGCCCAGGGAGGGCTACAAGCACCAGTTCCTCAGACAGTGCGCACCAGTCACACCCTTGGCTTACGAATACTGCGTGAGACCTCACACGCGAAGGTTATCGCAAAGACACAGGTGCCCAAAAAGCACGCATAATTGCAGTCGCATGTAGAACACCTTGATACAGCTGCCATGGGCAGGATCTATGTGATTTCTGCAAAGATGAGAAAACCTGACTCAGTTAGCCGTGCACCACAAACAAGAACACAAGCTGATCATGTTCTGCATCTCTACCCCTCCAGACTCACTCTTTTCTCTTCTTCCTCCTCCTCATTCTTTTGAAGACCACCTGTTTACAGACTTCAGCTTCCCTTCTAAAAGAATGTTTCACATTTTTTTCTCATTTTTCTGTGCTTAGCTACCCAGGACTGACAGCTAGATTAATGGAACAGAAGAAGAGAGAGAATAAAAAACAATGCTAACCTGTGATGTGGTTAAAAGAGAAAATGGGTGACAAGTGTGAATGATTATGTATACTAATACGTTTTATTTTTTAATCCTTATCTGAGGATATTGTTTATTATTGACTTTAGAGAGAGGGGAAAGGATAGGGGGAGAGAGAGAAACATCCATCGGTTGCCTCCTGTATGCACCCCAACGAGGAATCAAACCCGCAACCTAGATACTGTCCTGACCAGGAATCAAACCCACGAACTTTTAGCATACAGGATGATGCTCCAACCAACTGAGCCACCCATCCAGGGCTTGTTACACATTTTAAAGAAACTCCTAACAAAACACGATAAATTTGTATCACATACTAATCTATAGCAGTTCTGTATAACATTTCTCTAAATCGGATGGGAGTTTGTGCCTCCTGTCTTCTCCGCTGCAGGGAATGGTGGCCCCACATAGATGTGCAGCCCCGCTGGGCACCAGCACGGTCCAGCCCGGGTGCAACCCTGTGCCTCTGGGCTCTGCCACGTGTGCTTGGTTTCTTTTAGGTCTACTATGCTGTAATTCCACCTCCTTAGCAAAGATTAAAGGAGCCCTAATCAGCATGGTGTCTAAGACTATTAAATTGTTAATATTAATTTTGACTACATTTCTGGTTTACTGTAATAAGATGAAAACTGTTCTTAAAAATTAACAATTTTCTTCAATGCACAAATGAAGTAATGTGGCTTCTCGTTTCAACTAATGCCTAGGTACACCATGGTAACCTCAACCTACTATCTCTTAAAAGGAACCAGCGTTCATTCATCCTTGTGATGTACCCATCTGACTCTCACTAATCACAAATTATAAATTATCAGCCAAATTTATATAGTTTTTTTAATGGAGCTCAAAGAATCTAGAAACCAAGTTCATTTTAATGTCCTGATACTCCTACAACACAAAAGATTTGGGATTATTTAAAAGAATATTTTTTTCATAGTACCTATGTTTAAACTGCAGAAAAATGGAAGCAAATTAGTTAATTACTGTCTCCAGCTATCTGGGTGTTAACACATCCTTTCCTCACCTATAATGAACTCCCAATGCCAGCCATGATGGGTGAGGTGTGAGCAGGGGTGTGGGTTTTTCTGCACAAGCAAATTGCTATTCCTGATTTACGTAGGGAAAAAAGATTGAGTGCCTATTTACACACTGGATAATCCAATTTGCTTATTTTGCAAAACAGTGCCTTTCGCCTTATTGGCAGTATTAAGCATTGTGTGGATTCTCGACTAGGGTGAAAAAGGAAAAACAGTAGATACAAAGCCACACAGTGACTGCGTTCAGTTCAGTCCGTAAAGCAGAGTTCACTTACAAAGAAGGAACAGAGGCAACATTTGGAGGAACACTTGGTTTTATGTTTATAAAACCTATATCCACTAGGCACCTGCAATGAAGACTAATGGGGAGGAGAAATCTCACTGAGTAGTTAAAAATAAATAAATAAGCAAATAAATAAATAAAGGTTTTTTTGTAAGGTTTCATTTGGGATCTCTTTAGAGACTTACCAAATAGAATCTTGCATGTTTGCCCAATTCTCAAACACTCATTCTGTGGAGGCCAGAATAGTAGCTTACAGCTGTTAAATATTCTTTCATGAGATGAGTCAGATACTATATACATAGATTTGTGGAGACTGATGAAGCCTAGTAATAGATGTGTCTCTAAATCAATAACCCACAGTACTTCAAAATAGCTGAGCAATACCAGTTGGAAAAGACGGATGTGAGTGGGGAAGCAGCAGGGCTCGGTTAGAGTTGGGGGTCCGGGGAGGTTTCTAACCAGATTTTGTTTCCAGAGCTAATCAGAGAGGTACCATGCAAAATCCCTCTCTAGGCATTACACCCCTGGTTTCACGCTGCAGTGGGCTGGGAACAGAGAATTGCACCTATTAAAAATGTGTTTTTCAGAGAAAGGAGAACCTGAATTGGCAAAGTCAGAACTCTCTGTGTAGGCAGTGACCCTGCTCTTGGGGAGTCATCTCCATACCAGCCAAATCAGCTGCAAAGACAAGAAGAGAAAATGGGGTGTGGAAAGACAAAAGTGACCAGCACCTCTGCTCCCAGATCTGCACAGCGACGGCAGCACTGTAACCTTCCTGGCCATCACAGGGTCCTGTGAATAAAGAAAGTGACAAGCAAAACTAATTTGAGGCAGCAGTTGATGAACATCCGCTCATGGATTGTAAAAGCCACCACCAAATGTTTCCTTTCCCAAGGATCTCAGAACAAGCCAGGGTCCAATGCAGTCTCCTCATTAATGAGGGGCATTAAATCCAGTCCCAGAATATATGTGTATATACTCTCACATACATACACACGCATGCACACCCATTGTAAAATGAGCACCATCTGAACTCTGACATTTTATATTCTTTCTGGATATATTATTGTATAACGCACTCACACACATGTTAAAATGCCAAATTTGAGAGTCCATTCAATCTTATTCTGTGATACCACACTTCCCGGGAACAAAGCTTTCAGAATGTGATGGTCAGACATGGTCATTAGAAATTCCTACCAAAGCAGGTGTAGAAGAAATACCTAGCCACGAGTGCAGTGGAAGGTTGCAGAAGAGGTCACAGGGCCTTAAAACAGCCTCACTCTCTTGAAACCCTCCACCCCATCCTCACTGTGTGCTTTGAAAACAATTCTTCTGGTCAGCAGCATCTCAGTTTTGCTGACTTTCAAGGCAAAAGACAAACATTTGCAGACACAGCCCTTTCTCTTTCTGTTAGTCCATATAGCTCCTGCTTCATACCCGGGAGGGTGTCCCCAGTGGTGGGACTGACAGTGACCTCCATGGCCTGGCCCTAGCAGAGCCCCTGGGGTCAGCAGGGGTGCTTTTCCAAGATGATGACCCTCTGTCTGCCCTGTCAACCTTTGTCTTGACTTTTCTCTGACTGTTATTGGAGCTGTAGCAACACCGACAGAGAGAGTTCAGATGAGAAAAATAACCGGAGTTGTCAGGAAGGAAAGAGAGAGTAAGAGAGAGGGGGGGAGAAGCTGCTTTTATTTGAAGTGTTCACACATGCTGAAGTAATGATCCTGGCAACATGCTAGCAAAACATTAGAAACACTTTAGTAAGCAAATAATTTAATTACAGCCTTCTCTGAGGCCGTTTATATTGCTTGACCCCTGACCTTGTATATTGCTGTATCCTAACTCAGCCTGGGAGTCACGCTTCCTATTCTTGTCACAGAATCTCTCCATCTTGTACCATTTAATATAGTGTGCTCCAGGTGTTCTGTGGTGAATGAATAGTTATATTACTACCTGTCAGACACAATCACACTCTATTCATCATTCTCGGCTGGCTGCATGAAGCCCAGCTTCCAGCAGGCTCCCTCTCTATTTCCTTGTTCAAACGTCTGCGGTGCTTTTGGCCCATCTGTCAAGGCTGTCATTTAGAGGGAAAACAGTATCAGCGCTTTAAATATATGGAGTTCTCTATTGAAACAGTGCTGTGATTGAACTGTCAGCATTCTCAGTATCACAGACAGTAATTCATGACTGGTCAGGGCTCCGCTGAGGTTGCTATTACTATGGTGACCCTGCAGGGTCACACTGAGGGTTTTTGCTTTACAGTTTGGTCTATAAATAGTGCAATTAACCTTTCAAGAATTACAAAATGCTCTTGAGTTCTCTTTACATTTTCTTCATGCTTGCAGGATTTAGAGCGATGGGGAGAAGATGAAAAACCCTGCAAAACTGCTAAAATGCAGGCCATATGAATAGAAACATATATATACATGTATATATGTATATATATATATACATGTATATATATACACACATATATATAGTTTTGAGAGCAAGGATTTAAAATGCATGAATGTGGTTTAAGCCACCGTTTGCTGTTTTGAAGCAAGATAACATATGCTGAGATGTCTGCTGAAATTAAAAGGTTTCTGAGTCTGAAGTAAAATATGATGGATGTGAATGA
The DNA here is from genome assembly GCA_028533065.1 of Trachops cirrhosus. NCBI lineage: Eukaryota > Metazoa > Chordata > Mammalia > Chiroptera > Phyllostomidae > Trachops > Trachops cirrhosus. Next base: position 114,182,829 of record CM052540.1, read on the forward strand.
AAGGACTTCTGTTCATCCTTATGGAAAGGAAGTGAAGATTCTCAGTCCTCCAAATTACTACCTTTCAAAAATAGAGTGTTTCTCACTGTTTCCAGCCCCAGTGTCTCAAGCAAAACACCTGCAACCCCAGCTAAACCCTCTCAGCAGCCAAATGCTGTTTCTAATCTTAGAACACAATCCCCAGAGAAAGAAAATTTGGGATGCTGATCAGGCAGGCTTCTGATGACTCCCTTGAATTTGAAAGCCTCAAATCACTGCAAGAGGTTTCTCTCCTTTATTCTTCAGGAAATCAAGGCACTTCCTAAAGGAAGCACAGAAAGTCAGTGCAGAGCCCAAAATACAAACCCAAACCCCACAGCTCAGCTTTCTGCAAATCCTAGTGAATCAGGCAACTGCCCCCCTTCCTCCATGGAAACCCTAATAGTGAGAGATCCCCTTTCAGTATCTCTCTATAGACAGTTACATTCCAAGTAATTCAGACTAGTCGCTTGGACCTGTTCCTGCATTACTGTGCTACTTTTTGTTCCTTTCGGTTTCTGCAGCCGGGGGATGTCCCCTAACACTAGAGTACAGGCACACGGTGCTAGGCTGTTGCATCTCAGATGAATGTTTGGTATGCTTTCTCTTTTACAGGATCGTTTAATGACTGCATGCATTATGCCAGTTATTCCCACAGCTAGTACAGCACAAAGAGATTTTTTTTTTACCAAGTTGTTCAAAGGACAAAGCCAACAAGCATTTTTAATTTGTGATGCCAAGATTATGTGACTAAAAATAACCATTGATTTCTGTTACCAGATTTCCCTTGCTTCAAAGGTAATTTTACCCAGTTTCTTTCTCTAAGGGAAGGAGAAAGATGCTATTTCTGTGTGTGTAGGTCAGCAAAGGAAAGCCACAGACTTAGTAATGGTCCTTTATGACACATAATTATGTTGACCTTCCCCTAGAAGCAAAACAACCCATCATTCTCTTAAACATCCTCATCACCAAGGAAGCAGGGCTGAGGCAAGATTGCAGTTAGCTTGAAGGCTTGCAGGAGGCAGAAAAAAGAGTAAAGAGGTACAAACCTCCCCCTTAGAGCTATTTTCTGGGAATGCTTCTCACCCCAGTCCATGGTTATGCAGAAGTAAAAGCCTTCGCTTCTTACAGTCACTGAACCAGGATAATTAAGAGGCAATCTCTCCCAGTTAGGGTGCACTTTCGTTTTCGGAGACAATCATAAAAAGGTAGAGAAAGGTGTTGTCATTGTTGTTATCTTTTGTGACTGCTTCCTCCTCTTCCTGTCCTCAGTTGGAAAGCAAAAAGCCTTTGCTTATTATGGAGGCAGAATAAGTGCTAGTCTCATCCCATTAACTGTCATATTACCAGGCTCCGTGCCATCCCATTTGAGTTTCACTGAGCATTCAGAACTGCTTAATTATGTACAGTAAAGACAGTCTGCCGAGACTTTCCTTCTTGATTAATATGGGAGGGGGAGGGGAGGTTAAGGGTCACCTCCGAAGCTCCCTTGTGCCTTGCTCAGAACTAACTCAGTGTGACAAAGGCTTTTGTGAGTTAAAAAATAAATTAAAGCGCATTTGGAAAGAAAGATGCTGGCATCAAGGGATAAGACTACTTTTGATTCCGCAGGCTAACAACAGATATTCCCCCCTCTGTGTTGGCATTAAACTGTATAGTGCATTCCTTATAAATTATACCACCCCGTGTTAATTATAGTGTGCTGACAGTGCTTGTCATTACTAAGCCTGCTACAGGCTTTGTGTGCTCGGATTTTAATAGCTGTTTGTTCTGAGGAATGTGGCAGAGCTGCATAAGTGGCTGAGCTGGGTCATTGCTAACATCCCTTTCTCCAGTCTCTCACACGGGTTCTATTTTTACAACCCTAATCCCTCCTCTCCGCTCACTGGATGTCCCCTCCCCCCAGGAAAGCAGATGTATAGGTTACAGTCTAGAAATGCCAATGCATTCATTCAGACACAATAAACTGAGGTTTATATTGTGCTACACTCATTGTCAGCCTTTCAAAGCCTCTTGCTGAAATACTCTTTTCTCCTTTCTCCAACCTCCGTATAAAAACATGACTGCCCTCATCTAATGGGATTTTCTGAGGTTCCTTCCCCAAGCTCTAATTTGGCACTCTCCTCTGAGGCAGAAGGCTCTATTAGTGATTGTGTTTACGTTCATGGCAATAGCCTGTGATGGAAGAGGCTACAAATGTGGAAACGAAGTCAAGTCCCAGGCTTCTCCTCTTCCTCACCCCATTGTTCTATATTTTAGGTAGTTATTCCTATAATCATCAGTAACTGCAAACACAAAAATTATTCTTTCATCTTTAAAAAACAGCACTTAATGAGCACCTACTATGTTCTAGGGGAAAAGGCTGGATTTTGGAGAAGGAAAGATGAATAAAACATAGCCCCTGGCTCGAAGGGCCTTAGAGCCCAGTAGGGGAGCAGATGTGTAGATAAATCATTACCATTCATGTGATGGGTAATAAGAGAGGTGAAAACAGAATTTCTCGCAGCCTCCCAGCCTATGGGTACAGATGTGGGCACATTAACAGTCATAATTTGAATTTCTCTGCTTTCTATACTCACAGATTTCTGGGTGTCCCCAGACAGGGCCTCATGTGTGCCCATGAATAATTCTGATCCCGCTGGCACTCAAGCTGTTGTATCAGGCATCATGGCACCAAATGATCCCAGTTATTGTCCTGTTCTGTCTTTTGAGTTGTCCCCTATCGGAGGGTTCTCAACAAAGTGGCATTTAGGCCGCACCTCTCACGGTCTCTAGTAAAATAGCCCACACAGCTCTCTAGAGGAGACAGCAAAGAATCCATGAGGGCTGGGCTAGGAGACGGACCCCACTGGAAAATGCCATGCTGCCCTCAGATTTGTCCTCACCGCCACCAAGTTCCCTGTGCCAGACTCCTTCCTCTCTCAGACTGAATGTTCACACCGCGCCCTTTTGTTTTCCCATCGTGAGGCTCTTGCTGGACCCACGCCACAGTGTGTAGGGAATTCCAGACATGTCTGTGTGTCCCTCACACCCACGCTTCGACAGAGGTTTGTACAAGACGTCTTGGCACACTCAGGCATTCACCATACACACACACACAACACTTTCAAGCATGCAAAATGAACTGTAGCAAAAGAGGCCGAAATGGCTATTGTTATCTATAAAAATTAGTTTTATAGTAAATATGATGAAACAACCAATTAACTGCTATGGACTTAAAAAGATGAAACCTATCCTCTTTCCACTTACCCAAACAAAAAGGCCAGCACAATGTAAAGAAAAAGACTTCTGAAGTGAAACCAACTCAACTGGACGTTCACTTTCTCAAAGTAAAGCAGAGTTGCATCACATGTCCCTTACATTTTGCAGACTTTTGACCCCAACCCCATGAGTTGAGATACCATTATCTCATTTTATCCTCATCATTATGGGAAAAAAAGATTACTAGGATTACAGAAGCCTACTATTAAAACAAAATGAAGTAAACTCTACAGAAAGCATACAGCCCTTCAAATCACCCCACAAGGGACTTGAAAGGTATTTCGATGCTTGCCATCTATAAGTGGGATGTTTTGAACATCCAAACATCACCATGAAGAATTTCTATTTGTTCTTCCTTCATTCTAGCTCATTCTATGCACACTGCAACTTCAGTATGCATAAGTGTTATTATTGGGTTGGCCAAAATGTCTGTTTAGTTTTTTTCCATACAATAAAAGACACACTTTTTCATTTTTACCAATAACTTAATTGATTTGGATATTTTGAGTACATCAGCTATCTCCTGCTATTGGCTTCTAGTAGGTAGAAGCCAGGGGTGCTGTTAAACATCTTCCAATGCATAAGGCAGCCCTACAGCAAAGAATTATTTGGCCAAAACATCAATAGTACCAAGAAACTTTGCAAACCACTTTTGACACTTCCGACCAGTCACAGCACCTTCTCCATACACAAATCTTTTTTGCATTTTAGTTGTGTTTTTACTTTTCTTGAACTAATAAAGCATAATATGCTGAGTATGTTGCATATTTTCTTCCATCTTCAATATTAAAATGGCTGTACAAAAATTCACCAATTTTGGTAAGTTTTTTTATGCACGCTGATATGACAGCTGTCACAATACAATCTAATAAAATTGTTTCAAATGAAGTTACAGACAACTAAGCACTACTAGAGCCATTGCATGGAAAAAACATAATGGACTTTTATGAGGACAAAACTGTACATCGTGCATTTATGAGTGACTTCAACACTTTCCAGGGTAGGTTTATAATTCATGATTTCTGCTTTATCTTGTTGACATTTAGAACTTGATCCCAATCTAAGCCACAGTTCTGCTATAAACCACGCTGTGCATGTGTGCATGTGTGTATACAATCATCTATCAATTCAGGACACAGATGTATGAGTGCACATTGAGAGCCTTCACTGAAAGACAGAGACCACACAGCACACGTTAGGGAATGCTGCAGTCAACATGAGTTACACAGACTGACTTCTTTCTTGCCTTCTTGTGGAAAATAGGCACATTTGACCCTCATCAGATCCTTTTCTTCCAAGACTTATTTTGCATCAGCAGTGCAGACACCTTCTTGATCTCTTTGTTTTTAATGCTGTTTATGTGGATAATGGTAAATATATGCATCTTTGCCATTCATATATGATAGAAATAGTATATAAACATGAGAAATAAAGGAGAGAAATTTTTCCCAGTGGATAAAGAATTTTGTAGTCTCACTTTTTACTCCCTAAAATCACTTGGAGAACTTGGGGCCACTTGCTAGTTAAAAGATATTTAAAATAAAACTTTCTTTCATGATTTTCCCTATAATGTTATTGCCCTTGCCAACCTCAAACAACTAAAGCAAATTTGACTAAAATATCTTCCCATACGAGGATTTTGTTTTTGAAGATCAAGATCAGTTTTCAAAGACCCATTCTTGGTAAGACCTATTTTTGAAATGCAAACATACGCACATAGGTGTGCAGCTTTCTGGCTTAGCCTTTGTGGTCCCGACACGTCCCTCGGCCATCATCACCACCCCAAGCACCAACGACAAATATTCCTGGGCCATTTAGAAGGGCTCATTTGTATCCTGTTTGGCACACTGAGGACCACCGAGCTAGAACAGCACTTTCTTTCATTCCTAGACCTTTGCAAAACTGCTCTGGGAACCGCAGAGCCCATATTTCACATAACCTCATTCACATCTCTTCAGCAAGCTCACCGCACTCAACCTCACATACAGAGCGAGAAGTGCCTGGAGGCCCCTCTGCCAGATCCACCTGCGAGGACTCATCCCTCTGTACTGAACTGCTGTTTCTGTCGGGGAGTCTGAACACAGCTGGAGGGCAAACTCTGACCTCCAGGTGTCAGCATTATTACCACCTGGACTGCTGCAAGCAGCTGCAGACAGACAATTACCTGGGCATGACGGCCCGGCAGTCACGGCTCTGGGGGAAGGATACCTGAATGAAACAGGGCTTTTCCTCCTCACAAAGACTCAGTGAGGGTGTTTTACTTTCTCAGTGAAAACTGGGGACTGGAATTAGTGGCTTGGGAACAGGACCCAAAGTGTGCCACAGTGATGCGATACTTTTGGCATGGTGTCCACAATACCACAAGGCATAAGGAGAAAGTGCCGGGGTGCTTGCTGAACCTTTCTGCTCCCCTCCCACATTTCCGAGGCTAGACCTTCCCAGTCCTGGAGCCTGCACTGCTCCACACTGGGCCTTTGCAAACTACGGCTCAGAATTCCTGATAAGTTTATCTGCATCCAAATGGCCAACTCCGTGACTGAAATATGACAGTGATTTCAATCATTTCTTTTGCTCCTCCCAGGAGAAAACTCTGCATTCAAACTAAGTATTTTATTTTTATATAATCAACTAGCTTGTCTGATAAGCACAGCCAAATGTCACACTTTTGAGCTTCAAACTGCTTTTAGCTCAACCAAGAGTAAATGAGTTTTCACGTGTCATAAAGAAAGGAACAGTTACATACAGTAAAAACAAGTAAACAAAGCATCCACTAAAATATATGATTTCAAAGCATAACTGTTTTTTAGAATGTTTTGCTTTTTCAATGTATGCAAAAATATTCCACTATTAAAACAGCAAAGAAAAAAAAGAAAAAGGAAATCCTAACATTAAAAACAAGCAGCAATTTGCAATATATTTTTTTATTGTAAATATTTCTCCAAAGCTGAATCCATGATAATTTGGGTTTGTTCCAGAGTGGGGTTGTGATGTTGGACAACCTCCAATTTTTATTTTGTGGTCATGATTTTGAACCCGTTAGCAGGCGCCATGGAACTTTAAACCTGTTTTGTGTCGCTGCTTGGTCTGGGGCACTCACCTGTGAAGGTACCCAGCAAGCCCACACTTAGAGAATGCACTCAGCCAGGCCCAAGCATAATTTGTGACACGTGCCCTGAATGCAGGCAAGTGTGGCCACTGAGATAATACCAGGCAAAACTAACACCTCACCCGCTTTTAGTTGAGATATTATTGCCATATAACATTACATTAGTTTCAGGTAAAGAACATAAGTCCCTTTTAATAGAAATAATGCAAGCTAGGGAGGGACAACTAAGAACTGCATACTTGCTGGGCCATCTTGCTAGGACTTGCTAGGACTGTTTATGCCATCTCCTTGGAAAGAACAACTTCCCAAAAGACAAACCAGACAGGCTTTCCCTCACTCACTGCCCCTAGAGCAGGCTTTTCTGTCAGGGAGGCAGGAAAGGAGAACAGGCATATCTAGTGTGGAAAGGTTCCCCTGGTCATTCTACCTCCTTCTCTCCCAAGCAGGGTCCATGAGTTGTTGGACCATAAGGGTAAACTACTTAAGACTGTTGGTGAGAATGAAGTTTAAAAGATGAATTGTGGAATTCAAGCTATGACAGACAAGAGAGAAAATGGAATCATAAAGGGTTATAAACTCAGAGACTAGGGGAAGATCACATTTGGGGAGATCTTGAGAAATATGGAGAACAAACAATGGAAAAGTAGGAAGAGATTCTTACTTGATCTGCTCGCTGGGTGGATTGGGTGTACCTCTCTCTATAGTTTTATTTTTCTAACTTTACAATAGTAAAGCAGAGACATGTATTTTGCTGTTATGAAACTTACAAGGGGAAGAAAAGGTAAGCGAGGGTCAGATCTAATGTTTCTAAGATAGTAGTTTCAAGAGAATTCTTTTCTTGCTACTTAGTTCTGCAAAAACCCCTTGGAGGATGGTGTAAAAATGAAACTTACAAGATGAAATACAGAGCATCCAGTTAAATGTGAATTTCAGATCTTTAAAAATTTTTTACAATAAGTATGCCCTATACAATATTTAATACTTAATTATATTAAAAATCATTTGTGGTTTACATGAAGTTCACATTTAATTGGACATCCTGTCCTTGTGTTTGCTAAATTGGGAAATAAGTTGGGAAAATATATCTTGAATGTAGCAACTAGCACAGACCATTAATTGGTGAGATTTGCCTATGACTCTAAATGAGAAGTTGTTCCCCAAGTAATTTACATCCGTCTGTTGGTCAGTCAAGTTCATGAGTGACCGATCAAACTCCTCTTTCTTAAAAATAACCCAAGTGTCAAGAGTCATTTCCACTCTGGTCTAGGCTGACTAAACCCTTAGTCAAAACTCCCTCCAATGCAATGAACAACAAGGCACTAACATGATCTGTTAACGTGATCTGCGGCTCTTTGATAGTGAATTTGCTGCCAGAAAATTTCTAAAAACTTCCGTTATTTTTGTCATGTTGCTGGAACATGCTCTGCCTGGTTTCTCTACTGCCATGACTTGTAATTTTTTAAATTATGTCCTAATATGCACATATAATGAACTCATTAAAAAGAAAAATATGATTTTTGTACCAACTGGCAATAAATGGAGTATAATATTATTTTAAAGTAATGTTTACCAAAGTTGGGGAATTTTAGTCCATTAAGACATACATAAAACAAAAGCCCTCATACAGATATTAGCTGAGGTGGGCTTCACAGGAAAACAATTAGTAAAATCTCAACTCATGAAATATACGTGCCTCTAGCTCAGTGACCACACCAGTGATTCTCAACCCTTAATGCATGTTAGAGTTGCCTAGGGACTTTTAGAAAGAATGGCAATGCTTGAACCACAGATTCATTAAATCCAGATCCCCTCAGGTGCTCCTAGTGTTCAGCCAGAGTCGAGAACCACAGCCCTTTATAATATATAAATGCATAATTATTTAATATGCACTTGAGTGAGGTTAGACATCCAAAACTGATTATAGCTACCAACCACATTATGAGATATTGTTTTTAAATTTCTATTTATTATGTATGTACTGATCAAGTGAGGAAATCTAAACTGGAAAATGTTATATTTTAAAGTCTATTTTTTGTTTCTTCATAATCTATATTATGCTGTGCTTTTAAAAAGGTTTTTAATTCAAAAGCTTATAAATTTTGAGCCGTTTTAAATCCCATCTATCAAGACTGCTCAAGGCTCACCATTCTCCGACTATTTACCAAATTAAACCCTAACGATATTATACCATTTTTAGGAATGAACAATCTTTTAATATCAGCACAGGTGAACTGTCAGAGTAGTGTTGTTGCTGTCGTCATTGCAGTTTTAAGTTCAGTCCCTTCTTTTTTATGCATAAGGAACATTTGCTCTCCCTCAGGCAGTGCTTCTGAGAGTGTGCTCCTGGTCCGGCAGTATGACCCTCGCCTGGGACAGATTCTTGGTCTGGATCCAGGCCTAACATATGGCAAACTCTGAGGCCTGGAAGTCTGTGCTTTAATAAGCCCCCTGGGTGTTTTTAACATACACTGAAGTTTGAGAATGTCCATCCCCGTGTTTGTACGACCTGCCTCTTTTTTTCCTTTGGCAGTTTTTCACTGTGTCTCCCTCACTACCAGAAACGCTCCATTCAATGCTGAGGGCCTGGAGGCAAGGAAGACAGTGTCTGACCCCAGGCTCCTCCAGCTCTGAGTTGAAGCGCATGAAGAAGCAGCCTCTGGGAACAGTGAGACTTGTCTAAACACTCCAATCCCACATCCACACTCAACCTCAGTAAGAGCAGGCATTCCTGCTCAAACTCACACTGAACCAATTTGTTGTCTTTTTTAAAACTAAGAATATCTATCTCTACCCCTATAATGCAAAATTTTCAAAAGCAAGGATAGCAATATGTTGGCTGTCCCAGTAAACGTTGGCTGAATGAATGAATTGCAAATCAGTAGTCAAAGATACTTTTGGGTGATAACTGTAGATCTTAACATGATCAACAGTCATATGCAAGTGTTATCCTGCCTCGTTTCAGTCTTTACACAGAAAAATATATCAGATATCAGAAGGAATCAGAAGTGTAATGATTTTCAATACATTTATAATTTGTAATTCCTACTTCTTTGCAAGATTCCTAAATATGGTTCTATGTCAATTTAGCAATGTTTACATTCAAAATTAGGTTTTAAAACTAATAAAATATATAATTTCAAAAGTGAAATATGGTCTTTTCTTGAGAGGTAAAGACTTCCAAATGTTAATATTTGTCCCAAGAATGATAAAGACGATTCTTAAAGAAAATACCTCTCAACCATATGTTCAATCATATCATGTGAAATTAATTTTCTTCCACAACAGAATGAAGTTTCACAAGTTTGATATGCTTGATACTGAACTGTCATTGTCTTGAATATACTGAAGAATATTTATACTCCTTTTCATAGAGGATAAGAAAAATAACCACTCTGAAAAAGGGAAATAGGTTAAAAAGGAGCAAAAGGGATTTCCATAAAGACAGGAGAGGACTGATTCAAACTCAAAGGGAAACTATAGACTACCCCCTGTTACCTTGTTTGACTTTGGATCCTTTTCTGAACTCTGAAACAAGAAGTGGAGCCCAAGTAAAGTGGTCTGAGAGTCTTCAGTGCTAGAACACGTTCAAGTTCTGGCCATACCAGACATTCATTCGAGACAACAAAAGGTCATATGTTAGTAATAATGACCACATTCTACAGTAGGAGCCATTTGTGATTAAGAGCAAAGCCAAAATGGACCCACACAAGCAAATCAAAAAACCAAACATGCCCAGATCAAGAGGATCTGGTAGGACTGTGATTGCCCACATGAACAAAACTCAGCATCAATGTATGATTATAATTTCCAGCATATGATAAAAAAACTATCAGACATAAAGAGAAAGGAAAATATGGCCAACACTTAAATAGTCAATAGAGAACTTCTAGTTTCCAGTCTAGCATGTAAGGAACTTAAGAGTTTCTATCCTAACAATCAGTAAAAAGCTGAACAAACTGAATAATCACCTCTTATTACATCCATCCTAGAAGCAAAGTCACAAGGCAAACCCCTGTCCCAAAAGTTGGACAGGCAAACAGGTGGATACATAGAATCAACCACTTGCTGGAGCAGAAACCTCTGTGGGAACCAGGGCTGGGACAGAAAAAACTGAACTGTAATAGATGAATGGCCAGAGGCTCAGTATAGACAAGTCTGGGGGTTAAAAGCTTAAGGGGTGTTCCTATACTTTTGTGAGTTTTATCTTCTGAAGCCCTACTAGGTTTTCATGGTAAATATATCTTCTTCTGTCATTTTCTTCTTTATTTTTGTTGTTGACACTATTACAGATGCCCCCATTTTCTCCCCCTCTCCACCCAGCCCGCACCCCCTGTCCCTCTGGCCATCATCATACTGTTGTCTGTGTCTACGAGTTATGCATATATGTTCTTTGGCTAGAAAAATCCTCAGGCTTCTGGCAGAGGAAGGGGAAAGAGACCATTTTGAAATTTGCCAGAGCATTCTGTAATTCTTAATAAGACATGACCTCAAGAGAAACTAGCCAAAGAACATATATGCATAACCCATGAACACACACAACAGTGTGGTGACGCCCAGTGTCCGGGGAGGGAGGCTGGATAGAGGGGGGCAAAGAGTACAGAGAGGGGATAGAGATGTATATAATAATGTCAACAATAAAAATGAAATTAAAAAAGAAAGAACACTGACCAGTGTGGCTCAGTTGGTTGGGTGTCTTCCTGCAAAGTGGAAAAAGGTCACTGGCTTGATTCCACGAACAAGAGGTGACCAATCGAAGTTTCTCTCTCACATTGATACTTCTCTCCCTTACTTTCTTCCTCCCTTCCCCTCTCTCTAAAAATAAAGAAATGAAATATTTTTAAAAAGAAGAAGAAGAGGCCATGTTACCAGCGTGTAACCTGCTGGGGCTTTATCACAGCCCGACTAGCATGGGGGTAAGTAAATATTCAACTCCAGCCATTTCTAGCCTTCTACATGAGGTAAGGGAAACACCCAACTCAAACCTTCCAGCCTTTTACATAGGGGAAGGGAAACACCAAGCTCCAGCATCCTCTAGTCATTTGGTCCTCCATAAGGCTGAGAAAAAGTTGAGAGGCATCTGTCAAGTCCACAGCCCAGGACCACTGGCTCACTAAAAACCTGACACATAGTCATAGGACAATAGAGTGTTTTCTCCTCCCACACACCTTACCACCACATCACCAAAAGCTTATCTGTCAGTGTTTCTTTCAGTCTGAATATCATGCAACAATATCCATAATCACTTTACATATCAATGCACCATTAAAAGACAGAAATTGTCAGAGTGGATCAAAAATAAGACCCCACTACATCTGTGTACAAGCAATCTGCCTCAAATGTGTATAAGAACACAGATATATTAAAAATAAGGGCATAAAAAATGCATACATGCTAACACTGAACAAAATAAAGTGAAAACAAATAGCTATGGTAATTTTAGTGAGAGCAGATTTTAGAGTGAGGAAACTGTTCAGAGATAAGGAGGGCATTGCATAAAGATAAAGGGGTCAGCTCTCCAAGCAGACACAGCAAACTTCGATGGGTGTGCGCCTAACAACAGTGTCAAAATACATCAAGCAAAAACTGATGGAACTGCAAAGAGAAGTAAGCGAGCCCACTACAAGAGCTAGAGACTTCAACACCACTCTTCCTGGAAATGAACAGATACAGCAGGCAGAAAATCAGTAAGGACACAGTTGAACTTACAGCGCAATCATCAGCTGGGTATGACTGAAATCTGTGTGCCACTCCATCCAAACATGAGCAGCACGCACCTACTTCTCAAAAGCTCACACAGAACATTCACCAAGAATAGGCCACATTCTGGGTCATAAAAGACATTTTAACAACTTAAAAGATGAAAACTATACTATGTGTATTCTCTGAGCATAATGAAGTTAAACTACTAATCAACAATAGGAAAAAAAAAGAAAAATTCCCAGATACTTGGAGATGAAATAATATACCTCTGAATAACACATAGGTCAAAGGAAAAAGTAAAGAGAAATTTTTAAATATTAAATATAAGATCAAAATTTGTGGGATTCAGTGAAAGTGACCTGTAGTGGAAAATTGATAGCACTGAATGCCTACATTAGAAAGAAAGAAATATCTGAAATCATTGATCTAAGCTTCCATCTTAGGAAACTAGCAAATGAAAAGCAAATTAAATCCAAAGTAAAAAGAAGAAAAATAAAACATAAAAATAAGAGCAGAAATCTCTGAAATTGAAAAACTAATAACAGGGAAAATCAATGAACACAAAGCCTGGTTCTTTGAAAGGATCAATAAATTTGAGAAGTCCCCATCAGGTTAACTAAGAAAGAAAGAGAGATACTAATATCAGAAATGAAAGAGAGGATATCAATATAGTTCTCGCTGACCTTAAAAAGGTAATACAGAAATATTATGAACTATCTATGTCCACAAATATGATAACCTATGTGGAATGGACCTATTCCCTGAAAGATACAATCTGCCAAAACTGACACAAGAAGAAATAGACAATATGAATAAGTCCGTATCTATTGAAGAAATTGAATCAATATTTAATAACCTCCCAAAAGAAAAAGCACCAACCAGACGGGTTTGCTGGTGAATTTTTACCAAATATTTAAGAAAGAAATTATACCAATTCTTTAAAACCTCAGAATGTTGAAGCAGATGGAATACTTTCTAATTCATTCTACAAGACCATCATCATCCTAATATCAAGCAAGACAAAGACATTAAAAGGAAACTACAGACAAATATCTCTCAGGAAAATAGATATAAAAATCCTCAACAAAAAATTAGCAAATCAAATCAAACAATGAATAAAAGGAATTATACACCACAACCAAGTGAGATTATCTCATGTATGCAGCATGGTTAAATTTCTAAAATTAATTAATATAGCCTTTCACATTAACAGACTAAATAAAGAAGAAAATTATGAGATAATATCAATAGATGTAGAAAAAGTATTTGACAAAATTTAACACACATTTATTATCAAAACTCTCAGCAAGCTAGGAATAAAAGGAGGCTTCCTCTGGTTGATCAAGAACATCTATGAAAGAAACTTACAGTGGACATCATATGGAGTTGGCCAAAAAGTCCGTTTAGTTTTTTCCATAACATAAAAGACACATTTTTCATTTTCACCAATAACTTTATTGATTTGGGTATTTTGAGTATGTCGGTTGTCTCCTGCAATAGGTTCAGAGTGATGAGAGGCCAGGGTGCTGCTAAACATCTTCCAATGCATAAGCCAGCCTCACAGCAAAGAAATATTTGGCCAAAATGTCAGTAGTACTAAGAAACTTCACAAACCACTTTTGACACGTTCAGTCAGTCACAGCATCTTCTCCATATACTGCACAAATCTTTCTATGCATTTCTGCTGTGTTTTTACCTTTCTTAAAGTAATAAAGGTAATATGTGGAAAAGGTTGCCTATCTTCTTCCATCTTCAATATTAAAATGGCTGCAAAAACTCACCAATTTTGACTTTTTAATGCACACTGATATGCTACAATAAAATCTAACAAGGTTTTTTGAATGAAGTTAAAGACAACTAAGCACTAGTAAAACCATTGCATGGAAAAAACATAACGGACTTTTTGGCCAACCCAATACTTAATGGTGAGGAACTAGAAGTTTTCCCTCTTGTATCAGGACTGAGGCAAGGATATCTCTTTCATTGCTCTATTTTAACATTATACTGGATTTATTCTTGTGTGTGGCATAAGAATGTAGTCTAGTTTCATTTTTTCTGCACATATCTGTCCAATTTTCTCAACACCATTTACTGAATAAACTATCTTTATCTAATTGTATGTGTTTGTACGTGTTTGCTTCCTTTGCTGAATATTAATTGTTTATAAAGGTATGGTTTTTTCTGGGCTCTCTGTTCTGTTCCATTGATCTATGTGTCTGTATTTATGCTAGTCCCAGGCTGTTTTTATTACTATGGCCTTAGAGCACAGGTGGCAAAAACAAGGCCAGCAGGCCAAATCCGGCCCTCTACCTTGTTTCATCTGGCCCAGCACCTTGTTTCTACCCAGTGGCAATGCCAAGCTCTCGCTTAACTGTTAAGGAATAGTTACATTTGTACAGTCCTAAAATTATATTTGGCCCTTTGAAGGCAAGCATGAGGCTGATATGGCCCCTAGTGAAAATGAGTTTGACACCCTTGCCTTAGAGTATAGTTTGATATTAGGTAGTATGATTCCTCCAACTTTGTTCTTCTGTCTCAGGGTCACTGTTGCTAGGTGGGCATTTGTGTTTCCATAGAAATTTTTGAAATATTTGTTCTAAATTCTGTGAAATTCATCATTGGAATTTTGATTGGAATTATGTTGAATCTATAGATTACTTCAAAGACTTAATTATGTTAGACCGAAAACCATAAAAATCTTAGAAGAAAACAGACAGCAAAATCTCAGACACTGCTTGTAGCAATTTTTTATAGGATATTATCTCTCCAAACAAGAGAAACAAAAGAGAAAATAAATAAATAAGACTATATCAAACTAAAAAGTTTTTGCACAGCAAAAGAAATCATTGACAAAATAAAGACGACCCACAAAATGGGAGAATATATTTGCTGATATATCTGATAAGAGGTTAGTATCTGAAATTTATAAAGTACTTAAAAAACTCAACAACAAAACAACAAACAACCCAATTAAAAAATAGGCAAAGGACCTGAATAGACACTTCCCCAAAGAGGACATACAGATGGCCAACAGACATATGAAATGATGGTCAACATCACTAATCATCAGAGAAATGCACATTAAAACCACAATGAGATACCATCTCACACCTGTCAGAATAGCCCCCATCAATAAATCAACAAACAACAAGTGCTGATGAGGATGTGGAGAAAAGGGAACCCTTTGTACTGTTGGTGGGAATGCAGATTGGTGCAGCCACTGTCGAAAACAGTATGGCAACACCTCAAAAAATAAAAAATGGATCTGCCTTTTGACCCAGCAATCCCACTTCTGGAAATATATCCAAAGGAACCCAAAACTAATTCTAAAGAACATAAGCATTCCTATGTTCACTGCAGCATTATTTACAATCGCCAAGATATGGAAGCAGCCCAAGTGTCCATCAATAGATAAGTAGATAAAACTATGGGATATTTACACAAAGGAATACTACTTGACCATAGAAAAGAAAAATTTACCCTTTGTAACAGCATGGGTAGACCTGGAGAACATTATACTAAGCGAAATAAGCCAGTCAGAGAAAGACAAATACCATATGATTTCACTCATATATGGAATCTAATGAACACACTGAACTAGCAAGTAAAATAGAAACAGATTCATAGATGGAGAGCAGATGACAGCTAGTAGGCTATTGGAAGGGGTTTGTTAGGGAGTGGAGGGATTCAGCAGAAAGGAAAAAGGACTCATGGACATGGACAACAGTGTGGTGACTGCTGGGGGATAGAGGGTATAAGGGGACTCAATGGCAATGAAAAAAACACATAAAGATTAAATCAAAAGAAAACATTATACTGAAAGTCTTAGCTAATGCAATAAGACAAAAAAGTAAATAAAAGCATACAGATAAGGAAGGAAGAAACAAAACTGTCTTTATTTGCAGGTAGGTGATCATATATGTAGAACATCCTGAAGAATCAACAACAACAAAAAACCCTCTGGAAACTAATAAGGAACTAGCAAGGCTTTAGAATAAAAGATTAATGCACAAAAGTTATGTTCCTCTATATCAGCTATGAATAGGTGGAGTTTAAAATTAAAAACACAATACTATTTATATGAGCACCCCCAAAAATGAAATACTTGTATACAACTCTAACAAACTATGTGCAAGGTCTATATGAGGAAAATGGCAGAACCCTAATGAGAGAAATCAAAGAAAAACTAAATGGAGAGATACTTCATTTCATGAAAAATCATAGATTTTAGGTATAGAAAAACACAAAAATGTCAAGATGTCAAGTCTTCATAATTTTATCTATAGATTCAATGCAACATAAGTCAAAATTCTATCAAGTTATTTTGCAGATATCAGTAAGTTATTTCTGAAGTTCATGAGGAGGCAAAAGATTCACAATATGGAACACTAACTATAATGCTACAGTAATGAAGGCAATAGGGTACTGGCAGAAGAGTGAACAAATAGATTATGAAACAGAACAGAGAGCCCAGAAGTAAATCCACGTAAGCATGGTCATCGGTTCTCTGACAAAGAAACAAAGGCAGCATAACGGAGGAAATTTCAGCACGTGATGCTGGGCCCACCTGATATTCACATACAAAAAAAATCCTTCTAGACAGACCTTCCACATTTCACAAAAATGAACTCTACATTGATCACAGTCTTAAATGTAAAATGCAAAGCTATAAAATTTCTAAAAGACAACATAGAAAATCTAGGTGCTCCTGGATATAGCAGTGACTTTTTATACACAACACCAAAGGCATAAACCATAAAAGAAATAATGAGCTTGACTTCATTCAAATTAAAAACTTTTTTGTAAGTTATGCAAATGTTCAATTATATGAATTATGCAAGTTATATAAATGTACAACTGACTTGTTCACCTGAAACTAATATATTGTACATAAACTAATGAAAATAATTTTTTATTTTTTTAAAGAGAGTGGAGTCCAGAAAAGGAGAGCAGGGGAGGCAGAAAAATAACAAAAAGAAAAAATCTTCTGCTCTGCAAAATAGAAGGTCAAGAGAATGAGAAGAGGAGACACATACTAGAAGAGAATGTTTGTAAAGGACACATCTGATAAAAATACTTTTATTCAAAATACACAAAGAAAATTTAAAACTCAATAATAAGAAAATAAAAAATTGACCAAAACTTTTAACAGACACTTCATCAAAGAAGATACACTGATGGCAAGTTAGCATGTGAAAAGACGCTCTACATCATACATCATCAGGGGAATGGACATTAAAACAATAACAAGATACAAGTACACACATTAGCATAGTCAAAATCCAGAATACTGACAACCCCAAATGCTGGCCAGGATGTGCAGCACAAAGAACTCTCAGTCACTGCTGGTGGGATGCAAAATGGCACTGCCACTTTGGAAGACAGTGTGGTGGTTTCGTACAAAACTACACATACTCTAACCATATGATCAGCAATCATGCTCCTTGGTATTTACCCAAATGAGATGAAAACTTAGGTCTACACCAAAGCCTGTCCATGAATGTTTATAGAACCTTTATTTATAATTTCCAAAACTTGGAAGTGACTAACATGCTTTTCTAGGTGAGTGGATAAATGAACTGTGGTACACTCAGACAATGTAATATTATTTACCTCTAAAAAGAAATGAGCTAACAAGCCATTAAAAGACATGGAGGAACTTTAAATGCATATCGCTACATGAAATCAGACAATCTAAAAAGGCTACATATTGAGTAATACCAACTCTATGACATTCTGGAACAGGCAAAATCAAGGAGACAGTTAAATAAGTGGTCACCAGGGCTTGGGGGAGGGATGAAAAGGTGGAGCACAGACGATGCACAGGGCAGTCAAACCGCTCTGTATGACTATACAGTATATGGCATTAGATAAGTGTCCATACCCAGAGAATGCCGAACTTCGGAAATGAACCCTGATGTAAACCGTGAACTTTGGTTGGTAGGGATGTGTCGATGTGGGTTCATCAGCTGCAACAAACATCCGACTTTCATGCAGGATATTCACAGTGGAGAGGCTGTGAAAATGGAAGGTGTGGGATCTACGGAAATTCTCTGTACATCCTGCTAAATTTTTTTATGATCCCAAAACTACTCTAAAGAAATAAAGTCTATATTAGAGGTGGGGAGAAAATCAGTAGGAATACTCTTTAAGATGACCCAGAGTTTCCTTTCCTTGAAGGATTTGTGTCTGATTTTGGTATCAAGTTAATACTAGCATCATAAAAATTGGTAAATTTATTCTTTCCTTCATTTTTTTCAAAAGATTGTGTATAAGATTGGTATTATTTCTTATTAAATATTTGATAGAAATTACTAGTGAAACCATTTTTGGCAGGTTATTTTTTTGTGGGGGAAGGTTTTCACTTAAAGGATATAGAACTACTCATTTTAAATAGTTTTGCAAAGTACATCTAATAATAATGAAAATGCTGTCAGTTATGATCATTTACTACCAGATAGTGGGCACTACATGAAGTACTTTACATTCATCATCTCGATTTGTCCTCAGAACAAACTTAGAATATTGATTATTTGTTTTCCTATTTTAAAATGAAAAAACTGAGATGAAGAATTAAGGAACTTTACTAAATTAACACAGATTAAGTTGAAGAACTAAATTCAAACCCAGGAAGACTGATTCCAGAGTCCGTGATCTTCATTAATTAAATATACTTATGCCCTTCCTCAACACTCAAATGCATATAGTCACTAATCCAGTAAGAGCAATTCTTAAAGGCAGAGAAAGGGCGAGAGCAAGCATCAGTGAAAGGGGAAGAGGAATGCACAAAGATGTTGATTCGAACATTTTTTATATTAGTGACACCTGAAAACAAGTTATATGTCCATAAATTTGGACATAGATTTGGTTGATATATACATTTTAATATTATGTAGCTTTTTAAAATGATGGTATAAATATTTAATTAAAAAGATATTCATAACATATTTTTAAAGTTACAAAGAAAGTTTATTATGAGTTCATTTATATAAAATTTCAGACCTATAGTATAGGTATATACATGGATGGTGAGATGTTTAAAAACATATTCACCAAATTTTTATTAGCATAATACAGGCGATTAACATTTTTGAAATGTTTGAATTTTTTGAAAATTTTACAACATATCTTTTATTAAAGCAATAACAGCACAGATTTTGGAGTAAGATTTTAGTTCATACCAAAGCTTGTGTTAACAAGTTTTATAATCTCTCTAACCTCAAGATACTTCACTTATAAAATAGACATTAACACCTAAAACATTGACCTGTTTTGAGGAATAAATTAGATAATATCTATGAGGTGCTAATATAGTGTTCAATAAATGAGTCCAATAAATGGCAAATCAATTTGCCTAGAAAAGCTTTCACACACTCTAGTCAAATTTCCAAATAAAATTGGAACGGCTAAGTCCATAAAAACTTCCAAAATCCTAGAATTCTTCACACAAAGGTCAAGGAAAGGAGACAGTGGCCCAGCTATTTCTTGCCAGCAGGTTTAAGATCTCCGAATGCGGATCAAAATACACCAAACGATGGGTACCTCAAGGCTGCCTGAAACAGAGTCCCATGGGCTGGTGGCCCTGAGGGCCTCGGGCGAGTATGTATTTGGCTCACCTGTCCCTGCATGTTGTCTATTCTCGCCGAGCAATCTGTGCTCCAGTATGCTGTAAGTCACCTAAAATACCCCCATCACAAGTGCGCCAAATAATGAAGTTTCCAGAGCATGCAAATGTAACAGTTTTAACAAGTACCAGCAGATCCTATTTCTTCCTAACTCGATGCAGGGTTAGGAGACAACATAAGCATAAAAGGGAGAGATTCAGACAGTGCCTAAATAGATTAGGAGCGGTTGCAGTGCCATAATGGTCTCTCTCCTTAGTCAAAACCCCCCATTAAAATAAATGAGCCTGCTCATTTGAGAAGAAAAAAAAATGGTTTGGGGCATCGAGTTGGAAGAGCAGTTCAATTCCTGCTCATCAAAAGGGGCAGAAATCCTTATCCTGTAATACCCACAGCTGCAGATCAGATTCAACCCATCTCTCCTTATTAATGTTCTTATTAAATGTATTCTCTCCGTCTGTGTTCAAGCCCATCTCTTCCATTCTGAAACACAATTTAACTTTTCATGTATGAAATAATTAAATATGTTTATCTCTGGCTAATGCTGAGCTGGCTTGAAAGCAGAATATAAAGATTTTAGTTGTTTAGTAACTTTAAAATTCTTCTCATGCCCTGAACACACTGGCTGTCTGTGCTGTTCCTTTATGTCCAATTCTAAAGCTTCCGGTACTGTTCACATTACTTGGTGCACCGCCGAGCACCACACAAAATCTGCTTGCAATGTAAGAACATGTGGAGAAAGTATGTGTTTTTGTCACACCCTATTAAACGGTATTCAAAACACAATGCCCCAGAAACTAAATTGATTGTAGGTTTTATAACCCTTTTCAGGGTAATGGAAACAATTCAGAACCATGAAAGAAAGCCTAGCTAGTGCAGCTGTAGGGACTCTTAGACAGCTCAGCTCAGCAGTCTTGGACTGGCTTTTGTAGTTCAAGTTCAGTTGGATTCCATTCCTCTAGATCTTTGACAGATCATTCCAGATTAATAGCTACAAAGTTTTCCATATTTCTTATAAAATCAGTGTTTCTTTTGACTGGTTCTGAATTGTGTTTGAGGCTGGGAAATGTCAACAGGTATAAAGACAGTTTCAAGCCACTATGATATTATCACATGTATAATATTTTTATGGTCTTTTTATGTACCCAGTCCCAGCATATGGTCAAAATTTCAAAACCTGGAAGCACAGACTTAAAAGAAACCCTACTTTTACATTCCCCCTAAGTGTCATACGGTTGTGACTCTTCCCACATGGATATAAAAAACTACTTAAGCTGCAAGCCCGTGGCTCTACTGCAGTGAAATCGCAGGGCTATTTTAATATTTTAAAAATGAAAAGGAATGTGTCCTCTCTCGGGTTGACCAGTACCTCCCAGCTTCTGAGCTGCCTGGTGAAGTGATGCCTTGATCCTGTCAGCTGTCCTAAGTAATCACTCACTCAGTCATTACCTGCACTGCATGCTGCTCCATCAGAAAAACATCTGTGAACATTATTTGACAAATTGATCGCTAAATGAGCCATTAGCTGAAGGGGCTTTCGGATTGCCTCTAGGAAGCCAGAGTGGCTGTAGAAGGAAAATGCTTACAGATGCAGAGCAGTGACTAGAAAGGGAGAAAAGAACTCTCATGTCGGTGCTCGTGGGAGCGGGTGGGGGCCAGTGTAGGAAAGCAGGCTGAGAGGTGGCAATAAACCATGTTCTGCAAGAAAACCCACCTTCTTGAAAGGAAGCTGTTTATTAGAAGCGGTAGTAAAACTGCTTAATTCCCTCAGTGCCTCAAGGGAGAAATCCAAGCCTTTGTGAGCTGAAGAGGAGAGAAACATAGCCAGTGGTGTGCTTGTCAAGAAGAGAAAGCCAGAGAAACGTTAGTCATTTCACCATCCCAGCTTGCCAAGAGCCGACAGGTGTACAGTTTACTATTGTTCTGACAGCACAGCCAGATCCCACAGTTTAGTATTCTCCTCTCCTCCAGTGTGGGAGAAAACAGCTGTCTCCCCAGCTCAGGATGCAAAGAGTGGAGAGGGGTGGGTGGGAAGAAAGATGCAGAGAGATGGAGAGAGACACTGAAAGAGACACACACACAGAGAGAGAGAGAGAGAGAGAGAGAGAGAGAGAGACAGAGAGAGACAGAGAGAGAGAGAGAGAGAGGGAGAGAGAGACACAGAGAGACAGACAGACAGACAGACAGACATGGGGTCCTGGGAGTGGCAGGGAAACAGATTCTTCTATCATTAGTTACAAGGCTTTGTTTGATTCATCACTGAAAACACGTGGTCTTCCTGCAAAATGCATTACATGTGGGTAGTTTCCCCACAGTGGCTCCAAAGATAGCCTATAAACAATACATTGCAACTTAAAGGTAAATAAATGCAGAAAGATGCCTAGGTCAAATCATGCCAGACCAATAAGAAGTAATCACATACAACAGTCCTTAAGGAAATGCCTTTTATAAATCCTGCCAGTTTCACATTGCTGACAGGTGTTCATAATTTTTTAAAAATAATCTTTGAGAAAAGAAAGCAGGTTATTTTGATCCAAAACTGTGTATTTCCCCGTCTTGCATGAAATGGAAACTATTTCAGTGCCAAATTCCCTAGAGACAAGCAGGAAAAGCCCACAGGGCATAAGGAGTGTCAAATGCAGTAGCTGTAAGGCTTTAGACCACAGTCCTAAGTTGCCTTTGGGGTCAGGTATTAAAGGCTCATGGTAACAGAGAGATGCAGTGTCACACTCCCATGACAATTGATAAGAACCAGACTTCTGTGCTGAAGCCAGGGCTCTCTGGATTCAAAATTTGGTGAATACCAATAAAATCTATTCTGCTTGTGTTTACAATGGAGAAAATGCATCCATTACAATACATGAAACCTGAGAAATGCTGGCTCTCTCCCAAAAGCCCAGATACTTTTCTAATAAAATAAGCAGTGAACTTCAAACAACTCTAAACTCATGACATCATGGCACAATCACATACATAACCCCTTAGGGTTAAACCGTAACACACTAGCCCAATCCTGTAATAATAACATAAGCCAGAGGGATTGAATTACCCACCCAAACAAGCCAATTTCAAGTTAAAAGCACAGTGTTTTCCATCCTAGAGCCTATTTTAGGGGCAAGAAAGTTTAATCCACTTACTTTCTTTACCAAACCGAGACATTAAAATTCACATGCTTAATAGATTCCGATGCATTCACATACATTCTCTCCATGTTCTGAGACAGGCTGGGGATGGTGGGTCCATCATTCACACCGACAAGTCCCCACTGGCCCTTCGTAGCCTTGTTTTTCAAGCCAATAATGTGCCAGGTGCGATGAGAGAAAGAAGGCGTGAGGGAGGAGGGACAGCAATGAGCAAATCCTTTTTCTGTTGTAAAAATGACTTTTTAGGCCGTCATTATCATCATCATCATCATCGGTGGAATTGCTCCTGACTGGGGTGCTACATCAGCAAACCAAAACGTAGATAATTTTTGTGTCTCTAAACGCTCCCCTTGACCAGGAACGCAGTACATCCAGTCAGTCAATCCCCAAACGCCAGGCCAACTCTGGGCTTCCTCTCCCCACACAAGGTTAACTTTGTGGCCCCAGCCAATCAGATATTTCTATTAATCTCTTTCTTGTTCTTTATTCATTATCCTATAAAAGCATCCTGCTTTCTGCTCCATTTTGCAGTTTTCTGAAAGACTGTCAACTTCACGAAGTGTTCCAGTTTGTGTCACCTGAATTGTCTTCCTTAGTTGTTTTTTAGCACTGTGAAATGCTTGCTTATCCAGGCCGTCCTTCAATCCTGGTGGGATTGTTTTCCTGGTTGAAATAAGAGAAAATCTGCCCATGAAAAGTCTTCACAGATGGAATTATTAGATCGGTTAATAGAGTATAAATAGCAAAAAGAATAAATTGGGATAATTGCTTAATAAGCCATTGAATGGCATGTAATACTCTGTTAAATTGAGGCATTTCCATGCTTTAAAACATGGTGGCTGCAACCCCTGCTTTCAGCTAAGATGGAGTGATAGGGGCCGGATTTGCCCCCTGTTAAAATTATGTAAATACAATATGAAGACTGGACTTCAGAATTCCCTGAACGGACACAATCATTTAAGCCATAAAAGTAAAACTAAATCTATCTTATTTCATGAACATAGTGAAACTTAGGTTATTTCTTGTAACTGCCTTGACAATCATAAAAGAAACTTAAATTGTCTTCCTAAAAATATGAGACAAGCACTTTTAACCAGTTCCCCGCCATCAGAAAACTCCCGCTGTAACACCAATCCTTGCAAAGGGTCAACAACTTCATTCACCCCTGTACATCACCCTGTGGCCCCGTGCCCCTAAGCTTCATATCATTCTTTGAATTTGAAGGCCCCTAATTTTCAAACTGTTCTTATATATGCACAGTAAACTCTTCCTAAATACTATTTATGATTTGGTGGCCAGGTGCCAGTGCCCACAGAGCCCCTTTAACTCACTGCTTTCTCACCAGCTCTGGAGTTTAGGGGTCTCTCTTGGATCCCACTTTGCTCTTTTGCATTCTGAGCTCTCTGACTTTATTGTGTATATTTGTATTTTCTTTGTTGACATTTCCTTTTAAGTCACCTGTAACACAGGAGTTCCCAGCCGGGGAGCTGCACTTGGGTTTGTATATTCTGAAAAAACCACCAGGAGGACAATGAGATGTGGACGTGCTGTTTATTATTCACACCACATGGGAAGTGCTCGATGGAAGCGGGTCAAGCAGGAGAGACCGCATCCTGCCTCCAGCCTTGATGCTACTTACAGGGTCACAGGGGACTAGCATGTGAAGATTCTACCAGCGGTGTCCAATTTGTGGCCCACGGGCCGCATGTGGCCCAGAAAGGCTACGAATGTAGCCCAACACAGAATTGTAAATTTACTTAAAATATTATGAGATTTGTTTTTCGTGATTTCATGTCGCAAGGGATCTAATTAATGTGTGGCCCAAAACGACAATTCCTCTCCCGGTGTGGCACAGAGATGCCATGAGGGCGGACACCCCTATTACACTTTTGTAATAAACATGGGAGCCTTGAGTCTCAGGGGCCTTGAGAGGCCTGGGACATCTAGATACAGACTGTTTTCCTCATCCCTGATGGCTGTTCGCCAGGCAGCCTCCTGTTCTCTGCGGTTGTGGTGTCTCAACCTCTCAGGGGCCATGTCCTGAGTCACCTCCCGTCACCGTATTAAAAGAAGAGAAAATGCACGATGCCATGTGTTTTAGAATAGCTGTTAAGGTACAGAGTCCCTCAAATATCTTAGGAAATCGAAAGGCAAAGATGAGTTCTACCTGATCTGAAACTCCTTCCCCACCATATGATATTCGGTTGGCCAAAAAGTTCATTTAGTTTTTTCCATATGATGGCTCTAGCAGTACTTAGTTGTCTTTAACTTCATTCAAAACAAGTTGTTAGACTGTATTATGACAGCTGTCATATCAGCGTGCACTAAAAAAACTTATCAAATTGGTGAATTTTTGTGCAGCCATTTTATTACTGGAGAAGTAAGATGATATACAACATTTTTGGCACATTATGCTTTATTATTTCAAAACAGGTAAAAATGCAACTGAAATGCAAAGAAAGGTTTGTGCAGTATGTGAAGAAAGTGCTGTAACTGATCAAATGTGTCAAAAGTGGTTTGGAAAGTTTCTTGGTACTATTGACATTTTGGCCAAATAATTTTTTGCTGTGGGGCTGTCTTATGCATTGGGAGATGTTTAGCAACACCCCTGGCTTTTACCCACTAGAAGCCAATAGTGAGAGATAGCCAGCATACTCAAAACATCCAAATCAATTAAGTTATTGGTGAAAATTTAAAAGGTGCCTTTTATTTTATGGAAAAAATTAAATGGACTATTTGGCCAATCCAGTATAGATAGATAATAGATTGATAAATATGATATAGATACATGTAGATAGATATAGATAGAGATCATTGTAGTTATAGATGATATAGATATAGATATGGAGATTGAGATATAGATAGATATAGATATAGATATATAGGTACCTCCACCTGAAGAGGTACCCTTGAATAGACAAGATCTCAGACCTCTCAGAGACAATGAAACACATTCTTTGATTGGTATGCAGAAACTTTTAAAAGACAAAATGACTCCAAAAATAGTTTCTGCAAAAGAATGCCCACAGTGTGCGAATAACCTCACCTTAGTCCATCTGCCAGGAACACGATTTGGTTCTAGCTATTCTTTTGAGTTTTGTATTATTTTATCTGAGATATGACTAAAATTTTTAAAGCCATAAGATCTCTGTGTGTGTCTGTCTATATTTGTTTGTATGTCTATCTATGTTTGTATGCATATTATGTATATTCTATTTATCTGGCTTAAAGAAAAGAAGGACTTATATAAATTAAATAATTCTGAAACTTTCAGAAATATAGAAAACAACCCAAATATTTTTCAAGTTCACATGATCTGGGATAATATTTGATGAGTAAAAGCTAGTTTAAGTTTGTTGGTTTAATAATAAGCAGGCATGTCTTCAGAACTGTCAACATTAAGAGTAATACAAACAGAGCTCTGGCTGGTGTGGCTCAGTGGATTAAACACTGGCTTGCGAAGCAAAGGGTCACTGGTTCGATTCTCAGTCAGGGCTCATGCCTAGGTTGCAGGCCAGGTCCCCGGTGGGGGATGTGCAAAAAGCAACCACACATTAATGTTTCTCTCTCTCTTTCTCTCTCCCTTCCCCTATCTCTAAAAATAAGTAAATAAAATCTTTAAAAAAAATAAGAGTAATGCAAACATACTATTTTTCCTACCTGGGTTTACTAGTCAAATAAGCTCATGCTATAATTTGTCAACAAGACAAATAATTTAAAATGACAGCTGTTTAATATCTAAGCATAATTGTTAAAAACAAGTAATTTATGTACATGTAAATTAGTTGATACCAGGTGAAATGTATAATGGACATAATTGAATATACAGATCTTTCCTAAATAAGGTAATATACTAAGACAACTGCTAAATACAACTTTATTTACTTTTGGCTTTTTAACTTTTACATAGAGACAAGAGATATTTGGGTATTTAATCAATATGTCTTTTGCCACATTGAAAATTGTCCTATGAAAAAATCTCTAAAATTTACAAATTTTACAATTATAACTTTATACATTTGTTAACCTACTATAGGATGTTAACATATGATAGACAGTTCATAATTGCCTGCTTCTTAGTTTTCACTGGGACGTAAAGATTACTAACAGTTAAAAATAATCATCAATATATAGAAATAAAACTACTGAAAACAATAAGAATGAAAGAAAAAATTTATATGCAACATATGGAAAGAAAATGAGAGTTTTTACAACAAGAATATGCAAAAAGTGTAGGGTGTGTTTTTGTTAAGTAAAAAGAGAATAATGTTGTCTAAAATAAAAGAACAGGTTGTTTCCGAATAAGAAAGGAAAAGAATAAGGCAGAATTCACATAGATATAGAAGGTTGTGGATGGTTTGTGGAAAAGAAATTTTTTGTTATGAGGTCACACTGTCCACACAGGATCAGGGTCATCAACCCACAAACACGCCAGGTTTCTGTCAAACATTCTCCCTTTCTTTGCCTAAGGAAGGCCCTCGGCCACACTGCACTAGGAGAGCACTGTGCTAAGTGAGATAAGCCAGTCAGAGAAAGACAAATACCATATGATCTCAATCATATGCAGAATCTAATGAGCAAACTAAACTAACAAGCACAACAGAGACAGATCATAGATGGAGAGCAGATGACAGCTAAGCTGTTGTGGGGAGGGGGGCAGACGTTAGGGGGTAGAAGGATTGAGTAAAAATGAAAAAGGACTCATGGGCATGGAAAACAGTGCGGTGATTGCAGGGGGAGAGGGTATAAGAGGACTAATGGTAACAGAAAAAATACAATAAAAAATGTTTTCTAAAAAGAAAATAAATCAGTTCCTTTCAGTTTTTCACTACTTAGAAAATGCTCAGACAAAAAATGATATAGCGTGGTTGGTTTCTCAGTTGCCAAGGCAAAACAAAACAAAATGCTTAAATCATCATGAAGTGGAAATTCATTTAGTACACTTACTTTTTTTAATTGGCCCACTACCCTATCACCACTACCTACTCCTTCTTGTGTTCTTACACTCCTTATACTTTGGTCCCTAAAAAAACAGCTTGGCTTTACCAGGGTTTAACAAAGCAATGTTGGCAAACTGCTCTGGGATTCTAGGCTTTTTAAAAAAAAAACATTATTTACAACATGATTTCATGGGGAAAATACATTCTATAGCAGAGGAAAAAACAAATAAAACAGGTTGAGAAATTCTTACCTCCATGCACCTCCTCCCACTACAAATCTAGTAACCACTAGCCACCCAGCACCCACCAAAAAGGAATTGTCTTCCTTTTAGAGAAACATGGTGATGCCAGCCAGCTCCCCTGTTTTAGCCTGTCCAACTGCAAGGAAGACCAGTGAGCCAGAAGCAGAACTGTGTCTCCACATCTTTCTCCTTCTTCACACCTGTAAAACATACTCCTCATCCTACTTACAGGTGGCCCTAGGTCAGTCATTTTTATGCAGGGTCATTCTATGTTCAGGTCAGAGATTTGAAACTGAGATTTCCATTGAAGTACATCTCAAGCTAAACTCGATTTCAAAGTCTGTATCACATATAAATTCCCTCTGAGAGCTTTTTTTGTGATTAATACACCATGCTGAAGAAAACTGAAAACTATGCCCAACTTTGGAAGCATATATAAAACTCCTGCAAGCCTTCATAATGCCAGCTTCTGGATTTCCTTTTGCCTCCCCCAGGATCAGCATTCGGGACCCCTGAGAGGTTGTATTGGTCAACTAAAGATATTTTTCACACTGTCTTCCTAAGAAATACTCATTACTCCATTATCCTCTGAAGGAACCAGAGATTGGATTGATGTGCTTTGAATGAAGACTGAAGAAGGAACTTTAAGCCAAGGAATCCAGGTGGCCACCAGAAGCTGACAAGGACAAGGAAAGCAGGTCTCCCCTCAGAGCCTCCAGAAGGAGCCAACCCTGCTGACACTTTTGACATTAGCCCAGCGAAACTGATTTCAGACTTCTGATCCAGAACCTTGAGAATAAATCTACGGTGCTGTAAGCCACTAGTTTGCAGTGATTTGTTACAGCAACAACAGAATACTAATACAACATATTCATGGCCCGAAAGCTTCTTCTCTGCAGAAAGAAGCACGGATTTCTGTTAAGGGATGCAACCCTCTACAAATACAGAGACTGACTTCATTCAGAAGCTGTTGGACCCACAGCCTTCTTTTCTGAGAGCTTGTCTTAAATTAGAGATAAAATATCACAGGAAGGAAAAAATAGCATTTGGTAAATTTTTAAACTTATAACTTATCCTAAAGATATTTGTCATGGCTACAGACAGTCTTTGCAGGGCAATTGGCCTTTAAAATAGAGAAAATAATGATCCAAGTTTCAGATTCCTGCATTAGGGTTTATTACATGCAATGTCTGGGTTATATTAAACTTCTGGAAATCAGGCTTTATAATGGAATGGCTGACAGACCCTTAACTTTAATAGCCTTTCCAAGTACTGCAATAGTGAGCATTACTTTTTAATGTCATAAAATGATGGTTAAAACACTACAGAATTTTCTCAAGACAGATAAGCAGGTGTTCAAGAGAGCAGAACTATTTAAACTTCATTGATTTATGGTCTATCTTGTATTAAAGGCCAAAAGTTTTATTGAATTCTCACAGTAGATACTCTGAACTTAATTTTCCAAAATAATAGGACTATTTCAGGGTTCCCCATATATATTAATTTCTTCATTTCAACACTGGTGCTTCTGTATTTTCAAAGTTACTAGGCATAATGAAATGGAAGCCACAGCCAAAACTGTAAGTTATTCCTTATTTTCTTTTTATTGGCTGACTTTTCAGAGTACATTTGGGGTGATAAAACTCAATGCATAGCTACTCAATGAAATAATCTAGGAACACAAACGCCCAACTAACTGGGTAAGCTGCACAACATTTCGGTCACTCTTTAGGACTGTGAGTATGACATAACCGATTAGTGGGAAAGGATGGCAAAGCACTTATCACAGCCCCTTCACCCTCCAGTTGCTTCCAGCTCACCCCTAAGCCAGTATCTCCAACCTTTATATTGCCGGACTGAAAGCAGAGTGGCCATCAGAAAAGCCCCAATAAGCTATCAAACATTTTATGTGATCTCTTCGCATTTTCTGCCTATTAACATAAAAATCAATACTCGTATAACTGCAGGACCAAACCCTAATGATTTAGTGAAACTGATATTTATTGTGGAATAAAATAGAAATGCCATTAACTCTCAAAATCAAATAACTGTAGAGAAAGCTAGAAGCAAAATAATCACTAATATTCAGACATGTGGATACCAAAGCATCTGCTATCCCAAGTTATCTTTAATACTGACTGTAATAGCAATGACTTCCTCCTATGAAATGAATGGTTGGTGGCTGAGTCAGGGCGTGCATGAACAGACACAGGCTTATCGTGCATTAACTTCTTTGCTTTCCTCTCTATGTTCTGGCTCTGATAACAAAATGAGTCAAATCTAGGAAATAAAAAGAATTGAGAACCATACTGAGAATAAAATGACAACACATGCTCAAAAATCAAAAACTTAGCCAGTAGCAGTTCAGGGAACCTTAGAACACACTCAGTTAATTCACCATATCTAGGTAACTTCTACCCAGGTGAATGATTATTTTACAATACAAGCAAATTATCAAAGACATTGTCCCTTTAAAAAATAGATAGCAATATAAAATAGTTTTAAAAGGATGGGTTTAATGCCACTGTATAGGTTGATATACTTTTGATAAATCATTAACATCACTGTGCTTCATTGAAATTTCTCACAGTTCATTCAATTCCAAGTACCAAGCAATTAGATTGAAAGGGAAGACTCAATTTTTGAATAAGTAAGAGAAGCTGTACAAATCTGTATTGTTTTTCCTTGGTCAGGTCTGCAAAACATAAAGATTATTAATTTATACAAGATATTATTTTCATTGTTTATATGATTGTGTTTCTAACTTGTTTAAAAACATTCAACCAGGAGCATAACCAAATGAACTTCCAACCCATAAAAATAGCCAGTTATTGACCAAATTCACCTGAACTTATTTTTCCATCTGCTTTGTCAAGTAAACATATGCTTATGGAGCAGTGAGAAGATGAAAGATAAGAGCAGCTGGAATTCTTTTTATTTTTTTTAAATGTTTTATTTAAGTATAGCTGGTATGCAATCTTACACTGGTTATATTAGTTTCAGGTGTACGATATAGTGATTTAACTTTTTTATACCTTATAATGTGATCACCCAACCAAGTCACTGTGCAATCATCTGTCACTGTGTAAATTTATCACAATATTATTGATTATGTTCCCCTTCCTCTTTTAACATATTTCCCCCACCCTCTCTCTTCTGGTTAACATCCCTTTGGTCTCCATGGGTCTGTTTTTGTTTTGTTTTGTTTAGTTTTGTCTTGTTTTGGATTCCACATATAAGTGAAAGCATACTGTACTTGTCTTTCACTGCCTGAGTTAGTTCACCTACTAAACTCATCATGTAGTTATAAATGTCAAGATTTCACTTTTTATTAATGTATAATATTCCCTTATGCACATACACATACACACATCTTGTTTATCCATTTATTTATTGATGGATACCTAAGTTGCTTCTATGTATTTGCTGCTGTAAATAATGCTGTAATATATATAAGGCTGTATATATCTTTTCAAATTAGTGTTTTTATTTTTTTTGATAAATACCCAGAAGTGGAATTACTGGGTAGTATGATATACTTATTTTTAATTTTTTGAGGAATTTCCACAGTTTTCCATAAGGGCTGTACCAGTTTTCAGAGGCTGTGGAGAAAAGAGAACCCTTGGATACTGTTTGCAGGACTGCAAGTATGAAACAAGGATGATTTTCTTCTTCAGTATCCTTACCTAATATTTTGTAGACAGATAGACAGACAGACATATATAAATGTTATAAACTGTGGCTGTCATTTGAGTCAATTGACTGAGAAAGATTACAGTATTCCTCTAAGATAGACAACAATCCTTTTAAGAAACTACCTAACAACCTGCTGGCATTTGAAATATGGGCCCACTGTACAGATAGATGTTAAGAAAAGGAAGATTTAAATTACTCTGTGTAATGAAGTAACAGACAATTTGGAATTGCCCACAAGTGCTTTAAGAAAGGAATTGGGACCCTGGAAAAGGAAACTTAAAGATGTATCAAGGAGGGAAGCTCATAACATGGCAGATTACACAGAGGGCCATGATTGTGCATGAATTGTTAATAAATTTCCAAGAATAATGTTACCTGATTGAAAGATGTTTCCTGTCAATGTGGTATGGCCTCTCTACTATTCCCTAAACCTTTAGCAAAAGCCTATTTTAAGTAGGGACACTGGCATAGTGAGTTGAGGCCCAAGGAGGAACAGAAGTGATGGATCCAAGAGAAAGTAGGAGAGGAAATGGTGTAAGCAATTGAAGAATAAATAGGAGACAACCCCCACTTCCCACATGGACAACAGGAAGTTGATTCCTGCAGGGGGTGCCAGTAGGGGAGGGAGGGGCTACATCCTGCCATACAGAGCCAATACCTGTTTAGTTTGCAGACACGTGAGTTATGTTTGGAGAGAAGAAGGTCCTCACAAGATCATAAGCTATGCCTTTACCTGGAGCTGAGAAATGTCTGCAGGTGTCTAGAAAACTGGGAATATAAGCATGAAAGAAAGCAACCTGTTTGAAGAACTAGTGTGCCTTTGACTTCTTGTCAGCATATAAACATGCTCCCATCTCTACCACCTTAAACACACATACACACACACACACTCTATCTGGACTTCGATCACCATGTTGTTTTGCTCTTTCTCACAATCCTATGTTTTAGAAGAGTTGGCTACAAAAGCTATCTCCACTTCCTCACCTCACATCCTCCTTCTAATGCACAGTAATCAGCTTCCGTTATCATTGCTTCCCTAAAATGGATTTCAATAAGTTCACAGAACAACCACCTTTTAAATTCCATAGTCAGTGAATGAATACCATTTACTCATGGTCTATTTTCACATAAATATAGACACTCTAACAATTAATTCTGAGGACAAAAGACTTACCGATCAGTGTTTTCAATTTAACAAGTAAAGATAATTTTTTATTTACATAATGCATTTCTTCTTGTAAAAATCAACAGGCACATTTTCATTCTTATCTCACTGCGCTCTCTATTGCATTTGACACTCATGATCCCTCTACCCTGTTTTTAAATTCTCTCAAATTCCTTGTATTAGTTTGGCCTCTTCTTTCCAATTTCATAAGTCCCTTTCCCACTCTGCAACTCTTAAATAATGGTGTCCAAGTAAGACAGAGCAAAACATACTCTAAACTCCATCTGAGTCCCTCAAGAGGCTCAACAAAACCAGTTATAGAAGATAAGGTGAATCCTGGACAAGTTGCTTAGTTGGTTAGAAAATCAGCCCGATACATCAAAGATGCAGGTTCGTTCCTAGTCAGGGCACATACAAGAATCAACCAATGAATGCATAAGTGAAGGGAACAACAAATTCTCTCTCTCTCTCTCTCAAAGAAGATGAGGTGGGACTTAGTGAAAGATCAATTGTATAGGTTACCAAAAGTCAGATCATGAAACATTTTACAAATGAGAGTAAAATACTCAAGTTTACCCTCAGATCAATAGGCAATCATTGAAATGGGAGGTAATAAGTTTGGAATGATATAATGAGATTTCTCATTTTAGAAGGGCACTCTGGAGAAAGAACTGAGTATATAAAGACTAGAGGCAGAAACACCAGGGAAAGAGATGTTGAATTAATTCAAATGGATAATTATAGTGATCAGAACATACTGTACACAGATCCCATAGAAATGGAGAGAAAATAAATGGACAGATTCAAGATATATTCTGGAAACTGAGTTGACAGAACTGGATGACTGGTTGAATGAAGATAAAAGATCTGAGGATGAAACTGAGGTTTCTAACTGGATAGCCAAGTGGGTGGTCAGGCCATTCACTGAGGTAACATATTTGGGAAGAGGAGGAAGAGCAGGTGACTGGGAGAGGTGGGCTAATGATTAATGAACATGGGCATGTTGAGCTTAAGGTCCCTCCAACCAGATGGAAATGTCCAGTACCTAATTGGACATATGCATCAGAATCTCAGGAGAGAGGTTTGGACTGAGATATAATTAGGAAATCATGGGAGTATAGAACATTAATTGGAGACAGGAGTTTGATCATTGAGTCCGTCCTTTCCCATTCTAATTTTCTTCACATCAGACTATAAGAACATAAATAAGAACTGAACAAACAGCTGGACTGAAGACTCTTTAATACTTAATGAGTAGTGAATAAAAGGGACACAAATGGTCCTTCAGAAACTGAATCTAGGTGAAGTTGTCTTCTACATGGATCTATAAACATCAAAAGAGAGAAGGGCTGAGATCAACAAACAGAACAAGTGACCTCAGAAGAACTAAACACAATTCACAGAACAAAAAAGACTTATTTAAAAACTTTCATTGGTAATATCAGGAATTTAAAAGAATATCTATTACAAATAAAATAAAAGCAGAAATTGCTATGATACAAACTATCAGAGAATAAGAAAATATTCCTCAAAATTTTTAAAAATATAATATCAAAATTAAAAAAAAATGAGAAGTTCTGGATGAAAAAATTGAATAAATGTCCCAGAATATAGAATAAAAAGGCAAAAATGGGGTATGTGAAAAAAAGCAGTTAGGGGGCAGGATGAACTCAGGAGGTCCAACATCCAATTGACTTATTTAAACTACATCCAGAAGCTAAAAACTGCTTCTTTATTTCTTTACAGATAAATAATTTGATCATCCTCATGCTTTCCCATGTTGAAAAAACCTCTATTTTAGTCAAATCAGTAGATTCAATCCAATGCAATAATTTCAAAGTTCCTTTGGTTAATTTTCATTCTTTTGATTTCCTCTTCTTATAATTCAACCAAATCCTGCCAATCCCTCAGGTCCACATATCACACATTTAATACACCTATGTCTCTCTCTCTCTCTCTCTCTCTCTCTCTCTCAATCTCTTCCTCTCTTCCTAAATTTTTGAGGTTCATAATTTGAAATTTCTTTGTGACCTTAAAAATAATTTTTCCCAATGAGAAGTTTAGGGAGTTGAGATTATTAGTAATTTTCATAAAATGAAACACATAGACATGCTTTCAAAGCTTAATCAGGCTCTGAAATTAGTCACTAGACTTGCTGGCAAATCATCAAATCACTAGAGTCCTGATTCCAAGACAGAAACATGACCTTATTCAATCATTATTTACAGAAAAAGGGGGCAGAGGCTTTAAACTGCACTGATGAAAAGTTTTTCTGTACTTTATTTAGTCTCAAAACAATATTTGGCCAACTGAGCTTTTTTTTTAATCTGCTAGTATGATATTTCTTATTTTTACAGGCCACTCTAATCATCTCTTTTTGCCAGCTTGGGGATTAATGATTGTGTGTGATGTTTAATAGCTATCCCAAACAATCAGGAGAGCTGGCAATCACTTTAGAGTAATTTAGATGCCTTGAAATCCCTGACACATAAAACCATCAGTTCATCCAACTCTGACATCATTAAGTAAGCTTATTCTTTTTATCAGTGAAATCATTTGGTTCCTTCCAATCTCTGCCCTCCCACATTCTGAAAAAAAGAATTGTTTAAAATGTGTAAATTATTACCAAGGGATATTATGAAAAAATAATTAGAAGAGTAATAAGCAGGCTTTTATGCTCTGCCATGCACACGAACCTATTCATTATAGAATTAAATATGATGTCTTCACCTTTCTTGAGCAGTTATCTATGAAGCTGCTTCTTCTTCAGATGGGAAAATCCAGTTCAGAACAATGACATTTGCTGATCAATACATGGGTTAAAAAAAAAGAAAGAATCTTAGACAAAATATAAGAACTAAATAATCTGAAGCCTAACATGGATTCACCTGAAGTGCAAACACTAACTCTTATTAAAATCCACTATGTTTAAACTTTGAGCTGAATCAGGTACATTGTTGTAATTTCCTGAACATTTGTCTTGAAAACTAATTAGGAATTCTAGAGAAAGTACTTGGTATTCCTAACATGTGCCGGAAGCCTTTGTGTTAGTTCTTTCCTTTCTAACCTCCCACTTGGAAGCAATCCAAAATCTTAACGATCAGACAAGCTTGACTCACCAAGATCCACTTTCTCAATAGATATCACTCAGTGAGAACGTGAGAACAATACCTGGGTGTACTGGGTGAGAGGCAAAAATAAGAAAAGGTATTCTATTATAATGACTATGAAACAGCTCTCCATCAAGAGCACATTCAGTGCTTTATAAAACAAATGTATTGTTTCTTTGCTTTTGTACCCTGATTATGTCTTTAAACATGCAAGAGAGACCGGTCACACAGAGTGAGTAACTAGAAATCAATCATGTCAACATTGTGCTCTGCTTATTTCTAAACCTTGGGCTGGAATTTGGCTAACCTAACTTTCCTGAATGTTAAATCTAAGCGCTGGTGATATAATGTAAAAAAAAAGAACTCCAAGAATAATGAAAATGAAAATATAGCCCATGACATTGATCTAAGTTTTGACAGAAGTTTTTGGTCAGCATAACATAAGAGCTCAGGCATAAAGAGGCAGCCATGTACCTTTCAGAAAAGACTTCCTCTATAAATAAAGTTGTTACAGAAAATGACTAGCAGCGTCATAACCTAAGCATCTTGGGCAATAATAAATTGAACATTAATGGAAACTGACTATTTCTAACATGTCCCCATGAGCTAATAGACTAAACATCCAAGGCATCTGGAATTACTTGCTCTGTTATGGGCTGTCATACAGTTTATCATCCCAGGGCCTATTTGACGTGCTGGTGCTCTTAAAAGCCCCAGTAACTCTGCTGCTGAACTAAAATTCCATTTCGAGTAGAAGCAGCATTTGCTGATCATCGGACAGGTGGAAAGAGAATGGGCTTGACGAGAACTACTTATCACGCTCCAATAATATGCACCGAGGAGGAGCATGGGACGGCTGCATTATTTTTAAATGGTGTCTGGCCAGCACATCAGTATTGATTGAAGAACCCAGAGGCTGAGAAGAGTCGTGTCTGCATTCAGAGATGAAGAAGCAGTTATCCACTCTATTTCTTGTCAACTAGTTAGATCAGTCTCTCATTTTTAGGACAAATAATAATAAAAATTGTGAGCATCTTGTGGTACCTCTAAAGAAAATGTCGCTTTCACTCCCCAACAAACAAAAGAAAAAAACGAATAGCCTTCCTACCCTTCATGCGGGAAGGCGATCTGATGTGAAAATGTTTTCTCCTCAGTGATAGAATGTGCGGTCATGCACCAGCACCCCGGTGCTGGCTTTCAACTTGCCTGCTCTGGAAGCAATGGCTCTGGGATTGGAGGGAGCACACTGTTAGAAAGAGAGGCACTTCAATATGTGAGCGGAGGCTGCGCACTCTATTTCAGAAGATGAAGGTTTATCTTCCAGTGTCGGGCTTTGATGTTATTCATATGCTAACAATATCACCATTTCCTCACAGCACTCAATACACAGGGAATAAAAGACATCATTTGCTGACATGGCTTTCTGTCCCGCATACTGATCAACAATCTGCATTCAGCTTCCCCCGCTAAGCCACCACATCACCTTTAAATTGTCCTTTTAACACTTGAAAATTCCGGTCAAAATAATTTACCATTTTAGAGAATAAAATGATGAAACAAAGAACTCTAACCGTATTTTCGCTCTGCTCCTAAAATTTAGCTTCAGTGCCCCAAGGGCTCCTTTCATCTCGTCTAAGTGCCTGCGTCTGATGTGATTGTTAACATAGCTGGCCACCAGATGAAGTGAATTATCTAGACTGCCAAAGTTCCCACTTTCTTTCCAATTTAAACATCAATTTAACACAGAAACTGAAGGGTATTATGAAAGCTTTAAATATGAACCATTTCAGACATGAGGAAAAAAATACTGGAAGGTTTTTTTTTCAAACAGCCAAACAAATACACAATTTTTTGAACCTGAAGATGAGTCAGGAAAATGAATAGAATGGCAGAGCACACACATCACACACTTAGCCAACACCAATGGAGAAGGACCTCTTTGTCCTAAATAAACATGCTTTCCAGGACTGGGGAGAATTTTATAATACTAAAAAAAATCAGCTGGATGAACTTGTTAGGTCATTAACTGAATACAGCGATCGACAGCAAAGGGAAGACTTCTGATTTAAAACATTTCCAAATGTCTTTCATCAACACAGACAATCTGGAATGTTTTCGTGGTCTCCTCTAGATGACTAGGGTCTTTGCCATTATACAACTTGCCTTTCTCGTGGAAATGTTTTTTCTCCACTTGGATCACTGGTTGTTAACAGAACGTGCAAGCATATGTCCTGCATATCTCTTTGACAATGCGACTACTTCAGAGCTAATTCGTAACAATGAAAATGGATGCTGTTGCACACAACACAGAGCACGTCCTAGTATCATCCACATAAATTAAAGCATGTAGGTTTTTAAATCAAAAGAATGTGAAATATCATTAATCTTTCATCTCTTTAAGCCTTTATAATATGAATGCATGAATATGCAAAATATGTAAAGAAATGTATTCACAGTTATAAAAATTTGCCCTTATCAAAATATGAGACTTAAAGAGTAGAAATAAGATTTGAAGAGTACTGTTTAACTAAGATTTAATAATATACAAGTTAAACACATATGATTTTGCTAGCCAAAATTATTCCAGAGAGTTAACGATATTATTACAGATTTTCCACTAAAAAAAGTATTCCTTAGAGTCAATTAGTTATTTAAATAAATGAATAAAGTAAGTAAGTTAGCCTTTTTACTATACAGAACTGCTGTAATCACCATTTCCATCTAAAAAGTCTAATTTGGAAAAGTGCAAGACGATGAAATATATGTGCATTGACTGTACAAAACATTAATTATACTCCATTTCAAAGTAATAGGAATATTGCCATATAAGGATTGCATGGCTGTTCCCACATGGAAGGCACAGGGAATATTACTGACAAATTTCAAACAGCCATATGCAAAGCTCGATGGCACTTCCAAATATAAAACACAAATACAGTATGCAATACACCTGCAGCACGTTACATACCAAATGATCAAGCAATTTACTAGAGAATAGCATTTAAGAAACAAATAACACTACAAATACCATGTGCACCTGTCAATGATTTATTTTTTTTACATTGGCGATATTCATCAGACTGATCTCATGTTAAAAACAAGTTATCAGAGAATTGTCTGGCCCAGCGCTCTTTGTGGTAAATTGGAGGAAAATCATGGAACTATTTTGCCAAAAAAGAGGACCCTGGAGAGCACGCAGTCTGATTTTTAAATGGAAAATCTGAAGCCCCAAAGTGGTAAGTGGCTTGCCCAAGATTAAAAAGTCCATTAATGGCAGAGTTCCCAGTCCCCTGGTTCTCACTCCAGGCCCGACATTAAAGCCATCCTAATTAGCTCATGTTTACTCAAGACGCACATGTACATTTGAGTCTCCACGGGGTCATCGGCTGTCCAGCACAGTCTCTGTAGAAACACCCGCTCTGGGTTCTGACGGGGCAGCAGCACTGCTCCACGCTCAGTGTGATTTCATCGAGGATGACTCACACTTCCCTTGGATTCACTGGGGAACAGAAGGAGATGTGACCTCAGTAGAAAAACAGATGTGAATCCATGAAAGTCATAACAGAGCCCCAAATTGTTTAATCCTAAATGGGCTCTACAGAGAATGCATTCGAGGGGATGTTTTGTTCTTCCTCCAGAGCACTTTGAGAAACACACCCAACATATGCCAAAAGCCTCCTCCCCTCTGCCCTCATAATTGGGAGGCTAAGGGAAAAAAGCCTGAAAATCACAGCAGAATGTGGAGCTCTCACATGCATCCTCCGCCTGTAGTCCTTCCCCTCCCAGTGCCACGGACAGTGGCCTCCTCTGGGCCCTGCCGCCCCTGAGAAGCGTTGAACCAAATTACTCACATGAACTTCCAGACATGTGCCCAGATATAAAACATTGACTTTAAGGAAATATGGCCAGTCATTCAGAAAACACTTTTTGTCCCAGGAGAACCTTGGAAACTTTTTAATACTAAAATGTCAAATATGCAGACAGATTCTTAGTACACTAAAACAGTATAACTGTTTCCTCCTGAACATTATCTTTTTCCTTTCAAGGCAAACACAGCTCCAGCCTAGAACATTCCCTTAAAGCCAGGATTATATTTATGATAGGAATTCAGTGTTCTATCTGAATGTACTTAAACACTCCTGCCAGAAACCCTCCTGTTTGGATTTAGGGAGTGAGGAAGAGGAGAAAGTTAATTTTTAAAATATTACCAAACAGACCATTTTTATTATATATCATATCATAAGAGTACTTGGTCTTCTGTGGATTGCAGAAAGTGGTGATCCCTTATAAGGCTTAAAAGGACTTGTTATTAAGTTTTGAAATTATTCCCCAACCATCTAATTTAATAATTTAATATCCAGCATTGTTCATAAGGTCCTGAGTGCTGTCATTAACCAGACATATAAAAGGACCCTACTCTCTGATTAATCACTCCAATTCCTTCCCTGGATCAGTACACCCCCACTTTTCCATAAATCCAATTATAGTGGAAAGTACCCTGTGTTATTTTAACTTTCAATAAGACTTATTCTTAAATACAGGGTGGGGAAAAAGCAGGTTTATAGTTGTGTGTATGGAAAATAATACAATAATAAATAAGAATAAATTGTGTTTCATGTACTCACAACTGTAAACCAACCTACTTTTGCCCCACCCTGTAGATTAAATGAAGTACATAGAAATATTTCTATGAACCAAGCTATTTACTACCCACGTTGTCTTTTATTGTCAGTTTTCTTAAAAGAAAAAAAACAGTAAGTTTGGGGTATAGTGACCATATGACTAAAATATGTACTGTACCCTCCTTATTCACTAATACGATGCAACAGCCACAAACACCAAATTTAAGGTTACCAATCAGTAATGAGATGCTGATCAGCCTACCTAATAGCAGCTCTGCCGAGAGGCACTGCAGTCTGCGCCCAGAGTCCCCACTGACCAGTGATAGCTATTGTGTCTCTTGACATTTGCATATGGTCAGTCACACTCTGGATTCTGTACAATCAAGTCCACAAGGCAAGAGAGGGATCATAGGTCTGGATTTAGCCACTGTGAATACAGCAAGTAGTGATAGATGACATCAACCCCGATGGAGTTACTACTTGGATCCAGGCACCAGGGGGACGAGAAGGAATTATGTCTTCATTAAAGTGCAGTTACAAACATCCACATTGTGCATGCTCCAGGTTAGTTTTGAAACACCTTCCAATTAATTATACCGAGGATTTCCTCAAAGAAATAGTGACCAATAACTATTGCCTTGGCATGGAAAAATGATATCTAGAAAACTCTGAAATAAGAACCAACATAAGAATTGTTGTTGATTAACATAAATCACCCCCATCATGTTTATCATCTATCTGCACTAAGGTTTGACTGATGTAACATTGCATTGGGATAATTTGTTCTGAATTTTGTTATAATAATCAAATTTTTATTTCTGTAGACCATCATGTGATAAAGAAAAGAAAGTTTTAAATTCCCCCAATTTTGGGGGGAAAGAGAAAAATGCTAGTTAATGTGAGTGGTCTGTGTAAAATTATCTAGCTCCTTGTTATCCTGTGAGTCTCCAGGGATTGGCACCGTGGCCATCACCTGGGAACCTGTTAGAAATGCAGAATCCAGTGGACCTTTTAAAGCAGAATCCATTTTTTAAATAAGATGCCCATGTGATTTATATGGACATTAAATTTTGAGAAGCAATGATATAGTTATGTTTATGATATTAAAACCAAAAAAGAAGAATCAAACTCAATGTATTTCTTATAATTCTTTCCTGCAGGCCATGGAAAATGTCAATCTGCGTTTGATACACGTTGTATAAATCTCAGGGCTAAAAAAGGAAAAGCCAATGAATCTCCTTGACACCATCTGGGGAACTTGTTTTCTTAAATCCCCCAAACATGAAATATTTTGGAACAGAAAAAGCTGAGAGTGAACAGCTCGAAACACCACCTCTTCCTTGTCACTATTTGTGAGCTGGCGTGTGAAATCTCTCTGTGTCCACTCTGCACTTGACACGGTGCCGGGTTCTTGGAACTCAACAATGGACAACACAGACAGTGTCTTTGCTTCAGTTTCTCATGTATAAGGGAAACAGCTCTTTAGGCCAAAATTAGCACAGATATATAAAATTTCACAGTAATTTTAAAGAGCAGTAAGGAGTTTGTTCTGTGCAGTGCAGGACATATGGAGGATATGCTGGAAAGATAATCTGGCATGACAAGTATGCTTTGTTTAGACCTTTGGTCTCAGGCAAAGAGGAGCCATCACAAATGTTTGCAAATGAGAATCACATGAAAACTGAAATTTAGAACTATTTCTCTGGCATGGATGAAAGGATAGATTTAAGTGGGAAGAGAGTGAACACAGGGTATCAACCTAGGAAGACACTGAAATTTTCCAGTGAGGAAAGGATTAGAGCCTGACGTGATAGAAATGGCACAGACAGAACTGGTAGGACTTAAAACTCAGGGGAGCGCGTGACGGGTGGGGGAGTGGTTAGTGATGGGGAAGAAAAGAAGTTGTAACGCCAAAGTTTCTAGTGGGGCAACTGAAGAAAATGACAAGGCTTAACTGAGAGAGAACATGGAGGAAGTGTGGGCTTTAGCGCAAGGAAGGAAAAGAGACCCTGAACTTTACATTTAGTACACTGGGTTTAAAAGGCCCGAGGATATTGAAGTGGTGGCACCAATGACAGGGTGGCCTTCAGACATGATGGCAGAGGAAGGGCAAGCTAGTCAACCTCTAGTACCAAAATGGAGTGTGCTGACATGTTGAAGGACATGGATATAGAAGAAAGACTCCTCACAACAGCATATGTGTACAGGCACTTCAGAAATAACATTAAGAAGGGCAATTAGCACGGATTATTTTAACTCTAAGAGAAGTATGGGCCTCTAAGACAAGGGAGACAGAGAAGACAAAACCAGAAGTAGAGAGACAGCAACAGCAAGGAATTACTCAACAAAGCGCAATAGGACAAAAATATGCTCCATAGACAGAAAGAGGAGTTTATAAGAAGGTGTTCTTATATCCATATTCTGTTTGATAATAACTTGTATTTTGGGAATTTCTAGACTTAAAGCATAATAATGACAAATGTGTCTCACCTTTACATCTGTGGGGGGTCACAAGGCATTTGATGTGTTTCTCTTTATAAATGATGACTCATGTTCAGGAAGCTCCAGACTTCCATAGTGAGAGCTTGCCCTGTCCGTGAGCTCTCACTGTGTTGATGGATACATGTCCCTGTAAGTATGAAACACACGTGGACCTCACCGAGTATCAATTACTAAAGGAAAAATGGGACAGAGAACTGCAAAGTGAGATAATAATCCAGTCCAATCTCTGGTCCAGAAATGAACATCGCCCACAATGAGGTAGGACAGGAGAGTAGAATATTAGAATCCTTCATCTATTTGTTTAGAGATTTAAAGGTAAACCCAGTTTAGATAATCTGATGTTCTATCTAGCTGCTCACTGCTTCTCTATTCACAATCTTATGGTGAACAATTAAAAGTACTGCAGAGGATTAGACCTGATTAAATATTAAATGCAGGATTTTATTTAAAATTAGCACTGTAATCAATAATTGAGAGTATGTTTGCCTTTATAAATCAACTATCAAATATGCTCACCTCTGGTTGAAGCAGCACCAGGCTCCCTTTTCCCCAGACTGTAAGGTACTCTTCCTGGGACATCAAATTCTGACTTCCACTAAGGAAATTCCTTCCAAGGAATTGGTAGAAATAAATGGCTTAAGTGAACTTAGAGGAATATGTCACCATTTTCTCTTGCTTACCAGCACTTGGGACCTACTAGGTTTCCCAGGGTGAGATGTACATTTTTCAGCTACCACAAAAACTCATCACAAGCAATGAGAGTAGTTCTGGTAGATTATCTAAAGAAAGAACAATGTAGTCAATCTCTCTCTCTCTCTCATGTGCTCACACACACAAAGAGGAATTGGAACCATGGGAAATTATTTCATTTTAAGTATATTTTATTGATTATACTATTACATTTGTCCCATTTGTTTCCTCCCCTTTATTCCCCTCTTCCCTTGAGCATTCCCTCCCCTTAGTGTAGGGAACTGCTTCACAAGGCGTGGAAATGTAGCTCAGCCTCCATGTGGACAACCAGTGGGGAGTCAGTGGCATGCAGGACCACGCCCATGGAGATGTTTTCCTGTGGGGAATCAGGCCTGCATTGTACCTAGACTGCTATGAGACTTGCTTTTGCTAAAACTCCCTCACCCTGAACTGAGGCAGCAAGTGCTTACTGCAATTTCCTAAAATCTGAGCTCAACCTCCCAA
Source organism: Trachops cirrhosus (assembly GCA_028533065.1). NCBI lineage: Eukaryota > Metazoa > Chordata > Mammalia > Chiroptera > Phyllostomidae > Trachops > Trachops cirrhosus. Next base: position 114,227,150 of record CM052540.1, read on the forward strand.
GTATGGAGTGTGACCAGATCAACCACTTTTCCCCTTGGTCAGCAACATCCTTCCCTTTGAAGTAATTAGCAGCATTGTCTCCTTTGTTATCTATAAAAGGTAGTCCCCTGCAGTGAACCTGTGCATAGTAAATGAGGACTACCCTCCATGTAAATTACCCAGAAAAGCAATAAAAGTCTGTCCAGGCAGGGACTGGCTCTCTCTGGCCCTCCTACCCTCTCTCTCTCTCAGAGAGTGGCCAGGCCATCCCTTTTTCTCCACACGATTTCTATAGTCCATGTGTATTTGTTCACTAGCAGCCACAATATACACGGATCCTGCAGGCCAGGATCTGCCTCACCTTAATTCATGTCCATGGGTCTTACACATATGTTCTTTGGCTTCTCCATTTCTCATGCTATTCTAAAACTCTCACTGTCTATTTTGCACCTACCATTTATGCTTCTTCTACCCTGTACCTTTACTCCATTCTCCCCTCTAATAAGCCTCCATGTGATCTCCATTTCTGTGATTCCGTTCTTCTTCTAGTTGTTTGCTTAGTTTTCTTTTTCAGGTTAGGGTGTTGATAGTTGTGAGTTTGTTGTCATTTTACTGTTCATAGTTTTTTATCTTCTTTTTCTTAGATAAGTCCCTCTAACATTTCATACAATAAGTGCTTGGTGATGGTGAACTCCTTGAACTTGACCTTATCTGGGAAGCACTTTATCTGCCCTTCCATTCTAGATGATAGCCTTGCTGGATAGGGTAATCTTGGATGTAGGTCCTTGCCTTTCATGACTTGGAAACTTCTTTCCAGCCCATTCTTGCCTGCAAGGTTTCTTTTGAGAAATCAGCTGATAACCTTATGGGAACTCATTTGTAAGTAACTGTCTTCTTTTCTCTTGCTGCTTTTAAGATTCTCTCCTTATCTTTCATCTTGGGTAATGGAATTATGATGTGCCTTCCTTGGTGTGTGCTTCTTTGGGTCCCATTACTTTGGGACTCTCTGAGCTTCCTTGAAATCTATTTCTTTCACCAAAATGGAGAAGTTCTCCTTCATTATTTTTTCAAATAATTTTTCCATTTCTTGCTCTTCCTTTTCTCCTTCTGGCACTCCTGTGATTTGGATTTTGGAACATTTAAAGTTGTCCCATAGGTTCCTAAGCCTCTCCTTATTTTTTTAAATTTTTGTTTCTTCATTCAGTTCTGGCTGACTGTCTATTTCTTCCTTATGCTCCAAACTGTTGAGTCCTGGTTTCCTTCCCATCATTGTCGGTTCCCTTTATTTCACTTTGCATAGCCTTCACTTTTCCCTCTATATTGCAGCCATACTCAACCATTTCTGTGAGCATCCTGATTACTAGTGTTTTGAAATCTGCATCTGATTAGTTGGCTCTTTCTTGTTGCTTAGTTCTTTTTCTGGAGCTTTGATCTCTTCTTTCATCTGGGCCACATTTCTTCATCTCAGTGCATCTGTTGCATTCAAGGAGGGTAGCCTTAGGTATTTGCCAGGGCAGGGCAACCCACATTGCTGCATTATGGTGCTGTATGAGGAGGAGGGATCCAAGAGGGAACAATACCACTTGCTCAGCTCTCAACCAGCTTTCAGTCACTTTCCCTGATACCCACAAGCAAACTGGGCCCTTCTGGTGCTGATTCCCAGGTGGGTGGGTTTGTGTACATTCTAGGACCCTGTGGGTCTTTCCATTGAACTCTCCTGTGAGGATGGGAGTTTCTCCTGCTGCAACCCCGCCAGGTTTTTTTGTCAGAGGTTTTGAGGCTTTCTTTTCCTACACTAGAACCCTGGGTTGCATGGTCTGTCTTGCTCCCCAGTTGTTCCTCCCAGTTTTCCTCACTCAAATGTGGGACCACCAGCTGCTGCCTCAGCCACCCAATCCTCCATTCACCACCTTGTCATGCATCCTCTTCACCTGGCTGCCCATCTTTGTCCCTCCTACCAGTCTGGATGAATATTTTTTCTTTAAGTCCTTGGTTGTCAGACTTCCATACAGTTCAATTTTTCAGCAGTTCTGGTTGATTTTTTTGTTTTTAAGTTTGTTGTTGTTCTTCTTTTGGTTGTGTGAAGAGGCAAAATGTATCTACCTACGCCTCCATCTTGGCCAGAAGTTTTTGGCACCATGGGAAATTCTGAGGGTGCAATGTGAGACAGAGTTAGTTGCTTTTGCCTTTTATTCTTGACAAGCAACAGAAACGGTGAAAAGGAAGGATTAAAGAATAAAAGGCATGTTGAGTGAAGGCAACAGGGGGAAAAAAAGAGACATGCAGGAACTGTGGCACACTGCACTCAAAATGAATTCAGAAGCGAGAGGTCATTATGGATTAGTGTGGAAGAAGAAAGTACCTCGAAGTCATTTAGATAAACACTGACTAAAAGTGCCAAAGTCAGCATGAACCTGGTGGAAATCAATTCAGTGGAAGTATTTGCAGAGTTTGCTGTCAAGCAAAGCAGAGGCAGCAAAGGAGCCTTCCTTCTCACTCCTTCTGTCTTTGTCCTTTAGCTAACCCTGAAGGCTGGTCTGGTTCCAGCAGAGCCCCAGGGGAGAGGATGGGGTGAGAATGCATGTTGGGAGGAGGGTAGGTGGGCAGAGCTGGATTTCAAGTCCCATCTAGTCCCTACCTGTGAGACCTTAGATACCTAACTTAGCACTGCTTCATTTTCCTCCTTCGTAAAATATAGATGATTATGGTATGTCCATCATAGGTTCATTGTTTTATATTTTCACAAGATAATGTAAATAGTATTTAACCTATCTGTGGAAGTAACATCTTAACTATTCAATAAAAAGTAGATATTATTCTGCTATCATTCTTAAATCCATGTAAGTCACAATCAGAATAGTAATAGCTTGCACTTATGAAATTTACCCTGAGATAGGCAGGGTACTTTATATAGACCCATCATTTGCACAACAACCTTTTCACAGATGAAGACTCTGAACCACAGGCAGGTTAAGGAACACTTTCGAGATGTTGAGTATCATACAGTTTAGTGCCAGAGTCTGTGCTCCAAAACCATGCTATTTCATCAAAAAGGTCCTTGGAACTAATCTCTTCTATTTTTGCATTTTACAGATGAGAAAACTAAGGCTTACAATGATGATGTCATTTATTTTATATCACACAGCCAGTCAGACAATCAGACCACTATAGGAATTTGGGAGCCTGTTTCAATTAGAAACAGTTCACAACCCAAGTGAATAATTCAAGGCCTGTCCCAGAGGTTGAAATGCTGGTCACATTTTATCCAGTCACTTTCCTGTAGAGACAAAGCAATGAATCATGTTATTTATTTATATGAGATTCGTGGTGGGGAAGGCATCTTTGTAACAAAACTTGATAAATTTGCAACTGATGGTATATGTTTCTATGATGAATGTAGAAGAATAGGAAGACAGAAAAGGAACCAACTTTTATTAAGCAATCACTATGCTTGGCACTCCGTGCACTATAAAAACTGATCCAGACAGATATGTGATAGGCTCTGTAGCCAGAAGGGTGGAATGAGTCAATAAGAATAAGATTCTTATTTCAGAAGCCATAAATAAAATAAAAGCAATTGTATTGTTTGCTAACATTTAATTGGCTGGGGAGAGCTAAGATGAATATTTCTACTGAATTATCCCATTACCACAGCCTTTGGAATTCACTCAAAATATGTTGGTATTCATTGATTTAGTAGGTGATGAACAGCAAGCTCCCTTGACCTGTGGGCAAGGATCTTCACCCTGAGAATGATGCCTCAGGCTATAGGAACCTTACCTCAAACTGGCATTCCCCATCCAGGAGGTTTTTAACTTCAGCAGGAGAATGGGCCTCAAGGCACAATGTAGGCAAAAGATAGAAAGAGGACACAGCTCTATCTAAAGAGCTGTTTGTTCTGGCCCTGGCCAGGTAGCTCAGTTGCTTAGAGTATCACCCGAATACTCCAAGGTTAGTGGTTCCATCCCTGGTCAGGACACATAAAAGAATCAATCAGTGAATACATAAATAAGTGGAACAACCAATCAATCTCTCTCCCTCTCTCTCCCCCTCCCCCCACCCACTTCATAAATAATTAAATAAATTCATTTGTCCTAAAACTATCATTGAACAAAAAATACCAAGTAAAGGACTGTTTTCTTTAAGTCTCTTCTTCCCCCACCTCAGTATAAATCAAGACCCTCATAATAGGAGCATTGAACTCTCTAAGATGAAAAGAAGCATTCTCCAAGACAAAGCACCTAAACTCAACTTTAGAACCTGAAGTGGTACTTCCCAAAATAAAGACTTGATGCTGTCTGATCAAATCTTGTCTGATGTCTTCCACTCAATAACCCAATTGCACCATTCATTCAAGTCTTAACAGTGTCACAACTGTGTGATCCTATTTCATGGTGTTGCTCTTTGTTGTCCATTCACCTGGACTGGACACTCTGCTTCCACTGAGCCATCCACTAAACTTTAGATTCTAGCTTACAGGTAACAGCAGGGGTACGCCAAAGCAAGTCTGCAGGAATATGATTCATCAATGCCCTGGGTCTCCACCAATACAGAAGCAACCTGGCAAGGAAGCCCTGCTGGGGTGAGAACCCCTAGCAGGGCTCTGTCTTCTGTACTCTTACACCCTGTGTCTCCGACCAAGGCTGTTTGTAGTGTTTCTAAGTGCTGACTCTGCTGAAGCTGAAGACCTCAGCGGGACAAGTGTTATGGAGAGTGATTGATTGAAATTCAGAGCACTTTGCAGAATGATTTGTTTGACATTCCCAGTAGGAAACTCTTGTTTGTTGAACTTATTATTCATTCATGTATTCATGAAAAAAATACAATAAATGCATAATCTCTGCATAGTGCCTCAATGATCACATTGAAATGAACCTGGAGCTTTGCAGTGCTAAGCAAGGTCTTTAGTTTGCAACAGAACAGTTTTACATTGCAATATCATTAACTGTGTCTAGAGTTTACATTATGCTTATAAATCAGCAAGGGAAATTTAACCTGCATTGTAATTTAAGGTTATACAGAGAATCAGACATTAAAAATGCATATGCATAATAATAACTCCTTGTGTGACAATTTTTCTTGGTTTTCCTCCTACTGAGTGATTTAACAATTACCATGTTGAGATGTAACTGAGTCTGTTCAGCTAGTGTTTGTGTTTTGACTTCTTGACAACTAGAATATAAGCCAGGGGAAATGCAAAAATTATTTCCAACATCCATGGGTAACTTGGGAAAATGACTCTTTGAATAAGCTATTAAAGTAGGGGAAAACATGCTGCATTATTTGGAAAACAACTCTGTTAAATGCTGTGTTTTAAAACAACAGCTATTACTAGGCCTAAAACAGTAAGGTCAAAGTGTTACAATGGCTCCTTCTTGGTCTGGTCCTTAATACTTATATTTACAGCAGTAACAATGATAGTCTGTGGCCCTCCTAGTGAGAGCAAGTGCAGGGAATAATACATGAAAGGACCATGATAGCATGGTGACCTCCTTTCAAAATGGAATGTTTCTGTTGATCTGCAAATGACAAAAAGGAATTCAAGAACTACATCATATATTCCCTTGCCCCTGAGTTTTCCCCATAGAGATCTCAAGTACCCCTAGTGAAGACTTCTGTAATCTGCCAGCATATTCTTAAAAAACATGTAATTTACCTGACCTGTAAAGTTCAGGGCTCACTTTAATTTCAGAGTTGAAAGAACCAAGAAGAGAAAAATACTACCCAAATGTGCTACCTGAAGCCGAAAAGAGCCAGACCTGTGAGGTTGTTGGTGACCCTAATCATGGTCTACCCATTCATGTCTCTAGAACACAGGTGGCAAACACAATGCCTGAGGGCCGAATCTGGCCCTCCCCCTTGTTTAATCTGGCCCTGCACCTTGTTTCTACCCAGCGGCAGCTCTGAGCTCCTTGCCCCTAGTTAAGGAGTAGTTACATTTATACAGTCCTAAAGTTACATTCAGCCCTTTGAAGGCAACCGAGAGGCTGATGGCCCCGGTGAAAATGAGCTTGACACCCCTGCTCTAGAATACCTGCAGGACTTCTATACCTAAACATCTCACAACAAGTATGCATCCTGAGCCCACTCCAGCTAGCTCCTCAGACCTGCCACTAGGCACCTCTACCCAATTTTTTGTCTATATTAGTTATACCACTTTTCAATTCTCAAAATCTCACCATTTTGCAGTGTGCTTCTTTTTAAAATTTCCCTTTCCCCACCACTAAAACCACACGTATATATTCTCCTTAATACTATATTTTGAGTTTATTTCTCCATTTGCAAAACAACTCTGTTCTTACCTGTTCTTCTGCAACAAAAGTCCAAGAAGACATTCCTGTCTTCAGTATCTGTATATGCCAACATACTCAAAGCTGCTGAAATAATGTTCTTCAAAGTCTGGTCCCACTCTATGCCTCTGAAGCTTATAAACATCACATTGTTTCTCAGTACCATTTATTTTAACTTAGAAATTTCTTTCCTATCCTTTAAGACATATTAAAAATTCTTCACCTCCTCCCTCTTCTTTTCCTTCACTACCCCACACAATTTTCCATTGTTGCCTGCATGTTTTTTCATGTGTTGTCCCTCTCTTTATATAATGTTTTCTTTTCTTTTCTTTTTAGCCCTCTCCTTTTCTGAGACTTTACTAAAAATACATACTTTGAAATTAGAAAAATGTATTATTTGAAAAGACAAATAAAACAGGCAAAAATTTGGCAAAAGCAACAAAGAAAAAATTAAACAAATTTAAAACATTAGTATTGAAAAAGTGTCATACATGGAAAAGTGGTGAAGACTTTCTAAATAGCAAAGGAATTATAGGTATAAAAACATGAAATATTCAAAAACAAAGATAAAATTTTTCACAGTGGCAAAATAAAAAATTAAAAAGTAGGCAAGAAAAACCCAAATATTTCAGTAAAACAGAAGATATTTATTTTTTCAGAGTTCATTTAATTATTATTAGAGAGAGGAGAAGGGAGGGAGAAAGAGAAGCAGAGAAACAACAATGTGAGAGAGAAATATCGATCCATTTCTTCTCATAGGCGCCCCGACCCAGGACTGAACCTGCAACCCAGGCATGTGGCCTTACTGGGGATTGACTGAGGGACCTTTGGCTTTGTGGAATGACACCCAACCAACGGAGCCACACCCATCAGGGCATGACAAAAGATATTTAAATGACAGTCAAAAATAACAACCCCTTCCCTGGGTTTGTATAAAAAAAAGTATCTGATGCAGATATTTTCACGGAAAACTTAAATACACAATGTAAGTTTAAAAGGAAATTTAATTCCCACCTGAGCATATGTTTATTGATTTTAAAGAGAGAGAGAGAAACATCAACATGAGAGAGAAACTTACCACTTAGTTACGGCCCTGCCTTGGAATCAAACCCACAACCTTTTGGTGTACAGGATGACATTCCAACCAGCTAAGCCACCTGGCCAGGGCCACAATGAATAATTCTATGTTTTTAAAACTATTCCAGAATATGTGAAAAAAATTAAATGTTTTAAATAAACTTATAAATTGCCAGAACTGATACTAAAGTCAAAGAAAAATATGACTGATAATATGATAAACCCACCTCACTTATAAGGACAAATATAAAAAACCTAATTAAAATAGTGAAATTATCCAAAACTGTATTAAATAAGTAATGTAAGACAAAAAATAAGATTTCAAACAACAATGTAATTATTAGCAATGAAATTCAGTACATTAACAGAATTAAAAACTAGTAAGAGAACTTCCTCTTCTGCAGTGAATGAATAATTGGTGCCAGACATGCTCACCCATTACAAATAAATAGAAAGCCAAATAAATTATAAGAAGCGTAGTTTTCAAAAATTGGGGCACAGGCAGCACATGACTGTGATCCCTAAAGAGAGGGAAAAATTGAGGTAAGCTCTGTGGTCCTTTTGTCTTTCTGCCTGAAGTCAGGATCATAGTTCAGAGAGTGTAAATCTAAACAAGTGATACTTAATGAATAATATGAACCTCTACAAAGCCAGGCAGCAAAGAACTATAGGGGAATTCTAACCTAACAATCCCCAAGTTCACACAGCTGAGAGATATTCAAGTTCTGATAAGTTTTAGTGAAGGGACCTCACTGGTATCCCAGCATATTTAGAAGAGATCCTAAAAGAATTATGCTTGAATAGCAGAACTATACTTGCTAAATAAAGGCTACTGTAGGTCCAAGATAATAAAGCTTGAAATAAGCCTGGAAAAGATCAAGATAAAAGCAAAATTCCACAATTTTTAAAGGAAAACAAGAAAACTGAGATTCTCAACAAAATGTCTAACATACAATAAAAATTATTGTACATGTAAAAAGGAGAAAAAATGTGGCAAATAAGAATGAATAAAGTAAATTAATAAAAATAGGAGCAAAAGTTGCAGAAATTAATCAGATAAGGACTTTAAAACTGCTAGAAAAAATATGTTCAAGGGTTTAAAGAAATATAAGAATGTATGAGAAAAAATGGAAACTATAAATAAAATGACTAAATGAATTTTATACAGGTGAAAAATGGTATCTAAAATGAGAAATTCAGTAGATAAGATTAGTAGCATTTTAGATACCATAAAAGAAAAGATCACTGAACTTGAAAACATGGCATTGTTAATTATCCAACTGAAACAGAGATGAAAAGCCAGAGCAAATTATGTACTGTCTACAGGAAGGAACTTTAAATATAGTTATAGATAGACTGACAATGGAAATAAATAAATTAAACTTATAATACTAAAAAGCAAAGCTGAAGTAGCTGTGTTATTAGACAAAATAAAGTGCAGAGCAAAGAATATTACCAGAAATAAAAACATCATTTCAAAATTATAAAGTAGACAAAAATCAAGAATAATAATTCTAAATTTATATGTCCCTGATAAGAGATTCAAATTCTCAAAGCCAACACATATATAACTGAAAAGAAAAATAGAAAAATCCATGAGTATAGTTAGAGACTTCAACATCTTTCTCTCAGTAGCTGATAGAATAAGTAGAAAAATCAGTAAGGACATAGGAGACTTGAACACTACCATCAATAAACTAAAACTAACTGATACTTAAGGAAAGGTCCATCAAAACAGTATAAAATACACTTTCTACTCTATTGCACAGTATTTATTATGATAGACCATATTCTCGGCCACAAAACCGGTTTCAATAAATATCAAAACCTTCAAGTCATACAAAATGTTTTCTGGCAGCATGGAATTATATTAGAAATTGATAAGAAGAAATCACTAATGACATATTATGAAATAACTCATGAGTCAATGAAAAATCACAAAGAAAATTGAAAAGCACCTTTAACTGAATGAAAATGAAAATAATGTATCAAAATTTACATGACTCAGTTAAAGCAATACTTAAAAATAATCTATAGACATAAATGCTTTCATTAGAAATGAAGAAAGCAACCTAAGTTTCTACTTTAAGAAACAATTTTAAAAAGAATAAATGAGCACTAAGTAAGCAGGAGAAAGGAAATTGCAAAGATCAATGAATTAGAAAAGAGAAAAATGAATTAAAAATTATTTCTGTGAACCAATAAAATTAATAAAACTTTAGCCAGACTAATCTGTAAAGAGAAAGAGCGAGCAAAAATTATTAATAGCATAGGGAGATAGGGGTATAACTACAGATAAAAAAATAATAAAGGACTATTATGAAAAACTTTGTTATTAAATTTGACAATTTCATGAAAAGGACAAATTCAGACTTTCAACCAAGATGGAGGAGTAGGTAGGTACACTGTGCATCCTCATACAACAGAAAGAAGAGCAACGACAAATTTAAAAATGAAAAACAACCAGAACTGCCCCAAAATCAAACTGTTTGGAAGTCTGACAACCAAGGAGTTAAAGAAGAAACATTCATCCAGACTGGTAGGAGGGGTGGAGATGGGCAGCCAGGTGAAGAGGACTCCAAGCAAGGCAGCAGTGGGCGGACCAGGTGAGGTAGTGGCTGGTGAGCAGGCACTCCCATATTAGCGAGCAGATAAACTGGAAGGAACAAATTGGGAGCAAGACAGACCACACAACCCAGGGTTCCAGTGCAGGTAAATAAAGCCTCAAAACCTATGACTAAAAAAAAAAACTGTGGGGGTTGAGGCAGAGGGAGTAACTCCCAGACTCATGGGACAGTTCGTTGGAGAGACCCACAGGGTCCTAGAATGTACACAAGCCCACCCACCCAGGAATCAGCACCAGAAGGGCCCAATTTGCTTGTGGATACCGGGGGAAGTGACTGAATTCTGGCAGAGAGCTGAATAAGCGAGGTGCACCAAGACAAATAATAATAATGATAATGACCCAAATGAAAGAACAGATCAAAGCTCCAGAAAAAATACAACTAAGTGATGAAGAGATAGCCAACCTATCAGATGCACAGTTCAAAACACTGGTAATCAGGATGCTCACAGAACTGGTTGAGTATGGTCACAAAATAGAGGGAAAAGTGAAGGCTATAAAATATTAAATAAAGAAAAATATACAGGGAACCAACAGTGACTGGAAGGAAATCAATACTCAATGGTTTTGAAGCAGAAGGAACATTCTTCCTTCTGAATGAAGAAACAGTAATTCAAAAAAAAATAAGGAGAGGCTTAGGAACCTCCAGGACAACCTTAAACGTTCCAACATCCAAATCACAGGAATGCCAGAAGGAGAAGAGGAAGAGCAAAATATTAAAAAATTACTTGAAAAAAATAATGAAGGAGAACTTCCCGAATCTGGCAAAGGAAATAGACTTCTAGGAAGTCCAGGAAGCTCAGAAAGTCCCAGAGAAATTGGACCCAAAGAAGCACACACCAAGGAAGGCACATCATAATTCCATTACCCAAGATGAAAGATAAGGAGAGAATCTTAAAAGCAGCAAGAGAAAAGAAGACAGTTACTTACAAATGAGTTCCCATAAGGTTATCAGCTGATTTCTCAAAAGAAAACTTGCAGGCAAGAATGGGCTGGAAAGAAGTATTCCAAGTCATGAAAGGCAAGGACCTACATCCAAGATTACCCTATCCAGCAAGGCTATCATCTAGAATGGAAGGGCAGATAAAGTGCTTCCCAGATAAGGTCAAGTTCAAGGAGTTCACCATCACCAAGCACTTATTATATGAAATGTTAGAGGCATTTATCTAAGAAAAAGAAGATAAAAAAAACTATGAACAGTAAAATGACAACAAACTCACAACTATCAACAACCTAACCTAAAAAAGAAAACTAAGCAAACAACTAGAACAAGAACAGGATCACAGAAATGGAGATCACATAGAGGCTTATCATTGGGAAGAGGAGTTGGGGAATGGTGAAAGGTACAGGGAATAAGTAGCATAAATGGTAGGCAGAAAGTAGACAGGGGGAGGTTAAGAATAGTATAGGAAAGAAGAAGCCAAAGAACTTATGTGTAAGACCCATGGACATGAACTAAAGGAAGGGAATGCTCATGGGAGAAGGGGTGTTCAGGGCAGCAGGAAATAAAGGGGGGGAAATGGGACAAATGGCATAATCAATAAAATATATTTTTTAAAAAAGAAAAGGACAAATTCACTGACATACAAAAACTGTGAAAGATCACTCAAAAAGGATAACTAAGATAGTCCTGTGTGTGTGTGTGTGTGTGTGTGTGTGTGTTTTAAATAACTTTATATTTAAGAACCAGGACTAGGTGGCATCTCTGATACACTCTACCAAAACTTCAAGGAGGAAATATTATCAATGTTTTTGCAAACTCTTAGAAAACTTAAGAGTAGGTAACACTTTCCAACTCATTCTATGAGTCCAGCAATACTCTATTACTAAAACCAGATAACAATATTAAAAACAACATTTACACAGCAATAGTCCTTGTGAACATAGAAACAAATATTCTTAACAAAATTAGTAAGTTGAATCCCACATATATAAAATGAATAAGTAATCATGACCAAGGGGTTTTATCACAGGAATGCAGGGTTAGTTTAACAAAATAAAAATAACCAGTGTAGTTCACTGTATTAACAAATTAAAACATAAAAATATGTGCTAATTTAAATACATAAAAAGCATTTGACAATATGTAAAATTTTCATGATGAAAGCTGTTAGGAAATTAGGAAAAAGAAGCAATTTCAACTTCATAAAGAGCATCTGTTGAAAATCCAAAGTTAATACCACACATACTGGTGAAACACAAGACTCTTTGCCTCTAAAAAAATGTTGTCAGCATTTATTGGAGTGTAAGTGCAAGTAAAACTAGAAAAGTTGGTATTCATCCTGCCTGTTACTACCAGAACCAATAAGTAGAGACAAAGATTGAATTTTTATGGGCACTTTTTTTGGATGCCAGCAATCTGAGAAGATTGTGGGTTATGTACCCTGAAAACCATTTTAACATCTCATCTCAAGCTGACCTTTTTATGAGGAGAAGGAAAGGGTAGGTAAGGGGTTTGGAAAAAAGTTTAATCTGATAAGAGTTGCAGCCCAGTGGTGATTTTCCTAGTCCTTCTTTATATGTTGATCAACAATTCTTTACTTGTTTCACAGAGGTTCCCTCCCTGTATTAAAATGACTCAGATACCATCTCAATGGCTTGCAGACCCCCTGGGATACAGTCAACCTTCTGGAGTCATGTAGGTCATGTATCCCAGTACCTGGAATAACAGTTTTCCATAAGCATTAATCACTTAATCAAGTATGATAGGTGATAGGTGATAGTCACCTATCAACTATGACCAGAGCTAAGACCTATAACTCTTGAGTTCCCCTACCATAAGTGTAATAAAGCAAGAAAAAAATAATATTCATAGATAATAAAGTAAAAATATCTTTCTTTGAAAATAACATGGTCATCTACCTGGAAGACTCTAAGTAATCTGCAAATAATAGCATTATTAAACACAGAATGATGCTAAGTAGAAACTACCCTGAAGGCCACAGATTGAAGTTCAGGAGATTTACAGGATGAGAGGGGATGGAGAAGGGCAGTGCTGCATTATTCAAGGTAACCAAGAAAGGCCTCTCTGAGGAAGTAAAATATGATGTGAGATCTAAAGGATGAAGAGAAACTTCTCAAAGAAGAGTCTAGACATAAGAAGTGTCAAAGGAAGTGTCCTAGACATGGAAACAAGAACAAAACCTGAGAAATAGGAGAAAACAAATGATAGATCAGAATAAATATTTGAATAAAAACTAAAAACTTCTATGATTAGTAGATTATGTGCTTTCTACTTAGCTAATCCAAGATAATAAACATAAAAATGATTAGAAGTAAGAGAAGGATTTAGTAAAATGACCAGGTACAGGACCATTGTACAGATCAACAGCAGAGAGCCTTAAGAGCACAGACTGTGCAGAAAGTCTTGGCTGTGTTTTAAACTGCCTCCACTTCTTTTTAGATCTATAATAGCAGTGGTCTAGTTACTTAACTCCTCTATGCCTCAGTTTCTTCATCTATAAAATGGGGTTAATAATAACACCCACTTCATTGAATTGGTTTGAGGATTAACTGTTTCGACACATATAAACTACTATGCATGACATATAGTAAAGTCTATTTAAGTGTTAGTTATTTTTTTATGCCTAAGCAAGCAAGAAATAAAAGATGTTATGAAAAAAGGTACTTTGCAATACTAGCAAATATTGTAATGTACCATGATTTAACCCTAAAAACTAGAAGTTTGTGAAAAAAATTATAAAACAGATGAGGAAATCTGTAACATTTTATAGGAGGACTAAACTGAATATGTTGATAACTGTGTTTTTGATTTTTACATTGCAATCTTATAAAGATGTTAGTTTTCATCAAAATTAATCTGCAATTTAGTGCAATACCAATCAAAATCCCAATAGGATATTTTATAGGATGTGATACATTGATCCTAAAGTTCATCAAGAAGAGTAATTACTATTAGATACCGTAATTATGGCAACATTACAGTAATTAAAACAGCACAAAATTGTCTCAGAAATAGAAAAATAAAATAACAAAATGGAATAGAGTCCAGAAACATAGCTAGCATTAATGTTACATAATAAAAATGGCATTTAAAATCAGGAAAACTCAATAGAGTTTTAGCTATACACTTGAAAAAAATTGGTAAATTCCTATCTCACATCATTCACAGAAATAATATATTATATAAACTGCAAATAGATAAATGTAACTCATATATAAATATAACATAATGAATTTATATATTATATATTGAATTGTAAATATTATATAAACATATCTACAAAGTATAATATGGTATATTATTAATAGTTATAATGAATGCAATATGTAGTATAAATGATATTATGAGTTCATATAGGTGGATTTTTCATAACACCTTTATTAACATCTTTGATTTTATTTGTTCATATATATGAATATGTAAAATATTTTAATACTGTTGTGGTAGAAAAAGGTTTCCAAGAAAGATATAAAGCCTAGAAAATTTAAATGAAAGATAGTTTTGACTACTTAGTTTTTTTATTTTTAAGTATATTTTATTGATTATGCTGTTACACTTGTCCCAGTATTTCCCTCTTTGCCTCCCTCCACCCAGTACCCCCATTCCCTCCAGCAAATCCCCCACCTTAGTTCCTGTCCATTGGTCATGCCCATGTGTAAGCTCTTTGGCTTCTCCCTTTCCCACATTATTATCTTTTTTTTAATATATTTTATTGTTTATGCTATTACAGTTGTCCTATTATCCCCCCTTCATTCCCCTCCACCCTGAATACCCTCTCCCACCCACATTCCCCGCCTTTAGTTCATGTCCATGTGTCATAAGTTCCTTAGCTTCTACATTTCCCCTACTATTCTTGCCCTCCCCCTGTCTATTTTCTACCTACCATCCATGCTACTTATTCTTCGTACCTTTCCCCCCTCTCTCCTCACCCCACTCCCCTGTTGCTAACCCTCCATGTGTTCTCCATTTCTGTGGTTCCGTTCTTGTTCTAGTTGTTTGCTTAGTTTCTTCTTGTTTTTGTTTCAGGTGTGGTTGTTAGTAATTGTGAGTTTGCTGTCATTTTACTATACAAGTTTTTTATCGTCTATTCTTAACATCCCCCTGTCTGTTTTGTTCCTACCATTTACATTTCTTAATCCCTGTACCTTTTCCCCCATTCTCCCCCTCCCCTTACTCAGCTGAGAATCCTCCAAATGACCTCCGTACCTAAGATTCTGTTATGTTCTGGTTGTTTGTTTAGTTTGTTGTTGTTTTTTAGATTCAGTTGTTGATAGTTGTGAGTTTGTTGTCATTTTAGTGGTCATAGTTTTGATCTTTTTCTTAAATAAGTCTCTTTAATATTTCATGTAATAATGGCTTGGTGATGATGAACTCCTTTAACTTGACCTTGATAGGGAAGCACCTTATCTGCCCTTCCATTCTAAATAATGGCTTTGCTGGATAGAGTAATCTAGGCTATAAGTCCTTGCTTTTCATCACTTTGAATACTTCTTTCCAGGCCCTTCTTGCCTGAAAGTTGCTTTTGAGAAATCTGCTGATAGTCTTATGGGCACTCTTTTGCAGGTAACTCTTTGCTTTTCTCTTGCTGCTTTTAAGATTGGCTCTTTATCTTTAACCTTTCGCATTTGAATTATGATGTGTCTCAGTGTGTTTCTCTTTGGGTCCAACTTGTTTAGGACCCTCTGTGCTTCCTGGAGTTGTATATCCATTTCCTTCACCAAATTAGGGAAGTTTTCTTTCATTATTTTTTCTAATAAGTTTTCCATTTCTTGCTCTTCCTCTTCTACTTCTGGCACCCCTATGATTTGAATGTTGGTACATTTGAAGTTGTTCCAGAATTTCCTAATATAAGCCTCTCCTCATATTTTTGAATTCTTGTTTCTTTTTTCTATTCTGGTTGAATGTTTATTTCTTCTTTTTGTTCCAAACTGCTGATTTGAATCCCCTCTTCCTTTCCTTCACTATTCATTCCCTGTATATTTTCCTTTATTTCACTATTTTTTGCCATATTCAATGAGTTCTCAGAGATCCTTATCACCAGTGTTTTGAACTCTGCATCTGATAGGTTGACTATCTCTGTTTTGTTTAGCTCTTTTTCTGGGGTTTTGTTCTGTTCTTTCACTTGGGCCATATTTCTTTGCCTTCTCAATTTGGCAGCCTCTCTGTGTTTTTTCTCTATATTAGGTAGAGCTGCTTTTACTCCCTGTGTTAATAGTATGGACTATGTAGCAAAGGCACCTGAAAAGTGTGTGGAGCAGAATCTTATGTAATTGCTAGAGTGGAGCAACCTGCTTCACTTCCCTGCAGCTCTACTTGTGGGGAGTGGCTAGCAAGGGGACAACTTTGCTGCCTGGCCTCTGGATGTCCACTCTGCACTTGTCCCATTTCCAGTCACTTCACCCACTTCCCTAAAGTGACTGGAGCCCCTCCAGCTTCTGCCCTGAGGTTTGCATACATTCTAAGTCCATGTGGGCTCTTTAAGTGGTAAAAATCCAGCAGTTTCTTCTGCCACCACAAACTCCACTGGTTTTCACAGTGAGAAGTAATGGGGGTTTATCTTACTGGTGCTAGAACCATGGGCTGTGTGGTCTGGCCTAGGACTGGGATTGCTCACTCCCAGGGTATCCCTTCTGATTTTTATCCCCCATACATGAACGTGGGACTGTCCATTCCACTGCTGCCATTTGTCTGCACCACACTGCCTCTCCACCCCATCTCCACAACTCCACCCCTCCTACCCATCTGGATGAAGGTGGCTTCTTTAAATCCTTGGTTGTTGGACTTCCAACAGCTCAATTTTCTGATGCTTCTGGGTGTTATTTGTTTTTGAGATCTGGTTGTAATTCTTTCTATGGTTTCATGAGGAGGTGAAGCATGTCTACCTATGCCTCCATCTTGACCAGAAATGACTACTTATTTTTTTAAAGTTTATGAATTAAAAGATGAAAAAATGAACTTAAAATACAAGAGTGAGAAACAAATTGCAATGTCTCTTAAAGGCAAAAAAAAAAAAAAAACCTTCAACAAATTATTGAGGAATAAGATAACCCAAGAAAAGTGTACAGACATTATTAAAAGGCAATTCACAGGGGGAAAAAATTCAAATTGCCAATACACACACACATAAAGGGCTTACCTTCATTGGTTATTTGTGAAAGTCAAGTTAATGTAATTAACATTCATTGTCATCCATTAGTTTTGACCATAATTGAAAGAACTACTAATATCCACAGTTGACAAGTATGTGAGCAAATGGACATTTGCACAGACCCTGGGTGAAATTGGTATTATTTATATTAATTTGGCAATTTCAACATGTGCTGTGGGATCCTAGAATTCCCAGGGCAAGTAGATGAGCTGCTGCAAGTGGGCATGTCTGTGAAGCTTTGGAGAAAACCAAAAGTTACCAAATGACTTCCAAAAAACCAAGTCTATGGAAGTTTACTAGTAAGTCTTGGTGAATTTTCTGCAGCCTCTACCTATGTTAGATTACATCACAACATATTTCTTCAAAGCTGATTTACGTTAGTGCACAGTCTGAAGTGACATGTTTGTGTAGAGCCTGAAGTGAATACAGTAGGTCCTGACACACGTTTAAATCTCTGAATGCAGAGACCCAATATAAGTCAGTCCAACTATATTACCTGCTGACACCACACTGAATTTGGAGATCAACCGCATTAAAAATTTTACTGTTCTTGTGCTTGCATTGAGATTTATAGTCTAATTTTCTTATCTACAGATTGCAAAATGACTTGGATACTAAAATTTGGATTAGAGGATGGAGAGGAGAAAGTACACTTAGAAAAAGTAAGTGGGGGATTTTTAAAATCAAGCATCTGAAATTTAAATTTTTTTAAAGCTCTGTTTAACTTCCAGCTAAAACTAATCATCTTTATTTAATGTTCCTATTAAAAATGAAAGTGATGTAACTGCAAACATGTTAAGGTTAACATAGATAGATACCTAGGAAGTGCAAAAATAGTCACAATTTTTTGGTTTACAATGAAATGAAGAAGCTTCAAATTCTTCTTTTTTAAAAAAACAACTATTACTTGACACTCACCATTTATTTACTATTCATCCATTATCACTTCTCTTACTATTTCTCAAATAACCAAAATTTCTCTGTGCATTTCATATTTCCTTCCCTGCCAGCCATTGACAGTGCAGATGATAAGTCAATATACTCACAAAAGCATAAAGCAAACTGATAGCATCTGATATACTATTTAATAGCCAAGGCACATTTCTACTTGGGACTCCTCACACCCAATCTGCTCCGAAAATCATATTCATTTTCATAAGATTCAGCGCATAATAAGACCACAAAGTTGTAGGAATCATGTCAAAAGTAAGTGTCAGAGTAACTAACAAAGTGGAGAAACTCTTATCAAAAACCAGACTGAAAAGCCATGTTTGGGATGATTTCTGTTTTGTAGGAGAATATTCACATTACTTAATCAAGGCAAGAGTCCTAGTTTAGGATGGAGGGTTGTTTCTGGTATCTTTTTAACAAAATAACAATTGAGATATTGAAGGTCTCCCCTCATGGGGAAGATAAGAAATTCAATACATAGATTCATAAATAATATAGTCCAGAAAGCATTTCTAAAACTTCTTCCTCACCCCTTCCCTACAGAACACTCAACTTAAATCCTGACAAGTACAGAGTGACATCTATCACACACCAGAAATTAATTCTAAATGAAAATAAAGTGGTCTTGAAGAGCGTTCTCCCTTTCCACGTATGGAATTCATTCTGGAAGCATGACATAGCGAAGATGAGTAAGAACTTTGGCATTAGAAAAACATGGTTTTCACTTTTAATTTTCTTATTCTTCAATTACTACCTTTGTTGAGCCTCAGTTTTCTCATCTGTAAATGAGCATAATAGTTTGCTTATGACATTTGACAATCAGCTGAGATGTCCGCACAGTAAGGCACGTAACAGGTTGACACTTTACACGAGGTTGCTCAGAAGGGCTACTTCTTCCTATTGTTTTCTTTTTTATGATTATGTCTTTCTACAACATGGTATTTTCACATTTTTTTCTTAGCAAGGGCACCAGAAGTGTCTGCCACACTAGGAAAGTTTCACAAGTATTAGGCAGCATCTCAAATTACTAAATTTATGAACTATGACTGAATTACCGAAGAGATGAACAAAATCATTTACTTAGTGAGGACTCAACTCTTTGAAACCAAGTTAACATTTTTTTTCTGTTCTAATTTAGTTGGTAAATTGTTAAGGAATTCTGAAAGGAAAGAAATTGCAGGTAAGTGGCACATGATTGTGGCAGAGTAGGAAGAAATATCATGTACCTCCTCCCAGAACCAAAATGGAAATAAAACTGAAGAGAGGACTAGACACCTGAAATAAACTGAAGACTACATGAAAAACAGTCTTTTAACCAAAGACAGGGGAAAAAAACACCACGACTGGTAGGAAGTGTGAGGTTGTTAAAGGGTCCTGTCCCATTCACAAGGGCAGTGGGCTGAGGTAGTGGCGTGGCTGTGGGAGCTTTCCCTTGAAAAGAGGGAACCCAAGACCACAAACCTGGCTCCCCAGTACAAAGCACCAGTGCCGGGATCAATAGACCACATAGCATCCAGTGGTGAAGGCCACAGAGTTTGTCTCAGCTGGAGAGAGACAAAACCCATTGGAGACAAAGCCACTGTTTTTCTCTTAATTCTTAAAGAAGCCAAAGCACAGGTTTTATGTTTGCAACCACTCACCTTGGGCCCCAGCAAAAGGAGGGAGGCATGGACTGGGGCAGTGTCAGGAGAGTCTGGAGCAGGGGGCACTGGGGAGAGATGTAAGGGAGTGGCTGTGGGATTTTCTGCACCAGGATATACCTGGAGTCCGCAGCACCTATTTTTCTTGATGAAGCAAGACCCTCCCAAGGGAAAAGCAATTACCTTACCCTGTGGGGTACTGCTCCCTCTACCCTCTGGAATCCTGCTTGACCACGCTGCATCTTTTTTATTTTTCTTTTTGTTTAGTTATGGGTTTTTTTACTTATTTTTGTCTGGTTTTTTTTCTTTTCTTCTTTACTCTTCCATCCTGAATCTCAACCCCTGCTGAGGAGACAGCAACATATGCAGACTCAGGGGGTATCATAGACAGAATAGGGTTCATCCATACCATACAGTTTCCCAAAAAGCATACTGGTGATTGCCCCTCATGGGAGAGCCATAGAAACACCCTCCTGGTTTCTGACAGTTCCAAAATGTGAGATCTGGAGACCCCAACTGTTAGCTTACTAGGGGTCCCACCCTGTTGAATACAGGGAAAATATCCTGGACAGACTCAGACCAGTGGCTTGGGAATAGGGGACCATACCCACCATCTTCCCTGCAGTCTGAAAGGCACCTGTCATGGGAGATCCAGGGGTCTCATCCTCCAATTCCACCAGAAGCCCTCTCAGAAACAGTCAGGTCTGCAACTACTCTAAAACTGACAGCAGGTCAGCAGGCAGAGACAGGCAGAGGCAGATCCTGTGGTGACATTTGCTAACATCCCCCTGGGCCCAATGCTCATAAGATATACTCTGCAGAGCACCTGGGCCCAATCTGGGTGCAGCCAAATCTGGAGGAATCAGACACAAACTTGTGGATTGCTTGTAGCTTCAAAAAGACTGCCAAGAGCTATACATGGAGCACCTGACATGGGCTTATACCAGCCTCATACAACATTAGAACCTTATCCAAAGGGAGAACCCATCAGGCAAGCACTAAAATCTGATGAGACAAATTCCACTCTGTTCTCTTTCATTATTTCCATTATTTTTTCTTTTTCACAATGTTTTTATTATTTTTTCTTTTTCTTCTATTTGTATTGCTCTATTTTACTTTTTTTTCATATCTCTTACTTTACTCTTACTTTGATTACCCCATTTTTCCCTTCTCCTTTCCTTTTATTACTGTTATCCTTCTATTTTTGTCCCTTTTCATGTTTCCTCTTTCATTCATTATTCACATTAACACTCTTCCCTTTTATCCACCCATAATCACTTTTCTGTCCTTCGGTGTTCTCTTATTTACCCCCGCCCCAATTCCTAATGTTACATTTCTCTTTCCATTTTTAATATTTTCTGACCTTTTGTCATCACTATGTTTTTGGAGAGGGGGGGTTGGTTCTGTTTCTGTGCTGCTTTCTTAGTCCTGCCAGCACCTGTACAATAGCATACAAGGTGTGGTGGGGGTTGAGACCCTCAGTGAGCTGGAGGAGAGAACCTACCAACAAACAAGCCAACAACATTCATGACCCAAATACAACAGAAGAGCCAACATAACCCACATGAAGGGCATACCTAGAGCATCCAGATTAGGAAATCAAGGAGTCTGTGCCACAGGGTCCCAAAACAGTCATACCATGTAAGCCCACCCCACAAAACAGGGAATCAAAGCAGATCTATTTAATACATAGAAATAAACAAAAAGAGACAGCTAACATGGGGAGAAAAAGAAACAACCCTGAAATGAAATAAAAAGGAGGAATTCCCCCTCAAAAAGCTAAATGAAATTGAAGCAAGCAAATTATTGGATATGGAATTCAAAGTAATGATTATATGGATGTTCAAGGAACTTAATGAGAACTATACCACATAAAAAGGGACATAGCAGCTTTGAATAAGAACCAGTTGGAAATGAAGAATGCAATATCTGAAATGAACTTCACTAGAAGGAATTAAAAGCAGGCTAAATGACACAGCGATTGGGAAGACAAGCTGAAAAGAAAAGCATACAGTCAGAGCAAAAAAAAATGAAAAAGACTTAAGAGGAACAAGGATAATCTAAGACCACTTTGGGACAATATGAAATGTAATAATATTTGCCTCAGAGGGATACCAGAAGGAAAGAAAAGGGAACAAATGAGAGAAAGATTGTTTGAAGAAAAAATGACTAAAAACTTCCTTAATTTGGTGGGAGAGGAGTCTGCAAGTTCAGGACACACTGAAAGTCCCAATCAAAGAGGCCAACCCCAAGACAAATCACAATTAAAATGGCAAAGTTTAAAGATGATGAGAGAATGTTAAAGGCAGCAAGGGAAAAGCAGTTAGCTACATACAAGGGAGCTCCAATAAACATATCAGCTGATTTTTCAACTGAACCACTACAGGCCTGAAGGGACTGGCACAAAATATTCCAAGTAATTAAAAGCAAGGATCTGTAACCAACACTATCCTATCCGACATGGCTCTCATTTAAAATGGAAAGTGAAATAAAGTGCTTCCCAGACCAAAAAAAAAAAAAAAGGCTAAAAGTGTATGTTTTCACAAAACTAGTATTGCAAGAGATGCAAATGCTACTGCTTTAAGAAGAGGAAAAGTTAGCCCTGGCTGGACTGGCTCAGTGGATTAAGTGCCAGCCTATGAACCAAAGGGTCACTGGTTCAATTTCCAGTCAGGGCACAAGCCTGGATTGCAGGCCAAGTCCCCAGTAAGGGGCTTGCAAGAATCAACCATACTTTGATGTTTCTCTTTCTTCCTCCTCTTCTCTCTAAAAATAAATGAATAAAATCTTTTTTAAAAAGAGGAAGAACTACAGAGAGAAAGGAACACAGGTACAAAGGGGAAAAGGCGATGAATAAGTACATATCAATAATTACCTTAAATGTAAATGGATTAAATACTCCAATCAAAAGACAAAGGGTAGCTGAATGGATCAGAAAACATGACTCACATATATGCTGTCTAAAAGAGACCCTCCTCAGAACAAAAATTTACATAGGCTGAAAGTAAATGGATGAAAAAATATTCCAGGCAAAATGAAAGCCACTGTAGCCATACTATTATCTGACAAAATAGACTTCAAAAAAAAACACTGTAACAAGAGATGAAAAGGTCACTACCCAATACTTAACAGATCACTGTAACAAGAAGATATAATCCTTGTAAATATATATGCATCCAGTATAGGAGCAACTAAATATATAAAGAATACCTTGCAGGATTTTTTTAAAAGAGAGCAATAGCAATACAGTCATTGTAGAAGATTTTAATCACTGTCAGCACTGTCAACAATGGGCAAATCTTCCAGACCAAAAAATCAACAAGGATATAGTTGCATTAAATGACACAATAGGTCAAATGGATTTAATTAATATTTACAGAACATTTCACTCCAAAGAAGCAGAAAGTACATTCTTCTCAAAGGCATATAGAACATTCTCAAAGATAGCCCACATGGAGAGACAAAAAAAGCCTTAACTAATTCAATAAACAAATCATATGGTATTAAGTAATGCATGAGTAAACAGTGAGATCAAGGAGGGAATCAAAAGTACCATGAAACAAATGAAAATGAACACACAACAATCCAAAATGTATGGAACACAGTAAAAACAATCTTGAGGGAATCTCATAGTATTACAGGACTACCTAAAGAAAGTAGGAAAATATCAAACAACCTAACCCTACATCTAAAAGAACTAAAGGAACAAAAACAAAGTCAAGAGCAAGTAGAAGGAAGGAAATAATCAAGAGCAAAGCAGAATTAAATGACATAGAGCCTAAAAAAACAATTCAAAGGATCAATGAATTCAGGAGCTGGTTTTTTGAAAAGATAAACAAAATTGAGACACAGGAAGATGACGGCGTGGTAGGAGGGAGCACACGCCATCTCCCTCTTCAAAAGACAGGAAAACCTAGCCATACTACAGAGGACATTGCAGCATACATGAAAACAAGAAATCAAAATTGTAGCGGACATGGAAAGACCAGACGGTAAGGAGACTACTGCAGGATAATAACAGCCCAGGGATCAGCTTGGGGAGCAGGGAGGTCGCAGCCCTAGCCCCAGAGCTCCGGGAGCGGCTGCAGGTCTCTTGGAGTGGGGGAGCTGGGTCATCTGCTCCCTCCCTGGCCAAACAAGGGTTGATCGGGAGACCTCCGAGCAAGCTTTTGGGAAGATCACAGCCCAGCCAGTAGAGCCAAAAACAGCAGGACCTTGCGTGGGCGCCCCAACCCAGAGAGAGTTATTTTTTGGGTAAATGGCTTGGTGCCTACAGCCATGAGCACGAAAAAGCACGGGCGTTCTGTGGGATCCCCGGTGCCCAGGCCGGGAATTTGGGGGAGGCTTGAGTCCCCCAAAATCCACAGCGTAAACACCCATGAACCTGGAAGCGGTGGCAAGCGCACGCACTCCGCAGTGAGCTTTCCGAGGGAGAGGCGCCTGTACAATGGGTCCGGGAACCACCGTGTCTTGTGCCGGCGCCCCAACCTGGAGAGTTACTTTTTTGAGTAAAAGGCTGGGTGCCTACAGCCGTGAGCACGGAAAAAGTGCAAGCATTCTGCGGGATCCCTGGTGCCCAGGACGTAAATTCGGGAGAGGTTCCAGCCCCTCAGAATCCACAGTGTACACACCTGTGAACCTGGGAGGGGTGCGAGGGCGCACTCCACAGTGAGCTATCCGAAGGAGTGCTGAAGTGTGCCCGAGACCTGAACCCTGGTGAGAGGCACCAGCGTACACACCCGTGAAGGGACGCACGCATGCAGGAGCTCCGCGGTGGGCTC
>CM052540.1:114252102-114280231 GCA_028533065.1 Trachops cirrhosus
AAAGAAAGAAGGAGCTCATACCCTTTGCAACAGCATGGATGGAGCTGGAAAGCATTATGCTAAGCGAAATAAGCCAGGCAATGAAAGACAAATACCATATGATCTCGCCTTTAACAGGAACCTAAACAACAAAACAAAGAAACAAGTAAAATATAACAAAGGACACTGAAATGGAGGACGGGATGTCAGTGACCAGAGGCGAGAGGGGAGGGAATTTCAGGGGAGAAGGGAAGGGTTTACAGGAACAAATATAGAGGACATATGGACAAAACTACGGGGCTTGGAAATGGAAGGGAGGTGGGGAGGAATGGGTGGGTGGGCTGGAATGGGAATAAAAGATAGAAACTGTACTGAATAATCTAAAATAAAAAAATTAAAAAACAAAACAAAACAAAACAAAATTGACAAAACTTTAACCAGACTCATCAAGGAAAAAGAGAGAACACAAATAAATAGAATCAGGAATGAAAGAAGTGAAGTTAGAACCAATACCACAGAAATACAAAGGATTGTAAGAAATTACTATGAAAAAGTACATGCCAAGAAATGGGAAAACTTGGGTGAAATGAATAAATTTCTAGAAAAATACAACCTTTGAAAAATGGATCAAGAAGGAGCAGAAAACTTGAATAGACCATTAACAAGTAGTGAAATCGAATCATTAATCAAAAAACTCCCAGGACACAAAAGTCCTGGAGCAGATGGCTTCACAGGCAAATTTTACCAAGTGTTCAAAGAAGAACTAATACCTATCCTTGTCAAAATATTCCCAAAAATTCAAGAGGAAGACTTCCAAACTCTTCTTATTAGGCCAGTATTATTCTAACTCCAAAACCAGGTAAAAACACAACAAAGAAAGAAAACTGCAGGCCCATATCTCTGATGAACATAGATGTTAGAATCCTCAACAAAATATAGACAATCTGGATTCAGCAATACATTAAAAAGATCATACACTATGATTAACTTGGATTTATCCCAGGGATGCAAGGATGGCACAATATCTGCAAATCAGTAAATGTAACATACTACATAAACAAAATGAAAGACAATAATCACATGATCACATCAATAGCTGCAGCAGAAGCATTTGATGAAATACAACACTGATTTATGATAAAAACAGCCAGCAAAAAGGGAACAGAGGAGCATAACTCAACATCATAAAGGTCATATATGAGAAACCTACAGCCAACATCATACTCACTGGGCAAAAAACTAAGCATTTCCCTTAAAATCAGGAACATGACAAGGGTGTCTGTTTTTACCATTCTTATTCAACATAGTACTGGGAGTCCTAGCCACAGCTATCAGACAAGAAGGAGAAATAAATGGCATCCAATCTGGAAAGGAGGAAGTAAAACTGTCATTATTCACAGATGACATGATAGTGTACATAGAAAACCGTATAGGTTCCACCAAAAAACTACTCAACCTATTAAGGGAATTCAGCAAAGTATTAGGTTACAAAGTTAATATTAAGAAGTTGATGGCAGTTTTGTACACCAACAATGCAATATCAGATAGAGAAACTAGGGGGAAAATCCTATTTACTATAGCAACAAGAAAAATAAACTACCTAGGAATAAATTAAAACAAGCAGGTAAAAGACCTGTACTCGGAAATCTATAGAACACTGAAGAAAGAAATTGAGGTGGATACAAATAAATAGAAGCATAAACCATGTTCATGGGTCAGAAGAATTAACTCCACTAAAATGTCCATACTCCCTGAAGCAATCTATACATTCAACAAAACTTCCATTAAGATAACCATGGTATAGCTCACAGATCTAGAACAAATACTCCAAAATATGTATGGAACCAAAAAAAAAACCCTATAGCCTCAGCAATCTTGAGAAAGAACAACAAAGTTGAAGAGATCACAATTCCTGATATCACACTACACTGAAGGCCACTGCAATCAAAACTGTCTGGTACTGGCATTAGAACAGACACACAGACCAATGGAATAGAATAGAGAGCCCAGAAATAAACTCATGTTTCTATGGTCAATTAATATTAGACAAAGGGGCAACAAGCATACCATGGGAGTAACAACAGTCTCATCAATAAATGGTGCTGGGAGAACTGGACTGGTACATGCAAAAAAACCAAAAAACAAAACAAAAAAGAAAAACAAAACTACATCACCATCTTACATCATATATCAGAATATGGTATATGGATAAAAGACTTTAATATAAGTCATAATACCATAAAAATCCTAGTGTAAAACATAGTAACATTTCAGATATCTCACATAGCAACATTTTTGCTGATATATCTCCTAGGGTAAGGGAAATAATAGAAAAAGTAAACAAATGGGACAACATTAAATTAAAAAGCTTCTGCATGGCTAAAGAAACTACAATCGAAATGATAAGGGTAGCAACTGTATGGGATAACATATTTTCCAGTGATACATTGGACAAGGGTTTAATCTCCAAGATATACAAAGTATATATAAAATATATATACAAAATATATAATATATGATTCAACACCAGGGGGACAAATAATCCAATTAAAAATGAGCAAAGGACATGAATAGACACTTTTCCAAGGAGGGTATGCAGACATCCCACAGACTATGAAAAAATGCTCAATGTCAGTAGCCATCAGAAAGATGCAAATTTAATCTACAATGACATATCACCTCACACTGATCAGAATGGCCATCATTAATAAATCAACAAACAACAAGTCCTGGTGAGGATGTGGAGACAAGGCAACCCTAGTGCACTGTTGGTGGGAATGCAGACTGGTGCAGCCTCTGTGGAAAACAGTATGGAATTTCCACACACAAAAAAAAAGCAAATACAAAAATGAAAAATTGCACTGCCTTTTGATTCAGCAATTCCACTGCTGGAAATATACCTGAAGAATCCTGAAACACCGAATTAAAAGAATTTATATACCTTTATGTCTATAGCAGTGCTATTTATTATACAGTAGCCAAGATTTGGAAAGAGCCTAAGTGCCCATTAGTAGATGAGTGGATAAAAAACTGTGGCACATCTACACGATGGAATACTATGCAGCAGTTTTGCAACAGCAAGGATGGAAATGGAGACTATTATGCTAAGTGAAATAAGCCAGTCTGTGAAAGACAAATACCATATGATCTCACTTATAAGAGCAACAAACTAAAAGCAAAATTGTACCAGAGGCACAGAATCATGGAATAGACTGACAGCTCTAAGAAGGGAGTGGGGAGGTGAGGACTGACTGAAAGACGATGGAGGGATTTAGTGCAAGAACTATATACCTCCTTTATGAAGGAGGGATATGAAGGACTCATGGACATGGATAATAGTAAAGAGACTGATTATGGAACTGGGGTTGGCTGGATGGAGTCGGGCAAAGGGGGGAAAAGTGAGACAACTATAATAGCGTGAACAATAAAATATATTTCAAAATGACTGTAAGCATCTAGTACTATGCAGAAGACAAAAATCCCCAAAAAGAAAGGAAATTGCTATTATTAAACAAGCATGATTTTGATCAAATGAGCTAAGCTTCTATGATTTTGACTTTACGGTTTATGCAGAAATAAATGAATCAGTGCTAGGCTCCTTAATGTTCTGCTTTGGAGATTTTTTTTCAGGTGTTCATTTCTTACAAAACTCTGATTTAAGCTTGCTGCTTAGAACAAAATATCAAAATGACAGTTAAAATATTGAAACTCTCCATATACTGGGAAGATAATAAATATCACCAATAAATTCATAAATAATACAACACAGAAAACATTTCTGTAAATTTTTTCCTCTCCCTGTTCCCACTGAACCATCAGCTTACTTCCCAGAGGCATTAGAAAGACTGACCAGTGTATTAAAAATAAAAGTGTAGCAAGGTAAGCAAAAACAGACAGCTGATTCTTCTGAAAAGGAAAAAAAAAGTGTCAGGACTTACCAAAATATGTATTCCAATGCATGCACACAAAAGCAAACTTTACAGAGTTCTTGGCTTTATAAACACTGAAAGTAAGGGGAGAAAACAGGTATTAAGAACTCACACCCCCTATTAAAAGCTGTTCAGCGTAGGAAAAATGGCACTGCCAAAATAGCAAATAAGACCTTTTCAGGCCCGGCACCCAAAGTCTATTTGACACAGGGGGCCACAGAACACCACTTAAAATGATGTGCTTCCTGCCTAGGAAATGATATTGGATGGCAGTACCTGACCGAGTGTAACAGTGGTATAATGGCTGGCACTGAAGGCTGCTTTATTTGGTAATTGTTTGGGAATAGGTCTCTATACTGGCCACATAATTTCTCACAGGGATGCTATATCATCTAGGACTTCAAGTTCCATTCACCTGGAAAATGTAATCTACAATGAGGGGGAAAGTGTGCAACAGCATGACCATGATGTCTCTAGAAGGCGAAAATGCCTGCAGTAAAGAATGGCATGCTGATTTAAGCGCTGCTGTCAACATTTGCTTCCTGTAGGCCCCAAGGACCAATACACTCTTGCAGGGAAGCAAATTTGAGTCTTATAGACAGACAAAGCCCCTACAACTGATTATTCAGTCAAGTCCCCAGGAACTCTTAACACATTTCATATTTTCCAATTTGAAAGAATGGTACTAATTATCTCGAAACCTCCTTTCTCTCAGAAATATAATCTATCAACAAAAATATCACATCAGCAAAAAAAAGGAGAATGAAATGTCTTCCTATTTACTGTTTTCTTTTCAGTGTCCTATATGCAAAGCTCCCATTTTTAAAAATTCATTAGTCTGTGGAACTATTCTTGCCCATGATGGTGAAAGACAACCTACTGAATGGAAGGAGATACTTGCAAATGATATAACCAGTAAGGGTTTAGTACCCAAAATATATAAAGTACTCATATAACTCAACATTAAAAAAACTGATTAAAGAGGAGGCAGAAAACCTGAATATACATTTTTTCCAAAGACAGCATATGGATGGCCAACAGACATATGAAAAGATGCTCAGTGACCTGGCTCTACGTCAGGATCTCGCACCCCTATTCCCCTGCTCCCACTGACATTCTCCTCCTCCCGGCTTCCCCCCTTCACCTGCGAGCTGGCATGGTGGTGTTGCTGGTGTCCTGAATGCCAAGCACCTCTGCTCGTGGCTGTAGTCCCCACAAGCATGTGGCCAGCTCAGTGGCAGGAGCTGCAAGGTAGCCAGATGGCCTTGGGTAAGAGCACCCAAAGAAGACCATGGGGGAAGTGCATAGTAGACTGTGGATCACCCACGGAGGCAAGACTGAATAGATACCTGCTTTGGGCACAATCACAAGAAATGAATCTATGCCATTGAGACTTATCACTGTAGGAGGGGGAAGATGGCAGCTGAGTAGGTGGAAGCTAAGCCTACTTGCTTGTGTCCCCAGCACAGATTTTTGGCTGATTGCTGACAAGTGACCTGAACAATCAATGGAGTCACAGTTGATATGAATTTTTGAAGCTAAGGAGTACAGAGGATGCTTTGCACCACCTGGTAAGAGATTTCATAAGTTGAAGGGGAAATGCCCTTTGTGAGGCACCTGCAGCAGACCAAACAGAAAACACAGCTTAGTAGCTCCATCCCCTTCCAGCATAGGGGGCCCAGGTCCCACACAGGGAACCTGTAACCATAACCAGGAGAGACTTGGAAGGATATACAGAGTCTGGAGTCTCAGGCTGCACACCCAGCAAGTAGCATATCCACTGCTGCAGTGCCAACCGGGAGAGTTCTGGAGAGATAGTCTATCTCCTAAAACTGTCAGCCACACTGGCAGGCTGTGGCCAGCCCTGACCAAAAAGAGACATTTTGCGATCTGGGGAGGTGGAGTACATGGAGAACCAGGCAGTGACCAAGCGCTACAGTGTGGGTGCCACATGGAGACTTTTTAAAAGGCAAGCAGAAGTGTGGCTGGTAGGGATCCATGCATGTGTGCAGCTGCCCTGCCAGCAAAGAAACCAGATTGAAAGCACAGTGTGTACCCACAGAATCCAGCTGGACAGGAGGATTAGAGAGCTGTATGGCAAGGAGACTGTGGTGCCCCACCTAGCATGGCTGGCAAGTGGGGGTGCCTGCAGCAGAACAGAGTTTGTGTCTGAGCCTCCTGCAAGAGCAGTGGGCAAGAAGGTAGATGGGAAAGAGCTGAGCACCTGAGATTCTTTGCAGCCAGGCACGTCTCTTCACACTGCAGACACAAAGTTCTGGGAAGAGGAAAGCGTGCCCAAACCCCACATGCAGGATTGCAAACGTCACAGAACAGCAAGGTCAGGCTCAAGAACTCCCTGCCAGGTGCATATCCACATGGGAAAGAAAAGGAATCTCCAAAAGGGCCCTTTATAAACTTTTATCAGATACCACAAGTTACACTGGTTCCTCCTCAGGCCCTACTCCACTGCAAACAGCAGAGCAGAGAGATTAGAAATTGGTGAAGTGAGGGGTATTCATGACCCTGAACAGCCTCGGCTCTTATACAGAGCTGCCAGCAGCACCAAGCAGGAAAGAGATGGCCCTTTTATACAGATTGGCCCCTCACATGAAATGGACAGTAAATCCATCAGAAACTATATATCATTGGAAATAATCTGAAACAGACCAAGACCTGTGTGCAGGGGCAGGAGAACACACCCACTCTCTTCACAGAAGACTGAATAGCTCCTCACAGGGGAGACCCAGGGATCCCACCCTCCCAATCATACCAGAAGCCCTGTCTAGAGGCAGGTGGAGGTGGTACATGCAGTGCTATCAGGCATTAGATGGACCACCCCTGGGCCTTGTGCTGATAAATATCCAGCAGAGCAGAACAGCAAGGACCAGCCAAGCCCAAAGGTGACAGCCACAGACTGTGGATCACTTGTAGCCTTGAACACGCTGCCTAAAACTAGACTGCAACACCATCTGACATTATTAGAGACAGATGCAGAAGGAGAAGACAGTAGGCAGACACTCTGATGAGATAAATTCCACCTCATTCTTTTTCATTATTTGTGTTATTTCTTTTCCTGCATAGTTTTTTTAACATTTCTTCTTTTTCTTCAGTTTTGCTCCTATTATTTCACTATTTTTTATTTCAAATCTCATATTTTACTCTTCCCTTCTCTTACTCCATTTTGCCTTCTTCCTTCACTTTCTTATTTTTGTTTTACATTTTATTTTATTATTGCATTTCCACACCTGGTTCTATTCCTCACTCTTCCCTCCATCCTATAAAAGCCATTTTCCTTTTCATTACTCATCTCACATTCTTTTTCCCTTCCTTATAATATCCTTATTTCCTTCCACTTTTATTAATATTTCCTCATTGTTGTTGAGATTGTGGTTGCATTTCTTCAATTTTATTTCTAGTTCACTATTTTTTTATTTCAAATCTCATATTTTACTGTTCCCCTGACCAACTCCAATTTGCCTTTCTTATTTTCATTTTAAATTTTTTGCCCCTTTCTAAGCCTGGTTTCTAAATCTTACACTTATTAGACTTCCGGCCAAGATGGAGGCATAGGTAGTAGATACACTGTGCTTCCTCACACAACTGAAAGAAGGACAACACAACCAATTTAAAAACCAAAACAACCAGAACTGCCAGAAAATCGAACTGTATGGAAGTCCAACATCAAGGAGTTAAAGAAGAAACATTCATCCATTCTGGTAGGAGGGGCGCAGAAAGGCAGATAGGACAGAAAGAATGTGCAGCAAGGCAACATACTCCCAAAGCAACCTATAGATTCAACACAACTTCTATTAAGATAACAATGGCATAGCTCACAGATTTAGAACAAATACTCTAAAATTTGTATGGACCCAACCCCCCTATAACCTCAGCAATCTTGAGAAAGAACAACAAAGTTGAAGAGATCACAATTCCTGATATCACACTACACTGAAGGCCACTGCAATCAAAACAGTCTGGTACTGGCATTAGAACAGACACATAGATCAATGGAACAGAATAGAGAGCCCAGAAATAAACCCATGTCTCTATGGTCAATTAATATTTGACAAAGGGGGCACAAGCATACCATGGAGTAACAACAGTCTCTTCAATAAATGGTGCTGGGAGAACTGGACTGGTACATGCAAAAAAAAGAAACTAGACCACCATCTTACATCATACACCAGAACATGGTGTATGGATAAAAGACTTTAATATAAGTGATACCATAACAATCCTAGAGGAAAACACAGATACTAAAATTTCAAATATCTCACATAGCAATATTTTTGCTGATATATCTCCTAAGGCAAGGGAAATAATGGAAAAAATAAACAAACGGTACTACATCAAATTAATAAGCTTTTGCATGGCTAAAGAAGCCACTTTCAAATTGAAAAGGATACCAACTATACGGGAGAACATATTTGCCAATGATACATCAGACAAGGATTTAATCTCCAAAATACATAAAGTACTCATATAACTCAACACCAGGAAGACAAACAATCCAATTAAAAATTGGCAAAGGACCTGAATAGACATTTCTCCAAGGATGACATACAGATGGCCCATAGACATATGAAAGAATGCTCAACATCACTAGCCAACAGAGAGATGCAAATTAAAACCACAATGAAATGTCACCTGATAGCAGTCAAACTTGCTATCATTAATAAATCAACAAACAAGTGCTGGCAATGATGTGGAGAAAAGGGATCCTAGTACATTGTTGGTGGGAATGCAGACTGATACAGCCATTGTGAAATACAATATGGTACTTCCTCAAAAAATTAAAAATGGTACTGCCTTTTGACCCAGCAAATCCACTGTTGGGAATATATCCTAAGAATCCCAAAACACCAATTCAAAAGACTTTATGCACTGCTATGTTCATAGTGACATTATTTACAATACCTAAGTGCTGGAAACAGCCTAAGTGCCCATGAGTAGATGAATGGATTAAACAGCTGTGGTACGTTTACACAATGGAATACTGCACAGCAGAAAGAAAGAATTCCTGACTTTTGCAACAGCATGGCTAGAACTGGAGACTATTATGCTAAGTGAAATGAGCCAGTCGGTGAAAGACAAATACCATATGATCTTACTTTAAGAGGGATCTAAGTACACAATAAACTAGCAAGCAAAATAGAACCAGAGACATGGAGACATGGAACAGACTGACAGCTGCCAGAGGAGAGGGGGAAGGGAATACTGGTAGAAAGGAGAAAGTTTCAGTCAAAAAACATGTATGAATGACCCATGCACAACAGTGTGAGGATTATTGTGGGGTTGGAGGTTGGGCTTGGTGGAGGAGGG
Source organism: Trachops cirrhosus (assembly GCA_028533065.1). NCBI lineage: Eukaryota > Metazoa > Chordata > Mammalia > Chiroptera > Phyllostomidae > Trachops > Trachops cirrhosus. The sequence continues at coordinate 114,261,333 of CM052540.1, forward strand.
GCATGGGGGAAAAATTGGGACAACTATAATAGAATAACAATGTAAAAAGATGCTCAACATCACCCATCACCAGGGAAATGCAAATCAAAAGACAATGAGATATCACCTCACACCAGGCAGAATGGCTATCACCACTAAGTCAACAAATAACAAGTATTGTCAGGGATGTGGAAAAATGGGATATCTCATGTACTGTTGATAGAATTTTACACTGATGCAACCACAATGGAAAAATATGGAGGTTTCTCAAGAAATTAAAAATAGAACTACCGTATGACCAAGGTTTCCTACCAATTCTACTTCTGAATATTTATCAAAAGAAGACAAGAACAGTAATTCAAAACACAATGTGCACTGCAGCATTATTGACAATATTCTACATATGGAAGCAAGTTCAGTGTCCATCAAGACATGAATGGATAAAGGTGTGATAGACAATGGAATATCACTCAGCCAAAAACTACAGTGAAATCTTGCCACTTGTGACAATATGGATGGATCTAGAAGGCATTCTGTTAAGTGAAGTAAGTTATACAAAGAAATACAAATAAAATGTTGTATATTTAACTTAAAAGTAGAATCTTAACAAAACAGAAACAAACTGTATCCATAAGACTGCATCTATAGGTACACACAATAAATTGATGGCTGCCAGAGCAGAGGGGAGTGGGGGGCTGAGTAAAAAAGGTGAGGGAGAGGTCCAAACTTCCAGACAGAAAATGAGTGAACCTCAGGGATGTAGTGTACAGCACAGGGAATATAGTCAATAATATCCTAATATCTTTTCACAGTGACAGATGGGTACTAGGCCGACCTTGGTGATCACATCATAAGGTTTATAAAAGTCAAGTCACTGTGTTATACATCTGAAACTAATATATATTGTATGTCAAGTATACTTTAATAATTTTTTAAAAAAACAGGAGGTAAAAATGAAAAAGTCATGTGACATCCACAACCAAATTTCATACTTTGTTCTCTCCCATTCAGACTTGAATAGTGTCACATAATATCTCCAATATGGCCTATGTAATAGGTTCAGCGATTCTATTACTGAAGTGGAACAATTTTTCCTTTTACTAGAAAAGATAAGTTTTGTGTATTTATTGTTCTCATTGAGGTATTATAAAGTATCTGTAACCCTTCTAAGGCATGGGTTGCCTCTCAGAAAGAAGAGAAGCGAACAATGAACACCTTTCAATGCACTGATTAAAGTTCCTTTATTTTGAAATCACATTTGTTTATGTTCTGTACCAGAAATACCATTCACATTTCCATTCACTCACCAATAAATATAAAGAGCTACTTTGTGCCAGGCACTGTCCTAGATTTTAGGACACATCAGAACAAAATAAACCAAGATCATGGCCATCATAGATCTTAACACTGTAGCAAAGTAGTACTGGGTTTAGGATACAAGTGGCATACAAGGCGAAGAAAGAAGGAATCAATCAGTAGTACTGGGACCATTGTTCATCCATCTGCAATAAAGTGAAATTAGATTCCTTACCGCACACTAGACACACACACACACACACACAAAAAAAAACAAACACAAAAAAACAGGTAGAAAATTTAAGAATAAAGTATAAAAGAATATCTGTAGAAACCTAAAGTAGAAAAGAATCTTATAAACAGGAAAGCAAAATCCATACTGTTGTATTTGACTATATAATAATTAAAAATTTCTGCAAACAACAATAAAAATTAAGCCATAGATTGGGAGAAGGAACCAGGAAAAAATCTGTATCCAGAATGCATACAGCATTCCTACAAATTTATGGGAAACAAAGATTAAAAGTCTAATTTTAAAAATGGGCAAAGTATAATAGCAGGAATTCATAGAAGAGAAAATCTGGGTAACCAATAAACTTGTGAAAAGGCATTCATCCCCTAAATTACAAGGAAAATGAAAATTAAACCAGCAACGAGGTACAATTTTACATTAATTAAATTGGTACACACTTTAAATCAGACCATACCAAGTGTCGATGAAGATGTGGAACAACAGGACTTCTCATTCACTGTTGAAAAGAGAGGAGGTTGGTGCAGATACATTACAGTGCACTGTGGTAATGTCTAGGAAACTTAGCTTATGCGTGCGCAAGGAGACGTGCATAATAATGTGTGCAAGAGCAAAAGTTCAGAAACAAATTAAATGCCCCATTACAGGGGACTAGATAGAGTATGTCATACTGAACAACAGCAAACTGCAGCTGATAAAAATGAATAAACTGGGGCCACATACAATTACCATGGAGAGTCCTCAGAAACATAATATTGCAAGAAAAAAATAAGTTGCAGCAGGACACACACTGTATAATTACATATAGTTTCAAAATCCACAAAAATATGGTAAACATTTTTAGAGGGTTAGATGTGTGCAAAAAATTTTTTCTAAAATCCAGTAGCATGAGAGACATTAAATTCATGATGGTGGTTAAGGAACAGGGCAAAGGAACAGAGGGAGGAGTATCCTGCTCTCTTCAATTCTAACAGTAATGTTTGTTATTTTAAAAAATATCTCCAGTGAAGATGGCCAAATCTCAAGATTTAATAAATCCGATTGGTAGATATGTAGATGGTCATGTTAAGATCTATGCTTATCTACAAATGTGAGATATTTTATAATAATCTAACTGATTACTAAATAAGAGAAAAACAAAATAAAGTAAAATTTGCCCTTGAAATAAGGCAAAAAGAATTTGAAACCATGGGCTATACTATCTGCTCTGGGAAAAAAAGTATAATTGGGACACACTCTTCCCACTTTCCACTTCCCTCTGCCCCCACTTCCAAAGTGTGACATGCACCTGGTTGCCCCTGGAGTGTTTGGCTGACATTTGCAAACTGAGTGCAGATCCTTTGGTCATTGCCCCCATCAGCTATCCCAGGACTGTTGGAAGCCCATCTTCAGGAGGAGTCCAGAAGCAGGACAGCACATGGTCCACTAATACTTGGCCTTGCAATCAATAAGGAATGACTGACAAAATTCACGGCCATTTTCTGTCTTTTGATATTTTTTTGAGTCCCAACTTGGTGAAATTAAAAAAGAAGAAGAATCAAAGTATGATCTTGTCCAGAGAGACTAGGCATCACTAATTTTAGCAGGCCATAGAATAGAAACACAAAGTAAAATATTAAATCATTGGTTCCCCATCTTCTGCCTCCCAGAGGTGTGTTTAATCCTATTTGAAAGGTTTGTTAAACAATAGTTTAATTCATGCACTAATAAGTTCATGTGTCATCTTGTTTTAAGCACTTCACACTGCTTCACTTGTGAAATGATCCTACACTCAGAAAGGCAAGAAATTGAGCACACTTTTACTACCCACATTATTCTCATCTTGACCAACAAAACCTGAGGGTTTCAATACAAATTACTGTTTTAGTACATATTTACATTATATATCATATCTCTTAAAGATGATTTTTAATGCTCAAGAAGTATCTACACAGCTCTATTTGTTTAACTTGTATCAGTGGCTAATATGGTCCTTTATAGTCAGACTTCCTCATTTTTTACTTCTTATTTTTGACTTTTGATTATTAAGAACTGTGCTTTCCAAACTTTAATGTGCATATGAATCACTCAGGGATCTTGTTAAAATGCAGATTTTATTTTGGTATGTTTGGGGAGGGGCTTAAGACTGTGCTTTACTAACAAGCTCCCGGTTGATACTGATGCATCATCAGCTTTGATCAGCAAGGAGTTCAAGCAAATTTTTCAGTAATATATAAGTAGTGTGTTTTCTGGGTCTGCACATTTGAGAGTGTCTTTCTACCATGTAGACATATGAATAACATCTTCACTGGGAACAGCTTTATTGTCTTACAGAACTTTGTATTGCAGAGAATACCAAGGCTTACCTTATTTGAGCCCCTTGAAATACAGCAACAATTTTTTCCTTCCTGAAAGCTTTCAAAAGGTATTCAATGTTATAAAAATTTAAAATTTTAGCAGAATAAATCTACATGTGTTTCTACTTTCATTTAATTTGGTGGAGAATACTGTGATCACTTTTAATTGGAAATTAAGAACGTTTTTCAAACTTATGAAAAAATTATTTTTCTTGATCCCTGACTGTGACATCTGCTATATATTTTTTATATTTAGTTATCAAGAATTCTTATTTCCCTTAGGTTGGATCATCTTCACTTTCCATACCTATTAAATTAATCAAATATAGTTGGAGATTTTAGTACCTCACTTTTGATAATTGATAGAACTACAAAGAAAGGCCATAAGAATACATCAACTTGCACACTATGAATAAATTCGGTGTAACTGACATTTATACAATGAAATGCTATGCATTTTTATAATGGAATATATTACAACAAGGAAAATGAAAGAACTATGGCTATACTTGCCAACACCAATGAATCTTAGAAACCAGGTTGAGAGGGGAAAGGACATTTTATAGCAGAATACTATTTTCATGAAAACAAGCACAACTAAATAAGTTGTGTATATATATGTATGTATATATGTATAATAGATAGGGTATATCTATTATATATCTGTTATATATTACATATATAAGGTATATATGTATAGCTATTATATATATATAGTAGATACGGAAAACAAAAAAAAGGATTCAGTATATTGTTTACTTCTGGGAAAAACAAATACACAGTATATTTCAGGTTTTTATTTTTTACTTTAAAAAAGATTTTATTTATTTATTTTTAGAGAGTGAGGAAGGGAGAGAGAAGAGGAGGAGAGAAACATTGATCAGTTGCCTCTTGCACACCCCGAACCAGGGACCCGGCCCACTTCGTTTCACAGTATGACACCCAACCCCAGCCACACCAGTCAGGGCTATTTAAGGTTTTTAGATGTTCTACTTAAAATAGATACTAGAATTATTATTTTTATTTTGTTATTGTAATAATTATAATAGTTAAAAATTCTAATCACAAAACAAGTTCCTACTAAGTGAAAATAAAACTTAGAAAAAGAAGGAAAGAATGATGGAGTAAAAACCTCTATAAATCTTTCATAAAAGCAGTGAAAACCATAGAAAAATTGTCAAAAATAATTTTTAAGAACTCTAAAATTTAATCAAAATCATGTAACAATCTCAGGAATGTTTATTCAAATAATATGGCAGAACCTCAGTAAGAACAGAGGGCTTTCTGGAATTTTAACTTAACCTGTTTCAATCCTCTTTCCCCAGTTCCATGGGAACCTTAACAACCAGCAGCCTCTCAACCACAGTATCTGAGAAAAACAAGAGCCTTGCAGCAATGAGAGAGCATACTATGTTTAGGGATCCTCAAGAAGGCACATCCCCAGAGCACTGACACTATTTGACCTATTTCACAGTAGACTGAAAGAAAAAAGCCCCAATTTTCAGCATGTTTTTATTACTGGACCTAACAAGAAGCTCACTCCATAATGAAAGGTCTGTGCTTGTTAGTGTTTGACAAAAACAAGCAGTGTCAACTGTTTACCATCATAGCTGCCTGGGGCTCTGATACCAGTTGGGGCAAACAAGAACCTGGCCAAAATCTTAAAAGGAATTCTCAGGAATGAGATGTCCATGGGGAGCAGGGGCCATAAAAATCTCTGAAATATTACTGGGCATCTATAAGGCCAAATTCACGTGCAGGACTATGTACGTGCCCAGGAAAGAACGGCGAGTGCGCCAATCTCTCATCTCTGACCAACCTTGAGGCTCTTTGAAGCAGGAATTGGACACTAAAGTCAGTTATAAGGTGACTTAAGTGCAGTGACACAAAACCAGACTGTTGGAAGATGAAAACAAGGAGATGGTCTTGAAAGGAGCAAAATAAAAACAATTCATGATATACAAGTGATCCTCAACAAGATTAACAGCTAATCACTGATTAAAACCATAGCTGGATTCCTTGGCCTAAGAGAGTAGGTTAACATAGTCAAAGAACTGAAGGAAAAAGATTGTCAACCAAGAATTCTACACCTAGAGAATTTATCCTTCAAAAAATGAAGGAGAAATTTAGACATTCCCAAATAAATAAAAACTGAGAAAATTAATCACTGTCAGACCTGTTCTACAGAAAAAACACTAAAGTGATTTCCTTAAGTTAAATGAAAGGACATGGGAGAGTAACTTGAATTCACATGAACAAATAAAGAGCAATGGTAAAGGTAATTTCATAGATGAATATAAGTACAAAAAATTTTTTGTAACACTTCTCTTATCTGATTTATAAGACAACTTCATAAAGCAATAATTAGAAATCTGTGTTGATGGGCTTATAATATGTAAAGTTATATATAATAATCACACAAGGAAGTGGGAAGAAAATGGAGTTATATTAAAGTGAAGTTTTGGGTTCTAATTGAAATTAAGTTGGTAGTAATGCAAACTAGATTGTTTTCAGTTAGGCTGCTAAATTTAATCCCAGAGCAACCACTACAAAGATAACTCAGAATTATCATAAAATAAATAACAAGGACAGAAGTTGGTAGAATGGATTTATTTATTTTTCTAGTTACTTTATTGTTGTTCAACTGGTAAAGGTACAATCCAACTGTATGAAACAAACTTTAGAATTAAAGGTTAAAGTAAACAAACAGCTGAGAAATAATACCATGCAAACAGAAACCAAAAGAGAGCTAAAGAGGCTATACAAATATCAGGCAAAATATTCTTAAGACAAAAATTGTTAGCAGAAATAAGGAAAGACATTTTATAATGGTAAATGGGCAGTCCATCAGTGAAACATAACAAGTACATATATAACTTACAACAAAAGTCCAAAACACGTGAAACAAAACTGACAGAATTTAAGGGCTAGACAGTCCAACAGTAAGCTCATACCCCACTTTGAATAACAGAATGGCTTGAACAACACTGCAAGTCAACCAGACCTGACAGACATCTCTAGAGGACTCCAGCCAACAGCAGCAGGACACACATTTTTCTCAAGTGCTTGTGGAACATTCTTTAGGATAGAGCATATGCTAGGTCATAAAACAAGTTTCAATAAACTTAAAAGGATTGAAATTATGCAAAGTGTATTATCTGATCAAAATGAAATTTAAAAGAAATCATTAAAAAGAAAATTTGGGGAATTCACAAATATATTGAAATAAATATACTCTTAAATAACCACTGAGTTAAAGAAGAAATCACAAGGGAAATTGGACAATATTCTGAGATGAATGAAAAATAAAAATGACATATTAAAACTTATGGGACATGACTAAAACAATTCTTAGAGGTAAATTTATATCTGTACATTTCTATATTGGAAAATCATAACTATATTAATATTTATAAATATCAATTCTTGGGCTCTTCCTAGTTTTTACCTTCTCATTGAGTTTCCTACCACCCAATCTTAAGGTAACCAGGCTATTCTAGATTCATCACTTTATCTTTACTAAATCAGTTCATCATCACACAAGCCTAAGCTCTAAATGTTATCACTTTCATTTAAAGGGTAATGGAGTTTAAGCACAGAGAAGTCAGGTTATTTGCCCAAGACCACAAAGCTCATAACAAAGAGATAAGGAACTCAGAGCAAGGACTCAATTCTTGGCTCTGAGCTTCAAAATGAATGTATAAAATTCATGGCATATACCAAAGCTTGGCAAACCTAGGCCCTTGGCCTGTTTTTGTCAGGTCTGTGCATTTTTTCCAGATTAGCAGTTGATATCCTCACTGGTCATAACATATAGCAGTTCCATAGATTCAGAGATAACATTGTATTGCTCTTTTTTAGCTCAAGGCCAAGAGTAAAATTTTTGTGAATGAGAATCGCCTTCAACTATGATTATTCAACACTGAATGGTTTTTGAAATTAGTTCTGTTGAAGACTCAATAATGTTTCTAGACTTAAAAGTTTTTCTTTAGATTTGTAGCATTGGCTATGACAACATATATGCTATTGGACTAACTTCCCTACTGAACACAGTTATGGAAGCTCTCGATAATATATTTAAGAATTGTTTGAAGGCAATATAGAGGGTCAATGCAGGCAGTGTTTAATGGGCTTTGTGTTCCTTGAGGAAAGGGAAACAGAGGAAATGAACTCTACAACCACCTTGGCTTTTTCTCCTGAGGACATTTCCCAACTGACGGAGCTGAGAAGTGAAGGGATCCCACGCAAAGACAGAGGTCTTGCTGGGCTGACAAGGCAGAGGCCCAAATCTACCCCACTGAAGAGGCTGAAATATAATACCAGAGTATTAGAGAGCAGGGAACCACAGAGAAGAGAACCTCAAAATCTGCCAACAAATTCCCCTTTTGTAGTCTGCTGACAGCTAGACTGTACGTGCATAGGAGTCTAGTGCACACACACACAACCCAAACAGCAGAAAACAGAAGCTGGAAGGCTAAAAAGCTCAAGCACAGAGGTGAGCAGCCTCCTGTGCCTGGGAAACTGGGATTTGGAGTTCAAGGCCCCAGCCAAGTGACAGGCATTGGAATTTCTGTACTCAGTAAGCCGCACCCAAGGTATAAGAACTACTTCCTAGGACTAAAGGGAAAACCTTGAAACCTAACAAACAGCCATGTATAGGATCAGAATAATTTGCTGCATTCATCTCTCCGAAAAACAAACAAAAAACAAATGCCCTCCATCCACTTTTGAGCCCATAGTCTATTGTGCTATGGTCTATTACCAGTCGTATGCAGGTAAGTGTTTCACATCTGGCTTTCCAAGAGGGAAAAATCCTGATTTATAGCATCTGCTTATTTCCACTGTACATATACTCCCACCATGACCCATTTCAAGCTACCAGTGTGACGTTACTGAACACAGATCTGGGAAGAGATGTGAGTGACTGACTCTCACGGGGTGTGATCTGGCTCCCACACACGCCCGGAACCATGCAGCCTCGGCCCCAGAGTTCACATCTTCAAACTCAACAGAAAGGAAAGGATGACCTTGTAAACCCAAATACATGTTGTGATTTAGCACTTGTTTTAATATTTGGAGATGTTGAATTTATTTGAATAATTAACTCTTCAGAGATTTTCTTTTCTATAAGGAGAGACAAAATAATATTATTCTTGAACATAATTTCTTCTTAGGACTACAGTGTGAGTCTCCCTCATTCAAAGACAAACAAAAGCAGTGTCTTGGACACCGAAGAATAATTTTTTCCATTGATTTGCCTTAAACAGATGTTGATTAAACATAGTTTGATTCAACAAATATTTATGGAGCGTGTACTCTATTTAAGGCACTCTGCAATGTAATGAAGGGTTTCCCATGTCTTCAATTATTCTTATCAAAACAAATATTCAAGAGCCTAAAAGAAGACTTGTTGTAAGGAAATATTTATTTCTCAAGATTGCAGAGAGGAGGGGGAAAATACCCAAAGCAAAGAACAGAGATGTAACAGCAGACATGATGAGGGTGAAAGATTAGAAAATGAAACTGCTGTGATTCTAAGTTGCCGACTGCTGTCCAGTGAGTGGTGTGTGAACTCAGTGGTATGTGAACTTGTCCCCACAATGAGCCAGAAAGAGGATACATTTCCATTCCTACTCTGTTCTGAATGTAGGATCATATAACCTTATTTGAAGCTCTCCTCCTCTGCCAAGGAGGAGTTAGCCAAATCCTTTTGGGCTGTTCACATATGTCTAAATCACTTGTTTTTCAGTACTAAATAAAAGCCTTCTTTTTCCTTCTGAAATGCTGGCCTTATAAAAGGGGGTATCTGGGGGCTCATGTGAAAATATTTTCAACATTTCTGTAAATTTTAAAATGTTCATAATAGCCTCATCATATAAATATAGATATTTCCGCCAGACCTGGAGGAAATGTTGGTTTTGAAATTTTTATTTACGTGACACGGAGTAGAGAGGCAGGGGAAATGGTTGAAGACAGGTCCTGAAAGCGCGTAGTGATCATAGTGCTAACCCGACGTAGGAAAGTCTCAATGGCAATGGCTTTTTCCACTTGACAAAGTAATACTAAATTTCTCTGGAAGAATGAACAGACCAAAGAGTTAAGACTTAAGAAAAAATAAGCATAATGGAAGAAATTTATTCACTGCATATTAAACAAAATAGAAGAATAATGACACTGCATTTACATTGATTGACAAGTAATATACTCCATTTCTAGAATTATGATATATATGATGTACAACTGCTCACAAGAATAGTCGAAACATGATAAAAGAAAGGGAAGTCTCCGGAGGCCAAAACCCAGATCTCAACTAAGAACAACTTGCAGACTACTCCCTGTCTGCCATAGTAAAACACACTTGACTATGATAAGGCCTGAGAACAGAGCCACCAACAGGAGAAATTATAATGACAAAGAATTTCATTGAGAAAGTACTACACCAAATATTTGAAAAACAAAAACATCATTATGTGCAAAGTACACAGATGATCATCTAAATAAATTATCTCCAAAATATTTTATGTTGTGATTTGATCAGGAAAAAAAAAACAGTTGTTGATGATGACTCCTGTATTTATGAGAATTCTCCAGGAAACCAGAACAAGTAGATATATAATGCACATACATGTCCATGTCCATATACATATATCTCACGTAACTATGGAGGCTGAGAAGTCCCATGATCTACCCCCTGCAAGCTGGAGGCCCAGAAAGCCGGTGGTGGTGGTTCCAGTCCACACCCAAAGGCCTGAGAACTGGGGGTCTAATGATGTGAGTCCCAGTCTGAATCAGAAGGCCCAAGAAACTGGAGAGCCAAAGTTCAAGGAAGACGAATGGATGTCCCAGCTCAAACAGAAAGCGAATTCATCCTTCCTCTGCTTTCTTGCTCTAGTCAGGTCCTCAGAGGGCTGATGATGCCTATCTACAGCGGTGACAGTGATCCTCTGTACTCAGTCTGCCAATTTTCATTTCAGTCTCTTCTGGAAACACTCTCAGTGGCCCACCAAGAAACGATCTTTACCAGCTTTCTGGACATCCCTTAATCCCTTAGCCCAGTCAGGTTGACACATACAAGTGACAATCGCACCCCCTAACATATGTTTACTTATGTATCATATCCATGTACTAAATGCTAGCATATTATGTATATTATAAAACCATGCCCAAAAACATAATTTAAAACAGGAGTCTGTGCGTGTGCATGTGAATGTGTGTACATATTTCAACAGAGATTTTCTTGAGCACCTCCTAGGATGCTCACCACCCACAACTCTTGAAACCACTGACCTACATGCATCTATATCATATATAGCAAGGATGAGGTGGTTAGAAAGTCCCACATCTTTCCCTACATTCTGGCTGATCACTGAATTACTATTCATTTCTTTAGTTTTATTAGCCTTTAGCATAACTAACCTCTAAATCCCTTCCGGAGACCATATTCAATTACAGAAAGTGGAAAGCGTGCATGAAGGCAGCTCCTAACCCAGTGGGGAACAGATCGCTGTGAAAGGCAGAGGGAGGGCCAGAAGTCACAGAGGCCTGGAGAGCAAATATCCCACACTTAGCGACAGGAACCCACTGCTCAGGAAGAATTTCCAACACATATTTAATAAAGCTGGAACACTTCTCAGTTCCTTCAAATTTTGTTTATAAATAAAATGTTGAACAATAAGCCTACTTTCTTATTCCAAACAGACAGGAGAATAAGCCATACTCTCTTTCACCCCATAAATCTGCACGGCAGGTTCTGTCAGCTGGTGGGCTGGACCAGCCTGCTCTCCCACACTCACCCTCACATTCTCCCCACACTGCACCCATAGTCAAAGAGAACAGGCCCTAGATGAACGAAGAAATTCACTGGTCAGAAACTTCTAAGTATCATGCTACTTTCACACCAGTTAAATGGTCTCTCTTTTTTCTTTTTAATTTTGGGATTTTCTATGCTTCTAGTTCCCATTCACCATTGAAAGCAATACTTAAAAAATAAAAAATCTTTGGATTACTCAAATATACATTCTTTTAATTATTTTTACTAATTCCATCATTTCGTACTTTTGAAGGTGTGACTATTTTAGTTTTAAGTAACTGTCATGAATAAAACAAAGTAAAAACTAACAATATTTCTTAGCTTTTACAGGAAACTAAATCCTAGCTAATCAATTGAGGAAAGGAACTGGAGGAAGGGAGTTATTTAACTATTTGTTTGTGAACAGATAGGAAATTCCTGTTTTCTTTTCAAGTGTGACCCTACAAAATCTTCTTGTCCCACTGGCAGACCGGGCTGGAGGGGGGTTGAGTGACATACTCGAAGCTCTCACGCACTGAATCCACCCATCTGCAGATCAAACATGGCCCATGGGCTACGGTTGCCAGTCCCCTGTTTAAGAGGAAAGAGCTGCTCAGGAAGCCAAGTTTTGCAGATAATGGAGAGTATAACCCTTTGTGTATCAAATGGTTTTAATTTTATTTATTTTATTCAGTTGCCAAACTTTCTAAAATGCATTCATGTTTTTAACCAAAAGATATAAAACATAACTGGAAATCCATCATCTTGGGAAATTCGGGACAACCATGAGGACTATCCATCTCCATACTCACCCCAGGTACATAGGCTTCTCGAGTTCACATTTACTCTCTATGTTCCTGCCCTTTCCCCGCTTCAGTGCTAACACTGCAGGCTTCTCCTGTCATGAAGCGCCTGGTGGCCAGTGTGTCTGATTGCAGGAGCTCTTTTACCTACCAGAAATCTGTGCCTTCCTGACTGACCATAGCTTAGAAAACAGAAGCCATCTTATTAGAAGTGGTAGTATATAAGCCCCAAAGGAGATTCTGAAAGATGCTCCTGTGAAAAGTGTGCAAGGAGCTGTTACTTAATTTGGTTATTTATCAAACTCTTGGTTGTATCCAGCTTCCATCAACAGTATAATGCCAATATGTGAACGCTTGGTAGGTAAATATCACTTAAGGACTTATCCTCAGAATATTCATGTAATAGCCCAAAGTAGAACAGTGACAGTGGGAAAGCCAAGGTTCCAAGCAAAAATGTCTTATCCTGGTGACATTAAGTCCAAGAAGGTACTGAGCACTGGATTCACGTATCTGCTGAATAGACCTGTTTCGACTTGAACATTAATAGATACACTGAATTCTGATTACATATTACTCAGTCTGCTATTTTAACCCACAATTTCTAACACTTCATTTCACTCTATGCTTTGGAATTTTATTCCATTAAAGCCAGAACGAGTGCAGGTCAACTTCTAAAATGGAAATTAAAGCAAAAAATAAAAATCATATAACCTTGAAACAAAGTCTTTGCTTTAGAAAGTTAAAGCAATTTTTCAGCTTCCTGAATTAATAAGATCATAACTAATTCTTATTTTTACTTTGCCAGTTTGGTCTCAGATTGTATGGTATTCATTCACACACACTAAAAAGACTTAACATTAAATTTAAGCATCAGGAAGAAAGCATCATAGATAACAAAAAGGAGCAAAAGAAGAAAAACCTTGTTTTCCACCCCCAAGATTTCTAGAACACATAATCAGTAAGTGATTATGTACTCAGAGAATGCCCTCTATCAGTAAGGCCTGTAAGGTAGAACTTTGTCCTCTAAGGGATTTTCACACACCAAAATCACCCACATGACGAATCAAGAAGATAGAACCAGGTTGCAAAATCCTGTAACAGGCAAGAAAGCATTGGGCGTCATTGTGTCATTGAGCTACGGATTCCTAGGACTGATATCCGAACTCTGACAAATGCATTTTGTTATTTTCCTCTCTTTAGTACTGTCCTGTATTTCTAGTAAAATACCAAAACAAAATTGTATTTATCAATTTTGGAACACTAACTTTTGGAGTAGATAAAGCAGCCCTTTGTTTTAGGAAAGCAGACTCTCTGAAGGGAATCCACTTACAAAAAGAGTGGGCCTCAGCCACGGGATGGTGGATTGCCCACTGAAAAATATATACTGTATCTTTAAAATTGTATGTCCATTTTTATAGAGAACAAATGGACTTGTAAATCCATTCTGCATGGTCTTTGGTTCTTCTCTTACGGAACAGCCCCCCTTCCCTCACCGCAGTGATGAATAAACGAAATGTAACAGAATCACACAGGAGCTAACACGAGTGGGATCACATCGGTCCCAACAAACATGATGGCTGCGTTTCAGGAGGCGGGACAACTCAGTGTGAGACTGTGTGCCCCTCGGCACCAAGCTGCGAAAGGCAGCCAAGCCACTTCATTCAACAAATCCAGCAGGGTCTTTCCCCCTCAAAGAGAGGCTGTGCTGGGGGGTGAGTGCCTTACAGGGTCAGGGTTTCAGAAAGAAGAAGCATGCTTTTCCTACGTGCTAGAAAACAAGGTGATTTAGACATTAGGGGAAAGCCCAAAAGAACCTAGCTCACTCTTTCCTGATGGAGGAGAGCTACAAACAAGGTAATAAAATTCCAGTTTCATGAAGTCTTCATGTTAGAGAGTGGAAAGATTTTCTCTTTCGGCCGTGGGTCATGGTGGGGATGATTTTAAGCCATCACCATGGAATTAGCACAACAGGAGCATAGAACGGAGCCTGGGAATCGATGGACGGCCTGCTGTCCCATCTATCAGTCCTTCCTGGTAGCTCTTCCACCCATGTTGTTTGCTTAGGGTATTTTTTCCTCCTCGCAATTTTGATATGTAAACAGCTTCTTTCCCATAAGTTTCCTATTTTATTTTGTTGCAGGATCTAATGACTTGATAAGAATAATTGAAGAAATGTAAATCCTTTCCTTATTAACCAAGTGCCTTAAATATAGAATGTGCTCCATAAATACTCATGAAATTAAGCTGTGCTTAATCAACATCTGTTTGAGGTAAATAAATGCAAACGTTATTTATCAGGGTCCAGGCCATACTTTGAAGGAGATTCACTCCTGCTATAGTCCTGAAAAGTTATACTCATGAATATTTAAGTAAGTGCTACTTCTTCATGGAAAAAAAAATCTAGACAGAGAACAGATGGTAGGTGCATTTTACAACCTTACTCTTTCCTACATCCGCAGTCTCCACCACAAATTCCGTCCCACTGTACAGCATGCAGAATTTTTAATTTTTCCCCCTGTGGTAAGTTGTTTGGATTTTCTCTCACAACTCCATCCACTCTTCTTGCGGCAGAAAAGCTAAGGGCTTCCCAGGCCGATGTAGCCAGGGCTCCCTCCATGACCTGGTCTCCACCATGGAGATGCTCTGCATGAGATTTGGGAGAGAGACAGGAGACAATCTATACAAGTGCTGTTTCTTCAAATCAACAAGCACAGCCACAGAATGTTTTGGTTTTTCTGTACCAGCCTCTGGTCCATAGTATTGTGAATGCCTAGACGTAGTGCCATTTCCGTGGTCGGGGTCACGGCTGAGGAGGCACACTTCTGAAACAAGTATCTGTGTGGTGGGTTCCTCAGAGTGGCAGAAATAAGCTACCCCGAGAGTCAGTACTTGGTGTTGTTCTGATTTAGTCCTGGAAGCTCAACCAAGAGCTTGTTACTGACCCTCCAACTATATTTTGTTAGCACCTAATTATTTTATGCTGAACTAGCTACTAAAACACTGCTATCTTTGCATCTTTTTTCCTTCTCTTCTTTCTTTGACTTGCAATAATCAGGCAAGTTAAGGAGGAAAAGAGATTCGTCTAAGAAACTCAAAGCTTTATAGTGTGTCGCTGTCTATGCATGGGCAACTGCAGCATAGAATTTTTATAATGAACCACAGACAGACAGGAGGGGGCTATACAGTAAGGTTCCTACTACACAGGACACAAGAAGCCTCTCTGGGAAGAGAAAGACTGAGCAGAGTACAAGAAAGAAAGTGTCCAGACTCAGCAAGGCTTCTGACTCACTACTCAGAAGGTAAAATATAAACTAAAGCCTATGGAGAGAAGGAGAAATATGCAGACAGTTCAGGCCACAACTGGTAAATACCAATGCTCTCCTAACCTAGGAGGACAGCAAGCCTCTTAGAAAAGCCCCACATTCAACATGAAAGAGTGAAGGTAGCAATGACCAGGGAAGGTGGGCATAAGAACAATTATGTAAGTTCTACTCCACAGAGACACAGAAAGAACAATCAGGAGTCTTGCTCCACCTCTCACCAGGGGGAAAAAAGTAAATACAGGGTGGCAGATGGACAGGAAGATGTCTGAGGACAAGAGGCTGTGACTGCAAAGATGAGCGCTTTTGATCCTGGAGGCCAAGGCCAATGCCAACATGCCACACATCAGTGGATGCCAGGCCCAGAAGTTCAGGGGACAGGGACCCTGAGGAACATCACTGCAGGTGCCACAGTGACAGAGACTGACCGAAGTCCAAGCAGAACCAGAAACCTCAAGCAGAGGCCAGCAAGACTGTATATGACTTGCCTGATGCCAGAATTCTACATAAGCTCTCTCCAAGAGAGCTTATGGTCACCTCTGGGGGGTGGACAAGGACAAAAAGACAGAAAGAAAACTTGAAAGACTAAGAATGTACATAAATGCAGTTAAGATGAAGCTGGACTGTGATTGTGGTAACATTTAAATTTAACTAGAAAGTTACAGATTGGACAGAAAATACCTGAATAGGAAAAAAATAAGTTGTCTGATCAAGGCAGACTGGGAGATTCAAGGATAAAATGAGCCTAATTATAGAAAACGGAATTAATGTTTTTAAACTCGTCAGTCATCATGTGTTAATTTTGATCCTATCATAGCAGGTGGAATTTGAGTGCTGGCAATGTGACTAATTAAATGAAATCAACTTTATTTCATTTATTCTTGGTGTAGTCTAATTATCTCCATTTTATGAGTAAGGAAAGTGAACCTCACAAATATTAAATAACTTACCCAAGGATGAACAAAATTATATATGATAAAGATATGATAAAGCCATACCTACAGACAAGCAATGTTTCACAAATATCTCCAATGAATAATCAGTTACTTCAAATGCTTTCTTCCTTCCTCATCTATTTGGCAGCCTTATGCAGCAAAGATGCTAATGATTGCTGTTTGTAGTATGGGTGTGAAGGGAAGACGGTAATTCATCTCACCAAGCTGAGGTTTTCTTCCAATAACTAGAGTTTGCTTTCTTTGCTTTTTTTCTTAATAATATTTCCAGCTTCATAGAAATAGACAATGAATAGAAAACAAACAAAAAATACAGGTATTTGGACCTGGATTAGAGTGTAGTTGCTATAAATTGGGCGTTTCTAAAGTCTCCTTCCTAGACTAATTTACTGTGTGGCTAATTCACATAAAAAGGACTATCAGATATTCTTCGTTTCTAAGTCCTGCAATTATGACATCAAGTACACACTATTTTAAAACTTCTGATGAAAAATGATTTAGGTGTGCGATACTTAACATACAAGAACTTGCCTGTGGCATTCGTTTTCCTGCCATCCCTTGGGACTGGACCTAAATGCATTGTTTTTCAGCGTTCCCAGTTAGAGCCCACTCAATCATCTCTATTTCTTTACCTTTGTAAAAACCTTTGCTCACAGCACCTGAGTCAGAGCATGCAGGCCTACAGAAGACACCCCATGCTGGACACCTCCGCCCAGCCCTGTCATCCAGATTCCATTCCTTTGTTTTTGCCCATCAAGCCGACTCCCAAAGCGGAGGAGGCAGGCTTGGGTGCCAGGCGTGAACTCCGAGTTGGAGAGCTGCAGTTGGGCCAGGCCCGATTGGGGGCCCAGAAACCGTGTTCTCCCAGACAAGCAGCACCTGGTTCCAGTCTGACTGCTTTGCTAGAACTTCCAGGGCCCAGGCAACACCACCGAGCAGGTTCTGGAGGGCTGGGTCCACAATGTGTGCTGCCCTTGTCAGACTGCTGAGCCGGGAGCTTTTCCCAGAGGACCAAAAGCATTTTACATTCCAGCTTCAGTGCCTCCTTCTGCATGTTTTTAATAAAAAAATAAAAAACAAGAATTTCTTAGCATGCCTTGTTTGCTTTTATATACACCCAAAACATGATAAAGCACTCATTTAATGTGTATTAGTGATTGAATGAATGAATGACAGAATTAATCAGAAAAGCAAAGATAACCATGTAAAAATAGATTTAATTTTAAAACAGCTTTTCTTCAACCTGATGTCACTGTCCACATGCCAAGGAATGGTCCCCTGCACTTCTCAAACTTTAATGTGCTTAAGAATCAGCTGGGGATCTTGTTATAATACAAGTTTTGATTCACTAGGTCTGTGGTTGGGCCATTTCTACATGTCCAAAAATCTCCCAGGTGGTTCTGCTGGTTCAGACCACAATTGCAGAGCCACGTCCTAATCAACATCAACTGATCATTAGAATCTTAGTGAACTTCTCAGGTCAGGCAAACCAGCCATGGTTAATAAGGTAACATATATGTCTTGGCACATGGTAAGTAATCAACAAATAAACATTAAATCAAGATTACATTAGGAAAAGAAGAATCTTGGTTTATTTAAGGGATAGAGAAATTTCCCTAGTGATTCCAGAGGAGAGTTTACATTGAAAAATCTTCTCATTCCTCAGCCTCAGAATGAATTTCAGAGCTCATTATCAAGTGAAGGCAGCGTGGTCACCTTTGGGCCGTGGCCTAAATTTACCAGCCAGATCTTCAGTTAGAAAATGTTTTCAGGCCTAGGTGAAGTTCTTCCAAACATCTTCATAATTTCATGTTCATGAAAGATAGAAAAAAGAGTAAAAACCTGATCATTACCCCAGAAGAGTTTTAAAATTTTAACATTTGTTATTGATGAAAAGGACAAAGAAAGTAGAGAGCAAAACGGAACTTACACAGAGTAAAATTACAGAGGAAGCTGCGTGCAGACACCAGTCTTTGACAATGGAAGAGGCAACGTATTCCTGTCGATAATTTAAAAGCATGATCTCCGGAGGAGAGAAGATGGCGACGTGGTAGGAGGGAGCACATGCCGCCTCCCGTTTCAAAAGACAGAAAAACCTAACCATACTAAAGAGGACATTGCAGCTTACATGAAAATGAGAAATCAAAATTGCAGCGGACACGGAAAGACCAGA
>CM052540.1:114280731-114342146 GCA_028533065.1 Trachops cirrhosus
CTAAAATAAAAAAAATAAAAAATAAAAAAAAAATAAAAGCATGATCTCCTGTGTTTACAACAGCTTTAGGACTCAATTAGTATATAGTACAGTAAATAAAGGAAAGTCTCTACTTTAAACATTTTTTTTCTTGGCAATGAATATTTAAAACTGTGGTCACGGTCAGCTCAGAGATAGTATGCAAGCTTGACTCTTCATACGACTTAGCTCGTAAAAGGAGAACCTAAAATGCAGAGGGCTGAGCTGGTCATGGCGCAGTCATCAAGCACCCACGCAAGGTCCCTGTCTCGTTTCCTTCAGTTCTTCTTCCTTATCCTCACTCTCCACTCCCAATCTACTCCTCTATCTGTAGGCAATTCCTCTAACATGTTTGGCATTTTTTTTTCCTTCTTGGACATGTAGATATATTGAAATACAGTACTATTTTGTTTTGTGTTTATGTTTTAAACTTGCCTAAGTAAATCATGTTATAGATCTTCTTACTTTTTCCTCTCAGCACTATGTATGAAAGATCTTTCCATATAACTCTCTCTTTGCTTCATTCCTTCTACAAGTATCCATAATATTTCCCCACCTGTACCGTAGAGACAGGTACCTGGGTTGTCTCCAATGCCCTGCTCTACAAAGAATGCTTACGCAAACACTCTCACACATGCCTCCTCGGGAACCAGGACACAAATTGCACAGGAGTGGAATGGAAGGGTCACGGGACCTACGCATACTGAATTAAACTAAGCGTCTCCTGGTCGTTCTCCAGACTTGTTAGTTATCTGAGTCCACACTCTTGGCTTTACCCATTTTGTTATTGGTTTCCTATTTTTTATAAAGGTTTCTTAAATATTCTAGATATTATCCTTTGTTAGCTTTGAATTCTCAGATAACTTCTCCCAACCAATTCCTTGTTATTTGACTTTATTGATGGTGTTCTTCATTGAACAGAAATCTATCATTTTATATAATTAAATTAATCATTTTTGTCTTATGCCTTATACTTTTGGGGCCATATTTAATAAATCTTCCACAACTCGGAATCATAGAGATACTTCCTGATTTATTTTTACTTATGTTATAGTTTTATAATTCATTTTTAAGACTATAATTAATCAAAATTATATTTTTGAGAACCAACAATTTTTTCAATATAGTGGTCCATTTTCCCAATATATCTAATAAATAAACCATCCTTTTCCAGTGGGTCCATTTCAATGATATATCAGGTTCCCCTGTAAATAGGGACTTGTTTTTGAGCACTCAGTTCTGTTCCAATGATGTATATACATGTTTCTGCACCATATTATCTCATTTCTTTGGCTTTGCAGTAGTCTTCTGGGTCAGAATTTACCTACATTTTTATTAGCTTTCCTGAACTACATTATGATTTTTTTTTAGACACTGTCTTCAGCTTGCTAGCATTGGAGTATGATTTCTTGCATCAATATTCATAAGTGTGAATAACAAAGTTATTCTTGAACTATTTGTAGCCAATAAGATTCCCCTATTACTTCTGGCTAACAAGTCACAGCCTTTGTGGCAGACATAGATCCCTTGGTTTCAAGAGACGGTACCTCTCTGACCCTACAAGATGAATCCTTATTGGTCTAACTGAGCCATAGGAACTCTACTTTCCTCTACCAGTGTTTTCTCCAGGTACCTGTGTGTGACCCAGTTCTGCCCAATGAGACATGATAGGGTGCAAGCTCAAGAGCTTCCCTTCCTCGTGTATAAATAGCATTGCCTGGGGAAAGCCTTACCCTGACTCTTTCTCTCCTCGGGGAGTTTGAGATCGTGAAGCCATAACTTAGAGCATGAGGCAGCAACCAAAAAGATAAAAAGGCAATAATATAAGTGGGTGAAAAGAAAATCAGAGAGAAACTAGGCTCCTGATGGCATCACTAAGCAAGCGAATCAATTCTATCAACTTTAAGCACAATAATTTATGTTATGTGAGAAAAGTAAACCACTAGTTGTTTAAGCATGACTAAGTTTTTGTGCCTTGAGGTTGAATTCACCCTAAATTATATACTCTCTGTGCTACAGTAGGTTTTCCCAGAAGCAGATTCTAACAGAAGAATTCAAGATGTAAAAAATCCTACATAAAATATTAACAAAGTACAAAGATATATGAAAAGGACAAATTTGGTTTATTCTAGTGTTACAAAGCTGATTTAACATTTGAAGATCAATGTAATTCACTACCTCAAAAGATTAAATTAGAAAAATCACATGATCATCTCAGTAAATGCAGGAGAATGATTTTATTAAATTAAGCATCTATTCGTGATAAAAATTGCTACCATACTAGAAAGAGATGGGAACAGCTTATTGTGTGGAAAGCTATCTTTGAATCCTACTATAAAAATTACACTTAATGGTAAAATATGGAAAGCTTTACCTCTGAGACTGAGGACGAGTTACGGACGTCTGCAGTCACCACTGCTGACCCCCACTCTCCTAGCCGTGGCAACAAGGCAGGCACAGGAAAACAGGGAAGGAAACTGCCCGGAGGACACTGACTTTGCTACCCTGTGTCTAGGGTTGTTCAGTACAGAATAAAGAGCTGGCTTTAAAAGGTTTTTGAGAGACTAAGGCAAATAGGGCTTTTTCCATTCTTCTTTTTCAAAATAGTTCTAGCTATTGTAGTTTCTTTTTCTTTCCATATAAATTTTAGAATAATTTTATGTATATAAAAATACCACTGGTATTTAGATAGGATTTGCATTACATGTGTTGATCAGCTTGGGGAGAACTGACATCTCTTTTCACGTTCAGTCTTTCAGTACATCAACACGAACTTCCCTCCACTTGTGTACATCTTCCTCCATTCCTTTCACCAGCATTGTGTACTTTTCAGCATAAAGTCTTGCACACATTTTCTTATAACTGCACTGCAGGATTTAATACTTTTCGAACAATTGTACATGATAATTCGATGTCAGAGCCCATACGCTAATTGCTAATACACAGGCACTCAACTGATTTTTATGTTTATCTGGTATCCTGTGGCCTTGCTGAACTTAGTTATTAGGTCCTCTAATGTTTTATTTGTTTGGTCTCATACTTTTTCTCATTTTGTGGACATTTTAAGTCCTCAAGAATCTGAAAGATGCTACTTTTATAGTATAAATTTCATAAAAATTATATCTGAACTTCCTGGGGGTCTAATTCCACTGGCACTGATTGATACACATGGTTATTTCCAAGTGTGTTTTTATTTTGGAGGCAATAATTTCCTCTATAAGTGACACATTATTAGATGGAAATCAATATAAACTAGTTTATGCTGTTGATGTGATTTTATATTTTCTCCTCACGCACTCCAGAGATGATATCTAGGGCTGTTTTTTATGTCAATTAAAAATGTACATATGCATTAAAACTACCCACAATTAAAAATTATTTGAGAAAAAATTTTTCTTCTATGAAAAAAATCCTTCTAGACTGGTGAGATAAAACACTAGAAAATTGACAGAATTATTCTGGTCCATTTCGCACTCAGGGTTTAAACTTTCAGCATCTTTGGGTTCGAATTTCCCACCTCACGTTAGCCTGTTTGCTTTGACCATTAAGACCAGTGGCCCCTTGGTTAGTGAGACCAACATCCCATCTCTAAGGCAACCACAAAATCAACTGTATTTGTTTCTCTGGTTTTCAGCATTCTCACCCACCTCCATTTTGGATCTTCGCTGATTTCCTTTACTTTCTTAGAGTTCCACTATGCATTTAAGGTTATTTGCTATATATTTTCCAACATTTCAGGATATTCTATGGTATGAAGGGTTTTTATTCTATTTAGATAGATGTAATGACAGCCATATTTCATTAGACTTAAATTCTCTCTTTTTTTAAAATATAAACTATATACTACTGACTTTTTTAATAGTTTTTTTTATTTTTTTAAATTTTATTTATTTATCTTTAGAGGCGAAGAGAAGGAGAGAGGGAGAGAAATATCAATGTGTGGTTGCTTCTCATGTGTCCCCTGCTGGGAACTGGCCTGCAACCCAGCCATGTGCCCTGACTGGGAATCGAAACTTGATCCTTTGGTTCGCAGGCCCGCGCTCAATCCACTGAGCTAGACCAGCCAGGGTGACTTAAATTCTCTTAATATTTTACTTAGAATTTATCATCTAGGCTCATATGTGAAATAAATAGGCTTATAATTTTATTTTTATACATTCTCTTGGCTATGTAACCAAGGCTATAGTAGCTTCTAAATGGGTGCAATAATGGTTTTAATATTTTTCTATTTTCTAGAACAATATGTATAATGTGGAGAGATTATATTACTGAAAGTTTTGGTAAAATTCTCCTATAAAGTATTCTGGGTCTGAGCCCTTCCCGGCAGGAGGTCATTGATCCCCATTGCCTTTTCTAAATGATTATAGGCTTATTCATGTTCTCCCTTTCCTCATACCAATTTTAGCATTTTCAGAAATTATTCATTTTAATCAGTGCTTTCAACTTTGTGAAGAAATATGCATATATTTCTTCACAATAGTATTATCATTTTAAATCCTGTGCTATCTGTAATTATTTGGAAGTTTTCCTCTGTATTTTGTCTTTTCTTTTCTCTTCTTGTCTAGTCTAGATCAGCTTTATTGAGGTTAGTCTCTCAAAAATCTTTTAAAACCAGCTCTTAATTTTGTTCAGTACTGAAGAACTCGTAAATACAAAGTAACAAAGTTAATGTCCTCCAGACATTTTGGTTATAAAGATGTTTCCTAGAGGTATAACTTCAAATTATCACAAAGCAACTCAAGAATGTAATCACATCTAGACAGCACTTGGGATCAATGGGATCCTGTCCTATTATGGCCAGGATGAAAGGACGACCAGTGTCTCACTCGCCCAGTCCTCATACACCTGCCCATCACCTGACGTGTCATCTGCATCACCCACTGCTACGAACACTCCACTAGGACACTCACAGCATCTGAGTTACTATTACAACAGCTTTGTTCTAGAAATTACCACATCATGACATATATCATATTCCATAACCATATTCCCTAAGAAAACAAAAATGTCATCACCACCTCCATTGATAAAAATGTATTCTGTGGGATTACAAACTATACTAATTATTTTTAAAAAGATAAAAAGCTAAGTGCACTCTTTCTGAATTTTTTTTTCCATAGGGGCTATGAAATGAAGAACCACAGGATTTTAAGATTAAAAGTGACCATACAAACGAAATTGTTCATCACCCTCGTTTTGCAGTTGAAGTCGTCTTGGCCTGGAGAATTGATGTGTACAAGACAACACGAGAGAACCGGAACTCGGATCACCAATTAGCACCTGATAACGAACTGATTTTTCTTCCTTACTGAGACATGGTGGAAAATGAGCAAAATTGTCAGAAACTACACATCGGGTAATGATGATGGGAGATGGAGAATGAGGAGTGCAAGGGGGAAAACAGAACTTAGGGGAAGAGTCTGAAAAGCAGCTTGAATGGGTGCACAGGAGCTTGAGAACACTACTTAAGTTACCGTAGGACAATAAAAGAGAACTGAATGTTGCTTCATGCTGTTTGTAAATCAGAGCCAGCGGTTTCGTTCGCAGCTTATTACTCATTGGTTTCATTGTTAACACGACAATATATTTACCTGCAAGTTATCTTGGCAATTATAGAGGATGGGGTGCAAGGAAGAAGGCCAACTGAAAACAGGCACCGACAACTCACTTACTAGATAGTGCTAACTCATGCCAGTACTTCCTGTCTGTCACATTCACAATGTAGGAGGGAAAGGGAAAATATACTGTAATTTAATTTAAACTCAGAGCCTAATCATACATGACCTTTAAACTCTGAAACCAGTGCTACTGCCCACATGGTAAATGCAATTAGGAAATTTGATTTCCTATGTTGTAGGCAATGAAATTTGTTTTAATTGACACTGATATATATTTGTAATAACTTCTGTATAAATTAAAAATCAATGCCAATTTCAACTCTCTGGGTAATTTTTTATCGAACTGACAAAATTTCACAGGGGCTGAACATTTGCAAAGGGCAAAACAACAAAAAGGAAAACAAAACTGATCACTCAACTCTTCTAAATCCAGGAAGGGTCTCTCAGTTATAGGGCTTACGAAGCCCATTAACCAAACTTGCCAGGCCCTACAGTGGCTTCAGAATGTAGGGAGATTCCCAAAACGTTATGACAGGTGGCAGCCCCTCGATCACATCGCCATTTCTCCACCCCTCACCTCAAATTAAACCACCATCACAGTCTCTGCTTCCTCTTTTCTGAGACCCTTTTGTTCTGCTTTAAATGAGACACAGCTGAGCACCACGGAGCAGTCCTCAGTGTAATCAGGCAGAGAACTGTGTTCAGAGACTGCACATTGGGAGGCGGCTTACACCTCAAACCCTGACCAGTCACCAGGCTTTGACTGCACTACGATAACCAGAAAAGTCCACATGCATGGAACATGTATGTGAACATGCATTCATGTGTACATGCACATACAACCTCCCCCGCCCCCACCATGTAATTGGTGAGAGGCGTGCTGTTGAGGCTGCTCTGACCTCCTGTTGGTAATTACGGGCAGATAGTTCACGATGCCCTTCATCGCCAGTGGGGGAGATGGCACTGTGCGAGGGGCACCGAGTGTCTCAGAGCACCAGGAAAATCAAAACCAAGGCTCTCCTGAAAGAACAACCAGCCCCTCTTTAGTGCTCCACTTACGCTTTTCCTTCCTTTCTACACTGCTGGCTAGAATTGAACAGCATTTTAACTGAGAGCAAGTGCTGCAGATAGGGAAAGCCATCAGGGCTATTATTTCCTTTTTCTTTTCATTGATTTCATCCAAGACTGAACATATCAGCAATTATGTCTATCAAACCTAGACTTAAACTTCCTCTCTGTGGATTCCCACATGTATACAATAAGACCTGGTGGTTGACGACACTGTTACCATTTAAAAATTCTTTTTCCAGCCAGGCCGCATTTCTCACAACAAGAAATATGAAAATGAGGGTTATATAACACAAATAATAGCCTGCTAAGATATTGTATGTTTTTATTTGCTTTTAACTTACCTATATTTTCTAAGGTTTCTACAGTAATCTTGCATTACTTTGGTTGTAAAATAATTTTTTTACACTAGCATGAGATGAGCTATAGGAAGAATGTGAAAGGGACAGAAGAAGTCTCCTTATATGGGCCCAGAATACCCAAGTGTTTATAAACAGAAGGAAATGTACAACTGTATGTAAGTAAACACATGAGCTCAGGAAAATGGAGTTAAGCTTGTGAAAACAGAGCTGGAATCGCCTCCCAAGAATATTTATATACACTCACAAAGATATTTATATAACTCGCGGTCGGAGACTACCCATGTTACTTCCTTGCGATTTATGCAGCCCTGGACACTCCAGCAGAGCCTTCTTTACAGCCTTGTACTGAGCGCCCTAACCTTACTCTGACATATAAATTCAAATGGCAGTGAATTAGAATATGGGGAATCTTCCTGGTAACAGCACAAAAATACAAAACTCACACAAATGCCATGTTTTTTAAGAGAACTAAGGGGCCAGGGAAAACAGGGGATGGTTAAAACAAACACACACACAAACAAACAAAAAACTTCCTTCCTTCCAGCCAAAAGCACTAAATTTTAACTACCTTGTAAATCTCTACCAATTTGTGCTCCAGGTAAATCTCAAACAAGAGTTCCCTTAGTGAACCCACCCCCGGAAAGTGCTTGCTGGGATGTTTGTAAAATCGTTACTGGGAGGTTTTTCTCCGCAGGAAAAACTCACAGCTGCAGCTGCATTCGTTAGGGGGTGCAAAAATGTATTTCGGGGGGCAGTAAGCCTTTTCATTAAAAAAAGGAGAAAAACTTTGTTCCAATCATAATGATATTCTCACAAAGATATTCAGAAATGGAATTTTCTTTTTTGGTAGATCAATGGCTTTATCCAAGCAACAGCTCATGAATAAATCTTTTTAAAGATCTAAAATGTGACAGAAGCTCATTATTAGAAAATACTCATATAACTAACTATATGGCTTTAGGGAAGAAAAATTATGGTACAGTATTCTGAACCAGAGCTGCATTCTCAATGATGTATCTTTCTTTTATTTTAATAATTGGGCAAGTACATTTTTAGTTAAAGTGTATCTTCTGTGAGATCACTTTTCCTACATATTCCAACTGTAACAAAATAATGCAACACTAATCTTTAAGACTTTTTTCAGTAATAGATGTTTTTCCTCAGTAAATCAATGCAAAGGCTAATTGGGGTGGAAGGTGACTATCTCTCGTGGTTATAAATACATTTGCATTGCTATCAATCTTTTCCACTACCAATGTTAAACGAGGCTGAACAACCTAAAGAAAAATTAAGTTCATGCCAGCACATAGTAAATGCTGCCATCAAGTGGCCAAATGGAGAGTTGCCCTAACAAAAAATAAAGTTGTCAACTAAATTACTAACACAATGTTTAAAACCAGAAATCAATCTTACTCAGAGCTTGACGGGCCTTTTTATCATAAGCAGGGGCTCTAAAGCTATGACACATGGGCCAGGTCTAGGGCCCATTTTTGGATGGTCCTTAAGCTAAAAATGTGGTCTACAAAGCCAACCAAAAACTAGAACAAACAAAAAACTACAATACTCTGCAAGTCAATATTCTTTCGTTTTGGGTTGCTTATTGCTAAATAATATGTCTTGACTCCTAATCCTGTCAATGGTAATGTTATATGTTGGTGGCATTTAACTTGAACTATTTAATGTTAAATGTCATTGAACTCTCTATTGTCTGGTGTTAAAAATGTATTATTTAATAATTTTCTTAAATATATTTTATTGATTATGCTATTATAGTTGTACCATTTTCCTCCCTTCACTCCTCTCCACCCTGCACACCCTCTCCCACCCACATTCCCCCCTTTAGTTCATATCCATGTGCCATACTTATAAGTTCTTTAGCTTCTACATTTCCCCTACTATTCTTACCCTCCCCCTGTCTTCTATCTACCATCTACGCTACTTATTCTCCATACCTCTTCCCCCTCTCTCCTCCTCCCACTCTCCTGTTTCTAACCCTCCATGTGATCTCCATTTCTGTGGTTCCATTCCTGTTCTAGTTGTTTGCTTAGCACCTAATGCATGTGAATTTGTTTTAATAATTTTCACTATTCACTGCTTAGAATTAACTTGAAGGTGGATGGGATATGTCTGAATTATGAGAAATGACTTTCCTAGAACACGACCTGATATGTTTACATATTAGGCAGGGGGAGATATAGGTTTTTAACTCACTAAAGATTGGCCCTTAAATCTCTATGATTAATTGTAATGTCAACCTATTTCTATAATGCATGGAAGGAAAGAAAAGTATAATACAGAAATGAGAATTACAAAAGTGCAATTTTTTAAAAAAATCAACACATTGTAATGACATTCATGAGAAACTAATTTTTTAATTTACATAATGATATATGTGAAAGCAGTGAGCCCTAGTTAAGGTGTTTATTCTCAAAGACTTTATAAGTGACACAGATAATTAAATAATCATTGCTCAGTGAACAAAAACACATTTTAAAGATACATCTCATAATCAAAACAACTTTGAAAGTAGGGGCTGGTCCTGAGGTTCTCAAAGTTCTGTAACATCTGTGGTATAAAGTACTTCCCAAAATGTGGTCAACAACAACCCTCCTGCACAAAATCATATAAAGGCCTTATAAAAAATCAGATTCTTAGACTTTTTTGTTGGACCCACTGTGTCAAAACTTTAAAGGATGGAATTTGAATTTTTAACAAATCCCATAGGTAATCTCTTTGACCTTAAAGCTTAAGAACTACCTCATTTTAGTAAACAAGAGACAAAAGCAAACTGATTTTCTTGAGATTACAAAGCTAGTGTTTGAGTCAGATATAGAAGCCAGCTCTTCTGCCCTCCTGCCCAAAATTCATTGTCCTATCCTACACAAACTGGAAAATATTTTCTATTTCAGGTTTTAGACTCCTTGCACTATAATTGAGAGCTATGAACCACAGATAGTAGAGACATTTCTTAAGTTATATATTATGGTCTTTAATAAGCAAAAAAATAAGAGGTTCTAGGTTATTTTAAAAAATATAACAGTATGTTCTATTATTCATTACCATTCAAACTTTAGCTGACTTCCTATAAAGGCAAGAGTCTAAAATTGTCTCTAATCTTTTCTTTAATAGAAAACCAAACAAAAATATGGTTAAGAAACATAAATTAGAAGATAAAGATCAGTGTGTTATTGTTCACCCAAAGACAGGCATAACAATACCTGGCATCACTGGATGCCCACCCTTCTGCAGAGTGACTCTGCCCCCTTGCAAGTGGACCGTCCTTGTGACTCGCTTTGACCAACAGAATGCAGCGAAGTGTTGCTATGGGCCTTTCTACCTTCAGCCTGGAAAGGTCTTGCACCCTCTTACTCTCTTGGCATACTGAGACCACCGTGCTGTGAAGATACTTAGGATGAAAGGCCTTGTGGGGAGAGAAGCCCAGGCATCCGGCTGCCTTGGCCCTCACAGTTGAGTCACCAGCTGACTGCAGCCACATGAATGAACCCAGGAGAGACCAGCAGAACTGGAAGGATCAACAGAAGTGGGAGAAGTGATATATTGTGGTTGATTTAAGTCACTAAATTTTGGCGTGGTTTTTACATAATGATAGAAAATTAACAGGCTAAGAAACAACCATAACACTAAACTATAACACAGAAAGAAACAACTACAATGCCAAGTGCAGTGAAAATAATACAAAGGCAGGGAAAGCTCCATGAGAGACACAAGCCAATGCAGGCTCTAAGGGCAGTGAGGCATTCATCACAGTAGGTGGGATACACCGAGACAAAAAGAATCACTCTTCACTTGAATGTCAACTGGTTTCATGCAGAAGTTGTGGGAGCCTCAGTAAATCTTGCTTCATACCACAGAGTGGCAGATACTGCTAATCTAAACAAGAAAACATATAGACACACCATCTTTCCAAGAAAGCTGCTGTGGATGAAACAGGGTGGTAAAGAAATTATCAGGGGTAAGTAGCCCTGCACAGAAGCAGGGAAAATTACTACAGAAAGAAGGGAGGAAAAAAGGAAGGGAAAGGAGAGAAAGGAGGGAGGGATGAAGGAAGGGAGAGAGGGAGGGAGGGAGAGAGGGAGGGAGGGAAGGAGGGAGTCAGGGGAAAGAAATGAATGCATGAGCACACACCCACATTCACAAACACATCTGTGACTTCACTATGTGCCACAGAGACTTGTAGCCAACCCAGATTTGATTTGTATGCCTAGGGCAGAATATCAGTGAGAATATATTCAAAAGCCAAGGACTAAAAGCAAACTTCCTGCTGCACTCTACCGAACCCTCCTCTAGACGATCCATCACTAAATGGCTGACTCGGGTATGTATTATAGATGAATAACAATCAGGAAAAAATCACCTGGGGCATATACAAAAATAGTTCCAAAAACCTAAAGAATAGGGCAAGCAGAAGGCAGATAAAATTTTATACGATTGTAACACAAATCAGACAAGAAAATTATAAAGACTATAATGCTATTTAAATAAAAGGAATTTTAAAAATTACTACCCCTTAAAAACAGGAGTTCAGACAAGACATAGTAGAACTCAAGGAAAAAGATAAGAAAATAAATGTAATAAAAAGTAGTATGTCAGAGCCAAAAAACAGAAGAGACAATAAAACTATTATATAAATGAAGGTCACATTAGAGGCACCAACGGAGAAAACACAAGCCATTTCTGAAGGACCAGAAATATGGAACAAAGATTTTTAAAGTATTTGAAAGAAAATTACTGTTCTGGAGCCAAAGAAGATCCAACATGTGTACAACTGACATTCCTAAATAGCAAACACAGCACTATTCAAAGATCTAATGAAAGAAATTTCCCTGAAATAAAGGAAGAATCAAACGTATAGATAAAATGAGTACGTTGTGCCACAGGAAAAGGGCTTTATAGAACGATCAACATATAACCTGAGAAACTCACTGCACTTTAATGACAGAGTATGCAATGGAGGAAAGAAGAAATCAATTTTCCTACAAGAAAGAATAAAACCTGGCTGACCTCAGACTTTTATAAAAAGCACTGTAGAAGGCAATAGAGCAATATCTACCAAGTCCTCAGGGAAGAAAAATATAAACTAAGAATATTCAGTCTGAACCAGTTGTCACTGAAACTATAAAAGTAATTGATGGATAATAGGAAACTTGCAACATAATATGACACTTGGCTCCTTTGAGCTCTTCTTTGAAACAACTACTGTGCTGGGATATCCCATACACTTAGAAATGAATGGAGAAATCATTGTAAAGACTCCACTCAACTGTGCAAATTATAGGTAGAACAGTACATAAATGTTGAGGACCACAGCAATTTAGAAATAATAATACAATCTGCCTCAGGTGATGGGAAACATAGGATAAAGAGAAAGCATGCTTCTCTCTACATCTCTTAGAAGAGAAGGCAAATAAACAATGAATCTTAAACTGAGCACTCATTAAGTCATTATTTAAATATATAAACATATGGAAAAATATAAACATCTCAGACCACATAGCAAACAAAATTAAGAACTAAAAGCATATCATAAAAATGGTAGGTTTAAAATTTTTAAATGGTTGTCAAAACACTAAAGCAAATGAGCAAAAAATACTCCCTATATTTTTATATCTAATCCCCTCGGATTAGATCAAAAAGAGAAAATCACCTGCTATGTAAAAGATTGATTCCAAAAGGCTTAAAGAAAAAGACAAAGTAGTAAACAAACAGACCTGAAACTGCTGATCAAGGAAGAACCAGAAATCCAGCAAAATTTCCCTGTAGACATGGGAGACTTGACTCTTCCCTCATCCACTGGTTGGGGGAGGGATGGGGGGTGGGCAATGAAGCCCATGACTGCCTGCAGGAGGAGCACTCTAAAGTGGAAAACCAAATTCAATGAATAATTATAATAAATCATAGCCCAATTTCAACATGTCTCACTGCCTCATTCAATATTTATTCAACAGCATCAGCAGTGTTAAAAAGTAAATTTTTGCCCTGGCTGGTATGGGTCAGTGCATTGAGTGCAGGCCTGCAAACTGGAAGGTTTCAGGTTAGATTCCCAGTCAGGACACATGCCTGGGTTGCGGGCCAGGTCCCCAGCTGGAGGAGTATGAGAGGCAACAGATGGATGTTTCTCTCCCACTCTTTCTCTTTCCCTGCCCCTCTCTCTAGAAATAAATAAATAAAATCTTTAAAAGTAAATAAATAAAAATAAGCTTTGATGTTTTTGTATTAATTAGTCATTTTAAACTGAGAATGAGCCTGTTCTGAACTTTTTAAAAGATTGTTTCTTTCAATAGCAGTGCTAAAGTATTACTTCTGGAAAAATATTACTTCCCTTTTTTCATTTTTTTAAGAACTATCTTTCATATCATTGGCTCAAGGGTGAAGAGAGAAAGGGAGGTTTATCTAAAAGATGATGGCGACTTGTTGAGTTTGATATTCTTCCTTACACATTTGCATAACTTTCACAATATGCTTCAATGTTTCTTCAAAACAAGTTAAAGTGATTTGATGACCCCAAAAAGCTGTGGTATAGTCCTCTAGGGAAAGATATTCTAATTTTATTCCAAGAAGCTTAGAAGAACTCTAAGACTCATGAAAACTATTAGCTGTTGCTGACATTAAGAGAATTACAAGACAATCAGAGACTGCTATGTCATTTTCTGCCAGCGTGATAGGGCTTCCTACTAAGGAGGTGATAACTAGAGGCGACAATCTGGGTCATAGCTTAGAGCCAAAACAAGAAGCCACCAGGATACAGGCAGGGCAAATTTTCAAAGGTGGCAAGTTCAAAAGAGACAAGGAATGTCACAAAACTGGACATACTAGTGAAGAAAGAAAACCTGGCAGCAAGTATCAATATGCACTGTGCTCAGATAAAGGAATAAATGATTTGATTGATTTAAATAGGTAAATAAATAAACATTAAAGCTATAGATGCTTAACCAGGACTTCTTAAAATTACTTCTAGTTAAACAGTAACATTTGAAAGTGACTTCAGTTTAAGCTTTCCACTAAAATGGATCCACCAGGTTCTGGGTAAGTGCTTGAGCCAATAAAACAAGGAGGAATCACCAAACAAAGTTGTTGTTTTAAGTCTCTCTAATAAAGTGATCACACAATGCTCACACTACTTGCATGGGTTGACTGATCATACCTAAATGAACTTCTAAAATGCGTATCTCGGGTGTTACCATGTGTGGTAACAGCTCAGAACATTATGTCCCTTGTCTCTAGAACAACTGACCTAAGTGGTGTATCTGAAGGAGGCAGTGACTACAGAAAGGCAGAGACGTCAAAGAACAAAAAGCCAAACACTAACTTAACATCGTACTTTTCCTTATAATCTAGATGCACGTGGGGCCAACAATTCACTTCCTTTATAACAGCCAACCTTTATTGAACACGTGGTATATAGAGGCACCATTCAGATTAATCCTGTGAGGAGTAGGCATTATCATTTCCCCCAGTTTCCACCTTGGGAAGTGGGCAGAGAGCTTTAGTGACTTGCCCAAAGTCACAAAGTGAAGGTGTCCATGGTTCACACCCAAGTAAGTGGGTACGACAGTGTGTGCATTTAATTTTTATATCCGCCCCTTTGAATTGGAATTAAATTTCTTGAAAATGTTTAATGTGAAAAATTCCTAGAAACTGTAACACATTTATATGAATTCACTTAGGTAATCTAATTGCTTAATTATAAAACTGAACATATAATTTGCTACTACATACTTTATGCTTACCAACTTAAGGTTTTTATATAGACAACTACTAAAGACTGCCTACTTCATTATTTGATTTCTTCTTTTTTAAAAGACCCATTTGGAAATATTTTCAATGTACCAACTGAGTAAAATCAAACAAGGTACTATTCCGGGTCCTTTGAAGATGTCTTCCTTCACATAAAACTACCCCGAAAGGAAAAAGTTTTAAATAACTAGAAAAGTTTACCATATTTTGATGCATTCACCTTATTTGACTCAAATAAATTCAAATGCCAGGCATGCTTCATCCTTCCGTTGATTTGTTATCACTGACAAACGAGTTTCAAACGGTTGGCGAGAGCCCACCAGGTCGCCGTCAGCGCCCTCTCCCCTGAGAACACGCGTCACCTGGTTCGGGCCTCTGAGACGCAGTCATCACCTTCACAGCCTTTTCTCTTCTTCGTGATACGGTGCAAACTCAGCAGAGAAACCTCTCTCCAACTTCTTTCAGAACAGCAACTTCTTCACTTCTGGGTGGTTCGTGTTTGTTTTTTTTTTACCAGGTTTCTCATGTTCTTCATTATATCCAGCAGCTGTGACAAGCAAGTCTGTTTTCTTTCAGTATCAGATTTTGTGATAAATAACTTTTCACAGTAATTCCTGCTCTGGATACACCAGATAAAATGGCAGTCAAGGCGATTTTAGAAGGTATGTAGGAAAGGTCAGTATCCATCAATGCAACTCTATTAAGAAAGTTATCAGCTGTTTTCCTCAAAATTTCTGATTCTCCAGCATGGGATAGCAGGTCTTTAAATCAATGAGAAAGCCCTCAAAAGCTCTATAACAGTAATTAAGTTGCTGTATAAGTTTATATTCCAAAATCTGTTCAAGTGCCTTCTCCTGTCCAAGAGGACACCCCTGCAGATTTCCAACAAATGAACTACAAACACTGAATTCGTCTACTTTGCAGGCCAAAAAATGCACAACTGAGCATTATTTTCCAGGGGCAATATTCCATTACTGAATTATTAAGATAAAAATGCTTGAAATACATACAATAAACCTTGGCATTGCTGGCTTAAACACCAAACAAAATTCTAAAAATCTCTTCTCATAGTATTCGCAGAGTGTCATTTTTCATGAGTCTCAAGAAAGATTGGATCATTTGGAAAAAACCCTTGTCCGACACCGCTTTGCATTTTAACTTACGGCCGGCATTGGCGGCAGTGGTGCCAGCTGCTCCTCCCTGGCCAAAGTCCATTGCTGCTTCTGGCTATTGTTGTGGTACGTTGTTAAGTCTGAGGCCAGGCCTGGAAAATCTGGAGAAAAGACCTCAAATGCCACAACACCATGATGTAAGTCAGCTAAGCCACCACAGCTGAGGGTGGCAGGTTGGCCAGCATGGGTGTGGTGATGAACAATCATTTCACTTTTAAGCCATTAACTATTTTAGCGGAATCACCAGCTTGACTAATTACCTATGCTATCTAATGTAATCCTCACCAAAATCCTGAAAGATAGGTGGTAATTGTTCAATACTTTGCAAAAAAGCAAACAAGTAAGAGATTTATGAAACTTCTGCACTCCCCTCAAACCACACCTCCTCCAAGCTTTCCTGAATTCCTCTCCTCCCTCTAATTGGATTGGGTGGTATCAATCTCACCACCTCCACATTCCCTTAGTACTCTGAGTTGTAACTGGGGTACCTGCTTGTTCACCACGCCCACTCCCTCTGAACAGCCTTGAAGACAGTAACAACACTTTCTTTATCTCTACATCTCTAGAAGTGTGGTGGGTGTATAGGTGAGGCTCAATAAATATTTCATAAAAGTAAAGATTCCTTTATGTACAAAATTCCTCAAAGGGTGAGGGCAACTTCTGATGGCTGGTCCACCAGAGTGGATGTGCTATTAGGGATCTTCTGGTCCTTGCACAAGTTCTTATGTCCCCGGCCAGTCTTCTCACATAGGAACAAGCCCAGATAATACACTTCAAATTCAAGAATGAGGCAGGAGATTAAAAACAATAAGTCTCTCTGATTCTTATCACCAGTTGTTTTTAGCTAATACTGTGATTTAAAATCACATAAATTTGTCCTAAACTATCCCATAAAATCATCAGTGTTTATCTAAGGGAAAATATAACCATTTCTAGATAAAGTACTTATACTTTTTTTGACTACCTACCTTGTGTATAATGTTTCTGGCCATTAATTTCAGGTTTGGGAAGAGGGAATTCAGCCCTTTTTCATAGTCTCCCAGAAGTCTTACATATTTCTGCTGAATCAAGCTCAGGATAATGCTACGAGACCCACTCAACTGAAACGCATCACCTCAGCCGCCATACGTTACTATTAAAACAAAATGGGAATCGGTTTTTCAACCCAATAGTTTACCTAAAAGTCTCTCTTAGGCAGGTTTGACCTTTACATTATGAATTTCATTTTGCTGTAAGCTCTTACATTTATATTACTGCTTAACATTCACTCCTCACAGAAATCTGCCTTAACAATTTCTCACTATATTTATTCATGCTGACCATTCTGCTTAACTACTTGCCTAAAATGCAGTACAGTTACCAGAGAAATATTTCTTGTTATTTCAGAACTGTGAAGGTCAGACAAGTTTCATGCAAAGAAAAATGAAATGTTTTGTGTCTTCAGGCTGTGTAGTACAATTTCTTTGCTTTTTTCGCTCTTTATGTTGGGGCTTTTGACTGTTCCTCATTTTACTGTGTTCACCATTGTTCTCCCTGCCTTCTCTCTCATGCCTTTTTAACTAAAGCAAGATTATTTCTAATGCTCTATCTACCATCTATAGGAATTCCATAACATGTACAGCATTGAAAATTTAAGTTAAAAGCAGTCCCTGTTTCCAGAAAGCAAGAAGAATTATATTCATGAAGTAGTTCTGCAAAGTTGATTAATCAAGTAATTAATCCCTTGGATAAAATGATTTTTTATTCCTTATACCACTTTGAGGAGTCAGATGATCTCACAGAGATCACCTATTGTTGGGTCCCTGTTAGACTGGCACACGGTGGTGACATAAGCCCACCCCCCGTGTAAGTGGCTCCTTTCCGATGGAGCCTCACAGCCTTGCGGCTGTGTGCATGGGCTCTGGAGTCAGAAAGACCTGGATCCGAAACTGAATTCTACCAGTTATTTGCTGTTGCATAACCTTCTTTGTTCTGCATTCAACAAATTGAGTACACACTGATCTATTATTCCTTGCTTATGAAACTGCAGAAAAATGAGCCTAGGTACAATTGCTGAATTTGCAAATATTTTCTTCATTGAAAAGGCAATGTACATGGAAATTAGGCCAGGATGCCCACAATATGGCTGAGAGTAGGAGGGGAAGTTCTACGGGAACAGGTTGTGTATTCAAGTTTGTGCCTACGTAGGGTCAGCAAAGTAAAACGCAAAAAGAACAGAGCAAACTTCGATGGGGTTGAGACGAGTGTCAGTTCAGGGGAGTCCAGCCCTGTGAGTGAGGCAGAGTAACAAGTAAATCCTCACCATATTCAAAGACAGGCGCTTAAAGGTCCTTAAAAGAGTCCGTTGGTTTTTCAACTACCACTGCAACAATTCCTTGTTATGTTAGAGATTAGGGAGCAAAACGGAAGTTGCACTGTAGCTAATTCCTCAACAATTTCCCATAAACCCCAGCTTATGACTTTCCTGTACATCGCCTTATTAATGATGTATATGTCTGTCATACGTGAAAATGTTCTCTAACATGTGTTTTGCAAGTACAGCGGGTTGAATGGTGGTCCCTAAAATATATATCCACCCAGAACCTATGAATGTGACCTTATTTGAAAAAGGGATCTTTGTGGATATAATTAAGGCTCTCAAGATGACATCATCCTGATTAAGCTGAAGGAGGGCCCACCAGGTAGGCCTTAAATCCAGCGACAGTGTCCTTGTTATAGACAGAAAAGCAGACAGACATACAGTGGAAGGGCATTTGAAGACAGAGGCACCAGGTGAGTAACAGGGCCAAAGGTGAGGAGTCAGGTTGAAGCCTGACTCTAGTACTAGAAGGGAATTAGAGCATTCATTCATGCATTCAGCAACCATTTTATAGAAGTCCAGAATTTGATGGGGATGGTCAAATAATGTAAGCTCGGTAGTAGGAAGGTGTTTCTGTGATTCGTCAGCCACCTAAACACCTTGGGCTACCAGGGGTGTCCAACCCTTTGGTGTCTGGGCCACACTTGAAGAAGAGTTGTCTTATGCCCACATTAAATACACAAACACTAACAAAAACTGGTGAGCAGATAAAAGGTTTTAAGTAAACATAATTTTGTGTTGGGCCGCATTCATAGCCATCCTGCGCCACATGGGGCCCACGGGCCAGGGGTCAGACACCCCTGACTGAGCGCACTGCTAATTCCAGGTCTTTACCAACCAGTGGACCTGGGGTTGTTAACATCTTACCTTGTTCAAGGTTGTCTCGGAAACCGAGGAAGTGCAGTCGTTAAGAAAAGAATCCCAGCGGCTCTCACTGTGACAATCAGTGTCTGCAGCAACAAGGGAACCCTTCTTTCCCTTCAGTTTCTTCACCCCGTAGGCAGCTGCCACTCATGCTTCCCTGGCACTCGTCTATGGCCTTCGAAATGGGATAAAGATAAATTCAGATTCCAGTGTCATCATGTCATTACCTCAGTATCTCCAGGCTAAAAGGTGATTGGTGGTGAGACAGCAATGCTTAGTCCAAAGGAATGGCCACCTCATGTGATCATCATGAAATTGTCAAGTTAATATGGCAGGGCTTAGAGTATCTTCCTTGAGACAAACTCAAAACTACAAGGGGAAGAAAAAGCAGAAATAGGAAATGTAAATGCATATGTGTGCAGCCACAATGATGAACCATACTCTAAGAAGTTTGCCCAGGACTGTATTAGACCTCACTGAGAGAGAATGCTGAGAACAGCGACAGGATTAGGCAGAGCTCCAGCATTACAGAGAAGTGACCAAAGGAGTGAAATCAACAACTCCTTACTTGCAAAGGCAAGACCTAGGTGCATGGCAGAGCTCTTGAGGGCCCTACAGCTATTTGACAACCAACTGTGGCAGAAGAGATGGAGCCAAGTGACGAAAAGTTGAAAGAAAAATTTACCTGTTGAGATGAGAGAAAAGAGACAGAGGAGTAACCTGGTATTGATGACGTAAGAAGTAAGTACACAAGAAAAACTGTGCCATGAGAATTATCAACGTGACCCAAAGAGTTCTAGATAATAGCAGAATCCAACCCACAAATGAGGTTTTTCTTTAATTTGTAAAGCCTACGAAGACAATTAATTCACCCAGCCCACTCTTAAAGCCCTTCCACTATACTTTATCTTCAAAAATAACTGTCCCACCAAAAAAAATGGAATTCCAAACCTATTCTACTCATCACAAATTGTGTTTTCCTGCTGTCTATTCTGTTCTTTGCAGCATCCAATGTCCTGACTTCTCTTAGGGTTTTATTTTTCTCTTCATTTCTTTTTGAGCTCCACCAGTGCACTATTTATTTCTGCTGTTTTATCATTATTTTTTTTTGTGTTTTTCATTTCTTCTCAATGTTCTTGTTTCAAAGGGGCATATCTTATTTTGCCAACAGACTCAGCTTTTCCTCCCCTTTTTTTCAAAAGCCTTAGTTTTAAAATGAATAACTAGAAATGAACCAGCATGGAATACATAAAGAGATACTTCAAGAAAAATGAAACCACCAAAATACATTCAAAATACTTCAAGAAAAAATTTAAAAGAGAGTCAAATACTGTACTAGAAAAACTATTCCACAATGCATTTAAGAAAGTAGATGAAAGTCACGGGGAGCTTTTACATAGAATTAATAGAATAGAATAAACAGAAAAATGAAATTGCAATTTAAATGTATGAAGTCATGATTAGGGACAACCACATTGATAAAACTGGAGCTAAATAAAACCAAAAAAGAGAAAACAATTCACAAATAGTAGATAAAAAATGAGAAAAATATGACAAACACACAAGAGTTCTAAAATAGCTATAACTGATATTGCAGAAAAAGAAAACAAAACAAATAAAACAGAAGTTAGCTAAAACGTAGTAATAGAAAAAAACTTCCTTCAAACAAAATATTTAAAAGGTAAATTTTGCCCCTCTAAGACTGATACGCAACACTCTCTCCCAAGATTTCAAAGATGGACTTCGAAAATACTATGAGCACCCAGACCCACCCCAAAAATGGATCAAGTGACCGATGGGGGCAGGGTCCATAAGGACCTGAGTTCCCTTTCCATGAAAACCTTATTGTCAGCAGACAATGAAGCAGGTCTAGAGGGTACGAGGGCCAGAAGGGTGATGTAGAAATTTTATTCCCAGCCAAACTATTTGTCAAAAATAAAGGCAAATAACAAATTCTCAAACATGAGGGAACTCAAGAATAACTGAAAAAAAGTAATTATAGGAATGGTGAAGTAAATTGATTCTACTTTGATATAAAAACTGGAAATTGTGGTGAAAGAGTTGGAATGTTATAGGTCATGAATATGTTGAAAAACAATCTAATTAATAAATGTTGAGATGGCCCTGGCTGGTGTGGCTCAGTGGATTGAACAAGGGCCTGGGAACAAAAGGGTCATCAGTTTGATGCCCAGTCAGGGCACATGCCTGGACTGTGGGCCAGGTCCCCAGTACAGGGTGCGTGAGAGGCAGCCACACATTGATGTTTCTCTCCCTCACTTTCTCCTTCCCTTCCCCACTCCATAAAAATAAATAAAATCTTTGAAAATAAAAAATAAATATTGAGACAAAGAATTCAGGAAAGACTACAGATAAGAAATATAAGCACACTGAGTTTTCTAATTTTCTAAGCAGATATTGTTTAAAGCTAATAAATAAAGCAATGGAGATAATCTTGTAAGGGGAAACTCCTAAAATATACAAATAATAATATAAAATGGTAAATTAAGATGATATACATATACTGTTATTACATAAGAATACTCTTAGTGATTTTAATTCTCCAAAATCAATCTATTGAGTCCAGAAAACTTTTACAGGATTAACATTTACACACTAAAAAACATGGATTTTAAAGATTTACTCAAAAATTAAACATAAAAAAGTGGTGAGTAGCCTAATCTGATATTTAAAGATATTACAAAGCTATGGAAATTAAAAAACTGAATAGATTAGTTGATTGGACAGAATACAGTACAATTAAATATACATGAAACTTATTATATATGGAATTTATGTATGGAATAAACACACAAAAACTTAGCATATAATAAACATATGTATATTGGAGCAGTGGAGAGAATTTCCCCAACAGAGTGCTGGGGAAACCAGCAGCTCTCTGGAAATGGATCTAGCAAAATTCCTACCTCACTCCTACCAAAATAAATTCCAAGTAGATCAAAAGTTTTTAAAAGTTGTAAATATACATTCTCTTTGACCCAGCAATTCCAATTTTAGGAATATGCCTAATTTATATATTTCCTAATAACTAATACTTATGTCAATATGAATTTCTAGATCTATTTTTAAATAAAAAAGCAAAATACAAAAGTTATGTGCAGTATATTTGTACTTTATATATATTTTTGTGTATATGTGTATCTGTGTATATAGGTGTGTCTGCATATATACACATATGTGTATATGTGTATCTATACATATAAAAAATATAATACATACACATATACACTCACACAGTTTGTTCATCATAGAGCATTTATAGACAGGATTTGCAAGACATTTACAGGTTGCTTCAGAGGAGGAGGTCTGGTAAACAGCATATCTGGCATCAGACTTTTCTTGTACAACCATCTGTACTATCTGAATTTCTATCATTGGCATAAACTATTCTTTGGATTAATTAAGTCATTTAAAGGCTCCTGTTAGCAGAGGTAGTCAGACAAGCTGGACACTGGGCTGCACTTCCTGGGACTCTAGGACCCCAGTAATATAGACTTACTTCACAAGTCACAGGAGATGTTGAAACAAGTAATAAAATACTTGATTAATTGAAAGCACAAACTCAAAAGATACATTGAGTCATTGAGATATTACACTGCTGTAACATATTTATTCAAAGAGTTAATTCTAGAGTCACTGGCCTAACATCTTAATACCAGGATGTGAAGATAGAAAAATTATATTAATTATATACATTCTAAAAAACAAAACATAGTATAGGAAATTATGGAATTTACTTCAGCATCAAATCTGGTCTCACTTACTAGAAGACAGACTCTTTGATTTCCAGACACAATTAGAATAAACTGTGAAAAGTATCTGGTGATGTGTGAGGCCCATAAATACAAGGATCACAGTCAAAATAATTTTTGTGACCCAGCTGAATATGGAAATTTTATTTTCCTAATCAATTTACAGATGCTTTATGGAAATAGATCTCAGCAAGTCAGAGTTTTGTCATATTCTTGGTGATAACTCCTTAAGTTTCAGCACTCCAACAGTGAACTTGAAGCCGTAATTTCACATGAACCGTCTTTGAGCCAGAAGGAATTCCAAGCTTACAGTGTAGTTCACAGGAAATTGTCAGACCCATTCACTGATTCTGTCCTGAAAACATTTTGCAGCTGAAGTGTATGGGTTTAGGACATATAATAATGGCACATTCACCTTGGTGAGAGAGAAAAGGGAGTCTGGGGTATTATTGCGATTTAGGTACAGGTTATCCACCCAGAAGGCTCCAGAGAACCTCTCGCAAGTTAACTACCTGTCATTCTCTGATCAAACTACAGGCTTCGTTTACTATCCTTACAAAACAGAAGAGTCAATAGTTTTAGAAACTTATTCAGTGCAGAGATTCTAGGAGTTAGATGCTACAAAAATCAACAGAAATTTTAAAGCATTTCACTAAATAGTACTAGGTCTGCTATTGATATGTTATTAAAAATGTTTGTAACTTATATTTTAGTTATATAGAGAACATAAATACAATTATAAGAGGAAAAGGTTAATGTAATGTGTCAGAGTCTAATTACCATCCCATTTTTGTTAGCCCAGCTCAACCTTATTATTAATACAAGAATCACACTTGCTGTTTAATAGACTCATGTCAATCAGCACTTTTCTTCCTCCCGAGCCCTGACAGAGTCCATTATACATGGTCCCTACATAGATTAGAAAAATTTTTCATTAGGCTCCAACAATAAAACCAAATAACAAGCAATTATTTACTGAGTACTAATTATTTGTAAAGCCCTATTCTAGGCTCGGAGAGATTCCAACATCTGCTTGAATAACCTCAAGGCCTCGGATGGAAGGATACTAGGGAAAGTCCTTCCCGGCCTTGTTCGGTGGGTTCTGATCATGTTAGCATTTAGGCACCTAGCACATTCACTCAGATCTAGAATTAACACACACATATAGACTGGTAGAACAGGAAAGATGAATTAGATTTATCAGAGTGATCCTTAGACTTAAGCAACCAAAGAGAGAGGATATAGACAATACGAGAACCATTTTATCCTGCAAAACCCTTACAAGGCCAGGGCATGGGAGACATCAGGAAAAGAAGAGTTATGGGTTAAGACATGGACTGAAAACAGGGAGGTGGTTGATAAATTAATGTAAGAAAGATATGTCCCCTTTCTATCCACCAAACATAAAACTCTAGGAACTAGGCAAATACTCATCAAATGGGAGAGATGAAATCTCAATAGATACTAAACAATGTCAGATAAAAGCCACTCACATGCCAGTAAGTAAGGGAAAAAAATGGCAAGAAAGTGAATGATTTTTCTACCCATATGATGTTTTGAAATGAAATTTTAATAAGATGGCTATAATGGTATCTCATGAGATCTTGGCAAGAGTGTATTTGACTTGTCAAAGAGATTTTTAAACTGAACGCGAATAAGGGTGAAAAGATAAAAACTATGAAATTAGCTATTACACACACCATCAGATTAGAGATGGCTGAGTGATTCACTCAAGAAGAGGACTTAGTAGGAAGTTTGAAAACAATACGCAGAAGTTTTCAACATAGAAACTGGGCACAACAAGTGAGACAAAGCAGTCACCAACACTAGGTATGATGAGATTTCTGACTGGAATACAAACAGGTGAGAAGGAAGGTAGGTGTAGGGAAGTATGCTGAGGTGATATACACCTACAATGATACTCAGGACACCCAAGGTGAAGTGCACTATGGAAAATATTTGAGCAAAGCAGAGAAAAAAATTAGAATACAATTATGAAAATACACAATTCCAGTCCAAAGAAAGAAAAATAGATTAAAGCACACAGCTTATTGCCTGCCACAAGGTGATCCAAAAACAGCGCTGAATACATAAACAAATAAAAAGTGCAAAATCAGGAAACAGAATTCAGTGGTGATAGAGAGCTTCAAATGTCCAAACAACATCTCTAACTTCCCCCTCTAAAACCAGAGCATCTGACAATTCTTTACATGCCAAAATGCTAATCTCCCTGGGAGTAGAGGTAGCAATAAATGACCAGCAAGAAGAAAATGATAAAGTGGAAGTGTCAGACACCTTGAGA
The DNA here is from genome assembly GCA_028533065.1 of Trachops cirrhosus. Taxonomy (NCBI): domain Eukaryota; kingdom Metazoa; phylum Chordata; class Mammalia; order Chiroptera; family Phyllostomidae; genus Trachops; species Trachops cirrhosus. The sequence goes on from CM052540.1 coordinate 114,306,020, forward strand.
GAATGTGAACATGTCATCTTAAGATCTGTGATACCTACTGAAGGGAACTCAAGACTGTGATTACAGTTCTGCAATTAAAACTGATCATCATAAGGACAAAAGGAATAAGCTTGCAAAAACAAGTGTCTCTTCTGACAAGCTCAACTTTTAAAAGAATAAATATAAGAACTGAAATAGTGTGCAGAGGAAATCAATGACAAAATGTAAAATCTTTACTCTCAATTAGTTGAGTATTTCTAAAAAAAAAAATGCTAAAGCCAACAGAAAAAGTGTTTTAAAAGTAGGTGTAAGGCAGGTTAAGGAAAGGGTTGAGAGATGACAAAGAAAATGTAAGGCTTCACTTCATTTCTTTTTCTTCTTGTTTCTTTTTTCTTAAATCAAGAATAATCTTCAGCCTGGAAAGTTAAGGGAGAAAAACAGCAAGAAGGAAATGAAGCCCACCATAGGTATATATGTTTGAAAGGACGACTAAATCTCCAGATCTGGACACATTTCATACTGAAAGACCATGCAGGTGGTGAAGAAAGCAAGGCAAAACAACTAAAGACAGGAAGTGGAATTCCTATTTAAAAAAAAAAAGGAAAAGGTGGATTACACAACTACAGATTGTTGATTCCAAGTTATGATATTAGAAACTGAAATGGTGGTCCTCAGACATAAATATGGGTTCAATGGAAAAAAATTGTATCAAACTTAATCCAGCCCCTTATTTTTTGATGGGATAATGGGACTAAATTTAGATGGACTAAATGGTTCACTGGAACTTCAACAAAGCATCTTGTAAGTAACTAATGGTAGTCAAGATGTGGAGAAGGATTATCATTCATTAGAACACTCTGACATCATGCTACTGGTTCAGTGGATTGACCTTAAACTACCATTATGCTGGCTTTTGACACCAGGTTTTGGTCTGGATCTCCTGTTTGTCTTTTTTATCAATAAGGGTACAGAACTGATGATTCTGAATTCATCAATGCCACTGAGTCAAGGCAGCTAATTGTGCAATGTGATAGAATTAGGGTGCAAATATTTTAAAACAGGAATAATGGCTTCAATCTAAGACAAATGTAATAAATACTAAGCCAACTCACCCAGTGTGGCTCAGTTCATCGGGCGTCATTCTGCAAAGCAAAGGGTCACTGGTTCAATTACCAGTCGGAGTGCATATAAGAGGCAACTGATCACAGATGTTTCTCTTCCTCCCTTCCCCTCTCTCTAAAAATAAATAAAGTCTTAAGAAACAAATAGTAAGTACTAGGCCTTATTCTTGTCTCAAAAAGCAGGAACATACACTCAGCATGAGAAACTAAGGTGTTGCTCAGTTTTAAACTGTATTATGAGGGTAATGATAAAGGTACCCTGCACTGAGAAGTATTATAAATATTTCTAATCCTCAGAACCATGCTGCAAGTAAGACATTATCTCTAATTTGAGACAAGGAAACTCACACTAAGTCATCAAATAATTTGCCTCAGTCCTCACAAGTTAGGGGGTTGAAAATCAACTATATTTGTCTGATCCCCAAATTCACGCTCTTTCCAAGACCATGCACTGCTTCAGCATTGAGGTTCATGTGAGAGCCTGGCTCATTCACTTAATTCTAACTCCGTATGTGCTGTGATACATTTTCTTTAACATTATCATAATTCTTGATGCTAATTCAAAATGGCCCTTGAATTTATAAAAGAAATAAAGATTATCTTTTGGCAAGTAGTGCCATTCAGTTAAGAAAAAAACAGTACTTTATATCAAACATCCAAATCCTTCCAAAGTTTAGAACAGAGATTGGCAAACTGCCAGTTTGGTCTGCGAGTCAAATCTAGCCCACTTCCTGTTTTTATTTGGCTCACAAGCTAAGAATGATAATTTACATGTATAAATGGCTTTAAAAAATCAACAGTATTTCATGATACATAAAAATTACATGAAATTCTAATTTCAGTGTCCATAAATACGATTTCATTGGAACACAGCCCTGCTCATTCATTTGCATACTGTCTGCGGCTGCTTTCACACAACAAAGGCAGAGCAGAAGAGCTGTGACAGAGACCAGATGTTGCGCTCTCATCTGCACACTGCTGTTCAACACACTACAAACCTCAGCAGTGCAGTCATAATTTGACAGCATTTATTATTCCTTATTACTAATGCACACTAACCTTTTAAACAAAAGGAAGGGTGAGCTTTGAGTGTTGTGCTTTTAAGGCACAGTGGAATATGAATTATTTTGTTATACAATTATATGGCAAAGTATCATGTTTACTATGCAATGACACTTTAGCTGTGCTAATACAATTTACTTTAACATTACTGGACTAAGCACTGTATCTCCAACTAATAGGAAGGCAACAGAACAATTAGAAAGCTTGGAGTACCTCATTACAGTAGAATTTATTCACACAAAAAGATGAGTACAATGATATAATCAAAGTTACTTTCAAGTGGCTCATTTGTTAGCCAAAGAAAGCTATGTACTGATGGTAAGTTAAAGTTAGTCATGTTTGATTGCAGCAGCCAGAAAGTGTGTCAAGAGAAAATAAATTCAAGACTACTAAGTTTCTACCAGAGTCAATTATGTGAAGACCCAGACAGTCAACTAAAAAACAAGGCCAATGATTCCAAGTAGTTTTCCTTGGCATTTGATGAGTGAATAGACATACATGTAAACAAACAAAAGAAAAATAAATGGAGCCACTTGAAAATGGAGCCAGAGCTGCTATGCCAGAGGAACTGCTTTGCAGTCTTATGCCTCAAATCTTTGGAATGTTAAAACAGGGCAAAAATAACCTTTGAACTGGGCCTAAGCAACCTTGTGTCCCAAAGAAGGGTTTGCAAAGATAACAAGAAAGCAGTTACGACTACTGGACTGATGACTACTAAACGGAAATTAAGAACATTATTTAGAATTAATATCACTACATTACCTGCACCAACAAAAATGCCTTCATTCTGTTGATATAACTGTTTCCCTTCCTTTCCTCATAAATACCCATTGCTTTTGTCTCCTAACTGGAACATTATTTGGGCCTCTGCATCAATTAATGCTAGCCAAATAGCTATTCTTATTGATATCAATAAATGCTTGTTGCCTCTTACTGTAAGAGGCCTTTTATTTTTAGGTTAACATTACCAGTACTGTCCAGTTACTGTTTGCTAGAAAAGTCAATGCTGAGTTTGAAGTGACTCAAGAATTAATCAGCCTCTGTGAACACTCTTCATGGAACAGCTACAAGAAAGAATACTTTTAGAGAACTTGAGAAAACACCAGTTAAGTGCAAACTGAAGTGGAATCTGCAAAGATGTGTTATAACTGAGGGTGGTAAAAATATGTGTGGAGCAGGAAAACGTTTACTGGGCAAATTTGCAGAACTTCTGAAAATGTAAGATGATTCAAGTCCATGTTTATACTTTGTTATTCAACACCAGGTATTTTGTGGAAAATACATGAATCTGGCATGTTACTGAACTGATAAAGTCAATGGTGAATTTCACTTACTCACGTGATCTTAACCAATCTCACCTCCATTAAGCTTTGTCAGAAACAGAAACTCAACACCCTGATCTGCCCAGCTACAGAGCAGTTTCAGAACAGTGATTACTGACTCCACAACAGGACTGCATTTTTCTAAATGAGAACCACCCTCACTGAATGGCTTTGGAAATTAGCTTCTGCCGCAGATTTGATAATGGTTCTTAATATATTAATTCAAAAGTAAGGCAAAACAAAACTTGTATGTGAAACTTACACTGCAACAAAGCCATTTTGATGACAAGTAATGCTGTTTATATCACAAGTAATGCCAAACTACTTTATAAACTTCCCATGCTGGCGTCAAAACAAGCAGCAAGATCTCATTTTCCTGCACAAATATGCATTGGCTCCACTTTCCAAACTCAGCTGCAGTTCCAGCCATATTTTTGGATCTCAATGCAAGTGCAAAGGAAATTTCCATGTTTCAAAATCTAACTGTACATTTGAGGAGCACCTAAATATCCTTCAATAGGAAGTGACTAATCTGCAATGGAATGAAATGCCAAAAGGCAAATACCTAGTGGAATTCTATATACCTTCCAAATTATGAATATGCTCAATTAAAACCAAGCACTAAAGGACTGATAACAGTATTTACTAGTATCTATATCTGTGAAAATAATTTCAAAGATGAAATAATGTAAAATCATATCATGAAACAAGTGAAATATCCCCTCAAAATAATTAAATTCTTATCAGTAGAGCTGTACTACAAAACCTGTACTCAAGTTTTAATGTTTTAAATTTCCTCAGTTCAAAATTAATCAGAACTTTTCTTTCTCGTTACACAAATATATAAAAGCCTCAATTTTGCCTTTGGCCCGCAGTCTAAACTTTACCAGAAATAGTTTGCCAACCCCAAGTCTGGGGCAGTGCAGGAATGTTTTTCCATTTAACTAAAGTCACAGTGTGGTGAACACCCCTATGTACTACTGTTCTTTCTAAGAAAACCGCTTTCATATCCCAGCAACACTACCTGATGATTTTTCTGTATGTGGTCCTTCCTTTGGTTATGATCCATGGGCTCTCATGCAGTAAATTTCCTAAGAAAATAACTTGTGGCTCTGCACTGAAGCAGGGCAGAAAAGAAACTGGTTATCCTGAACATTAGCAAAGTTTTATGACTCAATTTGGTTCTACTTTAGTGGAAAAATTAGCTCTTAACTCTACTAATCCAATTCTATCACAAAATCCTTAAAAATTAAACAAAAACATGTCAAATAAGGTACTTATGAATCCCATTTTTACCTAAGTCCAAAACATTTTTCAAAGGTGCTCGGTCACTGTGATTTCTAATAATATGTTCAGATTAAGAAGTCTCAATAATAATAGTTTTATAATTTAAGACAATTAGGTTTGCCTCTATGCTGTAGTTTGTTTTCCTTATCATGGTAACAGATATCTATTGATTTTGTCTGTGCAGTATTCATTCACTCACCTTCTGATAATAACACTTTACACTTCCCTTTGGGTAACACTCCTTCTACCTCCTATCTCAGTCTAATGTGTCCTTGGAAGGTGAGAAAACAGCATTCCTTTGGCTCTAGTAATTGGCTCAGGGATGGGCATATGCACGAATGAAGGAATGTTAGTCTTAGGATTTCATTGAAACTGTTAAGAGACAGTGCCCCTTGTTTTGGCTGTAGAGAAGTCTGTCGCTGCTGGGTGGCTTCTTTACCATCATGTGACAACTACCTCTGACAATGAAAACAGCAGGGCAGAAAGCAAAACTGAGAGAAATGGAGAAACACAGATGCCTGACTTTGCAGCAGGATCAAGCATGTCTGAAATCAGTTCTATCACTGCACTTTTCAGCTAAATGTGCTATTGCATGAGCCAACTCAGGTTTCTATCACCTGCAGTTCAATGGGTACTCACTATGCAACTATGTAATCATTCAGATTGAATCGTAAATCAGATTTTTCTGCACAAGGCCTATTAACCATTTCCTGAATGCTCGTGCTTGGTGTGTGTTGCTTAGCCTTACCTTACCTGAAGCACCTTTTAATAAACAGAGTACCATTAATACCACTTTGTGAAATGCCTTAAAGCACCCAGAACAATGATAAACTGTGAGATACTGTCACAGATATATGCCCTCCATCTGCGATAATAAAGTCATATTCATATAAAGTTGGATTAGCAATTTCATTTCTACAAATATAACAGTGTAACTTCATTCTTAAAAAGGAATAAAATGATTCTGTTTCTCTCCTCTGGTTTACTAGTGGCATTCATTTTAATTAATTGCTTCATTAAGTAGTTCATAGAAGTGTAAAAAATTTTTTTTAAACTTTCTTTAATGAAAGGTTAGACTTCCTGATATGTGCTCTGTACAGGGGGTTCCGACAAAGCAAAACAAAAACCACAGTGTATTCCTGTATCTCCGTTTCTTCCATATACTAAAATTAATGAGCTAAATTGTAAATATTCCTATCTCAAATTAGTGAGTGGCATTATTTTACCCACGATTAGAGGAAAGGGGAAAGAGCAAGTTTAAAAAAACTACCTTTATTTTGTATTTCTTTTTCAGTTACATACTTTTAAACAGGGATGTGTTTCATTACTCAGACATTCAGGCAATGTTGACTTCATTAGTGTTGACAGAAAAGAAGCATAAAAATGCAAAACCTTGTTGGCTTAACCTGAACATACCTGCATTACCTATTGTTGACCAGTTTGTATTGCCAAAAGATTTATTCCTTGGCATTAAAATGGAGCACTTAAAAATATTGCTAAAAAGCAAATGTCTACACACTGGTCTTTGCAGCAAATAAGGGTATTTATACCTTTAAAATATTTTAAGTCCATAATTGGATTAATATACACACCTTCTTATGTATAAGGAGTTCAGATCATATAAACACTGTACAGTCCAAAAACCCTACTGAGAATAAAACTAAATAGGCTTATGATAAGAAATACAGGTATCGCATGTATTTACAAATGTCATAGACACACAAATTTGGTCAAATACTGTAAAGAAAGAAGTGGTTTCACATTATAATGGCCAAAACATCCATCTACCTTGCTCAAGGCAAACAAAATTAACAACTCAGTGTGTGACTCCTGTATTTTAAGATATCATGACAGTACACAAATAGATAGGATGGAAACTGCTGACCAAATTATACAGCAAATGTTTTCTCGGCTGAGTGTAAGTCTTTAAAATCAAGAACTTAAAAAGATCATTCATAGGACTCAGAGCAACAATGATAAATGATGTCCAGATTTCCGGTATTCATATGGGTATCTAATTCATCAACAATGCATTGAACTTTTGGCTAACAAGAAAAAATAAATTACAAAGTACAATTAAATCCCTGTAAATGCAATATAAAGTCAAAAATGTAGATTTATTTACTTTAATTACACATTTTAAATGTTACCTTGAGACAATAAAAATAAATAAGCGTGCCTGGAGGCACGCACTTAAAGACAAAGAATGGGCTGCACAGAAGGAGTAAGTAACAATTTGGTAAATGAAAGGTGAATATAAGATTTGAACAACATAATTCTCTTTCTAACCAATCTTTCTGCTTTAACTCTTCTCGAAAATTCTGGCTGGAAGAATATGACCAAAAAATCTGTATTTATGGCTTAAAAAAAAGCATACTTGAAAAATGGAATGGGTTTCCTTTTTTACAGAACCATAACTTTGTTCATATGCAGGCACTTTAAAAGACTAAGGAGGCAAAGCACCTGACCCATCCTTTCCAAAATAGTTTTCAATCATCAAAATTATGCTAAAAAGTCAGAAAATTCTAGAGAACCAGCAAAGTTGAATCCAAGAGACTAATATGCACAGAGGGCAATAAAGTGACCCCGTTTTTATTGCTGGGGATTTTTTTTTATCAAAGAGCAAATAATTAATAAACAGACACCATTACATGGCACATCTGAAGTTTTCTGCTCAAGGGAGAATATAATCATTCAGCAGTAGGTTTCAGTGGGATCTCCTTTGACTTCAACCTTAAAATGTTGCAAAAAGATTCACATTTATTTCTTCTCCTTAGTGTATTAAAAAAAAAACAACTCCCACATATCTCATTTCTCAAAGTATTCATCTCTTGCTGTCTACCATACATAATCTGGAAGCATAAAGTTACATTATACAAATATTTTGCATTTTTTAAAATAAGCGCTTTCGCCAATTCGGCAACACTATAATTCACATAGCGGTGCGACAAAGGCAGAACTCATATTTACCACGTTACCTGTGATTCATTTTACCGCTACCATCTGCAGAACCCATAGACTCTATAGAGCTTTTCCTCGGTACCTCTGGGCAGTGACTGTACCATGATTTCACAGAGAGTGTTAATATGACTGATGAAGCAGTACCATCAGTAATACTGATATCAATGCAGATGTCACACCAAAAATGAACTTCTCAAGGAACAACTTCTTTAAATATTTGGGCAACTCTTGTTTTCTTTGTTGCATTATCCACTGGGGAGAAAATTCCTATTTGATTATGTTCTCACAGAAGTTATAAAAAACCGGATTTAGATATATAACTGGTTGACATTTAAGATACTGTACTGCTTTCTATGATAGCAGAGCTTCTGAAAAATGTTCTATAGAATTGTTTTCATCAAAACTACTTCAGCCCTGGCCAGGTAGCTCAGTTGGTTAGAGCATCTGTCCAAATACACCAAGGTTGCAGGTTCAATCCCCAGTCAGGGCACATGCAAGAATCAACCAATGAAGACATAAATAAGTGGAACAACAAACCAATGTTTCTCTCTCTCCCACTTCCTTTCTCTCTCTAAAATCTGTTTTTTAAAAAATTGGAAAAAAATACTACCTCGTTTGGTCCATTCCATTCACTGATGGGCAAAGCACTCATATTTTGACAAAACTTTAAAGCTTTCATAAAAGTTAAATTAGAAAAAAATATGAATGTAAGACAACCACAAAATGAAGTATGAAAGTAGGACATTTCTGTTTCTAAGAGTGAGTCCTTGAAAATATACGTGGTCACTGCGGAGATGATTTCAATCACAAGACTGAAGATGAACACGTAAGTAGCTCCCCATGATCCGTCTGTGTCCAGAGTCACTTGTGCCGCTGTATGGTTTTTCTTTTCCTTCGTTTGAAAAAACAGCAGCACCTGCAGGCAGAGGGAAACATTTGTTTTATCATAAAAGTAATAAAATGTCATGAAGTAAAGCTGCCAGTATCCTATTAATTTAAATGGCTGTAAGAAGCAACAGACTAGTGCAAGACAGTGAACATGCCAATGAAGCATAAATATTAGTGAAATTATGGCAGAATTATCACTATTATTTTCTCAGTGTGCCTTTTAGGAATAGCAAGACATTTTAAGCAACATTAAAAGGAGTCACTGAACTGAACAGGTTCTGCACAAAGACCAGCTGAGAAGCTATGGGGCTCTGAACCCACACTGGCCCACCACATCGGTACTTTGGATACTCATTCATCTCTGGCTATGGCATGCTTTTATAAAACTCATCTCATGGATTCTCTCCCTTTCTTCTTCATATTTATATGTAATTATTGAAGCCATTGTTAGAAAAACAATAATGATCCTAACACTGGTGAATTTGTTTTCACTAAGTTATTTTTGATTCCAAAAAAGAAAAGAAATCCCAAATACACTCCAGCAAACATTTTCTATCACATTTACAAACTATTAAGAGAGAAAACATTAAATAGGGTAAGAATGTCACGATTAGCACTTTTAATTCTTTAAGGGCTAAAGAAGGTCAAGCTTATCCTAAGCTACTCTAATTAGAGTAAAAGTTATAGTTAACATTTCAAATAGCACAATCAAGGTGATTCAGTTTTGTATGTGAAAACTGACTCAGTTTTGTAGTCTGTGGAGGGAATATTGTACTTTCCTGTTGCTCTTCCTAGGTGAAAAAACTCTAGAGATGACCCCTGAGAGAACTAGCTTTTCTCACAGTACATTCCCCTCGTCGTGAGAGGATGGAACACATGCGACACGTGGACAGCATGCTGAGGCTGGTGCAAACTCCAAGTCCGTGAGCAAGAGAATCACTGATCAGCAGTCAAGAACACAAATACATAGATATAAAAAATATTTTCCCCCTAGAAGTCGGCCATTCCTTTAAATAAAGATCTGGCTCCCCCCTCCTCACACTTAATATCAATTCAATCTATCTAATCTATCAGAATATAAAGATGATAGGTACCATATAAAAAGGGGCTCCTTTTGTTTCCCCATTGAACTTCAGAGTGTGCATGTATAAATCATATTTTGTAATGAAAGCAAGGCATAGTTATATACATGATGATCCAATAAACAAAATGCTGCCAATTCAAAACCTCAGAATGGTGACCTTACGAACATATTCCTGTAAATCTTATCAGCCCACCTTCATAGAAGGGTACTAACTTGACATTTTCAGGCTACACATAATAGAGACCATGTAGCTTCACGTGTCCTACCTGGCAAAAGATTATGGAAGATGAAATAATTGCTAGAAATCTTTTATATCTTTTGGTGAAATAAATGTAAACAGAAATCCAACCTGTCCAGTCAAATTATACAATCTCTCTACCCGCACTGTCAAAAATAATTTCAGACCACTTAGTGTGATTTATGCCACAATTATGAAATCACTGTGGGACATTCAAAACCAAAGTACGCACTAAAACAGAACACAATGACTAGACCATCAAGAGTGAATAATTCAAAAGCCTATGTACCACCTGATAAAGATTCGACTAGAAATATGTGCAATTATCAATCATCATGAATTTTACTTTTATTGAGGTGACTACCAGAAATAAGAGAAATAAATTACCCAATCAAGGGCCTTAAAAAGAGCTACCACAATAAAAGAAGAATCTAGGTGCTATAGATTTTTCCTAGATTTAAAAAACTAAGTTAAATTTACTTAAAACTATCAGCTATCTAATACATTCCCAAACCATTTAAAAATAAAAAGCAAAACAAAAAGTCAAATGATGCATTTTATCTATGAGATAAAACCCATTATTTCAAAAAGAACCTTTCAATTAAAACTTTAAAGTCAGAATATGTCCATATAGTTAAAAAATAATAAAATTTGTATTTAGAAGAAATACACCAAATATTTAGTATATTAAATAAGGAATATGACTATATTTCAATTAAAATTTATTAATTGTTTAATATAAAGTCTACTGATAATGTTTACTGTTCCTAAATACTGATTCTTGACTATTCAAATTCCAAAACACACTCTTTTAAAAATGTTCTACTGAAAATGTGTCTTAAGGTACATATAAGCCTTTTGGAATGGGGAATTTAATGTTATACATGTTTTGATGAACAAACCCAAGTCCCAGATTTTCCATACTTGTATTAGCAATTCACCTTGTTTTGCTTTATTTGTCAGTACCATTAAGCTGCTTTCAGTTCTGAGAGCTGAGTTCTTCCCATTTATTAGGCACATAAAACTACTCCCAAAATTTATTTGAAACTGAATAAGATTTTCAAATGAACTACAATTGTAAGGGAATTTAAATTCAAAAGCAATGTAAAGAAGACATTTATTTTTCAGAAATAAATCCTAATCCCACTAAATAGATTACACCCTTGAAAGAATTGCAAAAGTTGGCATGCCACTAAACTACCACCAGAGGGTAGCACTGCTTTACGCACTATGAATGCATCCACATAGAGAAGTGAGATGCTCTCAAGATACACTTAGGGAAGTTAAGAAGAAAACTGATATTCAAACTTGCGGCTGATTTCTTAGAATCATTATCAAAACAGCTGGTTTACAGTCTTTGTGCTTAAGAAGTTATGTATCATCTCAATTGTCTGCTGTGCTGGAGCACTCAATTACCTAAAACATGCTGCTCCCATACCACCACACTGTCACATGACTGTTTCATTTTACTGTCAGTACTTAGTACTAATCTAAATTTATTTTATTTACTTAGTATCTGTCTCCACATAGAATGTAAGCTTCATCAGATCTTGCTCACAGTTACATCTCACAAATGGGCACAAAGTTATAACTCATTAAATATTATTGAATAAATCAGTGATTTGCCTCTAAAATGAAACTCCTAGAATAGAATCTAGTCAAGATTTTCCAGCAGTCTATAAAGCTAGAGTTCTTACCCATGGGCCATGTACTCTAGTGAAACCTCATAAAATGCATTTCAGTGCTTGTGGAAGCTTTTCTGCTGGGGTGAGGGGGCGTGAAATAGCTTGTGCCATATTCTTAAAGGAGCCTGCATCTCAAAAAGCTCTGCTTTCCAGATGCAACTGCCACGCTGGCACTCCTGCTTCACTTCCAGTGAGGCCAAACACTGGAGATACTGAGCAGACACCATGCCACCAATTTATATGAGTGCAGGCAAACGAGTGAAAAGAGACAATGTTATTTTAACACTTGGTACAGTTGAAAGGGAAGAAAGTTATTGGTAGTAATAGCTGGAAATAACAGCAAAGATTCTAGGAATTAGCGCATCTGTTAGTTCTCACAGATGATGTGAGCAAGTTATTTTTATCAATAAATTTAATTATCTGGTTGTAGAAAACTATTCACATCTTTAAAATGTTAAAATATACTTTTTGTCCTTGTTGCTTAGTAGCTACATTTTCTTATACATGAGTTCATCCCTCATCTGGGGCCTCTCCAGATCAAGACTATTGACAAGTACCTTGGGGAGGCTGGTTAAGCTTACCAGACATTTAAATCATGTTCTTGTCAATGCTCCTCTTTTTCATGACTCTGACATGATTATTCCTTATGTGGTTTCAGTAAGCCAATTTGCTCTCACAGGTCAGGTTCATGCTTCTGATGTGATCATTTGGTAGCTAGTCTAAAAGCTTTGAAGTCACATCTCTATTCTAAAATCCTTTGGAAATAAATGTTAAGTCCTGCTTCTCATGAATTCTAAGGCTGCTGCTTTAAATAGTGTTTTGGTATGTAAACAGGGAACCATAATGAATCCAAGTCCTAAAATATGTAGCAAACGTACTGATAAGGGCGAAGGCATTGCTACTGACATTACACCACCATTTCTGCTTTAGTCATTGCCTTTTTCTTCATTGAATTTGCCTGGGTTTTTTTTTATTATGTCATATACTTCTTCCTCACAAATCTACCAAGAAACTGAAGCGTGTTTATTTGGATCTGAAGTTCTTACCTGTCGCTTCCACAATGACTCACTGGCTCATCCTTTGGTTGGCGGACTCTTGGTCACTTGCCAGACCCTGCCCATTTAAGGGCTCCAGAACCTCGCCTCTCCTCCTCTGAGTTGATGAGTATGCAGAAAATATCTTTTATGACATCTAATTTTTAATTCTTTGGCAAAGGATTTTTTCCCTTAAAATTCATACCTGATATGTAATTTCATATCACTGGATCTCTTGATTTTTACAATGAAGAACTGTTTAGTTAACCAAGAAGAGTTTAGATCACAGAGCAAGGCCATCCACGTAACTATTCTAACTAAGAACCTGCACACCCAGCCTCATCTTTAACTTCTTCCTCTCCATATCCACATGCAATTAGTTCCTCACGTCCAAAATGACTTTCAAAGCCATCCCATTCTTTACACTAGTTTAGTTTACAACTTTTTGTCTCCACCAATGCTGAGCCTTTTAACTGACTTCCCAGTCTAAGTTTCCCCCCCTCCAATCTGCCATCCAAAATTTCCCCCTCGTAAATACAAGGTGGGGCCATAGTAGGTGTATAGTTGTAAGTACGCAAAATACAGAACTCATTCTTGTATTATTATTTATTAATTATTGTGTTATTTTCCATATGAACATCTGTAAGTCTACTTTTGCCCAACCCTGTATACCCAAGCCCTTTTCCTCTTAAATCTCAGCAATGGTCTACACTACAGCATGAAGTCCACACAGCTCCTAAAATTTGGTTCCAACCTATTGCCACTCTCCTCTCAGTTTTATCATCTGTTAGGCTTCCTTTTCAGGCAGCCTAAACTACGCAAGGAAGGAGGGAAGATTTTCTGCAATCTGATGAATCCCAAAAAGTGACACAAGCCCTGAAACTATTGCCAAAATTAATTTTCCTAAGGTTCAATCTAATTATACCATGTCTTGGCTTAAAACACACAGCTTTCATTCTTGCACTGAAAAAAAAAATGTCCAATTTTTTTAACCTGGCTATTAAGTTCCTTTAAGACTGGACACTTACCCTATTCATCCCAGTTCCCATTAACTCTCACACTATACAGCCACATGGGCTACTCCTCAGACTTGCCCCATTCTTTTCTTGCTCTACGTGGCTGTTCAGCCTCTGTTCTCTGACTGCTACCCATCAACTTTGCCAAATCATACTTATCTTTGGTCCAAATATACCCTTACCCCTGAAGACTTCTCTTCTCAGCTACAATGTTGCTGAACTACAGCAACATTGTATTCTACAGTGCTAGTCCCTGAGAGACCAATGATTCTCAGTGCTGGCTGTTCCTTAGAATCAGCTTAGTAGCTTTTTAAAAATATTGGTAAACAGATCCCACCACAGGCCACTTGAATCAGAAATTCTGATAGTGCAGCCTAAGTATTATTATATTTTTAAAACTCCCCAGAAGATTGTGAAATGAAGCCAGAGTAAAGAACCACTATGTAAAAAGTCACTGTTATACTACTATCTCCTCTAATGGAACATATAAAGGCCTGAATTTCTCTTCATAATTATCATACTAACAAACACACAATAGCTGTTCATCAAATATTAGAAAGGGGAAAGAGAAACAAAGAAAAATAATGGTTTCACACTACATAAAAACTCTGTAACAAAACTAAAGGAAGCCTTGTTTTAATTCCTACAAGGAATGATAAGGGTGTTATTATTTATATCACCTGCCTTGAAAAAGATTCTCAGCCACAGTAAAAAAGGCAAAATCTCATTACTAATGAAAGAGTCACTTTGTTCTTGGGGGAAGAGAATATTTTCCATCATTCAGAAATCATATATTTACCCCATGAGATACTATTTTAGAAAACTTAAGACTCTAAAATGTCCATTGTGAAATACATTCTAATTAATGGGATGGAGTGAGGTGATCTCTGCCAATCATAGGTAAAAAGACAGAGAAGACATTAGGAACAATTTCTAAAGAGAATTCTAAGCAGGTTCCTAGCTACTTATAAAATGGTGGAAGAGAAAAGTAAAGCATAAGACGCAATTTAGAAAAAGAAATCACGCTCACAATTTCTTAATCGCAGACTAAAAGGATATGAGGAATGCAATAGTAAACTCGAAGGAATGTAAGAATAACCCTGATTAAAGGAAAGACAAAATTTTATGTTCAGAGTTTTCAACTAATGAAGTTATTAGGAAAGTTCTGAGGATTTCTATAACCCATCTGGAATAAAGCTTTAGTAAAATCATGGATTGCTATCCATGTTTTTAAAAATTGCTGCTTTATCCCTGGCTGGTGTGGCTGAGTGGATTGAGCACCAGCCTGTGAACTGTAAGGTTGCCATTTCGATTCTCAGTCAGGGAACACGCCTGGGTGGCGGGCCAGGTCCCCAGTGAGAGACAACCAATCATTGTTTCACTCCTCCTCTTTTTCCCTTCTTTCCCATCTCTCTAAAAATAAATAAATAAAATCTTAAAAAACATCACTGTTTTATTAAGATATACTTCACATATCATAAAATTCACCCTTTTAAAGTGTACAAGTCAGTGGTTTTTATATATTGCAGCCATAATCACCACTATGTAATTTCAGAACATTTTCATCGCCCTATAAAGAAACCACACTGCCTATTAGTAGTCACGCCCATCCTCCTCTTCCCTGCCCTAGGCAATCAGTCTACCTCCCGTTTCTATATATTTGCATATTCTAGATATTTCATATAAATGCAATTATATAATATGCAGGCTTTTGTATCTGCTTCTTTCACTTAGCGTAATGTTTTCAATTTCATTTTTTATACTGTCAATTAATAATCTATTGTATGGACATACCCCATTATTTACAGTCAATTATTTAGTAATAATTTATTAACATATACTCTTTTATGCATTGGGGATCTGAAAATGAAAAAGCCTTGTTTTCAAGAAATTCAAGACATTTCTAGAAGTGAGAAATTGATAAAGAGAACAATATACCGACGACAGAATGGCAGCAACAGAAGACAGGCTTCAGATTGAAAACTGGAGCTGGGAAAGGCTGGAACCAGGCTATGGAAGGCATGAAGGGCCTTAGTGCTATGCCAGGCAATTTAGACTTTATGCTCCAAGCACCAGAGAACCTTTCCTTCAGGATAACCTTGCCACCATTTACTTCCTTTTTTCTCATCTTCTGACGCCTACATAAAGAAACCCAAACCCATAAACATACACCCACACCCATCTCAACTAACTAAATTACTATGCCATTCTTCAAAGCCACCTCCATAAAGCATTCCCTGATCATCCTGTCGGTAAGCAATCCTCCTCTTTACACCTTTTTCATAGTATTTATCATATAATGATATATGCTAATACAACTGTCATCTTCCCTACTGGTGTACTCTACTTAAGGGCAAGTAGTATTGATACTTCTGAAATCCAAGCAGTGTCACTGCTGAATGAATAAATGGAAAAATGTAATAGATTTTGTTAAAAACACGTATCTAGGAGGATGTGAACACAGAACAGCCAGTTTCAGTGAAGAGTTGTGAGTGTGGAATGAAAAATATGGGACAATGATAGAAAAAGCACAGCCCTGGAAGAACACAAATGAGAAAGGCCACAGGCAACTGGAAGTGGAAAGATAAAAAGGGGTGATAACAACTACTGAGTACCTGCCATCTGCCAGACAAAATACCAGTTTTTTTTATCACATTTAACTTTCTCAAACTCATGAGATACATATTATTAGCCTCATTTTACAGAAAAAGAGACAAGTCTGAAGACAAACAACATGGGAGAAGTAGGATTCTACAAGCTGCATAACCGCTAAGGACATATACACTCTAATCTGCCACACGGCCACCCTACTTCTGTAACTCAAGATCGCAGAAATGAGCATTAACTGTTTTTATTTTTGATATAAAAATGCACAAGGATATAACTGACTAATTATATCCTGCAATCCACTAAAGTAAATCATACTATCAATAAATCGCAGAGTCAAAAGTGATTAAAATGGATACTTGATCACTGTTCTTTAAAAAGAAATATCCACAAAAATTTCCTCATCATGCAGTCAGCAAAGGAGAATTATTTTGGAAAATATATAAGGTTCCTTTTGGATATGGTCAGAACTTTCCAAAATTTATCAATCTAAGCAACTTTCCTTAGTCAGTCCAAGGCTAACTCAAAAATTGTCCAGAAACTGAGAAGCATTTTAGACATGGCTAACACTAAAGGCAAATGTCAGCAGTGGTTAAATTCAACATTACTTTCAACTACTAGAAACATTATCTTTGATAATATCTGCAATAAGCAGAAAATATTTAGATGAGGATTTTCATAATGCCCTTTCAACTATAGTTTATCATGAAATTTATCAATATATACTATATGTTACTATAGCAGTATTATTAGTTAATAATTGAAATACTGTTTTAGTGATAATATTGGGGTTGGGATAAGGGGTTTACTATGTGTATTTAACAATTACAAACAGGAAAAAAAGAAAGTTTATCTCAAAAGTCTGCCTTTCTGTCTAAAGTAGCAAATAGAGCCTCTGTATTAAAAAGCAAATACACAAGCACAAGCAGGGTTGGTGTGTCTACTCAATTAAAAAGTGCCCCCAAATCTATGTTACTTGAAACAAAAGTTGCAGCAGGCAAAAGAGCTCCTCAAACAATTATTTCTTGCTTTTCAGAGCTAATGTAAATGATATCAAATATTTTTGAACAACTTTAACAAATTATAATGTTTATGTTGAAAGATATGTTTTTAAAAAACACAATATGGTGCTACATCTTTTAAATTATAGTCAACGGAGCTATTTCTGCCTGCCTACACTTGGGAACTCACCACATGTTCAACACTTTCTGGCAGCTATTCACAAAAAGAAAAAAAATACAAGGAAAAAAAGAGAGAGAAAGAGATCATCAGAAACAGCCCACACTGAAATTATCACAGTTTTTCATGCTTAATTTTTTCCAAGCAGCATTACTGTAATTTACATTCACTAAAACTAGTATTAATGCATGCAGAATACTCTAAATAAAAATTATATATTCTTATGCTTACAGAAAAAATAAGCATCTATAGTATAGCAGTAACTTTCATGCATCAACATTCCTAAAAATAAGGAGCTAAAAATATGCTCTTGATTCTAAACAAGAATTTAATCATAGTTCTTAAATAACTATTTTTGTATTAAGATATTTATTAAAATAGCACTATTCTAAACTTAGTGATTAAAATCGATTAAATATACCATTTATTTCACATGCACCTATTCCTTGAAAAAAATTCCTGCAATAATTATGTATGGCTATAAATCTCAAACATGCACTGTTTAAGAACAAAAAGTTACTAAAACAAGCAAAATGAATACATACTTGGTTTCATCCATCACTTCTACTTCCGTAGGGGCTGTGATGGGTGCATTTGAACGTCCCGCAGTAGGGTCATCTGTGTTTAACTCTCCATTTGTAGAACTTACAACCTGCAAAAACAAACAAACAAAAAATTGTATATACACAAAGTAATAGTTTATACAATGATAAACATAATTAAGCTAAAATATTTAAATTAGAAATATGAGGAACATAAAACAATATGGAGTTGTTCATAACTGAACACAGTAATAGGTCTAGCATTTTGCTAAAGATCAAGGTTGTCCAATATTTGCTTTTCAACTTCCTTTTGATCTTGAAATTTCTGTCTTCTGTCTCCTTCCCTTGTGTTTTTAAAAACTAGTACATTTTTTTCTTAATTGCTTTCCTCTTGTGTGCTCACTCTTTTGGTATCTGGCTTCATCACCAATTATGTCCCTTGCAAACATCAGTATTGCTTCTTTCAGTGAGTCCTTCATTTCAATGTAATCATGCTCAGGTCTCCCTCTTATACTGCCCATTCATTCGCCCAGCTCTTCAAGGCCCAAATCCAGGAGTCACTGTGATTCCTCTCTTTGACTGAAATCCATATCTAATACTCTCCCAGAACACATTCTGGGAGAGTATCTAATACTCTCTGGAAGAGCAGGTCCTTTTCTATACTCTCCCAGAACACATTCCAAATCTAATCAGTTCTCCCCCCACTTTATTACTAAGAGTTCAGTCCAAGCCACCATTATCTTTTGTGTAAGAGCAAAAACCTATTAACAAGTCTTCTGCTTTTTTACCTGTATGCCCTCCCTCATTAATCTATTAACCACACATCAGCCAGGGTTCTCCTCCTAAGATATAAAGTAGATCATGTATAAGTCCCTGCTTAAACTTCTTCAAGGGTCTGACATCCACTTCATGTAGAATAAAGATCCATAGTCCTTACCCCAATTTAAAAAGACCCATAAAAGATCTGAATCCTGCCTACCTCTCTGATATCACACCACTTTCCCTTTGCTCAGTAGCCTCCATCTAAGATTGTCAAGCTTACTCCTACTTTGATAATAAGGCCTTGGCACTATTCTCACCACCTGAATTTTCTTCCTGCTCACTGGCTATCTTCTTATCTTTGAGATTCTCTAAAACAAGGCTTTCTATCATACAATCTAAAACTTCCATGCAGACCCTCTCTTGCATGTCATATTCTATTTTTAATTCTTTGTATAGCATTTATCCATGTTGGTGTTTTTCTGTTTGATTTTGTCCATTAAAATTAAGCTCTGTGACAGCAAAATCCTTGCATTGCTTCTTGCTATATCTCCATACCTAGCTGGCGCAGAGTAGGAACTAAATAAATATTTGTTGAAATAAATGCATGTATGCATGCATTAATGAAATTGTAGAACAAGATAAAAAACCTAAGGAAACTCCCAAATTTGATTGGTCCTAAAAAGTCACCATTTCTTGTTTTTCCCAAAATTTCTTGAAAACAAGTCTTAACTTCCCATTTCAATTTTTATAAAATTTTCTCTTCATTTACTCCTTAATTCCTTGTAATATGTATTCCTTTCCCACACCAGAACTTTAAGAGTTTTCTTAAAAATTACCAATGATTCCTAGAAAATATATTCAGTGATCTTTGTTCAATTCTCATTTTCCTGTACATTTCTTATCACTTGGCATCAGCTGATGATTTTGGAGTAAAATGGGTCTAGATTCAAAATGTAGCTCTACCACTTACCAGCTACACAACCCTGGGAAAGATATCTTATCTTGCTAAATCTCAGTGTTCTCAACCATGAAATGAGATACAGAATCTATTTACCAAAGTTGATGTGAGGATAAAATGAAATCAATATATAAAGTACAGTGACTGGCATATAGTAAAGAACTCAATAAATGGTCACCATCATTATTACTGTCAGTTCCATCTACAATCATGGCTTCAACCATCACCTCTATATAAAGGATCCCCTGAGCCTTACCAAGTTTGCCACCTCAAATTCAGTATTTCCAAAACCAAAATTTATCATACTCTCTTAAATTTGTTACTCTTCCTGTATTTTCAACTTCTATTAAAGCCCTAACATATTCCCAGACCTTCCAACTCAAAATCTAAGAATCATCTTTGATGTTTCCCCTACCTGATCTCTTTATGAGAAAAAATGTTAACATATCAAAGGCCTGGGCACCAGAATTGATGGCTGACTACTAGACTAAAGAGTATTATTTACAGAACCCCGTATTTCTAAAACTTTATTAATTTAAAAGCTCTTACTGAGAAGTACAACATGCCAGGCATTATTATAGGAACTTGGAATACCATAGTAAACAAGACAATCATCCCAGCTCTTGTGGATCTGATTTTCTACTGTAAAGAAATAGGCCCCTCTCTTCCCACCTTTAAGGAAAGTAACTAGAAAGCAACCAATATGCCCAAATTAATTAAAGAATTATGGAGTTCAGCTTCCTATATCCTATGAGGAAGTACTTAGAAATGAACACTGCATTTGTACCTACAGCTGAAAACACACAAATATTCTTTGATCATCTTTAAAGACGCCCAAGGAGAAGAAAACCATGTCTAAGTCTGCCTCTGCTTCTGGGGCACCTGCCTCCTCCCTTCTGTCACTCTACTGAATTCTGTGTTGATTTTTTCTCTTTATTTTTCCCTCATCCTGAAAATATTTTAAAATAATTATTTTGTTCTAATTCACAAGCATATTTTGGTTCTTTATTCTTAATTTTTTAAATGCCAGAGCCCCCACATTGAATTGGAAAGGAGCTGGAAAACACTAAAACAGAATTCTTATACTTTTGGATTCTCTACTACCTTTAACCAGCAAAGTACCTTGAATGCAGTTGATAATCAAGGTAGTTCACTGAACAATATCCATTGCTGTTCCTTCAACATAATATTCAAACATCTTTTCTTCCTTTTTGTTCAGTGGCCTTAGAGAGCTACCTGGAAGGCCCCAACCTCGAACTATAGGCAGCTCTAATGAGTGTTCCCTTACTTTAAGCAGCATAACTGAAAATTTAAAACTCAGGTATTCTAAATATCCAGCAAACAGCAACTATATATATCTTGTAGTTACATAATCTGATTTACTTAAGTTCAAACAAAGTCATACCTTCAATAAACTTATTTTACTAAAATGTTTCAAATCCCATTCTACCTGGTTGACCAGAACCATATCAAAAAGAAGTAACATCTTCCTTTATGTGACCTTCGAATGTAATTTTTCCTACGCTTCCCAGATTCCCTAACCCTCAGAGTAAAGGCCAATATTCCAGGGTCAGAAGAGAATCAATGTGGTAACAGAGTTCTTCTGTACAGTCAGCCTATTTGACACCAGTGACGAGAGTGTATTATGGCATTAAAATTGTTTTGACTTAAGAAAACTAATGGTCTTTTTGCAAAGGGATTTTATAAATAAGAAACAAAGACAATATTAAAAATAATGCATCATTATATTCCTGAAAACCTAAATCAAACAATTAAAATTATATACACATAATTTTTATAAGCCAAATTCAAAAGAATGATTTCATTTAAGTGACATTTCTAGAACTGTAACTCCAACTAGAACATAGAAGTTTCTAAAATGTTAGTATTCATCAGAATGATTTCTTTAGTGAAAATTCATATAAAAATGACAGAAGCTTGTGTTTACATTTCAAAAAATAATTCAGGCATTTTACAGGGTGTTTTTGTTATTGCTGTTTTTAATTTTCTTATATTCTGACTCTGGAAAGAAACAGTGCAGTTCTCATTTTAAGAGTTTAAAAAAAAAAAAAGGCAACCAGACTACAGCTTTACTATCACTGTATCAGAGTTTAAGGAAGGGGATGGAGAAACAGCCTGTGGCTAAGTGGGGGAGAAAATGATGATTCACTTAGCGGCTGCCTGCCCAAACTACTTCCAAAAGTTGTTCTCATAGACTTTGAGTACAAAGATAACACATGGTATCTTTGTAGTCAATGATTTTAAAAGGCCAACTAATATACTTCCAAAATATAATGAAGTCATACAAATTATTATGCAAACTTTCTATCTGCGTTCTTGTAAGTATACTACCAAGTGTTCAGTAGAGGCCCAATATATTATTTACCCAGATCTCCATCTATCCAAAAAATATGTTAGAAAGAGTAAAACATTTTACTTAACTACTCAGCTTTTCTAAAAGTCATCTATGTGAGAAATCACACTAATAAGTAAGATATAGTTAAAAGAGTAATTTCCGAAAACTTTATTACATCTGTGCACATGTACTATAAAAAACCAACTTTCTTATGAATTCTAAAAACTATAGCTAGAGTTATAATTAATATTCCTGATGTCCCAACTGATGACCTGAAGACATAAAACATTCTCACTCATTGTCTTTCAACAAATATAAACCAAAACAGATTTTCAGCCTAACTTGCACTTACGAAAGTATTAAGCAGAACACAATATTCTTTTAGTATTCCTATCTCTCAAGATATTACTGTAACTGTTGCTATAAAAAGGATATCAAAATAATTTCACAATGCTGATGTACCCCAATGATAACCAGACAAGGAATTTCCTAAACTAAACCTAATGGAGATGAGCTGGAAATTACTTATGTAATGAAAGCATGTAACTACAGTAGTCTCCCCCTTATCCACGGTTTTGCTTTCCACTGTTTCAGTTAACACAGTCTGAAAATATTAAATGGAAAATTCAAGAAATAAACAATTCAGGAGTTTTAAATTGCCATTCTGAGGAGCATGATAAAATCTCCCGCGATCCTGTACTGTCCACCCAGGATATGAATCATCCCTTTTCCAGCGTATTCACATTGTATGTATTACCCACCTGTTTAGTCACTTAGCTATTTCAATATCCCAATGCTTGCATTTAAGTAACCCTTATTTTATCTGATAATGGCCCCAGAGCACAAGAGTAGTGATGCTGGTAATATGGACATGCCAAACAGAGGTTGTAAAGTGCTTCACTTAAGTGAAAAGGTGAAGAGAGTACAATACAATATTTTGAGAGAAACCACATTCACATAGCTTTTTATTAAGAGTATATTATAATGGTTCTCTCTTATTATTAGTTATGTTGTTAATCTCTTACTGTGCCTAGGTTATAAATTAAACTTTATCATAGATCTTTATGTACAGGAAAAAAAATAGTGTATGTAGGGTCAGTACTATCATGGTTTCAAGCAACCCCTGGGGGTTTTGGAATATCTCCCCCTAAGTTATGGGGGACTACTATACTCTCCTTCCACCTCTTTTGCAAATTTCAGTACCCCAGGAAACTATGAATAGAAAGATATGACTGCACTACTCATTCAACTTTTTCCTTGTTAGTACATTTTTGAAGACTTGACAGAGAAAACTGAAACTGTTTATCTGAAGTGTTTTAGAAAGGTCAATGTTAAATATTAGCATAATAAAGAACTGACTGAAAATAACGCATCTCCTACTCCTCTGGCTTTTTTTTTAATTTTATTTTAATCGTTGTTCAAGTACAGTTTTCTGTCCTTTACTCCCATCCCAGCCCACCCACCCATCCCTCCTCACCTCCCTCCCATTTCCACCCCCCCCCCTAGTTTTTGTCCATGTGTCCTCTATATTTGTTCCTGTAAACCCTTCCCCTTTTCTCCTGAAATTCCCTACCCTCTCCCCTCTGGTCACTGTCTTTTAACTACATGTTGTCTTACCATTTCAAGATACATTTGCCTAATCCTTTTCTGTTATCATCCCCTGTTTTTGTTTCTGAAGATTAATAAGACTGCTTATTAATGTTATTCTTTTATTTTCATCAACAGTGCCTGGCTGCCCAACATGTTGGTACCATTTGTGATCCTGCCCTTGCTTCCCCAAGTGCTCAGTTACATTTTTCCTTAAATGCAAACCAAAAGTACCCTGACTGGTGTAACTCGGTTGGGCATCAACCTGCAAAGCAAAGTTGGTTCATTCCCAGTCAGGAAACATGCCTGGGTTGCAACTTTGGCCCCCAGTCAGGGTGTGTGAGAGGCAACTGATTGGTGTTTCTCTCTCACATTGATGTTTCTCTCCCTTTCTCCCTCCCTTCTCCTCTCTCCAAAAAATAAATAAAATATTTTTACATGCAAACCAAAGGCTATATAACTACAGAGTTCCAAACAATCAGGAAGTATACCATACCATGTAAAGTAGTTTTTCAGTAGTTAGTGTCCTTAATATTGTCTTCTTCCCTCTGTTTGCAATTACCTCTCAGCTTTATAGGATCAGATCTACAGTTAGCTTTGAGCTCAGTGGAGTTGTGCTACAGTGGAATTAGATATTAGCAATCTCCTGCCAGTAGTATCTTTTAAAACTTAATTTTGGAGACCCTGATATGCCAGGGAGAAACATGTCCAAAAGAGAAACTGATCCCTTCCTTTTCACTCAGCCCCCATATCCAACTAAATTGTCTTCTAATTATCTTTCACGTCCTTTTATTTTTCATCTCCACTACCCATCGTCTTTCCTCAGCTACAGTCTTGATAGCTGTGTCCCTGCCTTAGGCTTGTCTCCCTTTATCCTTGTCTCCAGCAACAGAAATCTCTAGAAAACACTCATATAATCAAGTTAGTTTCCTTTCTAATTCTCCTTATAGCTACCTAATATCCTCAGAATAAAGCCCAAGTTAAATAACAAGAACTGTTAGGAGCCTTCACGACTTACCTCCTGCCTACCTTTCAATCTCCTTCCTCAGTACATACCAGCTTGACTGAATTTTATTCAGTTCCTCAATATCTCACTCTCCCCCTTAAGCTTTCTTCATTTATCACAATGCTTGTTCATTCACCTATCACAATGCTTGTTCATTAGCCTTCCCCACTGACTGAAAAGTTCCTTGGGGTGAGGCACCATATTATATTTATTTTTCTTTCTTTTATTCCAAGAATCTAGCATAGTGCCTCCCCCTAGCAGACATTTATATGTATTTGCTAAATAATGAATGGCCAGAAACTGAGAGTGATATGGGTCTCAGTTTCTCACCCATATTTATGACCAATGATTCTAAGAGGAGCAGAAAGGGGCACATTTGATTCATCTAGGAGCTTTTTCAAAATACATACAAGTCAAGAACATATTCAAAATAAAGTTCTCAGATATCTGAATATTATTCTTAGTGTCTTGTGTGGGAAAGTTTCTTAAATGTATATCTGTATCCTTCTAGGTCAGTAAATTAACGTGGTCACACTAAAAAGATAGCATTTAACAATGTTTTCTTTTGGCTATACCTCTACACTTCACCTCCAAGAGATGAATAAAAATACTAGTCAAGTTTCTCAATTTGTAAAAGCAATAGATGATTACTGTTTAGTATTGCCTGTATATAATAATTCTAGAAAGACAAGGAGTTCAAATTTACAGTCCACAATTCAGTTCCTAATAAAAGCACATCTGAAAAAAAGAATATCTGAAGATCCTTCTACAGGTCAAAATGCCAAGAGGTTTCATCTTACATGTCAACTGGAGCCACCTTAGTGGTGACTCATTGAGAGCAACTCTCATCAGTTCCATGGAAAACAGAGCAGTGATAGTACAAACTTCCAGTAATAAAATAAGTCAGTCATGGGTGTATAATGTACAGCTTGGTGACTATAGTAAAAATACTGGAAGTTGTCAAGTGAGTAAATCTTAAAAGTCCTCATTCAACGAAAAAAATTTGTAACTTTGTATGATGACATATGGCAACTAGACTTACTATTGCCATTTCTCCATATATACAAATATCAAATCATTTTGCTGTATACTCAAAGCTAATGTTATATGTCGATTATACCTCACAGATAAAGGATGAATGCCAGAGTACCAAAATGGCACGTCTTAGTACTGATTTAGTTACCACTGATTCTGCTTCTGAATATCGTAAACCAGTACCACACTTTGATACCAGATAACTATCCACTTATTATGGAAATCTTTCCTGAGAAATTATCTGATGATATGGCTTTCATGTATTTGTTGCAGATTATTTCTTCAAGTCAATTCCTTAAACTTTGTCCAAAAGTTGGTTTAATGACCATCACACAAAGGACCTCAAGGCAACTAACTCTTCCTTATATTTTTGTAATAGTAGAGAGATTTTTCTCTCTTGAGCTCTTCCTTCCTTTTATCAGACAATGAGAATGACAAACCGCACTATATTCTTTTCCTCATGCATTCAGAATCAAATACAGTATTCAATTATTGTTATAAAAATCATATTAGCTTAGATTTTAGGCATTCTTCTTTCCTCTTCTTATTAGCCTTAAATTACAATTTCATTAATCCAATTATACAAGTGTCCTACTATAATTTTTCAAAATTTGAAGTGGGTAGGATATAAATTATAAATGTATCCAATAATGTGGTGTGGGGAAAGATTCAGGCATGATCTTACTTAGGCTACTAGTAAATTTTTCCTCAAACTTGTTTAATGTCCATCATATCAGGGTAGTTAATGCTGTAAAATATATTCTGCAAGTTAATGAATATACTGTAATATTTATTGTTGTACCTATGTATTACTAGAGTTCTAGTAAGTAAAATTGATCACTTATTGAATATTAGAATGAAGCCAGATGTAATCTCTACAGGCAGACAGTTTTAAAGAGATTATGAGAAATGAGCACAGTTAAAATATCTCTTTGAAAACATGTGAAAAAATAGAATATGAAGTGTTGAAGTGATGAGCCAATTTAACTGAACTCATTCTCTCTTTGAGAGAGAATAATCCGTAGAGATCCCATAAGCCACCTCTGGGACTTCCATACAGCAAGAAGAAGCTAAGTTTTCGTGGTAACAGTACAAAAGTGGTAGGAAAGCTTTCTAAGAGTACCTTAATTGCTGCAGATTACCTTGAACACTCAGCAAGACACCTGCTATGATAACATACAACACTTAGGAACATGTAAATGTATACAAATACATACACAATCCAGCTTGGGTTGTGCAAATTAAATATAATTTACTCAAATAACTTTTCTAATAAAATGAATTGGGATCGTTAAAAATTTTACAATTCAGGCAACCTTGCCTCTGAGTCCCTCACTCTAAAGTTTTATAGAACTATTCAAATATTTCTATTATACATGACTGAAAGTTCCATATACTACAAAGTCCTATAAAAATTCTTGATTATATAATGTAAGTTACCTCTAAAATTTAATGGTGACAAAAATATGAGAACTTGTAAGACTTAATCAAGAAATAATAAAATAGATTCAGTACATTAAACATATACGTATAAAAAATTGTTCAAGTAGAAATATGTGGAGGAAAAAATTCAAAAATTTTTAAAGTTTCTAAATTAAAATGGATTAAAATAACATTTATAATCTCAATCACTTTAAACCAGCATTTAGATTACCTTAAGTCAACATTTTAAAAGACATAAGAGACTCAGTAATCCTTCCCTATTTCTACCATACATATAAAGACTAAAATTTAGGGGGCAAGAGAGGACAGAACATAGTAGCTATCTCTAAGTGTATGGAAAAGGGAAAGAACACACATCCAAAAATAAGAGACTTCTTTACATTCCCATAAATATCCAGAAAATTGAGAATATTTAATAAATACTTGTCCCTGAAATTATTTTCTCCATCTGATTATTTCCTATAAGTACAAACAAAATACAGCACTCTAAAAATTAGAACCGTGCTTACTTAACTAATTAATCAAAAAGTACATTCTGAATATTCAGTATAAAAAAGTTATATATCTACTTAACTGACTTAAGTTTGAATGAGTCATGTCAATGAAAGGGAAATTTATAAAAATATTCTATTACTTAAAGCTATTTTAAAAAATTAAGTTTATTGTTGGAAAAATTAAGTTTAACACATATTTCGAGTAATACAGTTTGTTTTTCTAACCTGTTGTAAGACTTACTTAAATACTGTTGCATGTACTTGCAAAAATGAACAAAGGCAAAATCTTAGTATTCCTGAGGGCCTTTCTAGGCCATGTTAATTTTGCTTTATTGTTAAATACAAAGGAATAGAATTATGGAGAGTTCAGCAACAAGTTTTTCATTAGGATATGAAATCATGCCATGAGTTCCAAAAAAGGGTTAGTTGTATAAATCTGGGAAATAATCACTCATGCAAAAATCAGAAAATACCTGTACCGAGCCACCATGTCTGTCTGCTGCAAGGTGAGCTCTCAAATGGTGGGGATTTGCCTGCTGGGAGTCCCAAGCTGCCCTGTGGTCTGCCGACTGCCATTTATTTAATGCATGTGGCATGGATGAAAGAAGAAAAACCCAAAATGTTAAACATCTCATCCTTGTGATATAGAAAACAAACGTATAAAAGGAAATTTTAAAATACCTTTACTATTCTGAGTCATGGATGCAATGATACTGCATGTGGAAAGATTTTACTTAAATACTGCATGTGGAGAGATTTTAATTTAATGATTCTATAATGATCGATTATAAAATAAAATACAACCATAGACTTTCAGAAGTGAAAAAAAACTTTAAATATCACCGACTCTAACTTCATAAAGGAAGTAAACAAAGAACTGGGCAGGTAAAAATGATGTGCCCAAGAAAGCACTACAAATCAATCACGAGTGAACTAAAAAGCCATCTACTGAATTTTCTGTAGTCTAGAGAGGCCCCCCATTGGTTTTCTGTTGAGGAACAACTTCTATCAAGATAAGAGAAAAAAACTCCTTCAATAACTGTTCTGAAGATGCTAAAAAACTTTTCTCTCTTGGTTAGTACCCTGTTCTGATTGTGAGAATAACATGAGAAAACAGAAAAGTTCTTTGAGAAGTGGAAAGTACTATATAGAATACTATGCGAATATGACAATTATATAATAGTTGTGTGTGTGTGTGTGTGGGTGTGTGTGTGTGTGTGTGTGTGAGAGAGAGAGAGAATCTCTTGGCTTCCTTGATCTCATTATCTGGTTCAAATTAAGGAAACCATTTTTCTGAAACAGGCTGACAATTCTTGATGCTTTTAGATGACTTGGCAAATCTGCACAGCAATAACTACATACTACTAATAATCTACTAGCAGAATTAGAAGGGGTCAATTTCTACGTTTCAGGAAAATGTGGACAGCACTAATAAAAAGAAGTGGAAGAAATAACAATATTTAAGTTTCTATGACATGTTTGGTTCTGGAGTAGGTGTTTTATATGTGTTATCTCCTTCTGAGATATATAGTATTATCCTCAATTTACTGATGAAGACATTGAGATGTTCAACACTTCCCTAAATCACAGAGATAGCAAGGAGTGTAGCAGAGATTCAAACTCAGAACTTACTGCTCCTCCAATAACACTGCCTAGCTCCTTACCACCATTACCTATGATCTAAAGCCTTCAGTGCTCTTTACTTTCTTTTTTAAGTAAAGTCACAAAAATCTTGCCATGGAGGGCCAAGCACATTGATTTAAAGGGAGTCTAAGAATATCAGTGGCCCAGAGCACCCCTTTGGGGAAGAGATAGTAAATTCAAATAGACACAATGAATAAAATAAAAATTGATGCACTAAGCTCCCTAAATTAAATTGTACAGTGCAAAATTACATACTGTGTGGCATGAAGTATGGCATCAAAATAATTACGATAGTTTTATAATGTATTTTCATTAAACCCTTCGAACTCATCACCAGAATTTAGCAGATTTGTGGCTTAAATAAATTAGGTGAGATAAAATCCAAACAGGCTGGAAGAATGAAAATGATGCTAAAATTGAGACAAACATCTAAATGTTGCCTAGGACAATAGGCAACATTTAGGGGTCATGGACCTCTTAAAGAAGATAGTGAAAGCTTTGCAACCCCTCTGCAGAATAAACATTTACAGGCACCCACCACTTATAAACTATCAGGATCCACTAAACTTCAACCATTGATTCTGCATTACAAATTGTTTATCTTGGGACATAATGAAGGTTTTGGTCATTTAAAGAACTAACTTTTCTTCTTTTGGGATTATAAATTATAGGTTTCACACAACTTAAAACTGTTTACTGCTTCACAGATATTTGAGAATTTTTTCTAGATAAACAACTTTTCTATTATGACGATAGTTTGCATATCTAGGTTTCAAATTCAACATGTAAACTATATTAAAGAATTTCCTGAAAAAAAATTGACTGCCTACATTTAGTGCAACAAGGACTACTGAATAAAATGATTCCCACCTTCAATGAGCTCACAATCTAGCTAGTAAGACATGTCTGAAACACGTAGAAAGTTTAACTCTAAAATATTAATATTTAAATTAAATTTTAATCCAGCAATAAAAGAAGTTTTACTTATTATAATACCTAAGAGCTCAAGTGGGAATCTTCACAGAACATGAATTATTGATTTTCTTCCAAAGCACATTTGAGAAATTAACTCTGATTTAAAAATACAAGCTCTGCGTCTTGACTTCTGAGTCATTTCTTTCTATACACAGTATCTTGTCAGAGTGCTCAAGATATCAACTAGTTGTAATCTATATTTTGAATCCATTCACACACAAGACCCTTTATTGTCCCAATTTTTCTAAGGCAAAATTCTAAAACTAAACTTTTTAAATTGGCTGTACTTTAAAGAATGCTATTAAATATCCCTGAAATGTAGCATTTTATTTTGCAATGATTTTTAATGAATTGTGTTCTTTCCTTTGATTTTTGATCTCTTGTTTAATCCTTATTCAAACACTGATGGGATGAAAAATGTAAAAGTAAAAAAAGATAGTATACTATACTTCTTTAAAAATGGTTACAATAAAAAATACTAAAGACACTTTTAACTCAGGGTGATAGCAATTTTTTATGTCAAAGATGGCTTCAAATAAAGCTTCTTTATACCAAAAAAAGAGAAAAGTGAAAACACTGCTCAAAAACTTTAACAGCCCTCAATTATCTTACCCAGGAAATACAAACTCTTCACTCTCAGTAAAAATTCTATGTGTTGTCTTGAAACTACTCTCTGCTCCAAGTAAACTAAACTGCTTGCTATTCCTCAAATTCTGTATTTTTAAACTTCTGATTCACATTTTACATTGTTCACTTCCCTTAAAAAGCCCTTATTCCTTAATTTGCCTTTAAAAATTTCATTCATTCTTCAGGCTCATTTCAAAAATCACCTTCTCCATGGAAAATCTTTATAGTTCCCACATATTCCAATGATCTTTCCTGGTATTTTATTAATATGCTTCATGCAACAGAAGTTAATTCTGCTTTGTAATGTAGTTGTCTGTGAATTTATTATAATAATCATGATCACAATAATATCAGCCATGAGAGTTGAGATTTATTGAAGGCTTACTATATGCTAGGAATTAGCACGCATTATTTCTATGTTGTGAAAGAGAGAACTGAGGCTTTGAGAGATAAGTAATTTGCCCAGGGTTAAACCATATCCAAGTACAAATGATAGCAGAGATTGAGGGAGCTCTTAGCCACTCATTACAAAATCACTTCTTATAGCTTATATGGTTTTTTTTGTTTTGCTTCTGCATTTCTGCAACATGGAGAATAGTAGCTTTCCAATACCAGAAATTCAGTAAAGAATGTATTAAACTAGACTGTAGTTTAAAAGAGCAAATGCTACTACAATTCATTCCAACAGGGTATTCAAATACTTCTAATAGAATGTCAAATGTTGCTCAAAATTATACAAATTTATACCACTAAATTATAAATTTATGATTAAACTAATTAGTGAACATTATGGGGAAATATTTTCAATTGTTAGCAGTGTGTACATAATCTGCTTTATCTATTGAGGCAAAAATATATATTTCATGCTTTTAATATGTATATAGATGTGTTTGTATACACTCACACACACATGCAAATACACATATAAAGCAGTCATCTGGGCATCATAAAACATCAAATACATTTATATACCATCAGAAGGCAATACAGAAGACGACTAAGACATTTCTTATCTAAAAGGGCAGCAAACCTGGTTTTTAGATTGTTGCATCTTATCTCTGTGTTGATGTGCTTCTCTGTTTGATGATAGAGCAGGATCTTGCTGAACTGCCCCTACAGGAGTAGGCTACAATACAGTAACAATTAGCATCA
This sequence comes from Trachops cirrhosus, assembly GCA_028533065.1. Taxonomy (NCBI): domain Eukaryota; kingdom Metazoa; phylum Chordata; class Mammalia; order Chiroptera; family Phyllostomidae; genus Trachops; species Trachops cirrhosus. The sequence continues at coordinate 114,338,064 of CM052540.1, forward strand.
ATGCAATCTATTTCAGAAATTTTATTTAATAACATTTTGCTATTTAAAAGAATGAAAGACAAAATAAAAGACTGGAATAAAGTAAGGCCTTAAGAAAAAACATCATTCTCAAAGTATGACACCTGATAGGTTAGAGCAAAGAGAACATAGCTACTCTTTAAACTGTTTTTAAAATATGGGGTCTGGCACAAAAAACACCCCTTTTTATTACAAAATCGTAAGTTAGTAATTCTGTAACATAAGAATATCACACTCAAGCACACCACATGACATTTTAGGTGAAATGTTCAAATTAAAACTATAAATAATTACACCCATATTACTACCCTACCAACCACACTCAAGTAGGCCTTACTTCTGCTGGACCCTGTATTTAAATGCTTCATCAAGTATTTATTTTTATAGCTACAAAGACCTTCTAATGCTGTCATTACTTTTAAGTTACTTTTCCATGTCAAAAAATGAAAGTGTATCTGTTCATGTTTCTCATTTTCAAAGCTGATGTATAAACAAAATAAGTTATTTTTAAAAATTAAGGGAACAATTTTTTAAATAAGCTAATGAAATTGCTGTCACTCAGAAGAGGCTTAGAAAATTTTTAATTTTCAAATACAATTCAAAATTACTTGAATCAAAGTTTATTTAAATTTGCATCATGGATACCACATATATTCAAATCATTTTGTATTTATGAAAAATATAGATTAATCTCTTTAAGTCAATTGTTCAAACATACTAGAATCTGGGGGTTCAGTAGCTCTATGCACAGGTAAAAATTTTTTATCAGTGAGCCACAAATAAGGCAAATTTTGCAAGACATCCTTACTTATTTAAAAAAGACTACTGAGAATACTTGATGTTTTAGAAGTCATCTCTTCAAAGAAAAAATATAATGCTGTGTCTCTTTAAGTGATGAGCACTAATCCTGCAGTAATAATAAAGGTAATTTTTAAGTTATGAAAACCCAGGTACAGTTTTAAAAACCTAAACATGCTCCAAGTATCAATCTATTCCAAAAGATACCTTAAAACTGCTAGAATAATTAAAACATTTTTAAATTACAAATGTTTTAAAAGATGACTAAATTAAACATAAAACAAAACTAGCTGATCTTTTAAAATAATCACTAGAATATTATACCAAAAAAAAGTATATTTGACATTAAGAATTAAATCAGAAATGAAAAGGTCAAAATAACTTAACACTCTAAAAAGCAGAGTCCAAGTGTAGGGTTTTTATAAACTTCAAAAAATAGCAGTGTAGTGTTCTACCTGAAATATTTCTAAAAAGAAAATTAAATTAACTTTCTGAAAAATATTTGTTCTCAACTATTTTCAGTTGAAGAATCTACACTGTGGAAAAGAAACAGTAAAATCTTTTATTATATACAGAGTACTCACCAACTGTTTACCAATCCAGTCATATTCATAATCAAACATGTATCCTTTTCGGTCAAACAAATCAGTAAAAAGCTTTCTTAGGTAGTCATAGTCCGGTTTTTCAAAAAAATCTAGCCTTCTTACATAACGAAGATATGTTGCCATTTCTTCTAGAAAGGAAATAAAAATGTTTCAGATGATATTTTTCTATATACTCATTAGTAATAAAATTACTGAAATGTCTAAGTGCACATAGTATTGTAAAAATAGAAAAAAGAAAAATTCTATTACAATTTAGTATTTTATAAATATAATTACAATGAATTTTTTTAAATAAAAGGAAAAGAAGGTAGGAAAGGAAATAGGAACAAAAGGGAAATGAGAAGTTTAACAGACATTATTTTTGCTTCACTTCAGTAAGAAAGGCTAAAATTTTTATTGTATAATTTTTTAGATTAAAAACTTTGGCAAGTATTAGAGGTTGAATTAACAACTTAATACATGATTATCTAATCACAGGGCACCATACTCAGCTCATAAATTTTAAAAATTATTCAAAATATCGGTAGGAACTGAATCACTAGCTTTCTGGATTCCTATGGATTCAGTGACATAAACTAACTGACCAATAGAGGATTCAAATTTCTAGTTGTGGTTATGTGCCGCATTCGAACCAACTGACCTAGCAAAATAAATCTAAAACAGATCTCAGAAATATAACATAGAAGCTCAGTTTATTTCTTCTTTTAATTTCTGGTCATATAATTAACAATCATGCATGCCATTAAAATTTCCAAATGCAATATATATTTTAAAAGGTCATACTTTCCAGAATGAAAAAGTCATAAAAATCAACAGGCAAAACGGTGAGCAAAAACAGTGTTTCACCATGACTGCACAAAAATACCACTGTAGTAAGAAATGGTAGGTTACACCTAGCTGCTTTTCTAATCCAATTCACTCACGGTAACCAATAAGAACAGGATCACACACAGTGTAATGGGCAGTGAAAAGTAGCACCCAGTGACCTTCCTCACATGTTCAAACTCACTATTCTACTTTCTAGCAAATTATCTGGTTAATTTGCTTAGGCACCACCATTTTTCCGGCAGAAATTTGCACAGGCGGTCAATCTGCCTACACTTAAACTGCTAGTTCTAAACTAAGAAAGAAAAACACAGTTTGCTGACAATGAATAATCCAGCAAACTTGAAAAAGAGCTACCAGAGATTATACTGCTGATATTATTGCAATAGTAATGCGAGCACTGTACAGGAAAACCTGTGAATATCAAAGTGAGATATAAATTCAATCTTGTATCTTCAAGTTGGTTCTCTTTTGGCTCAATGTTATTACACAAATCACATCAGGTATTTTAATATATTAGCAACACGGTATTCTTATTTTTTATTCTTCTTAGTTGATTTAAAAATCTTAAGTAAATTTCTGTTGGTTTGAGTTGCCAAAAATCTACATGAAAACAAAACTATTTTCATAAAGTTCCCCAATATAAAATTAGCCTAAACATAATAAGGGTAGTAATATTTTACTGTACTTTGAAAACTACATCACATCCCTACTTTGAGTTTGACGAGACTCAAATGACTAACATTATACACCAGAACCTCACAGTTGGTATTTTTTGGCAAATATAACTTTTAAAAGTACGTCATTGAAGAAAATGTAACTTCAGCTAATATTTGTCAACACTAACAAAAGATGAGATTTTCTTCCACTAATACCATCTTAACAAAGCAAATATATAAATTGTCCCTGTGGCCTGTGTATCAAATGCTGACATTTTTTAAATCATATTTGGAGCTCAATTTCTTAAAAACATGAAAAAAGTACTTATAGACTGTAGCAATGACTAACACTTCCAGTCTTCTGTGTATGAGCATATATATCAATGTGACATTATTCATTACCTGGAAAATTCTCACATAACACTTCTATTGGTGTAGCTCGTTTTGTATCTCCAATTTTCTGATACCGCTCTTTTAATGTGTCAGCCTAAAATAGGAAGAAAACAAAAAACCTTATGAATGTGGTAATTTTAAAATTAAATACTTGGAAGACAGAATCATAATACATTAACAATTTATGAAATTCAATATGTAAATACAAAAACAATTACCTTTAAACCTTGCCAAGGAAGACTGCCTCTAAGAAAATACATGAACATATGACCTAAGGCTTCTAAGTCATCTCTTCTACTTTGTTCTGAAATATAAGAAAAACAAAATTTCACTTTTCTCTTAAGAATGCAAAAATGGAGAACTGATTTTTTTAGTTATGTATCAATTAATTCCCAAAAGTTCAGAATATAAATACAAAAATACAGATCTAGTGCTTACAAGCAACAAGATCATGGCTAGTTAAACAATAATGTTTTTATGTTAAAATTATCATGCATCTTTAAAATATGCCACTATGTCTCTTGAGATGCTACTGAGAAATCATTTATCTCCTTAGATATCTATTCATAGAAATATAAGGCAAGGGGGAAATGGTTCCACGGTCAAATAGTGTCACTGTGTACTATAGCCCTGTCTTAAAGATTGAGATCATAGCCCTGACGATCCTGGCTCAGCTGCTTGAGTGTCATCCCACAAAGCAAAGGTCACCAGTTTGATTCCTGGTCAGGGCACATGACTGGGTTGTGGGCCCAATCCCCAGCTGGGGGGCATTCAAGAGGCAATGG
>CM052540.1:114342246-114360183 GCA_028533065.1 Trachops cirrhosus
GTAGCTTAGTGGATTAAGCGCGGGCCTGTGAACCAAGAGATCACGGTTCGATTCCCAGTCAGGGCACATGCCTGGGTTGCAGGCCAGTTCCCAGCAGGGAATGCACAGGAAGCAACCATACATTGATATTTCTCTCCCTCTCTCCTTCCCTTCCCCTCTGAAGATAAATAAATAAAATCTTTAAAAAAAAAAAAAAGAGGCAATGGATCAATGTTTCTCCCACACATCAATGTTCCTTTTCTCTCTGTCTCACCCTTCCTTCCCTCTCTCTAAAAATAAAAAAGCAAAATCTTTAAAAATTCAGAACGTAACATATTAAAGATTCTGAAAAACACTATCCCTTGTTAACCCTAAATATTAACCCCTAAAAATGTTTAACTTTATTTAAACCTGCATTTCCTAAACTTACATGAGCACAAAATTTCCATACCACAAACTTTTCAGTAATTTTAAACACAATTAGTATTTCGTGTAATATACTTTAAAATACTTGTGCTAGACACATACCGACATTAATAACCCCTCCAAAAATATGCTGCTAGAATAAATCATCATTTTCAAGCTATTATTGTTTCAGTGACAAAATGATGTATAGCACATAAATGAGTGACAATCACAGACTTAGACTGAGTTATTTATAAATATTTGCTGAGTGCATTTTTTTCAATTTTTCATCCCTGAAATTAAATGCTTAAGATTTTTCAGTATTTTAAATCAACACAAAAATGCTGACTAACAATAAAAGGAAAGAACAATACATTAATAAAAGGATGTTCCTGCGAAAGATGTTTTACACGAATGAATAATCATACTAACCAAGTAGTACTAAATGCTTTAAAAAAAAACAAACTTCAAAGCAGAGATCTAAGCTAGGGTTAAAGCTTCAGAAAAGGTTTTGATTTTTACTATGTAAACTCATAACATTCTATAATTGTCTTCTGTAACATCTGCTACAGTTTTAAAATGTTTGTGTTATTATTTAATCTATATTGATATTCCCACCAAACAGCAAGTCACAGGAGGCCAGAGGTCTCTTTGACTCATTATCCTCAGGACCTAGTATAATGGTTGCCACAGAGCAGGTGCTCAACACATACTATTTAAATTCGTAAATGAATATTTGGAAATATGTAATACCAAATATATGTCCATTTTCTATAAGCATAGGAAAATATCTCAAAGAACATGCATCAAATATTAGTAATCAAGAGTATATAAGAATGGAGGTCTACACAGGACATTTAAATTTCTCATTTCTTATACTCAAAACATTCGGGTATAATACAAATTTTTTTCTTCTACATAACAATGTAAGCATACGCTGTTGAAAACAGCAAACTTTCAAAGTAAGTAAACTACACTTAAAGTTCTTTTTAAAGCCATTAATGAAAGTGAGTGTGAATAACATAAAAAAAATCAGCAATGCCTTTTATTACTAAAATTACATTGTATGAGATCCTAGGAATACTAAAAAAGCCATGCCAAAAAAAATTATTTCTGAAGTCCTTCTGAGAATAAGAAGAATAAACCCCTGAGTCTTTTAAAAACCTCAAATAAGCAGGTCTAATGCCAGTGATTGATTCTTTGGGTATGACATGGGGTAGAAGAATGTACATTTTTAAAAGTTTAGCAGATAATTCTAAAGCAGAGTCAGATTTTATAAGCACTAAAAAAGAAACTTCTTTCATGTGACTATAATTAACATGTAATAAAATATACCCATTATAAGGGTACACTTTGATGAACTTTTAAAATACACAAACCTAAGTACCACCACAATCAAGAAGTATTTCCAACACTCCAAAAGGCTTCCTTATGCCTTGTCTGTTACGCTCTCACTCCCCTGGCATCAAACCACTTATCTGCTTTTTGTCACTCTATATAAAATTTGATTTCTTTAATAGACTTTCACATGAACGGGATCATACAGTATGGACCCTTGTGTCTTTACCTTTTGCCTCAGCATAATGTTTTCAAGATTCATCCATGTTGTTGCATGCATTGATAACCTTTCATTATTTTTTATAAATAAATAGTATACCACAATATACTTATCCATTCGCCTATTTAAGGACCTTTTTTGTATAGCTTCCAGTTCGGGGCTATTGTGAATAAAACTGTTATGAACATTCTTGTGCAAGTCTTCATGTGGACATATGTTTTCATTTCTCTTGGGTAAATGTTCTCCTAAAGGTTGTGCCATTTTACATTTTCAACCAGCAAAGTATTAGAGCTCCCGTTGCTTCAGGCCTATTCAACAATTAGTATAGTCAGTTTTAAATTTTAGCCATGCCAGTGGCCATGAAGTGTTAGCTCATTGTGGTTAAATTTCAATCTTACTAGTAATTAATATTTTTGAACACCATGTCATGTGTTACTGGTCATTCATACATCTTTTTGTTAAATGTCTCTTCAAATACTAAGTCCTACCCTTTGTCTTATTATAAAGTTGTAAGAATTGCTTGTATATTCAGATATATATCAATTTTACAAATAATTTCTCCCACCCTGATAAATTAAGCTTTTGTCAAAATATAAACTTCTGTTCTTTGAAAGAAGCCCAATTTATCAAGGTTTTTTATTTTATTATTATTGCTTTTTTTGTCCTATCTAGAAAATCTTTGACTACCCTAAGGTCACAGCCTTTTTTCTCCCACTTTTTCTTCAAGAAATTGTATAGTTTTGATTCTTATATTTAAATCTATGATTCATTTGATGCAATTTTTTTCATTTAATTTTGGTGTGGGGTAAGGATTTAGGCTGATTTTTTTCAACATTGATATCTAGTTATTCTCACACAGTTTCTTTACAAAACTATCCTTTCCTATCTTAAATTACTTTTGTGCCATTCCCAAAAATCAATTGAGCATCTATGTTTGGGTATAAAAAAAAGTAAGCAAGATTGAAGTTTAAGACCACATAAATTAAAATACACACCACTTTAAGACTTACTATACAGCTACAGTAATCAAGAGAGCATGGTGTTTGCAAAAGAATAGACAAATAGATCAATGGACAGAATAGATAGCCTAGAAATAGGTCCACATAAAAATACAGTCAACTGATGTTTGACAAAGGAGCAAGGGCAACAAATTAAGCAAATATAAGTATTTTCAACAAATGGTACTCTTACCATACAATCCAGCATTAAGATCCTTGGTATTTACCCAAAAGTGTAGGAAATTTATGTCCACACAAAAACCCACACACAGACGTTTATAGCAGCATTCTAAAACTTGGAAACAATGAAGATGTCCTTCAGGAGGTGATTAATTAATCTACAGTACTTCCAGACAATGCAATATTATTCAGCACTAAAAAGAAATGAGCTATCAAACCATGAAAAACATAAAGGAATCTTAAAGGCATATAACTATGTAAACTAACCCAGTATGAAAGGCTACATATTGTATGATACCAACTGTATGGAATCTGGAAAAGGAAAAACTATGGAAACAGTAAAAAGACCAGTGGTTACCAGGAGCTGGAAGGAGAAAGGGCGTATTAGATGGAGCTTGGAGGAAGCAAAACTATTCTGCATGATACTATAATGGTGATACATGTTATCATAAATTTGCATAAAACCACAGAATATACAACACCAAGAGTGAACCCTAAAGTAATCTAGGTGACAATGACATGTCAATATATGTATACCAATTATAAAAAATGTACCCTTCTGGCAGGGAATGTAGATAATATATGTGTGGAGACATGGGATATTTAAAAGGAGAAAAACTGTACCTTCCATCTAATTGTGCGGTGAATCTGAAACTGCTCTAAAAAATAATGTCTATTAAAAAAACAACTATTTAAGTGCATTTTCTCTAGACTTATTTAGATAAAAGTATACATCCTAGCACTCTTTAAATGACTTTGAAGGTACAACCATATAAAATAGTAATCATATGAAAATTATGACCTAAAACATCAAGAAAATATCAGTTATGCTCATCATGTTAAGAAAGCAAGTAATCATGCAATACATTTTTAAACTGTTAAAATGTAAACACATATCTTTAAGCTGTTAAAAGGCCTCAACAATCTGGGCAATTAACCTAGACATTATATTATATAAATCCATCACAGAATGATAGCACAGAAAGAAAACATTTTTGGAACAGCATAAGTCTGTGATTCCTTTTCTCCTATTCAGAGCACTTACCACTTAAAGGCTTGAAATACCATTCTTCTATGGAACAAAGATTTTTATTAACACAAAGCAACTGGTAATGTATTTCTCAAATCCTAGTCTCTTTATTCATGAATACTCAATAATAATTTTAAAAAATAAAAGACAATGTTATTTCAAAAGTACTTATTACAGAGAAATACATAACATGTACTTAATTTCAAATGAGCCTCAACAAGAGAAGATACTAATATAACAGGGTGAAAAAGTGATCGAAAGGAATATTATAAAATAAGGTTCAAAGCAATAGACAAAAAATGTCTTCAAAAAGAGAGTAAGAAGATGATACCTGGTGGGACACAACTAAAAGAAAATTCAACATGACGATACTAAATAAAGCTTCCATTAAAGCAGACCAAGGAAATCTACATTTGTCACATATCATTTTATTGAGATTTCATCTTGACCAGTAACTTCAGCAGGTATGAAAACGGTGTACAAGTGAATCGCTACATCTGCCTTCTGAACATAAGTTGTCTAGTCAAGATCAATAGATTTATATACCACAGGCATAAAGATGCTAAATTCCATAATGTGACTTTACACTATTCTTCCCTATTATATTAGAAACAACTTTTTCCTTTTTAACATCTGATAGTGTCAGTCTCCACAAAAAAAATAAAAAAATACTTATAAATCTGTGCAAAGATTCCTCTAAATTCTCTATTTAAAAATTCATGTGAGTAGAAGTCCTTGAATGCACAGAATGAATGGATGAGTAAAAACAGCTGTGATATCACCAAAGTCCAGGCAAAGCAGGGAAGGAAGAATATTTGTATACGCACAAATGATAGTTACCTCTAAAAGGCCACATTTTCACTGCTCCTTTTTCTTTTTTATCTATTCCTGATTCCTAAAAAAGCCAAGTGCTTTAACTCAAATCACCACTAAATATTCCATGTTTACAGATGTCTCAAACTTAGAAAATGCTTTAACTTGTCAGCACTCAAACTTGCATTACTTTAGCTTATTCTTAATTTTTTAAGAACTGGAACTCATGTAATCTGGCAAACAATATTTTTCCCTTTCCCTATTAATATTATCCATGTACTCCCAAGTTCTACATCAATACTGAGAGGGAGGGTTTTATTGCATAAATGGGAAAAAGTAAGGATTAAAGCTTTTGTCCTTTGCAATACTTGCCAAAGAAATTTTTTGTTTTCTTCCTCAACAAGAAGTGAAAGGAGATAAATACAATAGTTAAATGTCATTTCCCAAGCTTTGAAGGCTTTTCCTAACAAAGACAAATATAAGAGACTCACTTTTCCATTTCTACAAATAGAATGCTGTTCTATTTACCACTGTTATGATAAAGAACAGTAGACCATAAGAAAGTTGTGACTTCATGTCTCACAGTAAAATGGTGGTGAACCTCTGTTAGTTGTTATAGAACAGTCTGTTAACAACTTCTATGAAATGAAAAATTATCACAAACACTGTTGATGTAAATAAAGGTCTGCCTGGTTTTAATAAAAGATACAATCTTAAAGTTGTATATTTTACCCAATCATATTTTGAAACTACCAGGAAAGTGTGCTACTGAAAGGCACTCCCTCCAAATACTACCTGAACACAACTTGTGCTTTATAATTTTTGATGTTTGAAGCTTACTTTTCTTAAAGAAAGGCAAATGTACATTTTTCAGGTATTTTCAGACATCTGAAAAGAAAAATACCATGAGCCTACTATCAGGCAAGCTGTCAGGGAAGATGCCAAGTGCTATTTAGTTCTGAATGACAGGCAAAAACAGTGAAATGTAGTATGTAGCTTATAAACAGTCAGACTTGAAACTAAGACCAGGAATTGGCGGTTAGATTAGGTGATGACTTCTGAGGTCCTGTACACATTATGATCATACATTGTAAGGTACATATGAGTAGTGATTATGGATAAATAGTGACTGGTTTATGTTCCTGTCTATTCTCCCTTATAAATGAGATGTCAAAGATAAAATCTAAAAGCAGAAACTTAAGTCCAACTTCCTCTGATATGAAAAGTGACCATGCTTATGACTTAATAATAAATTATTGTAAACACACTAAGAACCAAATGTTTTTAGAAAGTCACAAAAGCAATTCAATGGGAAAGAATAGGATATCACAGAAAGAACCTCACCCCCTAGCTCACTGCCTATGAAAAATTAATTCTAAGTAGCAAAACAAAAAATGTCTTCATCACATGGGAGGCAGGATTTCTTAGGATTCAAAAAGTAATAATCATAAATGAAAAATGATAAATTAGACATAAATATGTACAACTTTTGCTCATCGATTGACATCATTAAGAAAATGACTAGGCAAGCCACAGACTACAATAAAATAATCACAGAGCATATATTTGGCAAAGGACTTGTATCCAGAATATATTAAAAAATACTATAAATCAATAATAAAATGAAGCTACACAAATGAGCAATATAAGTTCATAAAATAGTGCTCAAAATCATTAGCCACAGAGAAATAGAATACCTCTATGTATCTATTAGAATGGCTAAAATAAAAAAGACAATATCAAATTTTGTCAAGAATGTGAAACAAAACTCTCATTCATTGCTGATGAAAATAGAAAATGGTTAAAATGCTTTAGGGAAGTGATTGGCAGCTTCCTATAAGTTAAACAACATCTACCATATGACCCAATAATTCCAACCTTAGGTACTGACCCAAAAGAACTGAAAACATATGCCCACTGAAAGATTTTCAAGAAAGCCATGGCAGTCTTATTCATAATAGCAAAAAAACCCTGTTAATAGTCAAAATGCTCATCAACATTAGAATATATAAATAATTTACAAAATATTTGTGCAATGGAATACTAACAGCGTTAAAAAGGAACACAGTCCTAATACTGCAATGACATAAATGAATCTCATACATATTATAGTAAGCAAAGGAAGTCAGATGATTTCATTTGTATGAAGTAACAGAAACAGCAAAACTAATCTATAGTGATAGAAATCAGAAATCAAATCAGTAGTCACTTCTGGAAAAGTAGGGGACTGACTGAGAAATAGCAAGAAAAAAATCTGAAGGGTGAAAACGATATTCTAAATTTGAGAGGACTGTGGGTTACACAAATATGCACATCTGTCGATTCCCACAAATTGTACATGCAAATGTGATACATTTTACTCTATGTAAATTTTACTCCAATTTAAAAAGAACTCCTCAATTAAAATAAGAATTACAAATACTGCAAATCTAGTAAGCTTACTTTAGTAAGTGTTATCAGTTAGTAATTCTGAAACTACATTCTTAGCATCCTAGGCTTCTAAAAACGAGTAAATAGAGTGGTAGCAGCCAGATTTCTCACTGTTAACAAAGTAAGAAATAAATACAGAAAAGGGAAGGGAATTACAAATATGGAAAGGAAGAGACACTACTTTGTGGTGTTAGATTGAAATTAGAACTATCAGTAAAAACACATGGTTTGTAATAGACAGATATTAATATATATGCATATACATGTATAGGTATATTTGTCTGTGGATATATGTGCACATACACACAAATAAGTATATATGTGTAAATTCACATACACATATGAGGTCTTTCCAGAAGGTATCCAGCCATGTACGATGAAAAATAGATACATTTAGTGAAGATAGGAGATACAAGAAACATTGCACACAGGACAATGACACCTCAGTGATCTTCAAAATAGGCACCCTGGGACCTATTCTCCCAATCATCATCAGCTGCCCCATCATATTTTCCTGAATTTCATCGACAGTCTGACACCTCGTCCCCTTTGAAAGATGATTTTAGTTTTAAAAAAAGCCGAAGTCGCAGGGTGCCATTTCTGGGCTTCAGGAGGGCTGAGTCACCTGGGTAATTTAATGTTTTGCCAAAAAGCTCTGCACGAGATGTGATGCATGAGTGGGCGTGTTGTCATGATGAAGCTCTCTGAATCATCCGAATACTTTCCGTGGAGGAATGTTCAAGCTTAATGCAAAATTTGATGCAAATTTGTTGCTCTACTCGCTCAGTCATTTTGAATGTGATGGCCACACAGTACACATGCCCACTCAACAGCATCTACCACCCCCACTAATACAATGTTCTCAGAAATTGTTCTCATTATATTAATAACTGCTGGATTATAAAAGCATTTTATTTATTGATTTTAGAGAGAGAGTGCACATGGAAGAGAGGGGGAGGGAGGAAGACAGAGAGATAGAGAAATTGAGAGATTTGTTTTTCTACTTATTTATTAAGAATTTGTTAATTCTTGTAAGTGCCCTGACCAGGGATCGAACCTGCAACCTTGTCATATCAGGATGATGCTTTAATCAACTTAGCTTCCCAGCCAGGGCTATCATATTAAATATATTATAGTGCACTGCTATCATTATTTAATTTGATGCTCAAATTGTGCCAGATTTGGCCACTGGTTGCTCCATCAAGTTGGGTCCTCTGTACTTTAGCATTTTCTGATGATTCAGTTCTCATGAGAACTGCTTTACTTTATGGTGCAACAAGTTGTTTCATGTTCATCGTGTATTTTTTTCTGCTCTAGCCCCAAAACAGACATTTATCCAATAAGCCCTGGTTCTTTTATTGGATAATGGCATGTAAAAACCAAGATTTGGGCACTAGGTATGCTTATTCCTACTATAACGTTATTGCTTTTAGGCCCTTTTTGCAGGAGAAGTAGGAAATAAAAGGTCTGTCCAGAAAAAGTCCAGCCATTGTCAACACAAACAGAGAGTTTAAGTGACATCAATGCAACCCGACAGCCAAGGAGAGTGGACTGGAATGAAAATGTGTGAATCATGGTGACTTCATTGTACTAGTCAGTGGGAGAGGGGAGTCAATCCTCTTGAATGAGCCATGTATATTAAGTGGTCACCACATTCAAAATGACTGAGCAAGCAGAGCAACAAAATTTGCATCAAATTTTGCATTAAGCTTGAACATTCCTCCACAGAAACTATTTGGATGACCAGAAGGTCACAGTTATGGGCAAGTAGTGATTGGCAGCTTCATCACAACACACACCCACTCATGCATCACATCTCATGCACAGCTTTTTGGTGAAACATCAAATCAGCCCCTCTATAGCCCAGAACTGGCACCCTGTGACTTCTGGCTTTTTCCAAAATGTAAATCACCTTTGAAAGGGAAGAGATTTCAGACCATCAATGAGATTCGAGAAAATACAAAGGGGTAGCTGATGGGGACTGGGAAAACTGTGTGAGGTTCAAAGGGGACAGAAGGGGACTGAGGTGTCAATGTCCTATGTACAATGTTTCTTTTATCTTGTATCTTCTTCGGTAAATACCTCTATTTTTCATATTATATGGCTGGATACTTATATTCAGTAAGATAAGAATCCATGAGTACATACTGATATAAATCAGTAAATGGAGGAAGGGAAAGCTTTTGCTTACATTAGAATACCAACTGACTACATAATGGATAGAATTAGAAACTCATCAATGCTAAATTGATGCTACATCTATTGGGTAAAAATCTGATGTGGAACAACATATTTATATAATCTCAAAATCTATTTACAAACTAATTACAAAGGGAAAATAAGAAATGTTAAGTGGAGAAATTTAGCAGACACTATCCCAAACAAATCATCAAAGCTACTTGGAACCAAGTGACATCATGTACCTCCTGATTTGATGCTCTGAGAACACATCACTTTTATGATATTTGTGCTAAAAATGCACACCTAAAGATAATCATGAAAAAATATCAGATAGTCATATATTGAGGGCATTATACAAAATACTCTGTACCCCACAAAAATATTAAAGTCAGGAACCATAAAGAAAGGCAAAAAAATGTTCCAGAAAAAAAGAAACTAAAGACATATGACAAATAAATAAAATGTTTGGTCCTGGACCAGGAAAAAACAGCTATAAGAAACCCTGTGAGGTTGATATTATTTTATCCTGTTTACAAAATGGAAACCAAAGTCATATAGCTAGTATATAGTAAACAGTACCATTACGGTATGTACTCTTAACATTAAATGTATTAGGCAGTTTGCTATCTCTCTGGCTAATTGTATCAAAGAACTCCAGTCTCAGTCAAAAACCTAAACACACACTATATTCAATTAGAATTAAGCATTCTTTCATATCCTTTAACAGAAGTAATCAAATCTATCACTCTAACTATATCAAAGTTGAACATTTCAAGTTGTATTAAAAAAGATATAGTGAATGCAAGGATATTGCTCTACAGCAACTTATTGTTAAAACGTTTTATTAAATATAAAGTAAACTCTAGCTAGATGTGATAAATATAAATTGTAATAAAAACAATTATAACCTACAAAAACTAAACCATGACAACAAATAAAAACTCACACTGTTAGCATAGTTACTGAATTAAAAGGTACACATACCTTTTCCTAAATGTGTATTTATGCTCATATATCTAGCTGTTCCCGTAAGGCTCTTGTGTTCTCTGTATGGTATGTGTTTCTTCGTCTCTGGATCAATATATTCCTTTGCCAAACCAAAATCTATAATATGAATAACTTGCTGGGTTTTATTTCCTGGTCGTCCTATTAAGAAGTTCTCAGGTTTTACATCTCTGTATATCAAGTTCTTTGAATGAACATATTCCATGCGAGAAATCTTGATTCAAAAATAAAAAAGATGAACTTGATTTGAGGCTTTGACTAGCATAAAAAAGCGTGATAGATGCAGCATAACTTTGACAATAAAAACAACATAAAGAAAAAAAACAGAAATTGTTTCAACCCTTTAAAAGTAACATGACATTAGTAAATAGTTTCTCAAATATATGATTAAAAATACCTGCTTTTACTATTAAGGTCACTTAAAAATGACTATGTTTGAATTTTATGAATTCCTTTCATATCAATAAGCCTGATCCAATCAATACTTTCAGATGATGCTACATTATAAAGTCAAAAAGATTTATCAATACTAAATCTTGAATTCAAAAGTATAAACAGACATATTCACAAAGTTGCAATTTATTCTTCCTCATCACTTGTATAATCAAGCAACTTTTACTTTTATATTTTAAAAATCTAAAGAATCTAAATTGTTGAATAAAAACAGCAGAGCATCCTTTAGTATATCTTTTTTTCTTTTTGTAACTTGTTTTCTTTACTTTTTCCCTTAGGTATGAAACATTTTAAAATATCTTGAAATTAGAAAGTTTTCAAATGTAACTCTAATGATGCAGTACATTTTTCTTATTTTACACATTCTCCAATAATGTTCACGATACAAACTGTCACAACATAGAACATTACAAATAAGAAAATTAAATTGCATCATTTAGTGATAATCGTGGTTGACAATGCAATGGACACAGATAGTCACTCAAGCCATTTTAGCTTTTTAACAAGTTTTGGATCATATACAATATTCTATGGCCCATACTTCTAATTAATGATATATTATGAGCATGTTCCAGATCATGAAACTTTCTTTTATTACATACTTTGTATTAAAAATATGTATTACTTCAAGTTTTACTATTTTATGGCTATTAACAACTTATTCAACTAATCCTGTTAATTCTGTACACCTGGGTTGTTTTCCACTTTATAGTCAGTATTTGTGCACAGAAAGCTTTAAATATATCTGAATGCTTCCAACAAGATAAACTTTTAGAACTGGAATTAATAAGTCAATGAATAAAAACAATTTTAAGGCTTCTGTGGCATAATTCTATTGGCATTTATTTCAAAACTGCCTTAAAATTATCCTCTATGTTGTTTCCCCACAGGTTCCCTGAAATTTAAATAATTTAGAAGTCTCTCTCATTAGTCTGTTTCCTCTTTTTCTCAGCCATTAGGATTTATTGCCAAGATTTAGAATCCACATGGCTGACTAAAAGTTCTCTTTTCTCAAGTATTCATCTTCTAAATGAAAAGTGCTGGAAACAAGTTAATTCTCAAACTGTGCTAGCATTCTGATATGAAAGCAATACAATATTAATTATTTCATATAAATAAAATACACCTGATTCAGTTATTTTAAGTTGTATGCATCCTAAAAAGGCAATAATATTTAAAACAGAAACATTTTTAGGCTGAATGCTCTGCAAGATAATGTAACAAAACTTGAAACTTTTAATATAAATGTGTGACTGAAGAGCCACACAACTGTTGAAACAATTTTAAATCATCCTGCTTTACTTACCAGTTGGATAGCTATCATGAGAACTGTTTTAAGGGAAAATGTTCGGTCACACAAATCAAACAAATCTTCCAAACTAGGTCCCAGCAGTTCCAGCACCATAGCATTGTATTTACCACAAGGGCCAAAATAGTAAACTTGAGGTATACCATCTGAGGGAAAAGAGAAAAAAGGATTTTAATAATTCCTCATCTTCAACATCAAACTTTATTTCCTAGAAATTCAATAAACAATTTTTTAAAGTTTTTTAGTTTCAAGAACTGCAGTAGTAGTTTTACACTTCCCATACACATAATAAACGTTCACAGACCTAGCCTTCTCCCACTGAACCGTGTAGCCTGGTGACACCTCTATCGCAGCTACATGACTGAACTGTATTACAAACAGTGCTTCATTGTTGGTTTCTCTTCATAGACAGGAACTGGGCATTTTAGCCTTATATTTCCATGACCTAGAGAAATGCTTGGCACATAGGAAAGATTTGATTTTTACTTAACAAAAGAGTCACTGTTCTCTTTAATAACCCTATGGTAGGCACAATGCTATAATTGGCTTCCAAGATTCCCATCCTCTGGTGTATAATCTCCTCCTGCTAAGCGTGGGCAAAATCCCCATATTTTACTTGTGAATGGGTTATGTTATATGGCAAAAGTGATAGAATATCTCTATCAGTGGACTTCAATCAAAACAGTATTCTGTTGGGCCTGACCTCATCAGGTAAGTCCTTTAAAAAATGGGCTAAAGAAAAAAAAAACAGGGGCTAGAAGTCAGAGATCAGATTCAAAGCAGCAGAGCTTTCCTGTTGGCTTTAAATAGGCAAACTACCATGTTGGGGAGAAAGTCACATGCCAGAGAATGAGGGCAGACTATGGGAACCGAAGAACTTGGTCCCACAGTCATGAAAAACTGAATTCTAGGAATAACCAGTGAGCTTGGAAGAGAACTGAGCCTCAGGTAAGACTGCAGTCTGGGCTTACACCTTGATTTCAGCCTGGCAAGACCCTCAACAGAGGACCCTGCTATACCTGGACTCCTGACCCATGGAAACTGGGAGATAATAAAGTCTCCTGTTCTATGCCACTAATTACTAAATAATCTGTTATTCAACAATACAAAACAATCAAACTCCAAGTATAAAGTCTAAATGAACAGAAATCATCTGTATTTTATTTTCAGAAGTAAAAGAGTCCCAATAAACAAACGTAAGTGATTAATTTATCTTAACATTGCATTTATCTATTTATTCATCATGAGGAAATGAATTTCCATCTTAAATCTCTAATTTACTTGCAAGTGGTCTGTTTGTTTTTAGAAGGGAAACAATTCTTTCAAATAAAACCTTCCCATTCTTTTTAAAATAAAGAGTTTGGGAAACAAGTTTATTATTGTTTATCATTTTGAATATTATTTATTGCAGGGGGAGGACAGAAAACATTAAACTGAAGCAAGTACAACCAGGTTCTTAGTTTGGCCTAATATTAACTATTCAGCCTCTCAAATAGGCTTCCATTGGCTTATCTATAGTATCACTAGTTTGGATAAGACCAGTTTTTCACAAGGCCACAGAGTATCTGAAGGAGGTAAGATAATATAATCACAGCACGGGGAGGGGACTGGGACAAGTTCAAATTTCATACATGGTCTCCTCCCCAGAAAAAGAGATTGTCATATACCTCCATGTATATATGTGTTAGCGCCCCCGTATCTCTCTCGCTCTCTCTTTCTCTCTCACACACACACACACACATACACACATTTCCTCTTGCCACTGGGAGTCACTATCTTAGTGTGAGCCACGCTTACCAAGGGCTTCTCTTATCGTACATGTGTCAGACCTACCCCTCACATGTGTAAAAGTAGATGAGAGACTCACTAAAGTTTACTTCAACTTTGAAATACTGCTTTTACTAAGTTATATAAATTAAGAGCCTCTAGCAGCAATTAAAACTTAACAATACTCCTCAGCTACTAAGCTTTTAAAATCATTTCTACAGTGACTTTTTCCCATCTATACCATGGAGTTTTTAATTTTAGGCTCTTAATTTAGCAACTTCTAATAACTCATTTCCACTCTTTAGTTTGTTGCTTCTGATCTAGGTACAAGGAAACCAGATCAACAAGCTTGTTAGAACTATTTAGAGAATGTAAAAAATAAACAGGTTCTAAAGTGCTTCAGTGGAAGGACTGTCAAGAGCTTTTCTACTTCCTTCTGAGTCACCATCTATATTTCTAATAGTTGAAGTTATTGTGAAATGATCACTGAATAAGGTAGCAATACATTTTGGTTTATTAAATGACTGATTTTTTTCAAAGGTTTTCAAAAAAGGAAAACCACGTAAGAAATTTCAGTGTCTTAATTAACTTAATGAATGCTTTTGGAACTTCCACTAAATGATTTAGGTTACCACTCAGAAGTCCACCAATTGTGCTTCACCATAGTAACAGGATAAATGTTAAAAAACGTAAGATCATCTTAATAGATGCTGAAAAGCATCTATCATAACTCTCAGCAAATTTGGAACAGAAGGTAACTTCCTCAGCTTGGTAAAGGGCATCTAAGGAAAACTCACAGCTAACATCAAACCTGAAGGTAAAAAAAGTAAATGCTTTCCATTTATGACTAGGAGAAAGAAAAGGATGTCCACTTTCACCTCTTCTATTCAACAATGCAATACAGCAAAATGAATAAATGAACGGCATTCTCAACAACAAACAGTCTGTTAATTTAAGAAAAACTATTTGTTTTTCCTATTTGTTACTAACAATAAAATTCACACTTTCAAGTAAGTATTAGAATTCTGCAAAATTTATATCTGCCAGGATGGACTTGACAGCTTCCCAATACTTAAACAAACAAACCTTTTCTGAGGAAATTGAGATGATGTTAGCTATTACAATTTAATTTTGGGTATGAAATGTGTCAGTATCTGCATTTGAAGAATCTGTCTAACTTAAGAAGCCAGTATTTTCCAGTCACCAATGCATATATTTACAAAATCACACACAGAAAATTGATCTATCAAAGTATATTTTATTGTAAGAGAGACCAGGAAAAGTTTTTTTTCCTATGGCTTTTAACTCTATATTGCAACTGACCTTTAAGAAACAACCACTTACCAAGTATTGGTACATTATCAAAAATATTCATAATTTAAAAGTTAACTTATTAACCAAGGTTTACAAAATTGTGAGTTAAAACCTTGTTGGTGAAAATACGAACTGGTACATTTTTGGAGGAAAATTGCCCTATTCTTTTCAGAGGAAGCAAAGCTATGCACACAGTCATATTGAAGCTGTACTACTTGTAACAGTAAAAAACAATAGGGAACCATCTGAACATCCATCAATCTTGAACTAATTAGGCAAATTATGTCATATCCGTTTTGGTAGCACAGGTGATTCCTACTTCCTCTTTTATATTTTTTAAACTTTTCCAATTTTTTTATGAAAAATACACACTTTTTTTGCAATCAGGAATTAAATGCACATTTTTTAAATTCTTCTGGGACCACAGAGAAAAACCTGAATTAGAAAAAGATTTAAACCACATTTATTTAATCCATGTATTAACAGTAACTAAGTTAGTATTTCTCAAACACTCTCTATAATCTTCAAAGTTATACAGCCTTATCTCTCCTCTTAACTATTAACTTCATTTTGGAGTTCCTAGAAACAAAGCAAAGTATACTACTCAGACTCTATAATGTAAGTTTGGCTTGTTCTCCCTCTCACCATACCTCTCTAACAGAAGGAATAAAGAGATGCATTTTAAGGCTCAGATTTACTCTGCCTCACTTAGTTTGAGCTCTTCTCAGGTTGCATTTCAAAAAATTTCTACCCTAGTTCTGCCATCCAAGTCATCAAACTTTTCTTTTTATCCAACCTTCAAGTCTCCTTTTTTCAAACTGTATCTATTAAGTATAACCCAAATTAATAATTACTCACACAAAATTTCTCATAACCAGGGAAAGGTATGTAAGGTACATCTACTCTGTTATATTATACAACAATGTCAACTCATTGTTGGCAGGAGATCATGTACCTAACATGTATATTCCATCAAGCATATACATACTATACCTTTGGGTTTCTAAAATAACACCAGGAAAAAATCAGTAAAGAGACAAAAAGGAACTACTTCAAGTTTCTCCAAAATTTCCTTTCTTTAACAGTTTCAAAGTGTCCCAAAATTATGTATCTCTACATTATTCAAGATGGTTACATTTCATAAGCAGCATTACATTTCAATGGGTAAATTAAACAGACATTTAGTCTCCAGTGTGAATAAAAATACTTCAGCTTTATCATACAACAAAATTTTACTTTAAAATATTATTCAGTACAAACCTTTGGTGAAAAAAAGATGACCTAGCTCTGAGTGAATCCTTGAGAAACATACTGTTTTGTGAGTCAATGAATAAAGAAACTTCCTAGATAAGTATTAATAATGTATTCCAACACAATTTTTATGTCACTGAGATAAAGAATCACGAGTTATAGGACATCCAGCCAAGATGGAGGTATAATAGGTAGACGCACTGTGCCTCCTCGCACAACCAAGATAGGGACAACAAGAATATAGAAACAAAATAACAACCAGAACTGACAGAAAATTGAAGTGTATGAAGTCGGACACCCAAAGATTTAAAAATAGACACTTTCATCCAGACCAGTAGGAGGGGTGGAGTCAGGCAGCCAGGCAAGGGACGCAGAGCGGAGAGCTGAGCACCCGGGGCAGCCTGCAAGCCCGCAGCAGGCAGACCCTGGGAGCACAAGCAGCAGTGGCTGGTGGGCCCCAGTCAGGGGGTGGCGACCTGCAGACCCAGCAAGGAGGCCATTGTGAAGCAAGGCACTGCACGCAACTCAGGGTCCCAGCACCGGGAAGTGGAGCTTTGGGTCACTGACTGAAAAGGAGGGTCCCACAGGGTGCACAGGCCTACCCACACCGGAGTTGGTGCCAGAGGGGCCCGGTTGGCTTTCAGAAAGTGGCAGAAGGGTCTGGAGTCCTACAGAAGCAGAGCAAGTGCCATTGTTCCTTCTCGGACCCTGCCCCCATATACAGCGTCACAACCTAGCGACTGGGGTGCCCCACCCTGGTGAACTCCTAAGGCCCTGCCCCTCACTACAGGAGCTTGACAAGACCAAAAAACAAAAACAAAACAAAACAAAAAACCAGCAAAAAGATGGCTGAAACAGAAGAAGAATTGAGAGCCCCAGAACCCATCCTTTTAAGCGACCAAGAGATAGCCAACCTATCAGATGCACAGTTCAAAGCACTGGTGATAAGGATGCTCACAGAATTGGTTGATTTTGGTCACAAATTAGATGAAAAAATGCAGGCTACAATAAGTTTAATGAAGAAAGATGCACAGGGAACCAGTGGTGATGGAATGAAAGATGGATCTCATATCAATGGAGTGGAACAGAAGGAAGAAAAAAATATACAACCAGAAAAGAATGAAGAAATAAGAATTCAAAAAAATGAGGAGAAGCTTAGGAACCTCTGGGACATCTTTAAACGTTCCAACATCCGAATTATAGGGGTACCAGAAGGAGAAGAGGAAAAACAACAAGTGGAAAAGATATTTGAACAAATAATAAA
>CM052540.1:114360683-114385728 GCA_028533065.1 Trachops cirrhosus
ATAATCCTTTCAAATATCAATTCCAAAGTCAAATTATTTTAAAATCAGAAGTCTTTCCCCAAACAATTAAACTCTCTTGTTTTTCCACAAAACTCACATGGGTATTCAAAAATGTTTTAAAAATTCATTATTGATAACACTAATAAGTAACAAACATTCACAAGATTTACATGAAACACTCAATGATACCCACACTCGTCAGTGTTTCAGAGTCACCACAATGCACACCTTCAGGCAATACCATTCATATTCCAATTTCTGTGTATGCTATGCCATGGAGCACAGGGGAGCACTCTTGTATACACAGACTACTCTGTAAATGGTGGTCTCAGGAGTTCTGTGTAACACTGCAGCCCTATGGCTTTCAAGTAGTAAAAGATATATGCTTAATTTTTATTACTATCTCTGACATAACTTGTAAAGATAAAAAAGGCAAAGAATATAATTATAAAAGTGCAATTTTGGAATTCAACTCAATGATTCCCTAAGTTCTAAACTGATTTATTCATTCTTATCCAATTAAAGTTTTTCTAGTTTTCCAAATGGTAGTTTTACTACTTAAGTAGATAGTACTGTTGTCATTATTTCTCAGCATCCAATCTTCCTTTTTTGATAACACCTCAATTTCCCATTAGGCTACTACTTCTCCCCATTCTCAGTCCCTGAGTTTCAAGTAGCTCTTGAGATAAGCACAGGATCTAAATCTGGACAATTTACAACTGCCAACTCCTAGAAGCAACCTAAGTGCCCATCAGTAAATGAGTAGATCAAAAAACTACGGTACAGCCCTGGCTGGTATGGCTCAGTGAATTGAGCACCAGCCAGCGAACCAAAGGGTCACCAGTTTGATACCCTGTCAGGGCACATATCTAGGGGTTGCAGCCCAGGTCCCCAGTTGGGGATGCATGAGAAGCAACCACACACTGATGTTTCTCTCCCTCTTTCTCTCTCCCTTCCCCTTTCTCTAAAAGTAAGTAAATACAATCTTAAAAAAAATACAAACTATGATACATTTACACAATGGAATACTACACAACAGAAAGAAAAAAGGAGCTCCTACCCTTTACAACAGCATGGATGGAACTGGACATCATGCTAAGTGAAATAAGCCAGGCGGTGAAAGACAAATACCATATAATCTCACCTATAAGTGGAACCTAATCAACAAAACAAACAAGCAAACAAAATATAACCAGAGACTCACAGAAATAAAAACAAACTGACAGTAACCAGAGGGGAGGAGGAAGAGCAATAGTGGAGAAGGAAGGGGAAGGGTCATCAAGGAACACGTATAAAAGATCCATGGACCAAGACAACTGGGACAGGGGCAGGGAAGGACTGAGGGTGAGAGGTGAGGGTGGGTGGGGTGGGGGAAAGTGGTGGCAGGAAAATGGAAACAACTGTAACTGAACAACAATGTAAAAAAAAAGGAGAGGAATGGTACACAAAATAAGACTGTAAGATTCAGTCCCTAGAACTTTTGCTGGATTTTTTAGTAAAGTCGTGTTTTTATCATTGCTAAGTTATTGGTAACCACCTCTGCCATCTCATAAGAAGGGCTAATCAGAGAATGAAGCCTTCACACACACACAACAAAAACAGTAGAGCACAGAGGCAAATTTAAGACTGTCCTGATGACAACAATGTCTTATATATAGGTCCTTTCCCTACATTTCTAGTACGTAAGCCAATAAACATTTTTTCTCCTAACTTTTTAGGGCTGTCACTTCCTAGTCCTAATATGTATGGTTTGACATATTATTAGTCTTATCCCCTTATCCTTTTTTAAATTTTTTTATTCAATTTATTGGAGTGACATTGGTTAATAAAATTATACAGGTTTCAGGTATACAATTCTACAATATATCATCTGTATATTGTATTGTGTGTTTACCACCCCAAGTCAAGTCTCCTTTCCCTATTCTTTATCTGTTGTCAGTGATAATTTTGATAACTCCTGAAGGTCTGTCTGCATTAAAAGAAGCTTATAATGATAAATACATTAATATATAAAGGTTGACTCATTTGGCCCCACACTGACTACTCATTTGGTAAGGATACTCTTACAAAAAAAGAATGCAAAATTGATAATATAATAAAACATGGAAAGTCTACCAACCAGATGTAAACATAAAATTACAAAAAGACACAGGAAAAAAATTCCATTTTATTAAATCTCAGTTAACAAAATATCCCTGCCTAGTAAAAAACTGTACATAGGAAATCATTACAGTTAATAGAATAGAAGTGAACAGAAAAAGTAGTGCTGTGAGAAGTTCCAACATAAAGGAAATGCAACATAAAACAGGAATTTCTCATTCATTTTTTCCAATGGCACAAAATATCCACCTCACTTAGATTTAGAGTTTATATAAAATATACTTGTATTAAGTTTCCTACAGCACTGTAATTACCACATGCTTGTGGCTCAAAATGATGAAAATTTATTTTTTCACAGTTCTGGAGGCCAGAAATCTGAAATCAGTTTCACTAGGTTGAATCAAGGTGAAGGCAGCATAACACTCCCTCTGGAGTTTCTAAAAGCAAATCTAGAAGCTTCTTTCAGTAAGTGGCTGCCAGTATTCCTTGGCTTATGGGTACATCACTCCAATCTCTGCATCCTTAGCCACTTTGCCTTCTTCTCTTCTGTGTATGTAAAATGTCCCTCTGCCTCTCTCACAAGGACATTTGTGATTATACAGGGTCCAGCACAAAAAATGCCCCTTTTTTATTACAAAATCATAAGCATGTAATTCTGTAACATAACAATATCACACTCAAGCACACCATATGATTTTTTAGGTGAAATGTTCAAATTGCTGTCTATCTCACATAAGACATTCATGTACCCTACTAACCACACTCAAGCAAACCTTATTTCCACTGGACCCTGTATCTAGGGGCCACCCAGATAATCCAGAATAAGCTCCCATCTCAAGATCCTTAATTTACCTATACCTGCAAAGACTTTGCTATAAGGTGGCATTTACAGGTTCCAGGGATTATGATATGTGTATCTTTTATGGGACCATTTTTTAGCATACTAACAATTTCATAAGTCATTTTAATAACTATATATCCTAAAAAGGCTAAAAATATGGAAGCTAGATGCATCTTATATTCTCAAATTAAAATTTTTCAACGAGTTCTCTACTCATATCAGTACCAACACAAAAAGCTCCAAAAATGTCCTATTTAAAATAAAAAGGGAACATTAAGACTCTAGTAAGAAAATATCTAGTAAGTATAGCCTTAAGAAGTTATTCACTTTAACTAAATTTAAATAAATACTATTCTTTGAAACCAAGACTTATTATGACAATCCACTTCGTCACAAATTTAGAGATTAACATAAGACTTTACCTCCAGATCCTAACTGTTTATAGAATCTATATTCCAAATGTAGCTGTGGTGCTCTGGATTTCATGGGTTCCTAATTAAAAAACAAACAACAACAAGTTATTAAAAGATCATTAGGTCCCAATTCCAAATGTTATAAATCTAGGTGTCAGCTCTTAACATAATGTAATATTTTACTAGGCATCTTTGACTCTCTAAGGTTAGATCAACTATACCTTTATTTCAATGTAAAATAAATTAATGTCATAAACATATACAAGTTTAAGTGGCTATTAGGTCAAGCATTAGGGAAATTTTTATGTTTGACTTTTTGACCCTGCAAGAAAAATCTACTCCGAACATTCATGACTAGGGAAATGGTGACTCTTACTCTTTCTCTTATTCCCAGCTTCTCTGAACTATGTATTTATTATGTAAAAGTTCTAAGTTAAAGTGAAGTCATAGAAAAGTAAAAAAGAAGAAACATAAAGATAATGCAAATTTCAACAGTAACAACAATATATTTTTTAAAAATTTTAGTTGGGATATAAAAGCAGTTCATAAGCATTAGGTCCCAGAACATTCTTAAGTGTATATACCCCACAACTATCACCTCAAAAAAACTTTAGAATATTTTCATCATTCTTCCCTCAGAGGTAAGCACTTTTTGACTTCTATCACCTTTGAATTAGTCTTGTCTGTTTTGTATTTCATATGAATGACATTATACAGTATACGTTTTACATGTATGTGTCTGGTTTTTTGCATTCAACATAATGTTTTTGAGTTTGACATGTAGATAGATACACATACACAGACACAACATAAACAGAAGCAAAAAAGATTATAGATAAAAGAAATAAATAATAAATGTGTTAAGATATCTGTATGAAACAGCAAACTATAAAAGGGTAACAGGAAATCAGAACAAGATCCAACAGAAAAGTATGACAAAGTAAGAAAATTTAAACAAAATCAACAGAACTTCAATAAATTAAAAAAACAAATAAATAACCAAAATTTAAAACTCAGTTTGCCATCAGATTAACACAAAAGAAGAGAAAATTTGGACAATTGAAGACAGACAGAAAAATGTCTACAAAATTAGAAAATTATGTAGAATGCATCTATATAAGTAATACAAAATGTATTATGAAGAAAGGAAAATACAGAAAAAAGATCAGTGATTTCTTGAGGACTAATATGCATTTGATAAGTCTCAGGAGGGAAGGAGGCAGGAAAATGAGCAGAAATAAATTAAAAATAATTTCTATAAATATTCAAGACTTAATGAAAGAAAAACCACAGACTTATGAAGAATGTGAATCCCAAACAGAATAACTAAAAAAAGATTTTATACCAACATATATCATAATAAAACTATGACCAACAACAGAAACTTCAGGCAAGGAACTAGTAAAATCCCAGTGGAACAATTGTAATCATAAGATTATTATTAAAGAAAGCAATCAGTTTAGTTCTTAGGAGGCAGTTAAGAGTAGTAGAGTAGAGTAGTTAAAAGCACAGACACTGAAACAAATTGTTCTGGGTTTCAATACAAAATTCACTAGACTTATTAGCAGTATGACTTTGGCAAATTATTTAACCCTTCTATACTTTTTAATGCCCTCAACTATAAAAGACATAAATGTTATCTTTTTTACACATATATTTACAGAACTACATAAAACACATTAAATAATATATAAATACATATATAATAATTATGGTAATACTGATATGGCATGAAAATAAACTAAAAAGATATACCCATACATCTCATATATGTACATATAATATATATGACTTAAAACAGTACCTTCCACATATTATGATATTAACTGAATTCTTCAGTTAACAATATAAAAGTATACAACCACAAGATGTAATAAAAGATGCCCACTTATGCAATCACAAATGAAATCAACTACGTAACTTATTCAATCACTAATATACCCTAGATCAGGGGTGTCAAACTCATTTTCACCAGGGGCCACATCAGCCTTACAGTTGCCTTCAAAGAGCTGAATGTAATTTTAGGACTGTATAAATGTAACTACTCCTTAACTAAGGGCAAGGAGCTCAGCAAGAAACAAGGTCCTGGGCTGGATAAAACAAGGTGGAGGGCTGAATTCAGACTGTGGGCCTTGTGTTTGCCACCTGGGCCCTATATTAACACAGAAACCAGATATAACTTAATTGAGTCAATTTAACTTAATTCTAATACTAGCAGGAAATTCTATTACTAGCAGGAAAACTTTATTATACCACTATGTAACAAAAGTCAACTCACCAAAGGATAACATTTTCATTATTAATAAAATATAGGTTATTATATAGGTGCAAACAAGATATGAAGGTGGTGGCTGAGGTCAAATTAAAAACCTATTCTGAAACAAACTGTCAATCTGTACTGGGTTAACATTAAATAAATGTAAAAATCTTCATAGAAGATAACAAAGCTGAAAGTAGTGACTAAAATCTGCTCTGTGAACACCATTGTTATCAAACAATGCCTGTATTTGTACCAAAAATCAGACAGCATTGAAGGTATACAGACTAACATTTTCAACTGATTACTTTTAAGGCAGGTTGTGAACAAAACTTAGTTTATGTTCGGTACTTATGTTTATGTTTGGCAGTAAACTAAGTACTGCCTTTATTTTTGGATGAATTTCAAGTAAACATGACTCTATACCTCAATTCAACCTCAAAATACTAGACATGGATATAAAAATTTCCCAGTCACCCCAAAGAACAATGAATAACCACAACTGTTTATATGTAATACTGATCACTGTGCTTTAAAAAGGCAAACAGAGGAAGAATGTTTAAAAAAAAAAGAAAAATAATTCAAGGGACATTGATATAGAAGGAACATCACTAAAAAAATGATATGTGTAAATATAGTAAGGATGAACAATGACACGATAAATTTTGTTGGGAACAGCCTTGCCTGGTTTCAGGAGCTGTAACCCTCCCATGGCTAAGGCTGAGTGAGCAACCTTCAGACCATAAGCCACAAAGGAGATAAAGCTTATCTCCCTGGCAGGAGCGCGGCTTTTGCTCCTTTTTCCATAATTGGCCCCCAATGCTTGATCAGTGGGCCAATAACAGGTAAGATTCCCCAAGGGGGGAATGACCTAAGACAGGAATGATCAAGTGGAGGCCCCAGGGAAGGACTTGGGCGGCTATGGAGAAAGGGGTTGATGGACCCTCATCCCTCGGCTTTGACAAAGTCTGAGTCCTCACTCTGTCTGCAAGAAGTCTCCTAATTTCCTGTCTATCTTGTTTCCTCTGCCTGACTTAATCCTGAAACAGTGACAGAGGGTAGTGCAGCCCTGTGCTGGAAAAGGCAGGTCCCCTGCGACCCGCTCCCCGCGCCCCTATCAGGCCTGAGAAAGAATACATAAACTCCTGTGAAACCTTATTTGCTAAGAATGCTCTTAATTAAATGATAAAGGCCGGGGAAGGAAATGAGTTTGTTCCCTTAAGTTTTGTAGCCTTTTAGGTGACAGACCCTGACTCAGAGTAAGCCCTTGTAGTTCTTTATATGCTATCTATTGTTTGATCCTTACTGCCTGACAATGATTAATGAACTTTACCTGTATTCCTGTGCAATTTAAAAGCCAATAAAAACCTGTGAAGGGAAGGATCAGAGCGCTCTCCCCTAGAGAGAGTGGCCAGGCTGCTCCGAAGCACCTTCCCCTTGAGAGTGTAGCCGTGCTGTCCCTTTTCTTCCACAGGACTCAGTAGTCCATGTGAATGTATCTCAAGTCTCATCCATAATGCCGCGTACACTGCTGGCCGGTGTCTGTGTCAAAATTTTACTAAGGCATCAATGGTGTCAACAGGGTAAGTAAGTTGCAAATCTGAAAATAACAGGACCTAAAGGGAACCACTTAATGACTGAAATAGACAAGGAAAGGTCAGCCTAGTGCTGTGGCTCCTGTTTTGACACAATGGTTTATCTGCCTTAACATATCAGTAAAATATCATTCACATGCTCCAGTGAGTAGATCTGCTCACTACAGGGTGCTACATCAATAACACAGCATATGGATGTTGCCACACTCTATTCTTCTCTTTTTCTATTTCTTTTTATTATCTAACCATTTTTATTGTTATTCTACTGCAGTTTTCCCAATTTTTCCCCTTTTCCCATCCTCCGCCCATCCCATCCCCTGCTCCCACAGTAGATTGCTACACTGTTGTCCATATCCATGGGTTATTCACACATGTTCTTTGTCTAGTTCCTTCACTTTCTTTCTACCATTATCCCCCTTCCTGCTCCCCTCTGGTCATTTTCAGTCTATTCCATGTTTCCATGTCTGTGGTACTATTTTGTTCATTAGTTTATTTTGTTCATTAGATTCCTCTTAGAGGTGATATCATATGGTATTTGTCTTTCAAATTGGCTTATTTGGCTTATTTCACTTAGTATAATATTCTCCAGTTTCATCCATGCTGTCACAAAAGATAGAGTTCTTTCTTTCTGCTGCATAGTATTCCATTGTGTAAATGTACCACAGTTTTTTGATCTACTCATTCACTGAGGAGCACATAGCTTGTTCCAGCACTTGGCTATTGTAAATAGCACTGCTATGAACATATTTTGAATTGGTGATTTGGGGTTCTTAGGGTACATTTCCAGCAGTGGTATCACTGGGTCAAAAGACAATTCCATTTTTAGTTTTTTTTAAGAAAATTCCATAATATTTTCCACAGTGACTGCACCAGTCTGCATTCCCACAACAGTGCACCAGGGTTCCCATTTCTCTGCATCCTTACCAGCACTTACTTGTTGATTTATTAATGATGACCATTCTGACAGATATGAGGTGGTATCTCGTTGTAGTTTTAATTTGCATGTCTCTGATGGCTAGTGATGTTAAGCATCTTTTCATACATCTATGGGCCATCTGTGTGTGTTCCTTGGAGAAGTATCTATTCAGGACCTTTGTCCATTTCTTAATTGGACTGTTTGTCTTCCTGGTGTTGAGTCATATGAGTTCTTTATACATTTTGGAAATCAAACACCTGTCCAATATTTCACTGGCAAATATGTTCCCATGTGGTCAGTTCACTTTTCATTTTGATGATGGTTTCTTTAGACTTGCAAAGCCTCTTAGTCCAATATAGTCCCATTTGTTTATTTTTCCTTGTTTTCCTTGGCCAAGGAGATATTTCAGCAAAAATATTGCTACATGGGATATCATAAATTTTCCTGCCTACATTTTCCTCTAAGACTTTTATGATATCATGACTTATATTTAAGTCCTTTATCCACTTTGAGTTTATTCTGGTGTATGGTGTAAGTTAGTGGTCTAGTTTCTTTTTTTTTTTGGTATGTACCAGTCTAGTTCTCCCAACATTATTTACTAAAAAGGCTATCTTTACTCCACTGTATGCTCATGGCCCCTTTGTCAAATATTAATTGATCATAGAGACTTGGGTTTATTTCTGGTTTCTCTATTCTGTTTCGGTGATCTATGTGTCTGTTTTTATGCCAGTACCAGACTGTTTTGATAACAGTGGTCTTGCAATATAGTTTGATGTCAGGTATTGTGATCCCTCCAACTTTTTTTTCTCAAGATTGCTGAGGCTATTAGGAGTCTTTTTTTGGTTCCATAAAAATTTTTGAAATATTTGTTCAAGATCTGTGAAAGATCTTTATCTCAAGATCTGAGATACCATTGGTATCTTAATAGGAATTGCATTGACTCTATAAAGATTGTTTTGGGTGGTGTGTACATTTCAATGATGTTACTACTTCCAATGCATGACCACAGTATACACTTCCACTTATTGTATCCTCCTTAATTTCTTTCCTCAATTTTATATAGTTTTCCAAGTACAGGACTTTTACTCCTTGGTTAAATTTATTCCTAGGTATTTTTTCTTGTCGCTATAGTACATGGGATTTTCCTCCCAAGTTTCTCTTTCTGGTACTTCATTGTTGTGCAAAAATGCCATCTACTTCTGAATATTGACTTTGAATTCCACTATTCTGCCAAATTCACCTATTAGATTGAGGTTTTTTTGGGTGAAGTCTATTGGAATTTCTATGTATACTATCCCATCATCTGTGAATCATGACAGTTTTACTTCCTCTTTTCTGGTTCGGATGCCTTTTATTTCTTTTCTTGTCTGATCACTGTGGCTAGAACTTGCTGTACTATGTCAAATAAGAATGGTGAAAGCACAAGACAAAGCACCACCCTTGTCTTGTTCCTGATCTTAAGGGGAAAGCTTTTAGTTTTTCCCTGATGAGTACTTATTGGCTGTAGGTTTCCTGTATATGGCTTTTATTATGTTGAGGTATACTCCCTCTATTCTCACTTTCCTGAGTGTTTTTATGGGTGCTGGATTATATCAAATGCTTTTTCTGCAATCTATGGATATGATCATGTGAATTTTCTCCTTCATTTTGTTTATAAGGTATATTCTGTTATTGATTTGCAAATATTGTACCATCTTTGCATCCCTGGGATTAATCCCCCTTGATCATGGTATATGATCTTTTTAATGTATTTCTGAATCTGGACTGCCAATAGTTTGTTGAGGATTTTAGCACCTATGTTTATCAGAGAGATTGGCTAGTAGTTTCTTTCTTTGTTGTGTCTTTACCTGATTTGGGAATTAGGATGATACTGGCCTTGTAAAAGGGGTTTGGGAGTCTTAGCTCTTCTTGAATTTTTTGGAATACTTTGAGAAAGATATTAGTTCTTCCTTAAATGTTTGGTAAAATTCACCTGTGAAGCCATCCAATCCAGCCAGAGCTTTTGTATGCCAGGAGTTTATTGATCACTGCCTCAATTTCACTAGTTGTTATCAGTCTATTTAGGCTCTCTGCTTCTTCTTGATTCAGTTTTGGAAGATTATATGTTTCTAGAAATTTGTCCATTTCACCCAGGTTGGCCAATTTCTTGGCATATAGTTGTTCATAGTAATTTCTTTCAATCCTTTGCATTTCTGTGTCGGTTATAACATCTCCTCTTTCCTTTCTGATTTTATTTATTTGTATCCTCTTTCTTTTTTTCTTGATGAGTCTGGTTAAAGCTTTGTCAATTTTGCTTATGTTTGCAAAGAACTAGCTCCTGGATTTATTGATATTTTGAATTGTTCTTTTAGTCTCTATGTCATTTAATTCTGCCCTGATCTTATTTTCTTCTTTCTACTTGCTTTGGCCTGACTTTGTTGTTGTTCCTCCAGTTTTTATAGATGTAGGGTTACGTTGTTTATTTGAGATTTTTCCATCTTCTTTAGGTAGGCCTTTAGTGCTATGAACTTGCCTCTCAGTATTGCCTTCACTGTGTCCTAAAAGTTTGGGGTTGTTGTGTGTTCATTTTCATTTGCTTCTAGATACTTTTTCATTTCCTCCCTGATCTCATTGTTGACCCATTCCTTATTTAATAATGTGTTATTCAGTCTCCATGTATTTGAATGTTTTGAGTATTTTTTCCTCAAGGTTGGTTTCTAGTTTCAATCCATTATGATCTGGGCACATTTGACATGGTTTCAATTTTCTTGAATTTGTTGAGGCTTCTTATATATCCCACCATGTGGTCTATCTTTGAAAATGTCCATGTGCATTTGAAAAGAATGTATATATTGCTTCTAGGTGTGAAAGGTTCTGTATATATCAATTAAGTCCATTTGATGTACAGTGTCATTCAGTGCCATGTATCCTTACTGATTCTTCAGAAGATCTATCCAGTGTTGACAGTGGGGTGTTAAAATACCCTATGATCACTGTATTGTTATCACTATCTTTCTTGATGTCCTCCAATATTTTCCTTATATATTTAGGTGCTCCTATGTTGGGTGTATGTTTACAAAGGGTTATATCCTCCTTTGGACTATTCCTTAAGTATTATGTAGTGACCTTCTTTGTCCCTTTTTATGGCTTTTGTTATGACATCTATTCTGTCTGGTGTAAGTATTGCTGCCCCAGCTTTCTTTTTGTGTTTGTTTTCTTGGAATATTTTTTTTCTCCATCCCTTCACTTTCAGACTGTGTAGATCTTTTGTTCTGAGATGAGTCCCTTGTAGACAGCATATATGCAGATTGTGTTTTCTTATCAATTCAGCTACCCTATATCTTTTGATTGGAGTACTGAGTCCATTTAAATTTGAGGTTATTATTGATAGGTACTTATTTGTTGCCATTTTTCCACACCTGTGTTTCCTTCTCTCTCTCTCTCTCTCTCTTTCTTGTGAGTTCTCCCTCCTCCTTTTTATAGCAGTCCCTTTAGTATCTCTTGCAGTGCTGGCTTGGTGGAGATGTACTCTTTCAGCCTTCTTTTGTCTGGGAAGCTCTTTATTTCACCTTCCATTTTAAATAAGAGCCTTGCTGGATAGAGTAGTCTTGGTTGTAGGTCCTTGCTTTTCATTACCCGGAATATTTCATACCAACCCATATTGGTTTGTACTGTTTCTGTTGAGAAACAGTTGATAGAAAAAAGTAAAATTCCAAACTCAAATAATCAAAGGCAGGAGGAAGGCAAAATGGAGTAAGACAGAGGAAAAGTACCCTATGATATCTGAGATACAAAAATATAGTGAACAAATAGGAATACAGTTGAAAAAGAACAGCAATAACCATTAATATCCACGCTAAACAAACCACAATTTATAAAAGTAAAGAAAATAAGGAAATTATAAGTAAGGGGGACAAGAATGTAAGCTGACTAAAGGAAGGAAGAATGATATTGAGAAGAGAGACAGAGGAGAAATAGTAAAAGTAAGGAAAAGGAATCAGGCGTAGCATGGGGGAAAATAAAATTTACAATGAAAACAAGAAAGTGCAGGAAGAAGGCAAAATGGACTAAGGCAAGGGAAGGGTACAATGTGAGATTTGAAATAAAAATAAAATAAAAATAGTGTAAAAAGCTAAATAATAAAAAACAAAGATTAGTGAATGAGTTAAAATACAATTGAAGCAAAAGATAAATATTAAAAGGTTATGCAAAAGAAAGGAAAAAAAATGCAAATTCTGAAGAACAATGAGGTAGAATTCATCTCAGCCGAGTTTGGTGTTTGCCTTCTGTCTTCTCTTTCTGGACCTGCCTCGGGCTTTTTGTCAGCTCAAGGTCCCAGGGTAGCACCACCATGGGTAACCCAAGGTAAGTTCTGGCAGAACCACCTATATTCCCTTCACCAGCCTCTAAAGGGGGCTTCTGTTGTGATTGTAAGGGTGGGATCCCTGGATCTCCCCTGGGAGGCATTATTCAGTCTTCTGGGAAAATTGTGGGTGTGCTCCCCCCTGCACCACCCATCTTGGTCTGCCCCAGCTTATTTTCAGTAATGTATAGTTTCTGATGAACGAATTGTCCATTTCAATGGAGGGGCCAATCTGTGTAGGAGGGTAAGCTCTTTCCTGCTTGGTGCTGATGGCAGCTCTATGTGCACACTGAGGCTAGGCAAGGCCATTATTTCCCCTTGCTGCACCAATTTCTGATCTCCCCACTTTGCTGGCCTCAGTAAAATAGTGCCTTAGGAACAAGTATATTTTGTCTCCCTCCAAGTTCAAAATGGGCCTGTCAGGCATTTCTCTTTCTGTCTTTCTCTTGCAGACATGTACCGTGCAGAGGGTTCTTGAGCCTGTCCTACCTGTTCTGCAAGAGGTGGGGGTTGGGTGCATCCTTCCCTTCCCAGAGGATAGATCTCCACTGAAGAAGGGGGCTCTGTCTGGCTGTAAATAATCTCAGGTGCTCCACTCCTACCCACCCAATTCCCAGCCTACTGCGCTCGCAGCAGATACAGTCCCCAACTCTCCACTCTGCACAGCCTCCAGCATGCTAGCCACACCAGGCTGGGGCCACAAAGTTCCTTGCTGTGCACCTTTCATATCTTTCTGCCCAGCTGCACTCAGTGGGATTAAACCATGTCCTCAATCCTTTCCCCTTGCTAGCAGGGCAGCTGCACAGGAGCTGCCCTGCACACCTCCATTCCTCCATTCCCCCCCTTATTTTTTAAAATTTTTTATTTTAGTTTATTCAGTGCAGTTTCTATCCTTTATTCCCACTCCAGCCCACCCACCCATC
This sequence comes from Trachops cirrhosus, assembly GCA_028533065.1. Lineage (NCBI taxonomy): Eukaryota > Metazoa > Chordata > Mammalia > Chiroptera > Phyllostomidae > Trachops > Trachops cirrhosus. The sequence continues at coordinate 114,374,071 of CM052540.1, forward strand.
CTTCCCCTCCTCCCTCCCCTTTCCAACCCCCCTAGTTTTGTCCATGTGTCCTCTATATTTGTTCCTGTAAACCCTTCCCTTCTCCCCTGAAATTCCCTCCTCTTTTCCCTCTGGTCACTGACTACCTGTCCTCTATTTCAGTGTCTTTTATTATATTTTACTTGTTTCTTTGTTTTGTTGTTTAGGTTCCTGTTAATGGCAAGATCATATGGTATTTGTCTTTCAATGCCTAGCTTATTTCGCTTACCATAATGCTTTCCAGCTCCATCCATGCTGTTGCAAAGGGTATGAGCTCCTTCTTTCTTTTGGCTGCATAGTATTCCATTGTGCCATTCCCCGTTTAAAAAGTCTCACCTCCATTCCCCTTTTAAAAAGTCTCTCTAGGCACTCCCACTGCAGCACTGAGTCACTATCAGGTTGTCCATACACACCACCTCTCCAAAAAGCCAAAAGTCTCTCACTGGTCACATCCTGCCTCCTCCACCTGACCCAGGGGCAGATAGAATCCCTCTGTCTCACTGGCCCTCTCCCAGTTGGTGTTTGCCCCTGCAGCTATAAGTGTGCTGCTTGATGTATGTATATGTAGTCTGGATCTCCCAGACTTTGTATATCCAAGTCACTCCTGGCCCAAGTTTGGGGGTTCTCTGCCCTGGGAGGGGAGGGAGCCATAAAGCTGTAATTTCTCACTAGCTATCCACGCTGCTGGTGCCATGCATGGGGTATTTCCCCTTCACCCTATATAATCTCCTTACCCTCCACTGTGAGGCATCTTCTGCATTCCTTGGCCTCCAAACTTCATGTCAGCTAAGATTCTGGTGAATGTTCAGTTTATTTTTTGAAAGGTCAGCCAAGTATCCATGTTGGGGGCAAGAGCAAGTGGACTCAGTTTTCACATACTTGGCCACCATCTTCTCAGTCTCCCACATTTCTATTTGTATGTGCCACCCCCATTCCCAACACCATATAACGTATAGATTCCAGAAAACTGGCGTAGAACATGGAAAAAGGAAGAATCCCAAAGAAACAAAAGTTGGTAATACCATTCAAACACTGTCCAGTCCCTGCATTCTGAGACTCCTCATTGTCATTCATACAAACTAACTCCTCTTGTCCTGATTTCATGTTCATGAGGGAAGCTTGTGATTTTAACTTAGCTTTCTGTGTATATCAGCCTATAGAAAAATAACATTATTTAAACTGATTTAGGCATTCTGAACCTGTAATAGTAAAACACTTCATGATAAAATTAGAAATTGGAGCCCTGACTGGTGTGGCTCAGTGGATTGTGTGCCCACCTGAGAACCAACTCTAACTGCGTCGCTAGATTCCCAGTCAGGGCACATGCCTGGGTTGCAGGTTGGGTCCCCAGTAGGGAGTTTGTGAGAAGCAACCACACACTGATTTTTCTCTCCCTCTCTCTCTCCCTCCCTTCCCCTGTCTCTAAAAGTATATAAATAAAATCTTTTTAAAAATAAAAAAATTAGAAATTAACTCTTCCTAAATATTTCTGAGAACTTGATTGATTACATGAATTGATGGAATTTACCTCTGATTAACAATAGTGATCCTAATGAGATGACCAAACCAGATTTTCTGACATAGAACCAAGGACAGGCTTTAAAACCAAGATGAACTCCTCTAGGTAAATGCCACACCAAATCCACATGTCAGCCAGCCAGTCTTTGTGGCACCACATCCCTACTGTACACCTTATTTCCCAGAGAAAATAAAACATTTGTTGTAATGAAATTTGGTCTATACTCACAAATATGCTCAAAATTAAGTAGTATAGTTTCAAGCTTATCCCAAAAGATTTTCTATTTCTTCCACTTGCCTCTTCCTCTAATCATCTCTTTTTATATATTAATTTCACATTACCTTAATACAGTGGTTATATTGTCAGGGACAAGATTGAGAATGTCAGGCAGACTGGAAAAACAAAGCCATGCTTTAACCTCTTAGAAACCTGACCGGCAAACCAGATAGAAAAGACATGCCAAAGAATATATTTTATAAAAATGCCCAGATCCCAACTCTTCAAAAAAAAAAAGGACATGCCTTAGAGCTGTCATACCAGGCACATTTAGGACTTCAGGACAGTTGCATGGGAGTTTGCTTTCCTTGATATCCTCCACCTACATCAAGCATTTCTGAATCCCTGAAGGTCAAGCAATAGCAAGCTTTATAATATACAAAATATCAGCAGAAGAATAGAGATTTCAGAAGCTACCTGGAAATAGTTTCAAAGAATATAATCCTAAATTCAAAGGGCACTTTTGTTCAAATGTGTGAATCAGAAAGAGAAATCTTGCTTTCTAATTTTTACCTAATTAAAAATGGCAATATGCCAGCTTCCTTCAATTAAAAATAGCACCAAAATTCAAAAATTCAATTCTATAATGCTACCAAAGTAAAGGGACTGAGTTTTCATGGCATATCATAGGAAGATACCAACATCCTATACTTTATCATATACTTGAGAAGCCTGATGACACCAGGAGATTAGTAACAAAAGATTAGTTTTGCCTATCACTTTCCCAATAAACACTCAAGTTATAAATGATATGAAAATTTAAAAAGTAACTAAAATATAGGTTAATCATTAAATAAAAAGGAATTAAGAAAAAATAAGACATATGAACTTACCAGTTTAATTGCCACATATTCATTTGTATATAAATTTTTCCCTTAAAAAAAGAAAGAAAGAAATGTTAGATTTTACCAGTAACTAATTTTTAAAGATATATTATAGAAAACTGTACTCTATGTGAAAAAAGAAAAGAGCACACATAATGCATTTAGAGAAAGCATAGGTTGCTTCCAACTATTTGGCAAAAATCTCAGTGATGAGGAAATACTAATCAGCTCAATAACATATTTAGTATTGCACCAGAACTCAGAATAGAAAGTGATACTAATAAATACATCAGCCCACTTACAAAAATAAAAAGGATCTTATTTTGTTGGAATATTGTACATAACTTATAAAGTAATCAAGAGTCAAACACATGCTAAACTAAATTTCAAAACCAGAACTCCTATATAAAAACAGAAATACAAATTTGTCTCCCAATCACTACCTCATTTCAAAATCATTATTATGGGATGTAATCTTAGTGGGGTTCATATAAAATCCAGTAAATAGAATAAATACATGGAAAAATCAGTAATATATTAAAAATAAAATATTATTATTCAATTATTAGCTCTGGTAAACTAGCTAAGTACTTTGAGAGGAAAAAGCTATTAGCACCTGCATAACCAAATTAAATTCCAAATATTTTGAGTTAGATACAAAGCACAAAACGAATATTTTTATTTTTAAATTTATTTTTCAATTATAGTTGACATCCAGTATTATTTTAATTTCAGTTTTACAACAGTGATTACACATTCATATACCTTAGAAAGTTATCCCCCCGTAACTCTAGTACTCATCTGACACTGTACATAGGTATAATAACATTGATAACTAATTCCCTATACTATACTTTATATCCCTCTATTTGTATAACTGCCAATTTATACTTCTTAATCCCTTCACTTTTTTCTGCCCATTCCCCAACCCCAAGTCCCAGTCTGGCAACCATCAATTTGTTCTCTGTATCTATAAGTTTGTTTCTGTTTTCTTTGTTCATTTATTTTGTTTAGTAGTTACCACATATAAGTAAAATCATACTGTATTTGTCTTTCTTTGACTTATTTCACTTAGAATAATATCCTCTAGGTCCATCCAAGTTGTTGCAAATGGCAAGTTCTCATTCTTTTTTATGGTTGAGTAATAATCCATAGTATATTTGTACCACATCTTCTTTATCTGTTCTTCTATCAATGGACACTGAGGTTTTTTCCATATCTTGACTATTGTAAATAATGCTGCAATGAACACAGGGGTGCATACATCTGAGAAAGATATTTATCAGCCCAATATATGGAAGATTTTCTCAGTATTAAAAGTAGAAAAAAATTAAAAGGTCAGAAGATTTTATACAGATTTGATTGCATAAAATATTTTAAGCTTCTCATGTTGGAAAAAATCTACCAAAAAGACAGATAAATGACAAACCAGAATAAACATTTAATATCATTCGTATGTAAACAATTCAAATGAATTAATCTTTGCAATGGCAAATTGAAAATAATCTAAAAAGGCCCAATGGGTGAACATCTGTAGCCCAAGTAAAATATTACAGAGAATTTAAAAAGCAATAAGTACATGAAGAAAATTTGATATGTAAATTCATGTTTCTTTACAAGTACAGTAAAAAGAATAAAAATAGAGTATATGATTTCTGAATTGCTAGTATTTTTCCATAAGCATGTAAAATTTTTATTAAAAAATACAACTATGATAGGTTTGTTGTTGTTTTTATTTCTAACAACTGTGATAATAACTGAACCTGATCACATTAGCTACTGAACACAGGACAAGCAACAACTTTCACACACATGATTTTCCAGCATAACCCACCTATTTTCCTTTTATAAAGCAGCTGATGAATGGCAATAAAACTTCTAGGCAAAATCTCAAGTCTTAGATATGTTGCCTCCATTGTGCAGCAGTTTGTTCATATAAATACTATAATACTTTTCTGAATTTTATCCTTATTTTATAAAAATAAATGAAAAATAAAAAGAGCATTCATACTGATACTAAACAGTATAAGTCTCATAAACCCATTATAATTATCAGAAAGATGGAACTCAACATGAGTATTGAAACTGGTGAATGTTAAGCTGTATTCAGGTACTCATTAAGCCCATATTTTTAAAAATTAGAAATCATATTTTTAGTCAATAAGTTTAGCATTTAACTGTGCTTTCATGCACATTTTCAAGAATATTTTATGTATGAAAAACTTAGGTTTCCTCTAAAAAGTATATAGTGAATAATTTAATCTTAAAGAACTGCTGCCAAACAACGAAACAATTCAATTTTAAGTTCAAAGATGGAATTTGTATTTTCCCAAGACATTATAATCTTTTCATGATTATTTTGTATATGATACTTATTTACATGTACATGAGGGCTAAATATTCACAGGACAAGAAGTCAGGTTTAATACAGACTCCACAAAACCAAAATATACCAAATACTGCTAAAAGTACTTTTTGATGACATTTATATAGTCAAATGTCTACTTTTATATCACAGCAGAAAGCACTAAATCCTAAAAACATCACATTTTCTTGAACATTAGAGATTTTGCTGAACTTTGAGGCTTGTATTTACAAACATGAACAATGATTGAACAATACTTCCAATGCAGTTTTGTCATCTAGTATAGGCATAGACCTCACATAGTTGGCTTTCAATCAGTATTTGTTATTTGCATCACCAAACAAATGGTTCACACACTATGTGTTTGTGTGTACAGTATGAGTGAGAGAGGAGTGTATGTGCAGAGGGAATCCAGTTAAGAGAAGGCTCCAAGTAGACTGGTGCCAGCTAACTGATGTTTTAATCCAATTTTAGAAGATACTCCTAACAGAACTTTGTGGCATATTAAACTTAAAAATATACTTGTACCAATTTTGTAGTATATGGATGATAATTAGAAAACTAATATGTTCCACAAAAACAATATATGTGTTTATAGCAGGAACTACTAGTTACCCACCAACATCTATGTCCCACCTTCTATAAAAATAGAATGCCCCAATTTTTGAATAGTTACCCAGCTAGAGACTACATTTTTAGCTTCTGATTCATACTGTGTGGCCATGTGATTAAGTTCTGGATATTAGGTATATCACTCCAAAATCCCAAGTAAAGGGGTTCTCCTGTTCCTTCTTCTTGCTGGCTGGGAGATAGCAACAACTGTAGCAAATGCCTTACACACAGAGACCAAAGCCACATACTGAGGATACAGAGGTACCCTGACAGCCCTGGGTGCTCTCCGTCTGGTTTGTGTTATAAAAGAAAAGTAAACTAGTTTGCTTCATACCATTTTGTTATAGCAGCATAGTCTATTCCTTATTATTTCATTCTTCAGATAAGATATATAATATGCTTCAGTTAGAACAGTAGAAAAATCAATGACCATAAAAATGATGAACCCATTTAAATCTGCATGCATATTTGATATATAACATAAAGCCTGCATAATTTTCAGCAATTCTTAAATATAAACAATAAATAGAGTTATGAGCTATACAGGAATAAGAAGAAACAAAAATAAAAGAAGTTATGAAAACTCCTGTCATACTTAATTATGTCAAAAGTTTACAAGATTTTATTCATAAAGTAGTATGTAATACTCTTGTGCTTTTTTTTTTAATGTGATGCTCAGTCAGGTGTAACCACAAGCGGGGACAAAAAAGAGGCTCAGGAAAACAATGTTTATTATGCTCATAAGTCCTCCAGGACAGATCACTGGAAGCGTAATGTTTTGGTCAGGGTAAAAGACAGAAGCAAGGAAAGAGCTTAGGCCAAGGCTTTTAGTTTCCATGGGAAAGGCAAGGCAGTACAGGATAAACAGTTTAGAAATGGCTAGTTTGATTAAGTCTGGTAGCAAACAATTCTGGCAGCCTCTGAACTAAACAGGTGGTTCTCTAGTTGCCTTGTACCTAGCCATGAGATGATTAAGAAAGAAGACTGCCTCCCAGAGTGTAAAACCCAGATAAAGGAGGTATGGCTCTGGACGGTTTAGTTTGCAGATCAAAGGCATGATCCCAACTGACAACTGGCTAGCCTCAGGAAGAGCCATCTCTCCCCAGCCAGAAAGGTTTGGCAAGATGTCAAAACATCTTAAAACATATACAGAATGTATAAAACATATATGGAATACACAAACATGCAGAATAAATAAAATATGTATACAGTATAATTCTGCATTTTAGCTAGCTATATTTGGTCTCATTCAATATCTGTTAAAAAACACTTCTAGGGGTTTCAGTGACTAAGCTAGAAATGCATCTATTAATGCACTGAATGCAAGCATTACCACCAATACATATAAAGATAAAATAAAACCAAAATACATTAATTTGTCATTTTAAAATAAAAAATAGATAAAATAATGGTAAATAATCTGCCTAAAATTAATTTTAGAGTATTGTTTAAGATGTCTACCTATGTTTTAAAAGACCAATTTTATGTCTAACTTTATTCTTTAAAACAATGATCCATAAGAGTAATTTGATCAGTGAGTAAATATTGTCTCTTCTTGGTGCATTTGGGGTTGTGGGTGGAGGTGCAACTCCTATTTAGTGTCCAAGAAGTTTGATCCACAGGCAGTGGAAGAGTCCTCTAAAAAATAAAAAATAAAAACACCTGTCCAGCCCAAACTGCCAATAGCAACTTTGTTGAAAACCACTTACCTACAATATGTATAGCTTATATTCTCTTACCCAAAAAATAATCACAAAAGTTTTAGTGCCAGAAATCAAATGTCTGAGATGTGTCTATAAATGTAGTTTTAAAAAGGCACTTTAAGAATTTAAACCAGCTTTTAACATAAGCATGTGTATTCAGGTATAAAGAGAATGATGCTTACAATAACTTTTTCTGCCTTAAAAAAAGGACTAAAATGTCCCATTAGTAATTGTTCAAGGGTCAACAGTATGTTATAAATATACATAAAACACAGGTACCTATATAGATATAGATAATATTTAAACAAACATATATAAATATACAATAAACATCCAAAGATAGAATAGATACATATAGATAGGTAGGTAATGGGTGGATAAATGGATGGATGGATTAACAAATCATCTTATTCCTATTCTTGCTTATTCAGAAACTAAGAAGTAAGGAGTATTTAACAACTTTTTCAGTATATAGCATATATAGCTTAAGTATATGGGACATATAGTTTTTCATAATGCACTGTTTAAAATGGTTCAGGAGATTTTTTTGTGTATATGTACACATATATACACACTATAGATATGCAGATGCACGTAGTTATTTTGCAATGAATCCTATGAGACCAATTTTGAATAAAAATGGCCAAAGTACTATACAGTAGTATAGTCATATACACAATAGATAGATATAGTACAAACATATTAACTTAATATATAGCTGTAGAGCTAATTTATATAAATTTAAGAATATATACATATAACACACCATAATTTTAATTTTTAAAAAGAACAGATATCTTGATACCATCTTTTAAAGGAACAGAATCATCCTTTACCTAAAATATGCAGGCACAGTGCTAATCCTTTTACATCATCATCTAAATTTAATCTTTACAATAACCTAAACAATGAAAATAATACCATTTTAAAATTGAAGAATTTGAGGCCCTGTATGGTTGTGACTTATGTATTCCATAATGCGAGGGGCAATTATTATACTTTTCAGTGTATTATCAGTGCCTAATCATGCCTCACACATGATAAACATGCAATAAATTCTGAATGGATGGATGATGGTGCTCAAAGTTAGACAAGTAAATAAAATGGTTTTTCTAAGTCCCAAATCAGAAACAGTTTAAGAAATTCAAAATACCTAATTCAATATCCTTCAAAAAATGTCAGTCACCCTTTAAAACATTTGAGTCCCTACTAAAATGCAAAAGAGTGTTCCAGTCACATCATATTACAGCAATGTACAATGTATGCCATTACCTTTTACTAGCTTGCTTCATTTAAAAATTTAAGGTACAGTACATTAACTGCACAAAACACTAATAAAATGAGAAACTAACTACAAATTAGGGTGTTTTTACAAAATGAAAGGAAAAGTAGTTGAGTACATAAATACACAGTTGAACTTATTTCTAACAAGTAGAGTTGGATCTAAGAAAATCTGTAAAGCCAAGTCTTTTCTTTTTATTTCCCAAATTTCCACTATTAGTGGTCCATTAACCAGAGCCCTCAAGGTACCTCAATACTGACTCCCATATAACCATGCTGCCCTCCTTGTTTCTGTTCAACATCACCACATCTCTAATAAGAGTTAAAAACCTAGATTTTGGTTCTGCATCTATCATTAAATTGCTGTGTGACATTCGGTAGGTAACCCTGCCTGAGTTTCAATTTCTTTAAATGTAGAGTTTGGAGGTTTAATTGTACCAATGTTTCTCAAACATGCCTGATTATAAGAATAAACTGAATCAGTCCTTTGTATCTCCCACTCTGAGCCCTGTCCTAGATGTACTCTAGGGGGCAGCATAAGTTACAACAATGTAAATTTTACTGACTTTTATGGAGTTTCAGTATATTACCTCAACTTTAAGCCATACATATACTCCAAAAGTGATCAGTTACTAAATTTCAGATCTGAAAAAGTAGCCTAACCACAATTATCATTCCTAAGGAATACACTGCAAAGGCTTCCCTGGCACCTATTTCAGACTTCTATGACTTTTTAATTTACTTTCTTTTTCTCATATTCTACATGGTTAATCTGAAGCAAATGGATATTACCATATAGAGAATTCTTCAGAAATGAATATTCAAGTACTTAAAATATTTCCAACATCTATATTTTTTAAAATTACTACAATAAACTAAACAAATAACTAAATCATTTTCATTAGAAAGTATATACTTTATTAAAAAAAAATGCTTCCAACATAAAAGAATAAACAAAAGAATCTTACCTAATCGTAGTTCTCCAAAATTGCCACATCCAATTTTTTTTCCAACTCTGAAGTTAGGTCCAACCATTAAAACTCCAGAGGATGAAGACCCAGTTCCTCGAGTGTTGTGTCCTGATCGACCACTAGGTCGTGCCATTCTATCATCTGATTTGTCCTTGTCTTTCTTTTTATTATCCATATCAAGTTTACGGTACTCCACTTTGAATTCTTTAATCAAGACAAGTACACTGAAATAGGGTATTGTGAGAACAGGTACATCACTAGGTCACTGTACCAGGTGGGTAATGTTAACATTCAATTTAACAGTAGGTAGTCAATTAACTGGTGCGTGTTCATCCCATTCGTAAAATTTTTCTCAGTTGTCTTTTCAGCAAAACATGTCTTCAAGTTTTTCTTTTCAGTGATGGGCACTGATGATGATAGGGAGCTAAAACAAAACAGAAAATTAGTCACCTTAAATAATTTTAAAAAATTATGTTTGGGAAGTTAATAACAAAGTTCGGGGAATGGATTACTGCTATCTACTAATGCCCACTAAAACCAAGCCCCAGCAGACTCTTAAATTAACAATTATTCTTTATTCCTATACTTTAATACAGAGATCACACAAAAAGAAAGAAATCAAGGATTCAGCTATATGTCTTAAAAATAAAAAAGTAACAAAAATGTACTGAGCATTTCATAAGCCAATATACATTCACTAAACTACACCTTTCAATTTAAGATCATTTCAGTACTAAAAATAATCCAGTAAGTCAATACAAGAATTTCAATTAAAGAGCAGAAAAGGAGAATAGTTTGCAAATTAATAAAATCTTAATAAAAATATCTCCACATGTTCATTGTTCATACACTTAATTTTCAAAGTCATTTTCAAATATGTATTCCCATTTGATCTTCATTTATTCAAATATTTATTACCCACCAGCTGTACATGGGAACGGTGCTCAGAACTCATAATACAAAAATCATTCTCGCTACCTATCAAAAAAATTAATGTAACATTGAAACTGGACTTACAAAATAAATGCAATTTTTCAATCAGACAAGAAGAAATAAAAGGCATCCAAACTGGAAAGGAACAAGTAAAACTGTCATTATTTGCAGATGACATAATACTGTATATATAGAACTCTAAAAATTCCTCCAAAGAAACTACCAGAACTGAAAGATGAACTCAGTAAAGTAGCAGGATAAAAAAATAAATGTCCAGGACTTCCGGCCAAGATGGAGGCATAGGTAGACACACTGTGCCTCCTCGCACAACCCAGATAGGGACAACAATGATATAGAAACAAAATAACAACCAGAACTGACAGAAAATTGAAGTGTATGGAAGTCGGACAACCAAGGATTTAAAAATAGACACTTTCGTCCAGACCAGTAGGAGGGGCGGAGTCCGGCCAGGCGAGGGACGCCAAGCAGAGAGCTGAGCACCCCGGGCAATGTGCAAGTCTGCAGCAGGCAGACCCTGGGCACACAAGCAGCAGTGGCTGGTGGGCCCCACCCAGGGGGTGGCGACCAGCAGACCCAGCGAGGCAGCCATTGTGAAGCAAGGCACTGCACGCAACTCAGGGTCCCAGCACCAGGAAATAGAGCTTTCAGTCACTGAAAAGGAAGGTCCCATGGGGTGCACAGGCCCACCCACACTGGAATTGGTGCCAGAGGGGCCCGGTTGGCTTGCGGAAAGTGGCAGAAAGGTCTGGGGTCCTACAGAAAGCAGAGCAAGCACCATTGTTTCTTCCCAGACCCCACCCCCATATATAACATCACAACCCTGTGACTGGGGTGCCCCGCCCTGGTGAACACCTAAGGCCTCGCCCCTCACTAAAGGAGCTCGACAAGATCAAAAAACAAAACAAAACAAAAAACAGCAAAAAGATGGCTCAAACGGAAGAAGAATTGAAAGCCCCAGAAGTCATCCTTTTAAGCGACCAAGAGATAGCCAACCTATCAGATGCACAGTTCAAAGCACTGGTTATCAAGATACTCACAGAATTGGCTGATTTTGGTCACAAATTAGCTGAAAAAATGCAGGCTACAGTAAGTTTAATGAAGAAAGATGCACAGGGAACCAATGGTGATGGAATGA
>CM052540.1:114386228-114436076 GCA_028533065.1 Trachops cirrhosus
CATGAACTAAAGGGGGGGAATGTGGGTGGGAGAGGGTGTTCAGGGTGGAGGGGAATGAAGGGGGGATAATAGGACAATTGTAATAGCATAATCAATAAAATATATTTAAAAAAAAGAAAAAAATAAAAATAAATGTCCAGAAATGAACTGCATTTTTATACACCAATAATGAACTATCAGAAAGGAAACTAAGAAAAACAATCTCATCCACAATTGCTTCAAAAAGAATAAAGTACCTTGGAATAAATTAACCAAGGATGTAAAAGACATCCTCAGAAAATTATAAAACACTGAAGAAAAAAAATTAAAGATACATATAAGTGGAAACATATACCATGTTCACAGATAGGAAGTATTAACACTATTACAATGTCCATACTAACCAAAGCTATCTATAGATTCAATGTAATTCCTATCACAGAACTAGAACAAATATTTCAAAAATTTATATTTTTGAGAGAGCAATCTTGAGAGAGAAGAACAAAATAGGAAGAATCATGCTACCTGATATCAAACTATACTACAAGGCCATGGTAATCAAAACAGCATGGTACTGGCATTAAAGCAGACATACAGATCAATGGAACAGAACAGAGAACCCAGAAATAAACCCATGCCTTTACAGTAAGTTAATATTTCACAAAGGAGACAAAAACATACAATGAGGTCAAGATATCCTATTCAATAAATAGTGTTAGGAATATTAGACAAATATATGTGCAAAAAAAACGAAAACAGACCACCTTCCTCCACCATACACAAGAATAAACTCAAAATGGATTAAAGACTTCAATGTTAGTCTCAAAACCATAAAAACCCTAAACAACAAGGGTAGTAAAATGTCAGACATTTCTTAAGGCAATATTTTTTGTGATATATCTCCTTGGGCAAGGAGAACAAAAATAAATGAACAAATGGGACTACATAAAACTAAAAAGTTTTTGCACAGCAAAGTAAACCATCTACAAAATAAAAAAGACAACCCACTGGATGGGAGAACACATTCACCAATATATCTGATAAGGGATTAATATCCAAAATTTATAAAAACCTTGTAAAACTCAACACCCAAAAAAACAAACAATCCAGAAAAGGCAGAAAACTGTACTTGAACATCAATAAAAAATGTTAAAAAATATATAAATAAAATAAAAAACTAACAATCCAATTAAAAAATAGGCAATGGGCCTGAATAGATACTTCTCCAAAGAGGACATGCAGATGGCCCATAGACATATGGGAAAATGCTTTACATCACTAATCATCAAAAAATGCAAATTAAAACCACAAATTAAAACCTGTCAGAATGACTATCATCAGTAAATCAACAAAGAAGTATTGGCAAGGATGCAGAGGAAAGGGAACCTTCGTGCTGTGGGTGGGAATGTAGATTGGTGCAGCCACTGTGGAAAGCAATATGGAGTTACCTCAAACAATTAAAAATGGAACTACCCTATGATCCAGTGACCTACTTCTGGGAATTTATCCAAAGAAATCCAAAGGAATATATGCACCCATATGTTCACTGCAGTGTTATTTGCAATAGCTAAGATATGGAAGCAGCCCAAGTGTCCCTTAGTGAATGAGTGGATAAAACAGCTATGGTACATCTACACAACGGAACACTACTTGGCTGTTAAAAAGAAGGAAATTTCACCCTTTGCAACAGCATGGATAGACCTGGAGAGCATTATGCTAAGTGAAGAAAGCCAGTCAGAGGAAGACAATTACCATTATGATTTCACTCATAAGTGGAATCTAATGAACAAAATGAACTAACAAGCAAAATAAAGAGAGACTCATAGAGAGCAAGTTGACATCTGTGGGGCAGGAGAGAGATTCGGTAAAAAATAGACAAAGAGAGAAAGAACTCATGGACACAGACTACAGTGTGGTGATTGCCAGGGAGGAGATGATGGAGGTCCTGGGGGGATAAATGGTGATGGATGGAGATTTGACTTGGGGTAGTGAATACACAATGCAGTGTACATTTGATGTGTAGTAGAATTGTGTACCTGAAACCTGTATAATTTTGATAATCAGTGTCACTCCAGTAAATTCAATTTTTAAAAAATCACTGGATTTGTGAAGCTAATAATATGAAAGAAAAATACCAAATATAATAATAATCTGAAGGAAGCAGATCATTCAAAAATCAGGAGAGAACAAAAAATAAAAACACTTAGCTCTTCAGAGGCTTTTGAGAAAAACAGTAATATACACACAGGATAAAAAAATAAAGCTACATTAAATGGGATAGCCAAAAACAAAGTGGGGCAACAATTCTAATATGTAATATGAAAATACAAAGGAAAAAAATAAAGGATAAAAGAAAGAAGTCATTCAAAACCTCCAACTTCTAACTAATAATTGAAATTAATAGGGAGGCCAAAGAAAATTTAGGAAAATAAATTTTCCAAAAAAATTTCCTGAGCTAGAGAAAAATAAAAAAGTCCAGAGTGCTAATCAAAGTAAGGTAGCACGGGAATACTACTTTGGTTCTACTACAAGTCCTAACAGTGTAAGGATGGTTAATTGATTTTCAGCTTTTAGAATCCATCTTACTCAATAAAAATGCAAGATAAATATTACAGGAGAGAATAACCTTGACAGTGTTAAAATAACATTAAAATTGACAGACACGCAGGTGATAAAAGGGAGAAAAGGTAGAAGGAAGAATAGGGATAAGACCATCTGTACTTACAAAGTACAAAATAGAGAGATAATGTAAAATTTGCTAAAATAAAAAATATAGAGAGATGTAAGAACATTATTTAAAGTGTCAAAGGTAAGCAGCAGATGAAGTAAATGTAACTAGCCAAACATTTAAAGACAAAATTGAAAAGGGAGTATGTGAGTTAAAAATCTCACTTCTCTTGCCCTAGCCAGGTGGCTCAGTTGGTTGAAGCACTGTCCCATGCACTAAGGTTACAGGTTTGATTTCCAGTCAGGGTGCATACAGGAGTCAATCGCTCTCGCTCTCGCTCTCGCTCTCGATCTCTCTCTCTCTTTCTCTCTCTCTCTCTCTCTCTCTCAAATCAATAAAAACCATATCCTCAGATAAGGATATTTTTTTAAATCTCATTACTCTTAGGTACAGAATTAAAACAATGCATCCACAAGGACTATTTTACTTCTTCCTTTCCAGTTTGGATACTTTTATTTATCTTTCTTGCCTAACTGAACTGGCTAGAACTCTCAGTATTATGATGAGGACTATGATGGAAGTGGAAAGAGCAGGCATCCTTGTCTTGTTCCTGATTTTACAGGAAAAGCTTTCAACTTTTTTGCCATTGAGCATGTTAGCTGTGGGCTTGTCATAGGTGACCATTATTTGAGGTTCATTCCTTCTATAGCAAATATGTTGAGAGTTTTATCATAAAAAGATGTTGAATTTTGTTAAATGCTTTTTCTGGACCTATTAAGATGATCACACAGATTTTATTCTTCATTACGTTAATATGGTGTATCACACTGATTTTTTTTTGTATGCTGAACCACCCTTGCACAGCAAGGATAAATCCCACTTGATCGCAGTATATGATAATTAAATATTCCTCTAAATTCAGTTTGCTAGTATTTTGTTTAGGATTTTACATCTATATTCATCAGGAATATTGGACTGTAATATTCTTTTCCTGTAGTGCCCTTATATGGCTTTGGTATTAGGGTAATGCTGGCCTCATTAAATGAGTTAGAAGTGTTCCCTCCTCTTCAATTTTTTTCAAATAATTCAAGAAGCATTGGTGTTAATTCTTTAAATGCTTGGTAAAAATTCACCAGTAAAGCCATTTGGTCCTGGGCTTTTATATGTTCAGATACTTTTTATTACTAATTCAATGTCCTTAGTAATTATAGGCCTATTCAGATTTTCTATTTCTTCCTGATTCAGTCTGTACACACTGTATGTTTCTAGGACTTTACTTTTTCCCTCCAGATTACTTGATTTGTTGGCACATAATTACTTAGAGTAGTCTCTTATAACCCTTTGTATTTATGTGGTATCAGTTATAGTATCCTCTTTTACCGCTGATTTGCTCAAATAAATGCTTTTTATTCTTTATTACAGGATAAACTTTTTTTAGTTAACATTACTAACAATGAATTCTATGAAAGAGAAATTATAAAATAATACCATTTGCAATAGTATCCAAAAGAATAAAATACCTAGGAGTAAATTTAATCAAGGAGATAAAAGACCTGTACACTGAAAACTGTAGACAATAATGAAAGAAAGTAAAGAAGATGCAGACACATCGCAAGATATCCCATGTCCTTGGAACTTGAAGAATTAATATTGTTAAAATATCTACACTACCCGAAGTGATCTACAAATTCACTGGAATCCTTAACAAAATTCCAATGGCTTTTTTCAAAGAAATAAAAAAAATCCCAAAATGTGTATAGAACCACTAAATACTCCAAATATCTAAAGCAATCTTGAGAAAAAAAGAACAAAGATGAAAGTATCACACTTCCTGATTTCTATCTATATCATATAACTATAATGATGAAAACCGTATGTCATTGCCATAAAAACAAACACTTAGATCAATGGAACAGAAAAGAGATCCCAGAAATAAATCCATGCATGTATGGTCAGTTAATGGAGAATCGAGAACACACAATAAAGAAAGGACATAAATTTATTTCTCTTCAATAAATGATGTATAGAAAACTACATATCCATATGCAAAAGAGTGGAAATGGACACCTATCTTACATCACTCACAGTAATTCACCTGCAATGGGTTAAAGACTTAAAGGTAATACCTGAAATGGCAACTACTAGGAGAAAATAAAGGAGAAAGTTTATTTTTATATTTTATTGATTATGCAAATACAGTGGTCCCAAATTTCCCCCCTTTAATCACCTTCATCCAGCATGCCCACTCCCTCTCTAGCAAGTCCTCCCATATGTTCATGTCCATGGGTCGTGCATGTAAGTTCTTTGGCAAATCCATGTCCTATAATGTTTTTAACATCCCCTTGCCTATTCTGTAACTTCCAATTCATACTTCTTAATCACTTCATCTTTTCCACCATTCCCCTGAGCCCCCCTCCCAATTGGCAACCATCCAAATGTTCTCCATATCTGTGTTCTGTTTCTGTTCTGCTTGTTTGCTCAGTTTGTTTTTTAGATTCAATTGTTGGTAGTTATGTATCTATCATCATTTTAATGCTCATAGTTTTGATCTTCTTTTTCTCAAATAAGTGCCTTTAACATTTCATATAATAATGGTTCAGTGGATGAAGTCCTTTTTCTTTACCTTATCTGTGAAGCACTTTATCTGCCCTTCAATTCCAAAAGATAGCTTTTCTGGGTAGAGTAATCTTGATTGTAGGTTCTTGCTTTTCATCATTTTGAATACTTCTCCCCAATCCTTTCTAGCCTGCAGTTTCTTTTGAGAAATCAGCTGACAGTCTTTAGGGACTCCTCTGTGGGTAACTATCTGCTTTTCTCTTGCTGCTTTTAAGATTCTCTCTTTATCTTTAACCTCTGGCATTTTAGTTATGATGTGTCTTGGTGTGGTCCTTTTTGTGTCCATCTTGTTTGGGACTCTCTGTGCCTCCTGGACTTGAATGTCAATTTCCTTCACCAAATTAGGGAAGTTTTCTTTCACTATTTTTTCAAATAGGCTTTCAATTTCTTGCTCTTTCTCTTCTCCTTCTGGCATGCCTATAAGGCAAATGTTGTACCTCTTGAAGTTGTCCTAGAGGCTCCTTATACTATCCTCTTTCTTTAGGATTCTTTTATTTCTTCCTGTCCTGATTGGATGTCTTTTGCTTCTTTATGTTCCAAATAATTGATTTTATTCTCAGCT
This sequence comes from Trachops cirrhosus, assembly GCA_028533065.1. Classification (NCBI taxonomy): domain Eukaryota; kingdom Metazoa; phylum Chordata; class Mammalia; order Chiroptera; family Phyllostomidae; genus Trachops; species Trachops cirrhosus. The sequence goes on from CM052540.1 coordinate 114,392,054, forward strand.
TCATCCACTCCACTGTTGATTGCCTGTAAATTATTCATATTTCAATTATTGCATCCTTCATTTCTGACTGGATAATTTCATGCTGTGTATACCCACTGAGTTCCTTGAGCATCCTTGCACACTGAATCTGATAGATTGCTTATCTCCATTTTGTTCAGTTTTTTTTTTTTCTGGAGTTTTGTTCTATTACTTCATTTGGGCCATATTGTTTTATCTCTTCATTTTATCAGTCTCCCTATGTTTATTTCTATGTATTAGGTAGAGTTGCTCTGAACTCCTATCTTGGTAGCGTGGCCTAATGTAGTAGGTATTCTGTAAGTAGGGGTCCAGTGGCACAGCCTCCCCTATCACTCTGTGTGGGCTGAGTACTCCTTCCTCTCATAGTTGAGTCTTGATTGCTGTTGGCAGGTCAATGGGAGGGATTTACCCAGGCCAGTCAGCTGGTAGGACTGCTGTGACCACTGGCCACCAACTACCTCTCCTTCTGTGGCTTGTGGATAGGGTTGGGTGGTGGTACTCCAACATGATCTGTAACTGTCCACTGAGTACAGACTCTAGGGTTTCCCAGGTGGTAAAAGCCCAGGTCAACCACCACCTGTGTTCTGTCTGGGGCCACTTGGCATAAGCCATAAAGCAATCTACAGATGGCTGCTGCTAGAGCTGGGTCTGAGGCCATTCAGCAAGAAGTACAAGGGCTGGGCTCTGCTGTTGCTTGTTTGAGCAGGTTTAGGAAGTTCTGAAGCCTGTGCCAAGCCTTTCATATGGAAAAGCCACTGTTAACAGTTTTGATGGGCCTGTAAGTTGAATGGGGCAAAGCCTTAGTTAATCACCACTGAAGCATTTAATACTCAAATAATTAAAAGTGGTTTTAAACATCTTCAGACTCAGAGAAAGAACTAGACATGGGAGAGTTTATAATCTATAAAGTTAACTATTAAAGTTTATGAATAATTAATAAAGTCCTTTTTGGCTTCAGAGTACTCCTTACTTACTGAAAAATATCAAAACGATCATTCCTTTTAACATCAGATTTCTTTCTATCCAGGATCCTGATTAAATGATCCTAAAGGAATGTTCTTTTCTCCTTCTATGGCCTGATACCAGACTTTATTATTGTTCTTCCAAGAAAAAAAAAAAGAGTGATTTTATCTATTAATAAATTCAAAGACTGGAGATATGAGGCAAGAGACTTACTTATACATATTTTTGTATTATTGTAATATTTTACTGTATATGGGCCTTAATTTAATAAAATATTGATTTTATCAACAAACTAATCATTTTATCCTAAAATAAATTTTTAAAAATGATTTCAAACCTTGATAAGAATACTTCAGTGGGAAGTGGGGATAAACAATAAAAACAATAAACAACAATAAAAAAATGTGGAAAAAAGAATATTTCAAATGATTGAATATTAAAGTATTAAGTAACTTTACAAATCATTGTTTTTGTCTTGATTTGATTTGCTTTGCTCTGAAAGAAAATAAATCACCAATATTGAAGACAATTGTAGAGTTCTTAACCTGAAATCCATGGACCTCCTGAGCATTTTCTCAAGAGAAAAATCCTTAAGTTTTCAACAAACTGTCAAAATATTATATGATCCTTAAAAAAGGTATGAACTACTGAAAAGTGTATTGTTATTTTCTCACTGAATTACTTTACACACATGCTTAGAAACAGTCTATTCTAAAAATGAAGTAACATCTGTACTTTATTTAAAAGCCAACCTTGTTATAGAAAAGTATTTAGGGCTGCTTATAATAGGCACACACACTACCAAAGGAGTGAGAAAAGTTTTAAGTATGAAAATTAGGAAGTAAAATAATGTTAGAAATAAAACTATGTAATACTAACTTACAAAATGAATACCATGACGTTCAGTACCTGCACTTAAAACAAATTTATTTTCTGTCTTCTAGTAGTCAAGCAAAAAAATAGAAATATAAGTAGATACAAGATTCAGTGTCCATTAAAATTACACCAATTACTAAAAAGTTCATGATAATCCTGGCATTGTATTACACCTAAAGATGCAGTCAACAATGATAACTACAAATTTCTCTCAAAAGTTTTAAATTCCTAACTTATAAGAAAGAAAAATATATACCTTGAAAACTTAAAAATCAGGCATCCACAGAAATAAAAACTACTGAGAAAAAAAAGTTTCACAGAAAAGAAAGTTTCATGCCTGGCTTATAGTTTCTTCTAACACAGTAAAATAATTTATATGGCTTAAGGAAAGTTGACTTTTTGTAAGACATATTACCAATTAACTGAAACCTTAAACTGTCTACGAAAAGAATGGACGTACATTTAGTTAATGTGCATAAAGCTACACGAATGTACATAAATGGTAGCAAAACATTTATAAATTATGTTTGAGTCTATAATTATTCTCAGCATATTGACATTAAAGTATATATTAAAAAGACTAAATTTATTTAAAGAATGCATTTTTAAATTATCCCTCAGAATACATGAATAAATATGAATAACCAATCAACTGCTTTGCTTTCATAAATGATTATAATTTTGCTGTAGTAACATCCACTAATAAAGATAAAAATGAGCTGCTAAATACAAAAAAACATTAGACATAATCTGATTATAAGAGTAGAAATGTAGGCCACTGGCATACTTCTAATTTGATGATTACTGATGAATCTTCAAAAACATAAAACAGAAAATCAGATTTTCTAATCTGCATGGCCCAATAATTTAGGATATTACAGAGCCAAATGATCTCCTTTAGGTTGCAACTACATGAAACAGAGTAAGTAGTCTGAAAACATATCAGTACAGTATGTTCTAACTCTTCAAAAACCACACAGAGTTAGTTAAAGCTTTCAAGTCAACACTAATGAACAGTTCTAAATTTAAAACTATATATATTAATACTCTACCTAGCTTCTAAACTATTGCTGCAATAAAAATAAAATTGTTCTGTGTACCTGTAACATTAAGTATTAAAAGTTTCTGTAGGTATCTTTTCATGTTCAGCATGTTATTCAATGTTCTTTGCAAATACAAAATTACAAAGAATGAAAATTTTTTAATTAATTTTCTTCATGTTACTTGTCAAAGCACTGATTTCTCACTGCTTTATCTTAAATGAAAAAGTCCATATTTAGTATATGAAATGACCCCTTCATTGTTTCAAATGCCTTATTCAGTCTCTATAAAAATTACATTACAATACAGGTCTGCAGGATTCTCCTAAATTTAAATGAGTAAGGATATTTGTGATGTGATGGCTAGTTGTTACATCACATGCTTCTATTAGCAGCAAATGTCCCAGTTACTGGTTTCTGGCATGGGTTCAACTGTGGTTGTCTAAGAAAAGACTAAACACTTATTTTTAAAAAGTTAAATCATTAACTGTAATGTCAAAAATGGAGATCAATTTCTCTAATTACATAGTACAGATTCTTATTTTGTCTCAAAAATATTCAGTAACTATCATTATAACACTTTACATTTTTGAAATCTGATTTGAGTGATGTCCCTTATATATATTCCTATTAAGATTCAGGATACTGTAGCCTTTAAAAATTATCACCAATCCAATTACAGCAGTGTTCTCCAAACTGTGGATCATGACCCATTAGTGGGTCATTAAACCAATTTAATAGGTCCCAAGCAGCAGTTTTGTCCAATGAAATAGCTTCAAATAGAAAAAAATGGAGTGCACATATGTAATATGAACACTTTTGTTTAATGAGATTTTCTTTTGGTTTTTTATATGAATGTATATGTATTACTGGGTTACCATGTCAAAAACATTTCTATAGATTGTGGTAAATTTATTTCCATGAGTTGTGGTCAAAAAATATTTCTAAGTTTGAAAGAAATTTAGCATAGGATTGTCAAAACATACTATATTATAATCAGTAATAACTATCTATTTTGAAGAGTCCTTTTATTAAGATCTAAATTTTCTTAATATACATAAATATTACTACAAGTGTAATAAAATAAATTTTCTAATTACCCAGGTCTAATTGTTCTTCAGTAATTAAGATATGATTATTTCATAGGTCCTCAAAATGTCTTTTGTGCCTCCTCTTTTCAATTTCACAGGTGAATGTATACTGCCATTGATAATACTCCTTTCCATAGCTAATGAAGTCTCAATAACTGAAAGAAGGACTGCTTAATTTTAAAATGTCTAGCTCCCTAATCATTTATTATAGTATGTACACCAAGGAAACCATAGATCACCCTCATCTCCTGCCCTTTAAGTATTGGAATCAAAAATCAAGTAGAGGCCATACTAAATTTATATCACTGAAATATTCACCATATCAATCTCTATGAGCAGGTCATCTCACTATCTATAAACATAAACTTGATTACAAATCCCAACCACAGGAATAATATTAAATTTAAACTCCAAGCCACAAAGGAAAGTCATGTTCCTTTGGGGGCACTTATTTTCATTCAACAAATACTAAGTATTTACTCTGTACCAGACACAGTCCAAGGTGCTGGAGATGGAGCAATAAACTTGCCCCAGAAACGGTCTCACCAAGCCTCTTAATGACTACTTCCATGACTGCAGCTTTCTGTAGCATATTTTTATATCAATTAAAAAAATGATATTCTTCTGACCTCAGTAAAACCAAAACAGTTGATCTGCAGTAATTATATTCCATAAAGTTGTTGCAAACACTGAACTAGCCAACACTGAGCCATTGCTCTTAGGAAAAATACAGGTTTAGGGTTCTGTAAGCCTATGGTCACATTTTCACATGCTAATCTATACATAACCTTGTTTTAATGTGTGTTTCTGTTTAAAGACACCTTACTTAATACATATTGCTGAATAATTAACATTCAACTCACACCCAACAGCACTATAACTCATGCCTGAACTAAGCTCATCTAACACATGTATTTTCTCCATGAAGTACATCACAGCCTCCTTGAGTTTAGGAACACTGAACAGAACTTCAGGACTATGTCTGGGGGCCATTTTAAACAGCAAAATAACCCCTAAAAAGAGCTAAATAGGCCCCAAAAGTAAAACAAGAAGGCAAAGCTTCATTACTTTGTTTGACTTCAGCTGGGATGTACACATCAGGTAACTCAAATTTTTGCCATTCTGTGCATGCACATGTCTGTCTGTGAGTGACTGGGAAAGCACTAGGAATATAAATTTTAGCAGGTAGACAATTTGCAAATAAGGAATTTGGGAATAATGAGGATCAACTCTGATAAGGGGTATGTTCTCTTTAAATACAGTCCATCTAATAAGAAATTACAGAATTCAAATGTAATCATTATGCAATGCCTAATGAATTAATGGAACTAGGCAAGGATCCTCAATTGCTGCTAACAACACAAAAAGAAAGACAACCTTTAATCTTCTTGACAGAAAAAAAAATGAAATTGAATTTGATCAAACCCCTACATCTCACTACCAATTTATAGGAAAGACAGGGGAAAATGTTGTTACTCTTAAAATAGCCCATTTTTAAAGCTGATGTCCTCAAGGTCAGGGAGCATATTTTATTCAACTCTGTCTCCCCATTATCTTTTATAATCCACAGCACACATTAGACAATGGTTAAAAGTTTGATGAATAAATGAGCAAACAAATGAACTACCTCTTGGAACTTTAAGAATGTTAATTTATATGATCACCCCTTTCTCAAATAAAGGAAAGAAAAAGGTATGGACAGATAGGCAATTCATAGCTCTAAGAAATAGTACAAGAAGTGGAATAATACCTCACAAATCAAAGGTCATTTATTCTGTAATTTCAACTCTCCAAAACATAGCTATGAGCTGGAAGAAAAAAATATCCTAAAGGAGGTCACAAAATGCACCTTCTGTTCATTAAACAATAAGAGCTTCTAAACTCCACCTTAATTTTAAAGTAACTCTAGTAAAGTTTATACTAGAAATCAAACTTAAAATGAAAAACTTGAGGTTAGGAGTAAAAATTTGACAGAAAACAAAGAAGATGATCCTATATACCTCAATAAATAAAATCTTCATGCATAACAGCGCTTTATCGTCAATGTTCAGAATGAGAGCCCTGAACCATCAAGAAAAGACTGAGTGTGTTTAGAAAACACTAAGAAAACAGTACTAACTTGTAAAGTTTATCACTTAAACAATAAGAAGATATTTTAGTACAAATTCAACCTTCTAATTTATCTAACATGCCATTCCATGATAATGCCAGATAAATGAGAAAGCATCTCAGAAAAGTCACTACTGTTTCACACACAGTACTTAATTTTTTTAAGTTACATTCTTTCTTAAGTACAGTGCTAATTTCCTAATTTATAAAAATAAATAATTACAGCCCTGGCTGGTGTAGCTCAGTGGACTGAGCGAGATCCTGTGAATCAAACAGTCACTGGTTTGATTCCCCGTCAGGGCACATGCCTGGGTTGCAGGCCAGGTCCCCAGTGGGGGAGGGTACATGAAAGGCAACCACACATTGATGTTTCTCTCTCTCTCCCTTCCTTCCCCTCTCTCTAAAAATAAATAAATAAAATATTTTTAAGAAATAAATAAATAATTACAACTAACCATCTAGTGCAGGCAAAGATCACAAATTTAAAAGGTTCATTTAAGGCTATTAACATTTGGGAATTTTAATTACAACATTAATATTTTCAACTCTCATTACTGAAGGACTTAATAGTGCAACTGACAGTAAATCATAAATCACCAAGTTGACTTCTACAAAATTCTGGAATGAAATATGAAACAAGTGATAGAAACAAGCTCTCCAGAGGAAGGATTCCTTATGCCCAATCTAAACCAAGAGAGTCTTTCCCAAATTAAGTGCTGTAGCCTGAGACAGACATACAGAATTATTCAAAGGCATATAATCCCCAAAATGAGCACCAGGGTTAAAGGCCTAGATATCTATAACTATATATCTACACCTATATCTATATCTGTATCTATATCTATATCTGTATCTATATACATAGAGAGATGATAGATAGATAGACAGATAGATAGATAGATAGAGAGAGAGCAATCTGGGTTGCATTACCAAAGTGAGAAATAATACTTCCAAAGCTTACTGAAGACTGCATTCACTGAAAAGTGAGGCTCCCCTAAACCACCATCTCTATCTGATAGACCTCCAGCAATAAAAACATTATGTTCAGAATTAATGTTATTCTCATGATAACCTGGTGTGCAATCAAACTAACAAACTAATTACTAAAAAGACATTCAATATAGCTTTTTAAATTTTAAGAACAGCTTATTACTGGAATTCTTCTACATAGCTGATGGGAACGCAAAATGGCACAGCTGCTTTAGAAAACAGTTTGGCAGTTTCTTACAAAGTTAAACATACACTTGCCATATGACCCAAAAATTGCAACTCTACAAACTTACCCAAGAGAAAAGAACACTTAAAATTCACACACAAAAAAACCCTGCACACAAATGTGTTTGTGGCAGCCTTGTTTATTAATCACCCAAAACTAAAAACAATGTTTCAACCAGCAAATGGATAAACACGCTCAGGTGCATCCATATATTGGAATACTGCTCAGCAGCAAAAAGAAACTACTGATATACACTACAACATGGATGAATCTTAAATGCATTGTGTGAAGTGGAAGAAGCTAGATTTAAAAGGCCACATACCACATGAATTAATTTATATGATATTCTGGAAAAGGCAAAATTATAGGACAGAGAACAGATCAGTGGTTGCTAAGGACTGGGAATAGAAGGGGTTGTTGACTACCAAAGGGCAGCATGGGGGAGTATTTTGGAGTGATGGAATTGTTTTGTATCTTGATGGTAGAGGTAGTGATTTAGTGTGTGTAAATTTAAAAAGAGAAAAACTTTTAAAATGTCTTACAGTAAAATCATAATTAACTGAAATTCTCAAAAAATGGAATACTTGCTTTAACTAAATTGTCTGGCTATCCATGTATGCATTTAATTTCAACTTCTGACATTTAAAAAAAACTTTCTGTAACTATTCCTTTACTTTTAAGCCTAGGTAACTATGTCTGATGTTTGTGTTTGTTGTTTTATTTAAATTAGGACCAATTTATTTGTTTGAGATTTGTCTCATACAGCTGTGATGCTGCAAACTAAATTGCTTTGGGTGAACATGGTACCCCAGAGGAATTTAATCAAGATTGTTCCATGTCAAAATTCTCCCTGATAAAAAAGTAATAAAATGATTAATCCACACATTCAACAAACAAGTAATCAGTAGAGGCCTATTCAGTGCCAAACACGGGAAATACAAATGGCAAAGATGACAATCACAAACCCTGACATCACATAACTTAAACAATAACATAAAGTGTGATGCATACTACAAGAGAATTACAGTGCTTTCAGAGCACAGATTAAGCGTACATAACCTAATAATACAAGTTCTAAACCTCACTTTAGGATCACAGCTCAAAAAGCTCACCACTGTATCACCCTTCAGTGTTTAAGGATTGAAAGAAAGCAAAGACCACATACACAGAACACTATAGCTCCACAAGCAGTACAATAATCACTGCCCGATAGAAAGATTTCTTTCTATCACCTTTTCAATAAGTGAGACACTTTCCTGATAGAGAACACCATGTTATGAACTTCCCTTCTTGAGGAATAATATTTCAAAAGAGGAAGAATGATAAAGATAAGGATGGGGGAGGGAAACTGAATAGGTATAAAGATTTTTGCAGTGAAGTCTTAAAAACAAATTAAAGAAGTTTAAGGAAACTAAAACAGAAGCACTGAACCACACCCCTACTTCTTTCTGTTATGAAAAAGGAAGCCAAGATATGTAAAAAGAGGGCAGCCTGCAGGTTCTTTGGCATGAAGTTATCATGTACAGAGGTAAAATTAAATTATATAACCCCAAGGAGTAAAAAGTGTGTGTGATGAATAGTCAGCTATGCCAAAGTCACCCAAAACATATGCCATCTCAAGCATTCTAATTATATAATACTTCTGGGACCACAGTGGGGCTCAAAAGTACCAAGGTACATAACTTCGTGTCAAAAGAAACAGAAAAGCTTTCAATAGCTATTAAGGAAACAAACACATTAAAATAAAGTGCCTCTTGGTATGTATATATTTATAAGGGAATAAAAGCAAAAGAAATTTACCAGCATTTTACTGAAACTCCATCTTGGAGGTGTAAGATGCTCAGTAGTTTCCATCAAGACACAAAAGGTAGAAGCAAATTAATGTGTTCTATAATTCCTTTTCCAAAGTTCTTACAGTAAAACATGTTTTGGAACTCAGAATTTTAAAGGTTTCACAGGTGATACAGTGTGCATACACCATATATTTTTTAAAACCCCTAGAGAAGACAGAGATGGCACAGAGAAGTCTGGGACAATACAGTATAATCACATATTTGCTGTTTCTGCAACCTACAAATATATTTGTGAAACCTACAAATATATGAAATAAAGCCACAGGATTTCACAACAGGCTTTGTGGAAAAGTCAATTTGTACCAAAAAAAATGGTTTTCAGAGTATTTTCAATGTTAGAATTGTTGATAAGAAATTATGGTCCTGTAAAATAATAATACTCATTACTCCATTACTAATGGTATGTGCCAAATGTTCCTGGTAACCTCTTCGTCATGGTACTGACTTTATTGTGGTACTTTGGTGCATTCAAAATGTTCAGTACTTCTAAAAGTCTTCCATAGGGTTCACACATAACATGTCCTCTAAACTATAACCACTCAAATTCGTCTACCATAAAAATCTCCTACTAAGGCAGTTTGCAGAAATATAACCCTTGAAATTTCTAGAATTGACAAATCTAATTTTACTACCATGCAAAAAATGTTCATTGAATAAAATTCAACATACTGAACTCATAAAGTGCTTTGCTCTCATTTCGTAACAAGAAAAATGCTCTAACTGGTAAAGGTATTCCTGACCTATGAAATAATATCAAATGAGTCACAAAAATGACCCGGACTTCTCATGAGTGACAAGATACAATAACCATAAAACTCTAGTACCATAGTGCATTAATATGTAAATATTCACTGACTAGGTACAATATACACAACATTTCCACTGACAGGAAAAGCAGACATAGCTCCTTGTCAACAACGGCAGAAAGAGAATAAAGCAGCAAAGTATAGTTAAACTAAAAAACCATTAAGGCCCTTTCCATCCTTACACTACATGAAAAATACAACTCAATGATACTGTGTATATGATAACTATATCCTAAAACTAAAATCTTTCCAATAACAATAATTCTTGCCTTCTTATAACTTAAACTTGAAATATAATTGTTCTTACCACTTCAGTTTCTTAAGATTTTCAGGATCATCTGAATTGATGTCTTAATTTAGTCTTAATAAATTTCCCTTTAACAAATGTCCCAAACATCAAAAATCTTCTAATTTTGGTGCTATTCTTATCAAAAACTGCTAATGAGCAATGAATATAGTGACCTTACTAAGGATTCTGGGTATGAAACTATGAAGAAAAATCACTTCATTAACCTGATCCTCTTGCAAATATTTTTTAGGCATTTCTTGTCCCACCTTGAAGACACCCTCATTCCTAACTAAAGAGAGAACAAGGAAGTAAAAGAAAGTCATTTTTCAAAAAAGAGCTAACAGATATGTATGAAGAGAAGAAGAAATCAGTCATTTTCAACCCTGAAAGCACCTGTGAAAATCCGAATATATATCATTAGTGCCCTGGCCACACCCCCAGATTCAAATATAAATTAACATGGGTAGAATCCCAATATCTATCAGTTTTTATCTTCCTCAGGAGACAAATATTAATGTGATGTCAGGACTGAGAATCCCTGACAGCACAAGCTGCCTTCTCCATAAACCCTTTTTTCTTACTTTTTAGTAAGTGGTAGCGATCCCAGCCCTACAAGGACTGCAAGTATTATATTTAAAATTGTCCATTTTTCTTTTCTCATTTATTCTGTCACAGAAAAAAATATTAATTTTCAATTGGAAAATTTTATACAAGTGCATATAATATATTTTAGCTTATTTAATTATCTCATTCCCAATGTTCAGGATTTTATTTTTCAGTCAGTTTTCAAAAGACAACTTTCATTAGTAGGGTATTTAGATGAAGAGCAGACCATACAGTAAGCACACAATATGCATTCCAGACATCAACTTTTAAGAAGTTATCAGAAAATACTCAAAAGAATGATTTTTAAAAGCTGATTACATTTTAATATTTGATTAACTACAAAAATTTTCAGAATCTCAAATATATTTAAAAATTAGCCACAATATTGCCCTCACACTCACATACAGAAAAAGGATTCAGTAAATAATCTACCAAATTTAAATGAAAATTGGCATTATAAGAATCCACATCTTTAAGAGTTCTTTCTATTTTGTTCATATTGTTTTCAGATCCCTGGAATAAAAAATACACAATATCTTAATGAAAATATACATCTACAAACACCAGTTTATTGTTTGTTTTAATGTCACCAACAACTGCTAACTACTAGTTTCACTTCTAAAACAATACTAGGCTATTTTTGCATGTCTAATTAGGATTTTATGAAAAGGCCTTGTAGTCATGTATTTGCACACCATAAGACTGGTGGAATACTGGGAATTTTCTCTCTTCTCTCCTGATTACATTACCTACTATATTTGCCTGCCATATGAAAGTATTCATTATTAGAATATAAAAATAAACATTCCACAGAAATAGAAAATAAACATAACACAGACTGGGTGTAAGGGAAAAACCATTTTCACTTCCCTTTTTACTAAAGGAAACTCTGACTATAACTTTGACTCTAATATATCGTACTCTAATACACTGTCAAGTACACTACCTCAAGTCAAAACCAAGTAAGTTTAAAAAACAGATTAATAATTACAAAATATTCAGAGCTCCACCACCTTTATAAAGTACATTTGGATGAAAAGATACCATACAGCCGATTTGAACTTTATATTCTAAGGTAGATATTTTAATAAGCCCAAATTTAAAAATAAAGACAATTACAAAGTATCTCAAATACAAAATACAAAGTGTATTTCAGGCACATTTTATTCAAGGTAATATACAAGACAACACAATTATATGTTAAAATCCAAATTGGTAGAAAACATCCAACATTCCAGGATTCCACTTTCTATCCTCAAAAAAAAATTACTATTTTCCCAAATTTTAAAAATAATACATGATGATACCTGAAAATCCCAACAATATAGAGAAGTACAAAAAGTATAAAAGTAAAAATCATCCCAAATCTCACTATTTACAAACAACTGTCATTAACAAAAATATCCTCACACAGGGTAGATGAATTTATTCTGCAGTTTTAGAACAATAATTGCAACAACTACAAGAATTAAAATTACAATAATTAATTCTATATATTTATTGTATGTTTATATATATATATCTCCATATGTATATGGTTATACACACACACTCTTACAATGAAAACAGAGAAATCTTTTCAATAACAACTTTCATGAAAATAAAAATATATATATTGTTTCAAGCACTCTCTCTGTTTCTTCATTTTCATTTAAGCAAGCCATATTTGAGGTTACTTTGTGTGTGTGGTGGTGGTGGTGATGTTGACTACTTAGAAGATTAAAAGACTTGTCTATTTACTTGTTTTACTTTAACAAATAAAATAAACAATCTGGCTACAATTTTACATTGCCTGAGAACACAGATATCTGCACTAAAGGTAACTGGCTGACTGATTTAAAGAACTAGCCCATGATCCTAAGCAAAAGAGCACAGTAAACAATACATTTTCAAGGTCTCCCACCTCTTGTTTAGAAAGAGCACACTGGGCTCTAGCAATTAGGATATGAGAGATCTACCTTCCTATGAATTCTCAATTCTAAAATTCTGGGATTCCCTGCCTCCCCATTCTCCCACCATTCATACATTGCTTGCTTGCTTGCTTGCTTGCTTGCTTTCTTTCATTTTGCTGCTCTCAAGATATGTAAAAACCTTACTTTCCTTCCTATTTGACTGGGATTCCAAAATAAACCCTTCCTCTGATTGACAAACTCCCGTTTCCTCATGCACTTATTTGATTCTAGATGTGATAAAGAAATCTAATAAAATCAAACGTGTGGGCAATTTTTCGTGAGGAGGGAGGGTAGCAACTCAAAAAATTTAAATAAACTTACAGATACAAATTTTTAATTTAAAGTTAAAATAGCTTTATGAGTCTCATGGAAAACATGAATAATCTTAGAACTTAGAAAATGGATTTTATTAATTCAAAGTTAGTCATTAAGAAAATTAGTGTTTTTAGCTCCTAAAATATTCGTACATGAGTATATTTAAGATAGTAACATATAAGCAGCTTTCTAATCTTTCATCTGTTACATTTATACAAAGCTTTAAAGTTCAAAGTGCACTTATATGCATTATTTATTCTCATTCTAAAGCAAACAGAAGTAGTGGTCAACTATTGATTGTCTCTCAAACCTCTACTTCCCCCATATTTTTCCTTCCCACCACTTTTTAAATATCCTCTCTCCACTATGTAATTCAGGGAAATATAATGCCATCCCCAACTGGAGAAGATACATCCAAATTAGTAAAAACCAACTATGATAACTACTTTCCCCTTGTTATACCTGATTATGAAGTGTACATAATCTAATTCTGGTCACTAAAACATGAAGAGAAAAGTATGCTGGTAGGCTTATGCAGAAAGATTTCCTGGCCAATGCATGTCTAGATATGATCTTGCTACCAGCCTGAGGAGGAATCCAACACACTGGGAAGAGCAAAGTCAAGAAAATCAGAGAGGCATACCAAAGCTCTGAAAAACTAGCCCTACTTTCATACTTCAGAATTCCATTGCAGTAGGTATTGAAATGTGGTGATACCATATTACAGATAAATAGTATATACCATCTACCTTTCCTTCTCCAACCTGGACCTCCTTCTCGTACATCTACAAGTACTCCTTTCAACTTGGGCTGAGCCAGGTAGGCAGACAAGGAGGGTAGCTACTATTAGCTGTTAGACCAATATGCTTTGCAACAAGCACAAGTACTCCTGGAACACATCAAGAGTATGGCATTTCCTCTTCAAAGGGATCATTTCCTCTACCAATTCACTCCAGCAGTCCCTACTCAAGTTGGGGAGACACTGGAATTATAAAACAGCTTTTCCCCAACCCTGGTGCTATAAAAAAGCTGAAAGACAGCATGTGAAATCAGATGAGGAACCATATCAAGAAATATGTGAGAGCCACAGATTAATCACGTGACAAGGCAACTAAACAATTCACCCTATGGTAGAAAGACTGTCTATAGGGCCAGGCATGAACAGAAGACAACTGAATAATCCATCTGTGTGTGTGTGTGTGTCTGTTTGTCTGTGTCTGTCTCTCTCTCCCTCCTCATTCTTCTCTCTCTAAAATCAATAGACATAACCTCATGAGGATTAAAAAAAATAAAAAAGAGAATGCTTTAAGTAAATCTCTAAAAGAAAGTATAAACTAGATGTTTTAGAAGCAATATTATCTTTAATATATTTTTATTAACAATAGCTCTTAAGTTAAAAATGGGAATCATTTAAAAATCTACATATCTTAAAAATTTTATTGCAACTAAAACATAAAAACATACTTTCACAAAACAATCATTTAATGCAAGGCCACGACCTTTTCTTTAAGTAAAGATATACGGACCGTAGTTCTATTTTGCCTTTTTCTAAAAACCTCATCCATAGTTCATCATCTGTGATTTCCAATTTCTGTTTCTAAACATGGAAAGACATCTCACAAACATTTAAAAGTAATCTTATTGCAGAACCTTTTTAGATTTTTAAGGTTTTTTTTCCCCTAATTGTTTAAAGTTATTTCACCATCACCTATTTCAACTGTTAATTTAGCTACTCACCTGTTTTCAAAGTGACCACTGGTTCTCATACAAACACCTTTTCTGCCTTCATGGTTCACTGAATAATGTTACATTAAACTATGTAATTACAACATCAAGTATGACTGCATTAACAATTTGCTGGGTAGAAACACAAATAATTCTTAGTAAGTATAAAATAACTGGTTGGCATAAAAGTTTAAGAACAAACTATAGGATGGCCTATTCAATGACATAGCATGAGCATCAAGCAGTAAATGAACGAAGAGAATCTCTTAATCTTCTGAGTGAGTTAAGCAGAGATGAGTTAAAAAAGATTCATCTGTAAAAGGCTGTTCCTAAAAGTCTTTGCTTATTTTACCCAACAATCAACCCTGTAACAAACTCATATATATCAGCAACTTCTGAATCTGCTTCTAAGATTTATACAGTGCCTATCTATATGCTGGTATCACACCTTGGCCCTTTATATGAATTTTTCAATCTTGATGAAGAACATAATCACAGAATAACTCTCTCCCTTTATTTAATTTTTAAAAAATTTTTGGGTTTTCTGTGTATATGTGTTTTTGTTGAATTGCTCTTGAGATGGCTATATACCAGAGAGAACAGTACCCTCATAGTATTGAAAGTAGTTCAGCACAACTCAACTAAATAAATTTAATGATTCTGAATACAGTTAAGTCTGATATTACCTATAGAAAAAAAGCACTAGAAGTTTAAGGCAAGTACCTATTATGAGATTTTACCTAATTCAGTGAAAGCTATAAAAAATGTGGATGCGATTTAGTCAGATGTGGACATAACTTAGCTACAGATTTTCATTAAATTAAATTACAACTGTGATATATCATTAGTAAAGAAAAAGAGCAAAATATATAGAGTCTTATACTAAATACATAAACTATTCAAGTCCACTGTTAAGAATTCTTTTTAATATCTAATGATGAGCAGGGAGTGGTGTAAGAAAATATAACCAATCACTTACAACAGTATTTTTTTAATTTTTATTTATTGATTTGAGAGAAAGTTTTGTTTTTTCACTTATCTATGAATTAATTCACTGGTTGAATTCTGTATGTGCCCTGAACCATGATCAAACCCACAATTTTGGTGTATCGGGAAAATACTCCAACCAACCAAGCCACCCAGCCAGGGCAATCACTATAGTTCAAGAACAAATCACTACACACCTTCCTAAGGTCCCACAATGGGAGGGAACACAAACATTTACAGTTTCTAAATCTCAGCATTGAAAAGGGAGCTGGAGGAAACGCAGCTGAACAGCAGCCTCCACTATGTTTCTGAAACATATCTGTCCCATATATCTCTCTCATTCCATATTTTTGAGTAGTTCAGAGGTTCTCCACATTAATGGATGGTATCTATATTAATGGATAATACACACTTTATTTCTACACTTTAAGAATCCCCAGTACAATTCTGTCCTGCAGATCAGCACAAAGATGATACTCTCCAGTAGCTTAGGTTGCTATAACCATACTGTCTGTTCCTACAAAATTTCTACAATTAGAGAACTTCAGATACCCCCAAAACGCTACTTCCAAAGAAATTACATCTTGAAGACCCAATATCCAGACACATATTAACAATACCAATCAATACCACTAAGTGCTAACTGCTTGAGAAAAGACAAAGATGAAGATGATTAGAAAAACAGATCATCACTGGTGGTTTCAGACTTTGGAGCCAGAAATGAAAAACTAATTTAAATATGCACTGTACTACTTCCAAGTTATAAAACTGGTTGCTCTAGAAGACTGTTTCCTATGGTTAAAGTGAAGGATTATATCACCTAAACTCATAGAGTTGTCTAAACAGTAGCATTTACGGTTCCTATGCAAAGTAAATACTTAATACACTGTAATAGGTATTGTTGTTACTGTTCAAAATAACACAAATACAGTTATAATGTAAGTTCTTTTGAAGACTAAGAGAAAAATAGCAAAAAGCATCAAACAAACTTCCCTGTAACGTGATTCTACATGTACTTAAATTCTTCTAAGCACTCTTATGAAAGTAAGTTTGGGGTTAAATTATGTTAGGGTTATCTAGTATTTAAGATGACCGAAAAGTCTTATACATTATTTGTCTGGAACTGTGGAAGTTTCTCATTTTATTATCTCACTATTATAGTCGATTCTCTTTGTATGTAGACTCCTTACATTTCACTTCATCCATAGTAAATCTCACCTTCAAATGTTTTAACAATAATGTAACTATCAAATGAACTGCATTTTGTTTTGTTTTTTAGTATTTTAGCATGCCCTGTATTTAGTTAGATAAACCCTTTTGGCAAGCCCTTTGAAACTAAACAACCACCTGTTCTGTTCTGAAAAAAATTTAACCAATAAACTACACCAGAATAATGGCCCAGTCACAGCATGGAGGGGATCACAGAGGGGACACAGAGAAATAAAGGGACTGCTGCTTTCCATTTATTCCTGAGCCACATTTTTACAGTCTGGATTTCTATCATGTAAAATCAATTACCAGATTACCAGACACACCCATATTCAAATGCAAGTAAAGAAATATGGCAAGCAATGTATGAACTGTTTTAGTTTTTATACTTCTGTGTTTTCCTCCATTAGCGTGAATGATAACAAGTTGACTATTCTGCTATAATTTATTTCCTTCATTTTACTTTCCTCATTTGCCTTACCTACTCTCTATCACCACAGAGGCTATACACTTGGACCTTCATACCTCAAACTGACTCATTTTTCAATACAAGGCATTCTGGACTTCCCTGGCCTGATCTCCACCTACTTCAGAGCTTCCTCTCCCACAAAGACCTCCTGGCACAGCAACCTTATGTCCAGCTGAATAGGCCGCATAATACCCAACCCACATGCCTGTGTTCAGGCTGTTCCCTTCACCTAGACTACTACCCCCATGTACACACAGCCTCCATTTTGCCCATTAAAATATGATAAGACCCAAAGGGAGTGTTACCAGGTGTAAACTCATTCATAATTCCCCAGTCAAAAATTAGTAAAACACACTCACTCAATAAACTCACAGTTTTGTGTTGCAATTTATCTGTGCAAGTCTGCTTCTCCCTTGAAGGCAGCTACTGGGTCTCATTCATCTTCATATTCTACCTACTCTTCCAGCCTCACCACACATAGTAAAACTCTCATGCACATATTAAAGGTTCAGGTTGAACTAAACTATCCTTGATTCTAATCCCAGTCTGTTTATTTGAAGAAATACAAGACTTTCATGTATTAAAGATTTTGTTAATAGTTAATGCTTGCAAATAAATGATGAAAACATTAATAACTACATAACGCATTAATTTTTAAGTTCATTATTACCGAAGAGGTCAATCAGCACAATAAATCATCAGTAAAGATAATCACTTTCCAAAAGCCCCCCAAAAAGTTTCATACATATCAACATTAAAATTAACCTATCTATCCCCCATTCTAATAAGTATTTGTATCTGATGCATACCCAGAAATGCAAACTTCCCAAAATCAAAAAGTGTCTACACACTCTACTAAGAATCCATGTCAAAGCCAATCAATTGACTTGATAATTTCTTTCAATGCCCATAAACACAGTTTTCATCTTTTGTGCAACTATAGAGGCTAATGTATACAAAATATGACTATACTTTATCTTAGCTCAGAATACAGTTGGGTCAAAGTTTAGGAATAGTTATAAAATACACTAAGCACATCTCTCCATCCAAACCCCTCCTAAATGCTCCTAAGAATATCACAAACCAGATCTGATTTTTAGTGGAAAATGTTTTCTTAAAAACTGGCCTCAGATTTTTCTAATTTTAAATCATTGTTATAATTTTTGTGATAATTTTCTTCCACAATATATTTCTTTATAGGAAAAGCAAACATTCTTCAAATATACATATGGTTTTAAAAATTAGATATTTTTAATTTTAAAGAGTACTCCAACTTATAGTTCAACATATTTTACTATCTGTGGGCAAATGTCATTCATATCACAAGAATTGCAAAACCAAAAGAAATACTGAGTTATTTTCTTAGATTATTAAAAATCAGTAGGTTTAAATTTTTCCAATTCAAGTCAATGTTCTAAAACAAAAGGTTAAAAACCGGGTCACTTACCGACCAGCCTTGGTACTCACTACAACAGTTAAAACTAATTCGCACTGTGTAGCAACAGTAGCCTTCTCCCACGCAGACACACACACTCTCTCTGCCCCCCCACCCATTAACTTTTCCTCCTTCCTTGAGAGAAGTAGAATGATCATAACACAGGCCTGACCACCCCCACCCCACCAGAACACACACATCTCCATCACCGCCCCACAGAAAAGTAATGTGGGGGCTGTGGACCAAAAGAACCGGCGCTTCTGTGTCACTTCCCCTGCAAGTGGAATAAACAAACCAGCACCGTAACAGTAACCATTGGAGTAATTTTGTTACTCCAATGCCTTGGTTAAGTTTTAAGATAAGTCAAAAGCTCTATCAAATAGGTATATCCCTGTCCGTTGCCTTAAAACAAACGCCCCAAAGGGAAGTTTACCCCTGAAATGAAAGCTGGTCCCTGACACCTTCTTCCAGCAGACTGATGCCCTCGTCCCTCCAACCCAAAACCCCCACTCCGAAGGTAATTGTCTGGATACAATCAAGGAGTGCTGGAAACTACACTCCCGACCTCAAAAACCCTCCCAAAAGAAGTCCCTGCCTTTTCCCAGCTCCCCACCTCCCTCCAGTACCCACTCGCCGCGCACCACTCGGGCAATTTACACAGCCAACCCATGCCCCTGGCCCCTTCCCAGCCCACCGAGCCCTCCGCGCCCTCACCTCCCGGCCGCGGCCCCCTCGCGTGCACGCGCCTCAGCGCCTCCTGCTCCGGTCCTCGCCTACCCCTCCTCCAAAGCCCCCCGCCCTCGGGGCAGCCCCGCTGCACCCCACCCCACTCAGCCCGGGACCCCAGCCCTCCCAGCCCCACCCGGGAAGAAAAGAGCCACGGCCACCCAGAGCCTGCCGCTGGGCCACACGGCCCCAGCGCCAACACGTAGGGGGCTTTACCTCAGAGGCGCGGTTGCCAGTTGCAGGGTCGGTCTAGGGCGCTGGCGACGCCCCCGCTCTGTCAGTCAGCCGTGGAGGGGGCAGTGGCGGCGGCACATCACACCGCGGGGCGGTGGAAGAAGGGAAGCGAACCACGCAGGGAGGGAGCAAGCGAGGTAGGGAGTAAAGAACCAGGGAGAAAGGTAAAGCAGCTCCACTAGGACTAGGTCCCTTCACTACTGCCGGAGCCTCCTACCACCGCCTCTGGCTGGAGAGTCGCTGCCGGGCCGCTGCTGTCGCCACCGATGCAGCCGGGAATGAATGCACAGCAGCGCCTCACTTATCCGGAGGTCAAACATCCTTCTGCCTCGGGCATCCGGATCGGCACCGGACCCGGAAGTGAACACAAGGAAAAAAATAAAAAAAAAAAAGGAAAGCGTCTCTCTAGCGTTGGTGGCCCCACGCTGCCCGCAACAGCGAAAAGAGCCGAGTGGAGCCGAAGATTACACCAGCTTGCTCGGATTGGTCGGCTGGCTGACCGGAAGAAAGGCAGCATGCTCATTGGCTAGCAAGGAGTATAAAGAACAAACCACTCTTCTGCCCACCTTCTTAGGAGGGATACGTGGGAGAAGGTGGGGCGTTAGTGTTTCTCTAGTTAAGAGGCTTGGTGAGGTCTGTGAAGAGAACTGGAAGAAAAACATCCACAGTTCCAGAAAGCTATTACAAATTTTGCGGCTCTAGTGAGCAAAGATCCCAGGGGTTTCATTGTATCAAGTAAGGGTACCGAGGTGGTGCCTAGCACAGCCCTCCAAGTGCCAAAGGATTTGGGACGTGGTCTAAGGGAATGACAGCACTGGCTCAAACTCTCCTACGTTTTTATGGTAACCCCAGTGCTATTACAGGTATTCCACTACTCCGTTTGAGAGCTCCGGTAACCCTCTGAACTATTCAAATCAGACAAACAAATCAAGCATGCAGGTAACACTGAAACAGAAGGAGTAAGAGCTTTATGTTTGTGCTGCAGGTGTACATAAGGAGGGACTGGAAAGAGGGAACCAGGAAGGGGGGCGCACAGATACACTAAGGAGTGCTGTGAGGGCCAGGGCACAGTGCTGACTCCCAAGGCAGGGAGGAGTGAGGCTCTGGCCCATCTTGGGGGCTGTGGCTTTCCCCCAGCCTCATACATACAAAGTCCCAAGAAAAATGGGGGCTCTTCTGCACACAGGAAGACAAAGGGTTAACCCCAACAAAGAAGAAAAAAAGCAAACTATATAGGATCCAGCAGAAGTAACGCCATCGAGTGTAGTTGGTAGAGTACGTGAATGTCTCCATGAAATGGACAGCAATTAGAACATTTCAAATGTCTATGATGTGCTTGAGTGTGATATTACGTTACAGAATTACATGCTTATGATTTTGTAATAAAAGATTTGGTATAGATCACAAGCACATCCCTGTATAATGCATAGTTATTACCTCAGTTTTTCAAATGAACCTCCTGGAGTTCTGAGAGACCAAACCACTCAAGTCATGAAGTTGTAGAATTCAAACTGGAACCAATGTTTTCTGCCTGCACTTTCTAGTCCTTTCTGCCCACAAAGAAAGGGAAGATTGTATTCTTCCTCTTTCTTATAGGTGGTTAACTAAAATGAAGACCTCTATGGGAATAGATCCACCATGAAGACATTGTAGAGGACTCTGAAACTTTAATTTTTAAAAAATTGTTATTCTTAATATTACTTATGTCTAAAGTCCTTACAAAAGTCGGGTATTAAGGTGTGAAGAAAAAACATAGCCTGGTGCTTTGTTTAAAGATTCATTTATCACTTTTATATTCTTATACATCCACTTTATCAAGAAACTTGAATGTGTGTGTCTCTCCCTCTCCCTCTCTCTCACATACACATGCAGACACACACACAAACAAACCATAAAGTTTTCAATGAACCAAATAAATTTTAAAATAATTAAGGATTTGCCTCATTTTCCCTCTGTGCATTACCAGACAGATAGTAGGGTTAATGTGTAACCTTCAGAGGGGTAATAAGTATGAAAAGATGCTGTTTTTGGTTTTGCAATATAACAGTGCCTTTTTTAAAAAACCTCTCTCCTCACACTCTTTCCTAAACTGAAGGTTAAGGTGACTGGTAGTACCAGTCCTAGAAGAGTAGTGATATTAAAAGCACTGCTTCTGTATTTATCACACCACCATCATTTTGTTAGAGACTCAAAAGCAACTAAGATTTATGGATGCTCAGATATGGGAATAATTTGCCTAATCAAATTACACCCCAAAGTTTCTGATCTATCCCACAACTCAATACTAGACACAAAACATAGTTAATCCTACCTTACTAAAAGGAGAAATGTCTGCAATACAGGGAACTCTAAATATTATCATCAACAACCAACAAACCATTTTATACTCTCTGCCTCGAAAAGCACTATTTGAATCAAGAACAGCTCCTATCCACGCTCGAAGTTCTGATAAATGGTTAAGAAATACACATATATAAATACATGATCAAATCACATCTTTAAATTACATATGAGTTGAAGTAAATGTTTACATTTTAAACACTTGAGTAAAGATATTTTGTCCTTTTTAAAAACTGGCCTAGAAGTTCCTATAGATTGAAATTGGCAAGTAATCTAGGTAGAAAGCCAATAAAATTTTCATATCATTCTATTGTCAGAAAAGAATGGCAATATCAAAACAGCTAACCTTGATAAAGAAAAAAAACAAACTGCAGGCATCGCAACTAAAACTGTTTTGTAGCACGATGTCTCAACATAAGCAAACAGATCATGTTTTCATGTGCTATCTCATACATCAAATACAGTTACATTCTTATGTCACCCCATGTTTCATACCATTACCGTCGCTCGTCGGAGATTTATATTCTACTAATATTTCTTTATGTTTTCCAAAGCACTTTCACATTTTTTATTTCTTAGAACTTCATTCTGTTGAATTTATGTCTGTATAGATATAAGTAAATATTTGTTCTACCATTTAGGTATGTGATACTGTAATGATTACTTTTTTTTAAGCAGGAGAAGCTTTACCTATATATTTCTATTAAAAAGAGGGTGGAAGTTACTTAAAAATGACTTTTTGTTTAAGAATATCATGAATTTCTTAGAAAAAAAAACAGAATGTATCAAGTGGGAACTTGAGGAGTGTAAAAAAAAAGAACACAAAATTTCTAGGTAACTTAAATTTCACATTCAAGACAGTGTAAATATTCCCATATATCACTTACATCTTTGATTCTTTTTGTATGCACAGTATTTGTATAAACTATTTCTCTTCCTCTTACCCTTCTGAATGCTTACTGTGGCTATCCAGTCCACCAGTACAGGCACACACCCTACACAAACTGGAAAGAGTGAAGAATTAAGGCCTTCAATTAGGATTGTAAGCAGGAATACTTTTCCATTTCCTTCTTTCTCCTACTTAAAGCCTTAACTGCTTACAGAAAAAGGAAAATGGCCATCTTTACTTGCCACAAAATGTATCTACCATTCTCTCTCAAGTACAGCACTTGTAGGAGATAAAAAGAAAGCATTTTGTCAAAAGAGAAATTTGTTAAGTGCAAGTTTCCAGTGTACCATTAAACATTATGAGAGCACTAACATATAGATTTGTACTATAATCATTTTCTCCTCAGGCCTCTTGTTCGTACTATTGAAATACTCTCCTTGCCAAATTTGTTTTGTACAAATTGATCAAGAAATACTCCCAAAATAGAAATAAACACCAAAGATTAATCTACCACAGTGATTTTCAACAGTTGTGCTGCAAGAATTTTTAAAATATGCAATACCCATTTAGTCAGGGGCACTGACCTGTTTTGCCTTAGATTGTCAAAAAAATGACAGCCACAACAACAATAGCAGTCCAGTGTGAATAAATCAAAACTATAATTATGTTTTGGTCAGATCAGCAAACAATATATGTTTGGTATGCCACAGAATTTTAGTAATTGGTTTATGTTTGCCATGACATGAAAAAGCTTAAAAATTACTGATCTAGCACTCTACTTTGATACAGTGTATCAATAATGTAGCCAATCTGGCTAAGTTAAATACAGGTAGATATTTCCCACTCAACAATGTAAAAACCAACATTTCTATAAACTCTATATTATTGCATCTGTTTCTGACAACAACCCTATGAAATAATATACCAGCTATTATTATTTTCCCCTGTTAAGAGTGAGGAATGATGGCTTCATAGAGGTTCATTGACCTGCCCAGATGATATGATAATTAATAACCTGTTAAATATTAAATATAATATTATGAGATTGAGATGTTTACAAAAACTTTTGATAATAAACACAGAGGAAACATTTTCTTCCAAATATTTTGTTTAACTGTAAAGGTAAACCTATAGTGCAGATTTACTGGTTGATTTAGGCTAAGCCTGAGGCATGACCAAATGATTTCTTTCTTTTTCAATATTAGCCTTAAGGTAAACTAACTGGAGGAAGATATAATTAAGAAAAACTAAATGGTCAGGTAGAAACAAGAAGAATGCAAAATTAGCCCTTGTGATAGCAGCCAGAGCATGGAAGCAGAGCAACATATTTTATTACTACAATCAGGACAATAACCTCTTCCCCAGTCATGTTCGCAGTCAAGGGGAGGAAGAGGAAGGATCCTGAGAGAAAGCCAGTCAGAGTGCAGGTACATCAGGTTTTGGGGAAGCTGTCACTTAGCAACCTTTCCCTCACATTGTTACATGAGTACAGCTGGAAAGGGTCAAAACACTGGTTTACACATTTCTGAAGGGATGCTTTTAAGTATTTTATAGATGCAAAAATGAAAGTACAAGAATCACAAACCTTTTCTGAGAGGCTTTATTGTATTTTATAATAATAATCTTCAGTAATGTTTAATAAAACTACATCTTAAAGACTCCTTGTCTTCATTGGGCTGACATAACAAAATACCACAGACCAGCTTAAACAACGGAAGTTTGTTTTCTCATATTCTGGAAGCCGGAAATCTGAAATCAGGGTGGAGGCATGGTTGATTCTGGTGAGAACAATATTCCAGGCTCTCAGATGGCCTTTACTCCATGCATGCAATCTCTCTGTCTTCCTTTTCTTAAAAGGGCACTAATTCATTATGAGGGCCCCACCTCCATGACCTTTTATAAACCTAATTACATCCAAAAGGCCTCATTTCTGAATACCATCACATTAGGGGGAGAATGCCATTTTATAAATTTGAGGGGACACAATTCAGTCTATAGCACTCTTCAAAGGAATGCTTTCTATGTAGAAAGTTTATCATCTCTAAATAAAAGAGCAGGTAAAGTTTAGACAGGATGTCAATTAAAAAAGACAACTGTGGACAGCAAAATGTTAAAGCCTCATAGAGGAACAGAATATATTTTTAAGATAAAGTGCTTCAATAAAAAATTGTCTATAGAGAAAAGTTATAAACATCATGAAAAGTGTAAGGGTATCTTGTGAAAAAATAATGGCTATCTCCTGCTAGGCGATTTAATTTTTTTTCCATTAGCAGCCCTGAATTTTGGCAGCTTTTGAGCAAGTTTGGCTATCTGAAGAATGCTATTTTGTGATAAATACAAGAGTTAGGGAAAGCTGTGATTTTTTTTGTAATGATTTCAGGAACAGCTTGAATTCTGGGTAAAATAATAGATCTAAGGTTTAGAGATGGTCATAATGATTGGTTTCTGCTCCATTTATTCCTCCCCTGGTATTCTTTTGCTCCCCATAGTTATATTTTCCTAATCTCTACCTCAGGAACCCATCCCAGCCCATGAGTCCAAGACTAAGTGTCTCATCAACCTCCACCCATAGGAATCATACAGTTCTCTGAATATAGATGCCAAATGCCAAGTAAGAGCTCTGGGTTAGATTGTACACTTACAATGGTGCCACTCCCCTATCTATTATTCCCTATAATGCTTCCCCAGGGTACAGCACTGGACTTTTCCTTTGGTTTACTTTCTAACTGATACTATAGCCTCACCCAGAACCTCATACAATGTGTGGAAGTTATAAGCCTGGTTTAGATAATGGTTCACTAGTCCCAGTTTCTGACTAGACCCTAGGCTGCTGACTAAGCTTACAGGATTACTATATTCTTCTTCTGGATAGGCCCACATTTGGTGCCAAAGCTTGTCTAAGCCATGTCTGAATTTCATGTTCCCTTTGGATAGTGAACAGAGGACTACCTTGTGGGGTTCAGCATCTGTGTCTAATTATGTTTCTTTAGTCTTTGTCAGCTTCATCATGCTTGATCTTCGTCCCTCTCTTCACCAACCACTACTGCTAAATTCTAGAGATGTCTTTATCCTCCCACCTGTTCTTATTGTGCTGTTGATCACATCTGACTGAACAAGATCACAAGATCAGGAGAAGATAAAATTGATGCAGGAGGATACCTTAGTTAGAACCCTCACTTCTGCCATTTAGTTCTCATTCTACTTCCCCTATAATTAGTTTCTTATTCTACTTCTCTTACAATCAGTTTCTTTCTATTTTCCTTCCTTGCACAATTTAAATAATCTGAATCTCAGATGGCTCATCTGTAAATTGAGTCAGTAACACCTACATCATATCAATGTCAGGAAGATTAAATGCAATGATGTACCTTTAATGCACTTACCTCTGGGTCTGGAATATAGTAAGCACTAAATTTATATTCATTGTTAGCTACCATTTGACTTCCAAAAAACTGCATTTCCTAATCCAACATGAATGGTAATCAAAAGTTGAAAATATTGGGTGTCAAGCTGTTTCTAGCTTTAAAAGTCCAAGACTTACAGAATTTATGGATTTATGGATTTATGGTCCTGAAGCAAAACATTGCTTAAATTTGCTCCAGGGTCTATTTTTCTTGATTTCTTGCGTATTTGGACATTTATGGAGTATTGGCTGTTTAGCATCTGTTTTCCTTTATAGCATCAAGATATCCTTCTGATGAAACCACTCCTAAACACTATATTCTGTGGCCAGGGGCTCTGCCTCCCAGTAGGTGTGGTATGAGGTGGGGGAGGAGTAATAGGGGACACATTGCCTAAACAATGCCAAATAGGTGCTCTCTCATTAGATTTGAATCTTGAGCAGAGGGGCAGACATTCTAAACACAGTGGGAATGGCACTCCATCTTACAAGCACCACCCTGACCACGTACTTCCTGCCATAGGACAGTGACTCTGATCCTACCTTCCAGCCTTTGGAGCATTCGGATTCTGCCCAAACCAGGACACCAGCTTCCTGTCAATTCTGTGAGACATTCCCCTCACCCAATTGTCCTTCACTTAAGTCTGTTTTGCTTGCATTACCCACAGTAAATTTCTGTTGTTTGCACTGAAAAATCCTGGTCACTTTCATTTCTGGCTTTTGGTTCAGCTCACTGCTGTCTCTCCTATTTGTATCCTTTCTTGTGTGGCCTGACTCTGTGTCCGTGTGAACATTTGAATTTCAAGCTGTGGTTTAGTCCTGCTTCACTTCTTTGGCTTCACCCTAATATAATCTCTGACTTTCTCACTGTTGTTTTGAGGCTCCCTAGCTTCAGGCTTCTATTCGCTTAATTGACAAAGCTGGCCACACCCTGCCAAAGCTTTGTATTTATGTGCAGCTGCCTTCAGTCACCAGCTTGCCCTACCTCAGCTTCTGGCTGAAACCCTGCCAGTTGCAGACGGAACCCTTTGGACTGTGACTTAATGCTCTGTGTTCTGCCAGCTTGGGTGAACTGATCTAACTGAGAAGAAACCTCAACCAAATGCCAATACTTGCTGCTTTCTAGAACTGTTACTGTGATACATAGTAGAGTATGTTTGTCAATTTATATTCATGATAATAAAAGCCAATATCATCTGTATCTCATTTCCTTTTCCCTGTATTACCTGCATTCCTCTGAACTTGACTCATATCAGCAAAGAGAAATCAACTTGGTCTGTTTACAATGGAATAAATTCTGTATTCTAAAGTTACTATAGCTATTCGAGTAAGCGACAGGATAGCTCCTGTTTCTGCAAGCTGTCTAAGCAACTTAGTCCTGGTCTTGGAACATTAAAGAGAATCTAATTGTGCAGTGTTTGGGCTATAAACCAAAGCTGCAGTCCTCAACTTCCTCCTGCATGCCTTTAAAATAGACATTACATCTCAGTGGAAATCTATCAGTGTTGTTGAACAGGCTACTGAGTCCTGACCAAGGCTGCAAAGAAGAAAATCGATGCTGGCTTTAGAATTCATTTGCAGATATCAGAAAACCCAAGTGTGTGTGACTGGTACAATAAATGTTAGTTGTTATTATTGTTACTAAACTTAATAGACTTAAACATTGTCCAAGCAATAAAAATAATTATCTAGCAGAATGGGAAGATGATTGGTAAACAGAGGAAAAGAATCATGACTTTATCCTTCTTGTACATGCAAAATGATTTTTTAAAAGTTTACAATTTCAAGTCACTTTAGAATATAGTATATTCCTCACAGGACAAAACAATTGCAAAAAAAATACTTTTTAGTAATTATATTGGTGGTGGTAGTGTTGATGTTGTTTTTCTGAGATCCAGGATAAAGCAAAATGAGTAATTACGGTATATTCTAATTCTGTCTCCCCTAATGTAGATACAGTTGAAAAAAGAGGCCAAAGAAACAGCCTATAATCCTGATTGGAAATACGATCATGAACTCACAGGTATTTATATTATATACCTATTTCTTAGTTCTGTCTCCAGAAAAGGCCCAGGAACAAGCCCAACTCAGTTGCAATGAGTACCAAAACCCCCACACTTTACAAATAACAGAGCCATTGGAAGAAAGACAAGCAGAAAATGGCACAATATTAGTTTGCTTTTGCTGCTGTAACAAGTTACTATAAATTTAGTAGCTTAATACAACACAAATTTATTATCTTACAGGTATGGAGGTCAGAAGTTCAAAATGGTTCTCACTGAGCTAAAATCTTGGTGTTGTTAGGGCTGTGTTCCTCCTGGAAGCTTTAGGGGAGGATTTCTTTCCTTGTGTTTTCCATATTCCAGAGGCTTCCTGCATTCCCTGCCTCTACCTTCAAAGCCAGCATCACATCACACTGCTGCTTCCGTCATCA
Source organism: Trachops cirrhosus (assembly GCA_028533065.1). Lineage (NCBI taxonomy): Eukaryota > Metazoa > Chordata > Mammalia > Chiroptera > Phyllostomidae > Trachops > Trachops cirrhosus. Next base: position 114,421,036 of record CM052540.1, read on the forward strand.
TATCTCCTCTGACTCTCACCCTCCTGCCTTTCTCTTGCACTTATAAGAACTCATGTGATTTTACTGAGTCCACAGGAGATAATCCAGCATAATCTCAGTCTCAAAAATCTTTAACTTAATCTTAAGGCAAAGTCCCTTTTGCTATGTAAAATAATATAGTCTAGTCAATGGGGTTTGGACATCTCAGGGGCCATTATTCTGTCTAACATAGGTACCTAGTCAAATAGAAGAGTCTGAGTTTTTTAAAAAGGGGAAGAACCTAATCTCAGTTGCTGAGATAAGGACCCAATACTTAAAAATATCACTCTGAGAATAATTTCATCAGTACTGTCCACAAGCCTCATCTAATAGTAAAGAGGATAGAGTAAACCTAACAACTGCTGATTGCTTAAATAAAGAGTGTCAGGCTCTTTTTAGAAAATATATTTTTAAATTTAATTTTTTATACTCAGCTGAGGACATTCTTTATTGCTTTTTAGAGAGAGACGAAAGGAGAGAGAGAAATATTGATTGGTTGCCTCCCTTATGTACCCTGACCAGGGAATTTGCTTGCCTGGTCTGGGGATTGAGCCCTGAACCCAGTAATGTGCCCTGACAGGGAATCAAACCCACAACCCTTGAGTTACAGGACAATGCCCAACTAAATGACTACCACACTGGCCAGGACAATCTTTTTAAATTATTATATGTAGGGGGTTCCCCCCATCACTATGGAATAGGAAAATAAAACTAGGAGGGAGTTGGAGCAAAATGTTCAGATCACTTAGCTAGTAAATGGCAGAGCTAGGATTTAAATACAGAAATGTCTCCAAAGTCCCAGAATTTATGCTGCTTTTCATGATGTAGAAGGAGAAGTGAGTAGGAGACCCTGGCACATACAATCAGATCACAGGATTACTTATAACTACAATACTACTACTACAAATTGAACCTGCTTAGGCAAAGAAAGAATGAGAGAGGAAAGAAGAAAGGGAAAAAGAGAGATCCTAAATTAGTGATTTATACCAAGCTAAATCAAAGTAACTGGAAACAAGTATATGGGAGAGGATTGGAGAAGGACGGGCAGAAGGAAAACCCTAAAACCTTCTGTAAGCACTGCTTGGAGGATTCTAGCACTCAAAGGAAGCAGCAGCAGTCAGAATCACTGTGGTCTGTAATCAGATACTTTTTTAATCAACTCGTGTTCCAAATGTGAAGTCCCACAGAATAAGAGGTACTTTAAACCAAAGAATCAATATTTAGTTGTGTACAATGGGTTTAGTATTACATATTGGTCTTTTCAGCCACATACATACATAGTTATCAATAATTATATTTAGTAAGCATTCTCCAGCTTTTTACTGCTTATTACTCTGTTTACCAGGTACTCTTTTCAATTAGCTTATCCTTGAGGACTCAATAAGAAGTTGCACTTGTTTGAAATTAGATAGTATCTGGTCTAACCTGTTCTGTTAGGTTTAGCATTGACAAGAGGATGTCAATCTAATTAATGGGCCTGCCATTAATTATCAAGAGACATGTTCAAGAGTCTGACTGCCCTGTCACATAATACCAAAAATTCATTTACAAATGTTTTAGAGAATTTTCTAAAAAATATGCAGTCCAGTTTGTACAGATACTCTTAAATTTATTTTTGGATGTAGTCAGATATATCTGGCCAACATTATTTTGTGTCTCCTCCATAACCCTCAAAACTCACACATTCATGGACTTGCCTTACCAAACAGTTCCTTTCTGATATGACATTATTTACATGGAGGGACATTAGAAGAAACAGCACTATGAAACTCATTATAGGAATTACTGTAGGAATACTCTTAAGGATATTTACTACATCACATCATATCTCCTACATGAGGACCCAGGAAGCATATTTCTTTTAAATTACAATTCCAGGAAGAGCTCTGCTTCTTTTAAACAGCTAATTTGTTTTCATCTTAGAGATTTCAGAAACCATTCAACTATTATATTTATTTCTGGTGCTGATTTCTAGGAAGCCTCAAGCCAACTTTGTAGCCTATCTCTAGGTAGTCCATGTACCTTATGACATGCATTTGGTGAAGCAACTCTGGTAAAATCTTTTCTTATATATTCTTATTTCCCACTTTTATTTTTATCTTGTTATACTGTGAGTATTTTTGTAAACTACCTTCTTTTTGTAATGAAGCAGAGTATAGAAAATATGTGAAAAAATTAATGTTTGTCCATTTATATTGCATATTCCATAAAAGTTGTTAGCTTTTTCCCCAAAATTTGTAGACAATATTTGGGCGAGTCTGACCTAAATGTGACAGTCCTGAATTTCATTCTAGGGATTCTGCCAGAGCCCCTCAAGGAGAAAAGCATTCATCTCCTTGAAGCAGCCAAAACTCAGGTACAAGGAGTCCATACACCATTATCAGGAGAAATTAAGGTATTTTGCTCAGAGAAAACAAATATTTTTTTCAAATATAAACCTAAGTTGAAAATAAGCAAGGGCAGGCAATCATTTGCATATGAAGATGCTTTTCACATGGCACTTTATATCTATATTGCTCCAAGATGTGTAATAAATGTGTAATAAGCAGGAATGTATTTATATAGCATTGGTTAATGATTCTCCCAAGCAATATCAACTGAGCAGTCACTAGTAATTGAAAAAAAATTGCAAGTGAAAAGTAATTGTCAACTCATTACACATCGAATAAATATGATAATAGCAACGAACACTTACTGACTACTATATACCAAGTGTTGTACATGTTGCAGTTAATTTCTGAACCCCATAAGTATTTACTTTTGTTAAATCCATTTTACAAATGAGAAATGTAAAGGAAAGAAATGGGAGGATTTAAGTAGAAGCTTGACATAAGCTGATTTACATCTGAAGATCTCTCTGGCTGTTACGGCGATTAGACTATAAGGCAGCCAGTTAGAAGGCTATTGTAATAGTGTATGCACAACTTGGTAGCTAGAACCAGAGAGGTAATTTTTTGAGTGTGTGTGTGTGTGTGTGTGTGTGGTATGGCTCACCACTTTTCTTCCTTGAAGCCAACTGCGTTTTAGTCAGCTAAATGAAGGTTATCAAATGTCAAGTGATCAGAATTTGAAGTTCCTCTGTAATTCTAGTTCATGCTGAGGGTGAAGTCAGGGCCTTTTTATTTTCTGATTTGATGCTACCCATCTAGGCTGCCTTCCAAACAAGGGGTGTGATTTAGTTGTGGGAGAGTGGGAGAAAAGTGCCACCTTCCTTACTCTGCTCCCTTTTGGTGAATGCCACGTCAGTTCTCCTTCAAGCAGATCATCATGCCACTGTGTTGAGGAACATAGGGGACCACATGTCAGGGATCCAAAAACTTGGAAGTAAATTAAGATCCCAAGACTTCTTAGCTATATTCTGACCTTCCGCTTCTATATGCATCCCCTCACTTAACACTGAATTGTAATTTGTGAAATTAATAGAGCAGCAGGGATTCTAACACCCCAGAAAGTCCAAGGTAAAAATGTGAGAATCAGTTTAAATTTTTGTCAGTTCTCAGGCCTAGGGAATGGATCTCAAGTGAGTTTATTATGGGTTACCAAATCCATGCTCCCAAAAAACAAAATGTTTCAAAATGGCCTAGCATGATACACACATTCTGGCCCCACCAAAGTTCTATTTCTTACACTCTTTCTTGCCTCAAACACATTTCTCCCTTTATGATCTCTTCTTCGTGGCTTCACTAATATGAGTTTCCCATATGTCTCTCTACTGTCTGCAAGTAGATTATATGCTTTATGGATTCTCTAATGTAACATGAGACTGCCAACCATACAATAGGCTAGCCTGGCCAGGATCCAAGATGGGGTGGAGCAGTCATAAAGGGTGTCTGTATAAGTTTGTAGCTGTCTACACTCTAAATGTACGTGTAATATAATAAGCCTTTAGCCATAGTGTGTGTCATATGTTATAGAGTATATATAATATGTATGTATATGTGTATATATATATAAACAAGTTTTTGTATATAATACATAATAGAAGATAGGTAGTTGTTTTATTGTGGATACAGTTGTTTTATACATTGTCTATCCATCACCACCACCACCCCAGTACACTCATCTATAGACACACACACACTTTTGGTGGCATTGACTCTAGAAGGCCTCATATGGGCAAACAAACTCAGCCTTATCAACCTTCAAAAATGTCCTAGACCCAGATCCTTTCCGGAGTAAAGTTTTGTTGATCTCTGGTGAAGTAAATCAATTTTTTCATCTTTTGTTCATTCCATCTCCTTTTTTTAAACTGTATGTAGACTCTCAGACTGACTTGGTAAAGCACAGGAAGCAAAGCTACCTTTGTCTTTGGAAGCTAAATCAAATCTAAGTGCTCTGAAATCATTTTACTTTAATTCTGCCTCTAGAATGTGAGCTAATTCCAAGACCACTGTTTGGTCCAATCTTCCTAATCATGGGTCTCTCCACCTACATTAGAAGGAAGTCCCTAATTTCTCCCTGATCTCCTTATTCACCTTTCCTGTTCCCCAAACCAATGCACCTCAGTACACACACAAAACACCCAATTAACCAGAATGATATTAATTCCTAAGGTGACCCTTGAATAAAGTTGGCTCTCTAATTATCTGTAAGGTTGCAGTAGAAGGAGCTTCCTACAATTCTGATTTCTAGATATAACCTTCCCTATCTTATCCTCCAGGTTTTACAATACTTCCATTAAAAAACAATACCTTTCATCAAATCACCTATGTTTGAAATACCTAGAGTGATTTCTATTTTCCTGACTGGGCATTGACCAATAGAGGTCTAAAGCAGCACCCTGAAATGAATGCAGCTCCCTAGAGCTAAACTGACATTCAAAATTAGATTTATTTTTACATGGTAGTTTTGCCTTTTGCACAATTCCTAGTGCTTCTTTTGATATTATAGTTTCTCCTCTGGACAATTCATGACTTAGGTACCTGGTAGCATATTATTGTGTCCTGGTTGTTTGGGACAACTTCACCCATTATTGGAGCAGTAGTTCAAGCTGTACAACCTTCTCAAACCCAAATTTCCCAATACAAACCAACTTGGCCCTTAGGCCCCATCAAGGGCCCTTTTCCTTCTGAAACATGACATAGCAGAAGATATTCTGAAGTTAGAGAGAAAAGACCTAAGTTTATTTATCAGTTCCACCATTGGTGTATAACCTTGGACAAGATACTAAATCCATTTGAGCCTGTTAACCACACCTGTAAAATGAGAATAATAATAAAACTTACTTTCTAGGATTTTTGTAAAAATCAAATGACACCAACTATATTGAGAGCTTTGTAAACTGTACAAGATTATACAAAGCAACTTAGTGTACATTTCTAAGTCATAGTCCAATATCAGACCTTCTGGACACAAGTCTCTAACAATGGCTTAGTGATTATTGTGGGAAACTAGTTAAAAAGTTATTTTGAGATAGCTAGGAACTTTCTCAGTTCCTTCCCTCAAAATCACAAATGTAAGAGGCCACTTACTCCACCAATATGAATTAAATCCAGTGGTACACTAGTAAATGTTTAACAACTGGCTCTCTGGGGAAGAGAAGGGAGCTATAATTTATAGAATATACTAATTTCTATGGTGTAAATATCCCCACCATGGCTGATTTCAAGCTAACAAAGTGACATCAATCATCATACAAAATTCCTCAGTATTTAACAATTGGCTCTCCAGTACATAACTGTTTCAATCTGCACTATTACCATTACCATGCTAAGAATATTTCTTGGTGTTAATACAGGTGCTAGAAAAAGAACTCTCTATATTGATATTGGCCAAGATTAATTTTTTCCTTTACTCTTTATCAGTTAAGGATCATAAATATGCTTTAATAATATCCTTTTTGCTAGCAAAAATTTGAAAAATAAAACCCTCCATTTGTTTCCCTAATTAGTGAAATAGTTCTCTGACACTGAGGATACTATTTAATTTTAATTTAATTAACTCTCAAGAGTTTAAAGGGTATGAAGTACATTTTGGAAAGATTAACAGCTAACATGATGACCTTTAAAAGTTAAAATAGGACTTCCAGCAAAGATGGAGGCGTAGGTAGACACACTGTGCCTCCTCACACAACCAAAAGACAAGAAATTTAAAACAAAAAACAACCAGAACTGACAGAAAATCGAACTGTATGGAAGTCCAACAACCAAGGAGTTAAAGAAGAAACATTCATCCAAACCAGTAGGAGGGGCAAAGTCGGGTAGCCAGGTGGAGAGGACTTGAGGCAAGGCAGCCGCAGGCAGACCTAATGAGGCTATGGATCGCAGACTGGGTGGTCCCACATTCATGTGCAGATAAACCGGGAGGAACAACTGGGGAGCGAGACAGATGGAGCAACCCAGGCTCCCAGCGCAGGGAAATAAAGCCTCAAACCTCTGACTGAAAACACCTGTGGGGGTTGAGGCAGCAGGAGAAACTCCCAGCCTGACAGAAGAGTTCACTGGAGAGACCCACAGGGTTCTAGAACATACACAAGCCCACCCACCTGGGAATCAGCACCAGAAGGGGCCAATTTGCTTGTGGGTAGTGGGGGAAGTGACTGAAAACTGGCAGAGAGCAGAGCAAGTGGCACTGTTCCCTCTCAAGCCCCTCCCCCACATACAGTGTCATAACCTAGCGATGTGGTTGCCTCACCCTGGTGAATACCTAAGGCTTTACTCCTTACTACATAACAGGCACACTGAGACAAAAAAAAAAAATGGCCCAAATGAAAGAACAGTTCAAAGCTCCAGAAAAAATACAACTAAGCAACAAAGAGATAGTCAAACTATCAGATGCACAGTTCAAAACACTGGTTATCAGGATGGTCCAGGCACTCACTGGGTACTTCAACATCACAAAAAAGACCCAGGCAGCAATGAAGGTTGCATTATGTGAAATAAAGAAAATTCTATAGGGAACCAACAGGGAAGGAAAATGGGACTCAAATCAATGGTTTGGAGCAGAACGAAGAAAGAACATTCAACCAGAACAGAATGAAGAAAGAAGAATTAAAAAAAAAATGAGAAGCTGAGGAAACTCCAGGACATTTTGAAAGGTTCCAACATCTGAATCACAGGGTGCCAGAAGGAGAAGAGGAAGACCAAGAAATTGAAAACTTATTTGAAAAAATGATGGAAAACTTCTGCAATCTGGCAAAGGAAATATACTTTCAGGAAGTCCAGGAAGCTCAGAGAGTCTCAAAGAAGTTGGACCCAAGGAGAAACACACTAAGGCACATCATAATTACATTAGCCAATATTAAAGATAAAGACAGAATCTTAAAAGCAGCAAGAGAAAAGGAGACAGTTACCTACAAAGGAGTTCCCATAGGACTGTCAGCTGATTTCTCAAAAGAAACCTTGCAGGCAAGAAGGGGCTGGAAAGAAGTATTCCAAGTCATGAAAGGTAAGGACCTACATCCAAGATTACTCTATCCAGCAAAGCTTTCATTTAGAATGGAAGGGCAGATCAAGTGCTTCTCAGATAAGGTCAAGTTAGAGTTCACCCAGCCCTTATTATATGGAACATTTAAGGGACTTATCTAAGAAAAAGAAGATCAAAAATATAAACAGTAAAATGACAACAAACTCACAGCTTTAACAACCAAACCTAAAAAAAAAAAAAACCTAAGCAAACAACTAGAACAAGAATAGAATCACAGAGATGGAGATCACATGGAGGGTTATTAGCAGGGGGAGTGGGAGGTGGAGAAAGGGGGAAAAGGTAGAGAGAATAAGTAGCATTAATGGTAGGTAGAAAATAGACGGGGGGGGTTAAGAATAGTATAGGAAATGTAGAAGCCAAAGGACTTATATGTACAATCCATGACATGAACTAAAGCACAAGAATGAGGGTGGGAGGGGGTGTGCAGGGTGGAGGGGAATAAAGGGGGGGAAATGGGACAAGTGTAATAGCATAATCAATAAAATATATTAAAAAAGAAAAACATTTGGTAGAATTTTAAGTTACCAGTAAAAATCAACTATTTCAATTAATGAGAGAAAACATTTGAGAAAAGCAAAGTTTCAGCATCCAAAAAACTGTCACCATTGGCATTCAAGGACCAATCAACCAAAGCCTTCAAAAGGTCCAGGCTGACTGGCAAAAGCATTTGGTTTGTTTTTTGCCTCAATAAATTTTTATCCCCGCAAAAGATAAATAAATAAATAAATAAATAAAGTCATAGTAGTAACAGATCTTATCATGCATAAAAATTAATATCAACTACAAAATATCTAATATGAGTGTATATTAGATTAAAATATATACTAAGTTAATATTTTTAACAAAATATTAAATAAGGTATCTGCATTTTGGATCTTGGAGCATCCCTTTGCATTTGCTTTGCTTTTCATGGTCTGGTGGTTCTCTTATGGTTGATGTTATAATGAGATGATCACTATGGAGAGGTTGCACTGGCAACATGCCCACTGCTCCAGTAACACACATGCTTCTGAGAATTGATCTGGTTTCCACTGACTCTCAGAGGTGGGAGTGCTGGGGAATTCTGGCTGACTCAGACCATTTCCAAATTGAAGGGCAATTTCTGGTCTGCTTACAGGTTGGGATGAACTCCACTGCATTTTTGTACATTAGTTTATTATTGTTGTCATTGTTTAAGATCCTTACTTCCACCCTAGACCTACTCCAGATTAGACTTAAACCATTAAGTAAGTTTGTATAAACTAGGGATGAACAAGTTCAGAACCTCAGAATTAAGCCCAAATGAAATCACATGACCACATCATGGTAAAAACCATAGTACCATACCAAGCCTTTAGCATAATGTCAGGCATAAGTTTATTTGTGGTCTGAGCAGTTCTATACATTTATCATCTGTAGAAAAAAAGAATGTTAGTACAAACTGATATTTTAATCTATTCTCTTTCAGCTCTCTTTCAGTCCATACCAGGGGGACAACGGAAGATAAGGTCCCTATCATAACAGAAATTCATGTTTGAAAGTTGCTTATAGGAAGATTCGAATGTGCTGAAAGTCACATTGCACAGGTGATATTTTGTATATCTTCACATGATTTATATTACACATTTCTTACAATGACCTTTCTTATCAGAAAGGATAAAGTTGGCAGTGTAGATGGCTTAATGACCCAACGTGTTCCATCATGACTCATTCAGCCAAGACAGGGAAAATAGCTCTAGTATAGGGCTATGCTCTTTATACAATTTATACTTTTATTAAAATTATATTTTCTTTAGAACATAAAATTTGAATATAATGAGATTATTCCTTGTAAATTAAAAATATTTGGAGAAACTTGACTTAGAAATTTTTCCCTCAAAACAACTTAAAAAATACCAGTCACTGTCATTATTAATGATAGCAGCCAGTTTCCAAATACTATATGAAATCTCTGTTAGAGGCACCAAAGAACATTTTTGGAAGCACATGAATTTCCGTAAATCTTAAGTGTAGTGATGAATATCCTAATTACCTAGGGGAATCCCTATGGATAACTCAGCTATATACAATTATCTCAAATTATTTTATTCTATCCATGCTTTCCAGCTTCTGAAATTAGACCAATAAGGTCTATACATTTGCAAACACCTTCCTTTTGATTATCTTAATTTTATCAACTCCCAGCTTCAAGGAATAATGTTAACTTTTACTTCTAATTGAAATTGTTATTGAAATCGAGAGCCTTGTACACTGCTCCCAGTTTACCCTAGTTGATAGCATTTGCTAAATTGTAGTATAAAGACCAGGAAATTGACATTTATAAAACCCACCAATTTTATTCAGATTTTTCCAGTTTTACTTGTATTCATGTGTGTGTGTGAAGTTCTATACAATATTATCACTTGCATAGGTTCATATATTCCCCAGAGTTATGAAAATGAACATTACCAGGATCCTTCCTGCTTTATTTTTTAAAAATAAAAGTTACCCTTTTATAATCACACTCACCTCCCTTCCACTTCTCCCTCCAAAACTACCCTCCTATCCCCAACTACTATTAATCAGTCCTCTACTTCTAAACATTTGTTATTTCAAAAGTGTTGTATGTATCATACAGTATGTATGATACAGTATGTAACCCTTTGGGACTGACCTTTTTTGCTCAGCATAATTTCTTGCTACTTCATCCAAGTTGTTGCATATATCAATAGTTTATTGTGTTTTTTTTACATTATTGAGTAAGATTCCATGCTATATATTTACCACAGTTTTTTTAACCACTCACCTACTGAAAGACATCTGGGCTGATTCCAGTTTTTAGGTCTTATGAATAAAGCCGCTATGAACATTTGAGTACAGGCTTTTGTGTAAACATGAGTTTTCATTTTTCTGGGATAAATGCCCAGAAATGCAATTGCTGGGTTGTATGGTACTTATAAGTTTAGATTTTTTTTTAAACTGCTAAACTATTTTTCAGAGTGGATGAACCATTTTACATTTCCATCAGCAATGTAAAAGTGATCCAGTTTCTCCACCTCCTCACAATCATTTGGGATTGTCACTATTTTTTTAGTCATTCCAATAGATAATTAGTAAATCTCATTTATGTTTTAATTTCCATTTCCCTAAAAGTTAATGATTTTGAGCATGTGGTTACTTAACCATCCATATACTCTCTTTGGTGAAATATCTTTTCATGTCTTTTGTCTATTTTCTAACTGGATTGTTTGTTTTTTTACTATTGAGGTTTGAGAGTTCTCTATGTATTCTAGATATCAATCCTTTGTCAGATGTGTGGTTTGCAATTAATTTCTCTTGGTTTCTACGTTGTATTTTAATTTTCGTTACAGGGTCTTTCTCTGAACAAATTTTAAAATCCCAATGAAGGTCAATTTATCAACTTATTTTGGATAGGAGGTACTTTGGTGTCAAGTATAAGCAGTTTTTGTCTAGCTGGAGATCCCAGAGACTTTCTTCTGATTTTTTAAAAGAAATTTTACAGTTTTATATTTACATTTAGGCTATGATTCATTTTGAATTAATTTTTGTGTAGACAGGAGGTTTAGTTTGTTTGTTTTTTGCTTATTCAATTGCTTATTCAACTGCTTCAGCACTTCCTGAAAAGTCTACCATTTCACCCATTGAATTGGTTTTGCCCTTTTGTTAAATACCAGTTGAACATATTTGTGTGGGTCTATTTCTGGGCTTTCTACTCCATTGACTTATGTGTGTATTCCTTTACCAATACCACACTTTATGACTTGTAACTATACAATAAACCTTAGTATTAGGTAGAGTAAGTCTTCCTAATTTATTAATTTTGTCATGATTTTTAAGCTATTCTAAGCCCAGCAACTTTTCATATATATCTTAAAATAAGCTTGTCTATGTCTATTGAAATCCTGGCTGAAATTCTGATAAGAATTGCATTAAATCTATAGATGAATTTGAAGAGAACTAACAACTTGACTCTATTGAGTCTTCCTATCTATAAATATTTACGTCTCTTCATTTAGTTAAGTCTTCTTTGATTTTCTTCATAAGCATTTTATAATTTTCAACATAGGGATTTATGTACATCTTTTCTTAAGTGTATGTCCGAATATTTAATTTTTGTGGGGCAATTGCAAACGGTATTATGTTTTTAATTGTGATTTCTGCATATTCATTGTTGGCATACAGAAATGTGTGTTGATCGCACACCTGGTGATCTTGCTGAACTCTCTTACTACTGGGAATTTGTGGGATTTCACTTTGTAGATTTCCTGGTATTTTCTGTGTCAAAAATCATGCCATTTGCCCATAGAAATTGTTTCATTTCTTCCTTTCCAAACTATATGACTTTTATATCTTTTTCTTGCCTTATCCTAGTAGTTAGAACTTCTAGTACTATGTTGATTAAATGGTGAAAGTAGACACCCTCACCTTGATCTTAGTCTTCCACCATTAAGTATGATATTAGATGTAGGAGTTTTTTGTAGATGCTGTTTATCAAGTTATGTTAATTAACTGCTATTCCTAATTTGCTGAGGGTTATAGCCATGAACAGGTATTGATTGGATTTTGCAGCCAAATGCTTTTTCTGCAACATTTGATATGACATTATGATTTTTCTTCTTTAGCTTGTTGATATAGTAGATTATATTGATTGATTTTTAAATATTTAACTAGCTTTGCCTATAGAATAAATCCCATTTTGTCATAGTGCATAATTTTTTAATGTATTGTTAGAATTGGTTTTCTAATATTATGGTGAGAATTTTTGCATCTATATTCATGAGAAATATTGGCCTGTATATTTGTTGTTTTGTTCATTTGTTTAGTTTTGTTTAGTGCTGTCTTTGTCTGGTTTTGGTGTCAGAGCAATACTGACATCATGAAGTAAGTTGAAAAGCCTCCTCTCTTCTTCTATTATCTGGAAGAGATTGTGTAAAATTAGTATTAATTTATCTTTAAAAGAGGTACCACTACCCCTCCTCACCCCACCCCTACCTCTACATGCTGCCCTAGGAGAGGGAGGAGAGTCTCAGGCCTGTGGGAGCAATGAGGCTTCCCAGATGAGGTCACTGTGTCTCTCCTGCCAATTCTGCCTGCCTACCTCAGTATCTCTTGGTAGAAAATGGGAGTCTCAGACCCAGCAGAGATGTAGAGTTCCCGATCCATTCCCCTTGCTGGTGATGTCAGACTCACCTATCTGATGTTGTCAGAGGGACTTCAGTGCAATTCAGGAAAGAAATGAGCCTACCTAGGCTGCCTTCTATTACTAGGTTAAAAGTCAAAAAAGTCAAAAAACTCTGGGTCTGGTTGACCTTCCTCTGTTGGGTAGGGGTACTTGAGACACCCCGAGACTGTGTGTTCCTACAGTCCTGGGGTCCCTAACCACCTTGCATTTGTCTAGCCATATTTCTCATTTCTCTTTTGGTTGTCTTTTGCACCATTTCCACAATTTATAGTTGTACTTAGCAGGAAAATGCAAGGGAAAAAAACAGATCTACACTATCTTGTCCTATTTAGGAGTGACCTTCATTTTTAATCATAGATGCATGAGGACTGACTCACTTCCAAATGGTCCTGAATTACTTGAATTCTGCATAAGCAGACAAGGATTTAATATGAAGTTGAGGGAGAATAGGAGACAGAACCATTCATCATTGGAATTGACCTCAAGCTGATATAGCACAAGTGGACAAAAGGAAAAAAACCAAACCAACACTCAACAGGAAACAAAGGTCTTTTCATTGTAATAGCAGCTTTCTACCTTGTCTTTCTTGGCATTTACCTACGTGCTTCATGTGTCTAATGTAAAGCATAGATTTTTAAAAATATTTAACATTGTATTATGTGAATTGTGAAGAAGTTGTGAAACTTGGACAGCAACTAGTATTCAGTCAGACAGTTAAATCAAAAAAACTTTAGCTCAAACTATTGGGGAAGCAACAGAACATTTTATCATTCATTAGCCACAGATTAAATGAGGCATCAGGGTGGTTATTAACAGTAACATGTTTGTGCATTGTCTTACTACCTTTTCTTCTTTCTTTTTTTAAATCATGATTGATAGAAAAGTCATACTGCTTCCTTAAAAGGTATTACATGGATATTACTTCCTACCTTAAAGAGACATTTAGGTTAAAGTGGATTGCAATGAAATAATAGGAAAAATGATTTTAAACATAGCTTGTGTCCTGTGCTTGTTATTTTAGAAACCAACCCGGTTACTACATCAATGATAATGTTTCAATTCCTTATTGGTGTATACTAACTTACTTTTGAGGATGATCCACTCACTTCAGGGTAGGTGCTCCCACTTGCAATAAATGACATAGAAGAAGGAAATTATTATGATCAACCTTGCAAAGTTATGCTTTGGAAATAATTGTTATATGTCCAATTCAGTGTGACGTCAGAAGTAGAAGTACTTTAGATAGAATCATAACAATAAACCAAAACCAGGTATTCTCAAAACCATTAATAAGCAAATCTAAATCACTACAAAAGTCAACTGAATTTTAAGTAATATTTACTGCTGAATTTTACTACTCTTAAAAAATGCTCATAATAGCAACTGCATTTTGCCTCTAAAAATAGTACTCTCCCACTCAGAAAATACTAGAAGCAGCAGTAGAAATTCAACTGGAAATCTTGAAAAATGACGCTTCTGTTATGAAAGGTCTTCAAGTTTTTTAGTGCTATATTAAATTTACTTAAAGAGCACACATTAGAAATTGTGCTGTACTTACCAGATTATTTTTTGAATCACAGAAGAATGTTTTTATTTTTAAATGATATCAGGAGCCAAAATTAGTACTAGAATTTGTGAAGTGAAAATCACAGCTAAAACCTATCTAACATTGACTATATGCTATTTGTCAGTTCCTTAAAAATGACTGGATTACCTTATTTCTTATAGTCAATATATTCAGGTAATCCAACACAGTCAACATTTCTATATTCATGAATTACCTTTCTAATTTCTATATAACAAAACCTTCTATTTCAGATGTAAGAATCCAGTCTCTGCTTGCTTACACTTTTCTAGTGATAGCCAAAAAATGATTGAAAAACTAGTATATATCAGTCAGCCGTTTGTGAACTCCTTGAAAGCAGGGATCCAGTCTTATTTATTTACATAGTCCTAGAACTTGGTACCATGTCTTGTATATAATGGTATAATGGATGTTCATCATATATTTGTTGAATTAATTTTTTCAAGGTCCTAATGAAGAAATGTTGCTTGAGGTAATATTTACATACCAAGCCATGTGCTAGGCCATAGTCCTCACAAAACACATAAGAGATTCATGTATTGGTTAGCAATCTTTTGGTGGCAAGTAACAGAAAATGTAAATCAAAACCTAGCTCAATAGGACTTCTGGCCAAGATGGAGGCATAGGTAGACGCACTGTGCCTCCTCGCACAACCAAGATAGGGACAACAACAATATAGAAACAAAATAACAACCAGAACTGACAGAGAAATGAAGTGTATGGAAGTTGGACACCCAAGGATTTAAAAATAGACGCATTCATCCAGACCGGTAGGGAGGGCGGAGTTGGTCAGGCGAGGGACACGGAGTGGAGCACAGAGCAACTGGGGTGGCATGAGTCCGCAGCAGGCAG
>CM052540.1:114436576-114471136 GCA_028533065.1 Trachops cirrhosus
CATGGACATGAACTAAAGGGGGGGAATGTGGGTGGGAGAGGGTGTTCAGGGTGGAGGGGAATGAAGGGGGGATAATAGGACAACTGTAATAGCATAATCAATAAAATATATTTAAAAAAAGATTAAAAATAAAAAATAAACCTAGCTTAATAAAGTGTATCTATCAGCTTGTAGAGCTAAAAAGTCAGTAGTTGGTAAGGTATCAGGTAAAATTTCAACAGTGTTCTGGGTGAATATCTCTGTACTTATCTCAGCTTTGCCCTCTTTTATGTGTCAAATTCATCATCAACTGACTTCCTTCAGGGTAGTATGATGGCTATAGTCATTCCAAGACTTAATACATGAGCACATTGCACACACATAGGGATAGTGGGCATCTCTTATTGCAGATGTCTTAGAAGAGTCAGCACATATCCAGAAGTACCCCCTCAACTCAAATGTCTCTCTATATAGTCTTAGCCTGAATTGAATGAATGATTGGCTTGTACCCATCAAGGCCAACTCTTAGAGTTAGGATTGGGTTTAATCCTTGTCAAACTGTCACTGGCTGGGAAATATGGGATTCTCTTAGGAAAGGAGACAAGAGAAATGAATCACTAGACATGTTAGCTCCCGTTAGTCTCAGAGAGTTTAAGTACCTTGCCCGAGGTGGAAAGGGTGTCGAACTCGATACTAACTCTTAAGCCTTTGTTCTTTCCACTTTCAGTTGTATCAAATGTTCAAAGAAACTACCAGATGGTATAAAACATCATTCTTGCTCTAACTTCAGAAAACAAAAATTAAAATTGTCTCATCCCAAGAAAAAACTGTGATTTCAATAAAATGTCTTCTTCCCCCTTCCCCAACTTAGTACACCTCCCCCAACACATGAGAATCCTTCCTATCTTACCAACCTTCAAACAAATGCTCTCACACTCCCGGGGCAATGGTCCATGATCCAAAATTATCTCCCTCTCTTAATTCCCCTTAAACTTCTATTTCTTTAGGTGTTAGGTAAAACAATTCAACATTAATAATAACATAATACATTACCACTTCCAAGGATATTTTCAACTTATATCATGACACTTGTTAGGCACAACCCCTCATACTCCTTGCCTCTAAGAATCTCTCTAGGAGGAATTTCAAGAGGAAGAGGTACCAAGAGGTGGGTGAGAATTTTGTTGCAGACACACCTTCCCAGAACCCTTCGCATTAAACACAGAAAGTGATTGTTCCATCCATAAATGTCCCCTCATAAGCCTCCACAAATGAGTTTCCTGGCATGCCAAATTGTCTTTTTCTTAAAAGTATTATCTCCTCCTAGAGTCTTATCTTTTTCCTGGAGTACTCCTATTGGATAATCCTCTTCTTGTCACAGCCCATATATTTTCAGACACCTTTTTATATTTAAAAAGTTGTTATTTGATTGGTGTTGCTTCTGTGATGGCTGTTTAATTTGCAGATTGTTCTTTTCTCTACTACACTTAATCTAGTAATAATTATCCTCACTTAAAAGTGACTCCCAGATTCAAGTTGCTTTCAAACGTGTTTTTATCTTCACCATCCCCAAAACAAGTAGGTTTCGCTTTCTTAAGGCCTTTAAACACACAAGAAGTGACAACAGAGGAAAGATGAGATGCACACTATGCCTAAAAAACCTCGAAATTCATCTTTGTAAGAATGATAAATTTTGGAATTTACTCATCCAAATGTCAATTAGCTACTACTTAGTCATATAAAACCTCCCTAGATGACCGAATCCTAAAATCAGGAAACTGGAATGGAGTTGTGTTAGTAAGGTCCAAACAGCATTATGGGAAAAAAAGTTACAGTACCTCAAACTGCCAACGTGTGACTGGCCAGATCTAGTTTGAGCTGGTGAGAGCTGGACAAAGGACTGTTTCTGACTCTTAAATTGAGCCAGAATTAGACATGGGTTCTACGTTACTAACCCTTGCTTAATGCATGTGGGCGGATACGAAGTCTGTGTGCAATTGTTTTACGCTCATAAGCTTTACCACTGTTTTCCCCTGCATTGTAATCACTAATGTGTTTGCCGCTCAGCTGCCTGCACATAGGACATCCTTTCCTGCCCACTACCCACACATAGAAATATGGCTCTTTCAATATTCTAAGCTGTTCAGCCACTGCAGAATCAACCCACACACAGTAACTGTTAGTTATTATGTCCTTCTTAGAATTTATGTTAAATTCTGTTGTTTTTCTTAATCCAATACAACACTTTGCGTATTTATAGGTTTCTTCCTAAACTGGATTTTAAAAGACTCTTAATGATCTTCGCAAGACAACATCACAATTGTGAAAATTTTGAGTAATTTGTATTGCTGGCAGAATGGGGTTTCTTTTAAGAAAAAGAAAAAGCTGGTAGTATGAAAAACCAGGGAATTTTAGATGTGGGTGGCAATTCACTCGGAAATACCCATTTAAGCTGAAATTAACTAACTTATGGGTGTGATTCTGTCTGCCAACATTTATACAGCATTCCCCACACTCATAATGTGATAGCACACTGCGGGTGGAGAACATGGGGTGTAGGTGGGGGTGGGAAGCAGAGTCAGTGTTCCCATTAAGAGCTCCTGCTCACTGTTTCATGCTGAATATATTCTTCCTGCCCACTCAAGAATGCACAAGGCCGGCCTGAAACAGAGAATCAGAATTGGAGAGTAGACAGTGTTAGAATAATAACACAGAATTTTAAAATACAGGCCAGGGGCTTTTATCTATACAAAAAGGCAATTTGACACAATTGCATGTTTCCATGAATAATGTGTGCAAATGTGATTATTGGTTCTTTTTAAGTAACAAAGCAGCAATCTTAAAGCTGGTTTCTTTGCACATGTAATACTTAAATGCTATTTTTAGATCAAAGTTATGGTGAGAAAGGCTGTGCAGGCTGAACCCTGTCTCTACATCTTCCAGAAACTAACATATGTTGAACACCTACTAGGAGCTGGTCACCATGCTAAGTACAGGGAGATGACAAGATAAGCAAAACAAGGAAGATCCCTAGATTTGGGGATGTCTGTCTAGAATGAAGGGAGACATTTAAACAAACAATAAACATCTAGCATATAAATTCTAATAACTGAGACATGTACTCAAGGAAAGACTGACTCACAAAGAAAATGACTTAATAAGCTGCTGTAAACACTGGCGTTAAGACTGGAGAGATGTTTAAAAGGGATCAGTGTTTAAGGGGCTAGGTTATACATGAGTAATTTCCTATTATGATACCTTTAGTTCCTTATGTAACCTTGTAACTTAGGGATGTGGATGATGAATCCTCAAATAGTGTAGCCCTTCCTTTCAGTAGTCAGGACCCCTAGGTCCCCATTGGACTCTACTGTAAGGCCAATCTTGTATTCTATGGAAAGAGACTTAAGGATCTCTGATTCAACTACCAGTGAACAGCCCACCTCAGAACAACCTGCTTAAGTAGGTTGGTTATAGCCATGGAGAGCAGGCATAAGAGGAGGAGCAGAGTGAAGATACTCATTGAGAGCATTCAGGTAAAGGAAATATAGTTCTACCAATGGAGTGCTAACTATGTTGTCATATAATTTAAACATCTGAGGTTTAAATCAAGGTTCAGAGAGTGCAGTAATCTGTTTAAGATCATACAGGCATATCAGAGCAGAGATGCTAGCAGTTTCCTTGGCTTCAAAGATGGGATGGACCCATTCTAACCAGCCAGGCAGAGTTACTTTAAGAGAGAATGATATTACATCCTGTTTCTTAAACTGGGTGATGTTTACATTAGAGATATTATTTGGTATTTCTTTTACATATATCCATATGTATAATCATTAGGATTTTATATCTATTTAATATTTACTAAACTAAATTTAGAGTTAAGTGAGAATATTAGATGAGCCAGAACTGTACAACAAGGGGTTTTTGAATTTAAAAAAAGAGAGGGAAAGTTTGGCAGATAGTCAGTTGGCATCAGCAGGATCCCACCAAGAACAGCAAAAGTATTGATGAAAGTAGCACCAATGGGACATCAAGAAGCAATCAGACAGAGAGCCCAGGGGAGTTTGATGGCAGGGAACAAGGAAACAGGTACCCACTGGTAGTGAAGGGAAGCATCCAAGCCTGTGGTGAAGATAAGGGACTAGCAAGAAGCAAAATAGGGTCCTAATTCAACTCAGATCCAGGAAATAAGACAAGGTCATGATCACTAGAACTAAAATCTCAGAAACCAGAAGACTGGATCTCAAAAACAAGGCAGAGCCATGACCAATGTAGCTTAGTTGGTTGGGTGTCATCCTGCAAAGTGAATGGTCACCAGTTCAATTCCCAGTCAGGGCACATGCCCGGATTGCAGGCCCAGCCCCGGCTGGGGCACGTGCCAGAGGCAACCAATCAATGTTTCTCTCACACATCAATGTTTCCCTCCTTCTCTTTCTTCCTCCCTTTGCCTCTCTCTCTAAAAATAAATAAATAAATATTTTTTTTAGAAAAAGAACAAGGCAGAACCTGAACTAGAACTAAACCAAAGGGTGAGCTGCTCAATATATGGTCCTCTCAAAGCTGAAATAGAGTTTTAAAATCCTCTCTTGGAAGTGATCCAATAATGAAAACAGTGGGGAAGGCTTGAAGATTGTGTTGAAAGTATGGGGCTGTGGAGAAAGAAGGGTAGTGTCAGGAATGTTGGGCTATGGTAAAAGGAAGGTATTGGGCCAACGACTATGTCAAGACCTAAAATGTTACAGTGAGAAAACAATGACTATAGGGAACATCTATTGGGGTTTTTTCCTGCCCTTCTTCTGGTAATAGCTACCTAGTTTCCCTTTGAGACCCCTCCCACTACCCCATGAGTAAAGGCATAGCCCTATTACTCCATCAAAGGGTCTTGCCACCCTAGATCCAGGACCCTAACTGAATAAATTATCCAATCTCTCTCTCTCTCTCTCTCTCTCTCTCTCTCTCTCTCTCTCTCTCCCCTCTCTCTCTGAATTTGAATATCAAAGTAAAGAAATAAGGGATAGAAAATAATTGATGCTGTTTCCTTCATTAGTCTGACATCAATGGACACTTATATCAGCAAAGCTGTTCTGGTTCCAGTCCAGAAGTCTGTGTCTTCAGTACTTACTAGATTTTGGAAGTATCCATATCTCTGTAGTGAATTACTTCTTCCATTTAAATTAGCTAAGTTCATTCTGTAGCCTGCAGCCAATGTATCATAAATGATTCAGTATCAAAGATGACAGCAAGATTCCAGTTTTCCGAATCAGCTTTCCCAAAGGTAGAATCAGGATCGATGTTCCTGAGTCTGCAGTGTGGAGGGCCCCAAAGAGCTGTCCTCTGTCTGCAGAATCACAGTTCTCCAGGAACCTACCAAGCCAGGAAGATTCCTCCCACTCCACTTTCTGACAGGTAATGAGTACATTTTCCTAAGCCCCCAAATCCTTAAAGTCTGACCTAGTTCTCTGTGATTTCTCTAAAATTTAAAATATCTCTGAGTTAATAGATTTGCTAAATATTTTCTTTCATGCTCAAAGATTGAAAGAAATGTCAGATACAAAGTAAATACATTATTATCCAAGCAATATATTTTTCAATGGACTGAAATTGAGGGAAAATTATTGTGTATGGGTATTTTTACCTCAAATCAGATCAGGTGGAGCATGATCAGTTTATTATAAATGTGACCAAGAAAATGACACTTTCCTTATAAAGAAGCTAAAGAGGGAAATAATCCTTTTTATGTCCATGATAAAAGATTTTTTAAAGCACACCATTTAAAAATTTACAAACTTGTATAGACATGATAATTTTTTCTAGGTCTTTGATTTTATAACATTTTCAATATAAAAATTCAGGAAGCCATAAATGGGAAAGATAGAACAATGAGTTTTAAACTACAAAGAGGTAACTAAAGTTATTCATAATCATTTTAACTGGCAATCAATATGGTATTGATTTTCTATTCTTGCTACCCTGGCAGTAATGTCCTTGGCTTGAAACTCAACCTATTCTAGGAAATATTAGCAAATGAAGCAATCCCAACACAAAGAAATGGAAAGAGAAAAGAAGACAGCAAAAGCCTGGATACACTTCAGAGATGAAAATAACTGTTTGCTCTCAGGTAATTCCGCGGGTCAGATGGTGGTGCCAAGGGGATGCAGACTGAGAGTAGGCCTGATATGAACTCCAGGTTTCACTGTGTTCTACAACTAAAAACTATACCAGTATCTTAACCAGTCTGTAGTCACAAGGAGAAACAGCCAAGAGCGTCCAGGTCTAGATGAATTCACATTACCACTACTACAAAATCTAACAAAGTGCATGCCCTACTGACCATGAGTTAATAGCATTATCTGAGTACATGCTAAATAGCAGAATCTCATTCAAATTTAAAAGGAATTGATCAAATTGGAAAAATTTAAAACTATCATGCATTAAGGCACAAACCATTAAAGGAAGCCTGGAGAAATCCATTCCAGAAGTGGAGCACAATACTTTCTTACAAAATTGAACATGTTGAGGCCTATGTTGAGTAATTCACAGATAAACATCAAAGCCCAAATTTTCTACTGGGGAAACTGGATTCAAAACAAAAAAACATCAAACCACAGTTTTACTTGATAAGTATAATTTCAGTGGTTTTGAGCAATTCAATGAAAATGACTTTCAAAGTATAATAGAACCCTTGGGTTCTATTACCCATTGCCAGAAAAACTGTGGCTTTTAATTCCAGAGTTTGGTAAAAGGGGAAGGAATTGTTTATTTAAAAGTTATATAGATTTAAAATAATGTCAGAATTTTTCCATTAAATCCCAATCCATTTAATATACCTACACACACAAACACACACACACAGTCCTGCCTTCCTTTTGTTAAATAGGCTAGTTTCAGAATATGCCAGCCAAATATCATCTCTTAAAAAAAAAAGTCCACAACTTAACATTCCTCATCATAGCTCAGCATCTCAGAAATCCCCCATTAACCCGTGTTTGACTGGACGGTCCCACAATCCCCAGCTCCATCAGCCTTGCCACTGTGTTCTACAGCTTTTAATCTGAAGCCACGTGGAACCTCCTCATGGGGGCTGGTGGGGGTCCTTCTACACCCTTTCGACACACAGGGCCAAGAGAACATGGCTATCCTGCACTGAGTTTAAATTCCAGGCTGAATCTTCCCCCATAAACCCATTTCTGACTCCTCCCACAATCTACTACACCTGCTGATACTCTGGCCTCTTTTGCCTTTCTCGGCTGCCGTTATTAGGCCAGGCAGTCTTGACCCCATGACATGGGGGAACCTCCTTCCTGCTCTTGCACAGGCACAACAAGCCCCTCTGACTACATCACAAGTCAAAGCCACGCCCATCACCCTGGCTCTGAGTGTTTGCCACAAGTACTTATCTGTAAAACTAGCCAACTTACTAATACACAAAATATCTCTCAACTGGTCTGTCCATTTCTTCATCCCCAAGTGATAGCTGTTGGAGTTTGGGGGCTTCTCAGCCTACACTCTGTCCTACAGCTTGTTCCACACCCATTACAAAAGGACAAATCTTTCCTGATCTTCTAGCATTGTTTTTATCACTATTAATCAAATCTAAGAGTCACACACACAAAAAAAAGTGAAAAGCAAATATAGTAGAAGATGAACAATGTCTGCCTCTAAATAATAAGAGCAGTTAGTTGTAAGATATCTGCTTTGAAAATTTATTTTCTTCAGCTTCTTTTTAAAATATATTTTCTGGGAAACATTTACTCTCTAACAAGCTTTACATCCAACAGAAGACACCAGTTGTTTGATATTAAAGTTACTATAATGGGTCATTTAAATAACAATCAAAGGACTTTTCAAAATAGTAATATGAAAAGATTATTTAACTTTCTGCAGTGCAACATCTGGAACATAGGTCAAGTTCAATTCCACAAAGCAAAATTTCTTGTAACCACACAAGAAATGTGTACCCTTTTCTCTTTTTTATTAAATTTATTTGAATGACATTGTTTAATAAAATTATGTAGCTTTCAAGTCCACAATTAAACTACATAATACATCATTAGTATATTGCATTGTGTGCCCACCACCCAAAGTCAAGTCTCTTTCCATATATATGACCCTCTTTACCCTTTACTACCCCCCCACTCCTCTTTCTTGTTGCAAATGGTAGAATGTCCCACAATGGCAAAAGCTTGAAATATAGCTCAGCATTTAAAGGGTGTAATCCATGTCAAAAAGGAAAAAACCAACAGCACCACACCCAAACAGAAATATACAGTGTCCATGTGGGTGGTTCCCTCTATCCTAGCATGCTCATCACCCTCTTGTCAAGCACCTCTTTTCAGAATCTTCCAGACTGGTAACAGAATGACTTCCTGAGCTACACCTACACTGATTTGCTTCTGCCAAAGCACAGAATGAACTCAACAACTCTTTGTATACAGCCCACTCTCCTGCAATCAGGAAAAACAAAAACAAAAAATAAACTTTAACTATATTAGTGTACACCTTTTAATTAACTACAATGACTATCATTTTCTAACATTGAGTGATATGTAATTGTTCAGATATTTTCCCACGCTTGTGTTTTATAAAGTCATAGAATAATGGAGCTGGAAGTTATTTTACAGTCCACCTAATCCAACTCTTTACTTATTGATGAGACAAAATTCTATCCTAGAGTCAGAAGATAGGTATTGAATCTCTTCTCCAAAACATCAAAGCAATAACCCTTTCCACATTTGCCATTCCCTTGGATTACTCTTAATTGTACTATCACACATCCTAGAAACAGTAATTTATTCTAAGTAAAAAAGAAAGTTTTGAATCTAAATTATATATTAACACTGCAAATTATACAAATATATTGCCTTGACTAAAACACTAAATGATTAAGTAGTATTTGCTCATTAATGCAGAAAGCAAATGCTTAGTGTAAATTTTTTTGAATAGGCTACAGTCCGTTAGAATACATGATAATAATCAAATGTCAAAAATATATCTGAAAAAGATTTGTTATGCTTGTCTTTGTGGTAGATCTGATGTTGGTATCAGATACCATTAAACTAAATGACCCTACATCAGATCTTACAAGCACTCCAGACACCAACCTATCAAGTAAACAGTTACCTAATGGGAATCCAGGTGACCCAACACTCTCTGTTAGGTATTGGTTTATACTAAGAATCCTGAGTATTAAAAATTGCTAAGATGAGTGAGTATAGGGAAACTTCTGGGAACAGATCCTGATGGAAATGAAAGGACCCTGGGACTGGTTATCTGGTATGCTTGACTTAAAGACAATAAAATTGAGTATTAAGGCATGCTACTCCAATGGCCTATTCATTCAGATTTCATCAAAGTATCACCTAGAATGAAATATCCATTGAAGACAAGATTTGGGGTAATTTCAAGACCAATGCCTTAAGAGCAATGTCTATAAAGAGCATGAGTAGAGTGGTTATATGTCCAGTTTCTTCTGGAGATTTTAGGCATATTGTCCCAGCATAATTTTCATTAGCATCCTTTTTCACTCTCCAAACTGCCCCGGAGTAGACAATAAATCCTATGTTCAACCTAGGATGAGGAGATCAAGGAAAGTTGGATGCAGTGGTTGCTTCAGATGATTCCAAACAGCTCGAAGTTAGTGAATGACAACAGATTTTTATAGTGTTGCTTTAAAAAAAAGGCAAACAAACACACAAAATCTCTTGTCTCTTGAAGTTGCTGGGCTAAAATGGCCAAAAATAAAGCTCAAAATTTGATCCAGCGGGTGGTTGAATAATGTCAATTAAATCCACAGCTCCTCCTGGTCTCTTGTGTGAAAGTTAGAACACTATTTAAAAAGAGTGGATCTGTAAGAATACGGGGATATTTGGAAGGAATAGAATGCCTGAAAGGGTAATCACTTGTTCCTTGTTGAATAAGGCAGTAACTGCCTTGTTAGAAGACCCTGTAATAATCTTAATCTGAGGAAGTTATCAAACTAGAGAAATCTGAGTCCCTGTGCCTGACCTCCACTGACCCTGATTGTCTCCAGGCCTGTAATAGTCCCTATGAATAGCCCATGGAGGCCCTATTTGATTTATGTAACAATAGTAACACCGGGCTGGATTTTGAGAGACCTGCATTTAGCTACCAGAGCAGAGTCACAACTCTTCACCTAGTTCTCAGGTTTGAGTCCATACACAGACATCCCTAGAGCATTGAGATAAGGCAGGATGCATTTAAGAAAGGACCCTGTAATAACTTCAAAAGTAGGATCTGATTTCCTTTCTAGCTTTCCACAAAGGAAACAATTTGTTTACCAGAGTAACTATGCACTGGGGGAAGGGAATACCCATACCTTTCGGGGATTATTGGACGGACATTGGATATGAGCTAACACTAATTCCAGGGAAAGGACATAGACTGTCAACATGGTTCACTGGTTAGAGTGGAGGCTAAAAGAGATCATGTAATAATAGAGCTGTGAACCAGATCCAGCTTGTGGAGTCCTGGTGGGTTCTGGAACCTTTCTGATGGTTGTTTTCCTGGTTCCTAAATGCAATATTGATATAGCAAATGACTAAATCCTCACACTAGATTGCCAGTGACCCTGGAGTGCCAGTTTATATGTTTTTCCAGAATTAATAGTGTTCCTTAACACTGTCAGAAGTATACTGCTTTTAATGATTAATTATATGGTCACTCTAGCTATTATGGTATTAAGGACCAAGGAAAATTCTGAGAACTCCCCCTCCCTGTCAGAGGAGGCTTGGCATGGTGGGAGAGAGGTATAAAGTCAAGTGCAACTTTCAAAGACTTAAGAGATGCAGAAGTAGCTTGTTTAGCTTATGCAGAAATCACTTAGACCTCAACAATATTTCATCAAAAATTCTCATCTAGTCAATTATCTATTTTTCAAATTATAGTGGCTGATCCAGATATACATTTTTTTATTGGAGCAAATAAAAAGTTTTTGGTTTGAATCTATTGAACTGACAGAGGCTATTTCAGTAAATAGAGAATCTCAGAAGTTTCTTTTTCACTTCTCAGGAACAGTAGTATACTTATCTTATTTCAGGATTACAATGGCCCTTGAACTTTATGCCATAACTTGGCCCATGGAGTACTTGATTGTCTCACCATTTTGTAGAGCATCATGCTAGTTTAATACATTATTGTTTCAGGCTGAGAGTAGCCAGGAAGAAAAAGTGGCAGTGACTTTAGAAAAGCCTCTCATCTGTCTGAAGCATATAGGGATTTTTTCACCAATGTGAAGTACAAGTAAATACATCTTGCTTGTATTAAAGAAAGAGGCATAACACTTAGTAGGCCTCACTGGATTTTGAAAGCAGCATATCATATAGGTGCACTTATTTGGTTCATGTACAAGGTGACCCAATGGTGGCAAGCTTTGAGTGGGGCCTGGGACCTGAGAAGGCTAGGCAAGTTCAAGCTTAACTGCTGGCAGCTCTGCTACTTGGCCTTTATGACCTAATGAATCCAACAGGTCTCAAAGTATCTGTAGCAGATTGGAACACTCTCTAAACTCTATGAAAATTCCAATAAACAAACCACAGCAGAGGCCCATAGAATGTCTGAGCATCAGCACATCCTCTTTCTCAAGTAATCATTCCTTTGAGAAACTGCGTTTAGATTGCTATTGGGTCCTAGTAGAGATTGAACATCTGTCCTTAGGTCTCCATTCCATTATAAATGAGATATTTTCAATAAAATTAGACATTCCCTGAGAGGCTCTGTGCTTGCTTGGTGATCTCATAAAGTGGTCACACTGAGACAAGCAGAACCTGTGCATGGGCTCATTTACATGGATGTTTCTCACTGAGGCTGGCCTGCCTACTGCCACAGTTCAATGTGCAATTTGATATTTCCAGTAACCAAACATGAGCTTCCAATGTGGTATCCAACTCCAGGGGAATCAAAACGCATTTGTTGTCAGACTGATTACATTTCTTTGTGAAGGGGAAGTTTTGGTCTTCATTGGAATAGACATTTATTTTGGATTTGAATGTGCTTTTCCTGACTGCTATACATCTACAAGCAGTGCAGTCTATATGGACTTAATGAACACTTTGTTCCTTAGCCCCTTCTCTTTCAAAACATTGCTTTTAATAAGTTTACTTCTTGAGTGAAATAAGCAATATACTGATGCCTATAGGATCACTGGTCTCACGTGTGCCATCACTTAAAAGCAATTGGCCTTATCAAATAGCACAAGGCCAACTGAATATTCAATTATGTAGCTCAGAAAACAACATCTTGCCAATCTGGAGTGCTATTCTGTAGGTACAGTCTGTGTTCTGAACTAGAGACATATATATTATGCTTTTCTTCTACAGCAATAATTTTTGGGTTCATGAACCAGTGGGTGGAATTGGGAGTGGCATGTCTCACTATGAAACCTAATGATCCACTTGTTCTTCCTTCTTGGGGCTCTGCTGATTTAGAATTCTTAGTACTCAAAGATTTCTTCCACCTGATAAGCAATTATGGTTTCACTGATTTGAAAGCAAAAACTTCTACCTAGCCATTTTGGACTTTCTGTGCTATTGGAAAACAAGCTAAGAAAAGGGTTATAGTCTTACCTGCCATATACAAGTATGTTGTTTATATTATGGAATCTTGTATATATTTTATACCAATTTTTGGGCTCAACATAGTAAAGTCTCGTTCTAATAAAATCAGCATATTATAACAATTTTATGACAGATATCAGGAAAGTATCTCAAAGAAGGAGCGTCTCTTCCTAATTTACACAAAGGCATCACATAGGCTAGAGGAATCCCTCATTACGGTGATCATTAGGGGATTTGAATCTATCAAAAGTCAGTGTAGCTCTGGCTGGTGTGACTCAGTGGATTGAGTCCCAACCTGTGGACTGAAAAGTCACCTGTTCAATCCCCAGTCAGGGCACATGCCTGAGTTGCAGGCCAGGTCCACAGTGAGGGCCACATGAGAGGCAACCACACATTGATGTTTCTTTCCCTCTCTTTCTCCCTCCCTTCCCCTCTCTCTAAAAATAAATAAATAAAATATTTTTTTTAAGTCAGTGCAGTTGCTACTATATAAGAGCGAAAGAGGTGTTTACATGCAACACAAGGAATTTCTGGTGTGCATTCTCATCTTGCAAATCTTTTGTTATATCAGACTTTTTCTTCTGTGTACACCCATATAATCCCCCAAAGCATCCTGTAACTTTATTCTCTTTCTAGTCTGGAGAAATGAGTTCAAATGAGGATAAAGCACGAGGACAATCACCTTCTTTTAAGATAAATCCCTCAGCTAAATCATCATGAATGATTTTCAGATGTCCCCACATTTTTTTCAAGACAAATTTCAGATGAACAGTCTTGGTCACATGCCTGAATATAAGCCTCCAGGAGGGTCAATGGAACATTTGACTACTGGAGCTTCTGTAACAGAAGAGATTGCACATTGGGAATTCTGCCCAAATAGTAAGAGTACAGAGATGCTGGAAGTCCTCCTCCCACATCCACAAAAAAGGCATTAAAAAAAATCAACTCTCAAATATCATTATAGTTAGTATATGGTCTATTTATAAAAATAATTAAGTCAACCTACAAATAAAATAAACAAAAAGCTGTTTTCAAAAAAACTACGAAAGAAATTTATATTTAAAACAGCCTTATTTCAAGACAACTTCAATATTGCAAAAGAATTTTGATAACCCCTAGCAATTTATTGAAATGAGATTTAACATTTGGGGGCAGAATATCATCATGCTGACAAATACAGTGACAAGTTGCCTGTCATGTTTCCTTATGATACTGGAGGCAACTAATTACATGATTTTTTTTACACAGTCTCTTTAAATCTCATGTTTATTTGTCTAGATTCCATTCAAGGGATCGGGATACACTGTGGGTTGTTACCTACAGAAGCCTGAGGGGTGGTGGGCACCAAGAGGGCAAGGTGACGTGTTTCCCTTGTGCAGCCAGATGCAGCATCATCAAGGGGATGAATATAAATCATGATGAAGGAAGGATGTCAATGGCAAGAAAAAAGTTATGAATGAGGTCAGTTGCTGAGAAAGCAGGAATACGTCTGAAAGTGGGAGGGTTAGGGAAAAAGGTTTCTGCACAGAGTTCATACAAGATGCCAAAGTACTAGCTGTGTGGTATGTGAACAGCCCAGGAAATGCTTGAGGTCATGCAGGACCAGGCACTAGTCAGAAATTTTCTGGGCTAGAAAAGGGAGGCTGAATTATAGGAGTGGGTTGGCATGTTAAAGCCTCTTGATTTCAGCCTAGGTATCAACAATTATCAAACCTAGTTGTGCATAGGATCAGGTAGGCTTTCACCTGCACCTGTGCTCAAAGCATAGGTGCTGGGAAGTAGAGCTATTCGACTGAGGGATGCCTCCCGTATCCCTTTCTGGGTCACCGGGCTTCCCTTGGCTGTGAAGAAGAAAGGTGATCCCATCTGCCTCATCGAGTTACATGAAGATCCTCAGCACCTATTCCACCTTTATTTGAAGAAAGAATTGGGCTGCTTAGATGTAAAAGGGTTCGCCACACATCAAGCAATTTGTCTTCCCCTTACAGGGTTGGGAGATTAGAAAATGTTCTATGATACATGATAGACTACCACTGGCTTTATATGGTTGAATTGTCTTCAAAATAATCAAGAAAAATAAGGGGGATAGCTCTCATGGGCAATGCTATTTATTGTGTATCAATGCAAAATTCAAACAAATCACAGGGGAAGAGACAGGAAACAAACCTTAGAACTGTTCTGCAAAACATGTAGTCGCTTGAAACAAATGAATGAAAGCTTCTAAACAAAACAATTTAAACAAAATTTAGAAATAACTTTATATAAATGCTATGATACCTTACCAAAGTTATTTTCTATAAAGATTTCTGAATTTAAAAAAACTTATATTTTTCTAGGTAGCTATTAATTCATAAAGACCTTTTAATTCCCAACCACTTAATGTTTGGTAAACTTGAAAAATTATGTTTGATTCCATATTTCCATGGTCTGATTTTATCTTTTCTTAACATATTCTCATTAAATAGTTACCTGAAGTTGAAGGTAACAAGTAGGCCAAATTAAAATAAATAAATCATTTACTGAAATGGCATTACATGCAAAATGAAAGACATTACCTACTTCTAAGCATAATGTAAATTGCTAAGGACAAAACACTGTATGAACATAACAACAACTGATATCTTTTGTAGTCAGTCAGTCCACATGTGCTGTCAATAAACAAAAATTCTTGCCATCATGGAACTTACATTATGATTATCTCTGACCCCTGTCTTCTCTTTATTTCTAATATTTACAAACTATTAAATCTTGCCAATCTTAATTCTGCATGATTTCTCAAATTTCTTCTTTTCTTTCTGATACCTGAACAGCTGGATTAATTTAGACTTTCATTATTGCTTTTAATGTTTATTTATTTATAACCAGTTTACTTATGCATATTTATTATTTTTAAATATTATTAAAAACTAAATATTTTAAAATATTCAAATAGTAAAAATAAGCCTCTCTCCCACACCTGTCTGTTCTTGCCTCCTCCTCCCAGAGGCAACAATTCTTACCAGTTCTGTGTATATCTTGATGGATGTTCAATGTATATGTAAGTGATTATGTATATTTTATACAAACAGGGACATACTATACATTCTATTCTATATCTTGATTTTTAAAGTTAAATATATATATGGAGGATCTCTATTTTAACACATATCATCCTTATTATTTTCTTTAATTGCTGCATGATTAACAGAGGTATACTAATCAACAATTTGCTTAACTAATACACTGTTGTATTAGTCAGGATAGACTAGGTTACATTATGGAAAAATAGTCCCATAAGTCTTGGTGGTTTATTTCTTGCTTACAAAATGTCTGTTGAGGTTCTGGGCAACTGTCCAGGGTAAATGCTTTCCATATGGCTGCTCAGTGATCATTTGTTAGCAGTTACGCCATCCTATAGCTATACCATCTGGAATGAGTGGTCTCCTTAGTGGATATGGCAGAGAAAGAGAGAGATTGGCCCAGCAGTAAGCCTACATTGCTTCAGCCTGAAACAGACACACACTCTTCTTGTAATCCATTCACCAGAACTAGTCCTAGAGCCTCTTCTAACTGCAGGGACAGTGTGAAAGGAAAATTTTCCTATGTGCCTAAAAAAGAGGACACCTGGCCATGCAATTAATAAGAAATGTTTTGAAAAACTATATTTGAAAACCACATTATTAGTCTGAACCCTCTTAAGTACCCCACATGCCTTAGCTAAACTTATTTTAGCTGTCCTCGTGTCCATTGTTAGCATAGGCAAACAACAAATAGCACACCACGAGTTAAAGCAGCTTAGTCAAAAAGCACCATCACAAAGTGGGTCTGGATTGTCACAATAATTTTCAGAAAAATAAAACATGGGAGGTAAATGACAAATATTTGAGGAACATTTTAGTACTGTTTTGGTTTATAAACAAGTGATTAATAAAGCCTTTCAGAGATTGATAGTAACAAAAAAGATGAATATGTACAGCTATGTTCACAATAGGCAAAGTTGGAAGCAACACAAGTGTCTATCAACAGATAAATGGATAAACAAGATATGGTCTATACATGCAATGGGATATTATTTATCCTTAGAAAGGAAGGAAATTCTGACCCATGCTATAACACGGATGACCCTTAAGACCATTATACTAAATGAAGTAAGCCAGTCACAAAAAGGCAACTACTGTATGATCCCACTTATATGAAGTACTAGGATATTCATATTCATAGAGACAGAAAATAAGATAATTGTTGCCAGGGGCTGGGTTAGTGGGAGGTGAAAGGAACAGGGAGTTAGTGTTTAATGGGTACTGAGTTTCAGTTTTGCAAGATAAAAGAGTTCTGGAGATGGATGGTTGCTCAACAATGTGAATGCATCTAATGCCACTAAATTCTACACTTCAAAACAGTTAAGATTTAAAGTTTTATGCTATGTATATTTTACCACAATGAAGAAAGATGAATGAATAAAAATCTGTATTAAACAGCTACAAAAATTTGTGAGAAAGCTCTGAATTGCTCTGATTTCTTAAAGAAAGTTAAGACACAGTTGACATAAGAGTAGTGTACTGCCAAGCTCGGAAGAGGAAAGGCTGTGGTCAGAGAACAAAGAAACATGAGTTAATGATGTGGGATATAAAATAGTTTTAGATGGTGGTTACAAGATCTAGGATATGGCCATGGGCACAGGTGGATAACTGGGTGAAGGGAAAGCTAGTGGAGTATGTGCACGCTGTAGGACCAGGACACCAAAATGTTGGGCAGACAATCCATATGGGTGTTTGAATCACCCATAAGAAGGGCAGTATTTGGGTAAAGAGGAAGGCTATAAGCGAAATTCTATGGATGGGTAAATTGTTAGGAGATTTCATCTTCTTTGATCAACATTACTAGACTGTATTTATCCTTTAGATATCTGGCATATACCAGATGACTATGGAAGATGGCTTGTATCAATGAGCATGATAGCTAGCTAGCGAGAGTGAAAATGTAGCTATCACATGGACTTTTCAAGTCTGCAAGGGCAGCACATTCCTTCCCTGTAGGAAATCTGTGTGAGAAAGCACATTACAATCAGAAGCTATTCAATGAATGTGAAATGAGAGAAATAATGGTGGTCATTGAGAGGGGAGGAAGGACAATTATAATGTTTTGATGCACAAGGACATCACCCTATAAAACCCAATTTATCCGCCTCTCACCTGCCAGAAGGACTGGATAGAGCAGTCATAGGGCTAGAGGGTTTATCCTCCACTGGACAAGCTCAGTGGGTACTGCTAAGTTTTCTCCCTGGTGTCTCTTTTTTTCTAGGTATTCATGCTAACTATTCAACTTTTCTTGATCCAGTTTTTCTTTATAAAAACAGTGGCATCAAATGATGAGTAACCAGTAAGAATATGATTAAGGAGACATTCCACCTCTGTAAATTATGTTGGCATTTGCTATGGATTGAATATTTGTGTCCCCTCACCCCAAATTTATGTGTTGTAATCCCAATCTCCATTGTGATGGTATTTGGAGGTGGAGACTTTGGGAGGAGATTAGGTCTAGACGAGATCATAGAAGTAGAGCCTCCATGGTGTGATTAATATCCTTGCACACACCAAAGAAAGGCCATGTGATGACATAACCAGGAAGGGGGCCTCACCGAGAACCCAGCCATACCGCACCCTTTTTCAGGCTCCTGGCCTGCAGAACTGTAAAAATAAATGTGTGTCGTCTAAGTCACCCAGCATGACGGAGGCAGCGTTTCTCTGCTATCATTTAACAGTGTCACTTTTAGTCGACTCTAAAAGCAATGTATTTGCCTTACTTTATAGCAACCATTATTTTACTTTTGCTACACTGTTGTTATTATTGTTATTGTTATTTTTTCACCTTTAGCTGCCCAAAATTTCTGATGCTCTGGTTGCCCTGTTGGCCATATAATTATTTATTTAACTATTCTTTCATCAATTCATTCACTCATTTCAGCAAGACTTCTAAGTGAAAAGCACATTTATATGTTCATTACTATGCATTACAGTTCCAAGAATCCTAAACTGAAAGTGTCTATCAAGAGAGACCCGAATTCTCTATTCTGGACCAAGGATCACACTATTAGAAATGGGTTCACACTATTAGAAATCTCAGCTCTGGAAAAGCTGCCACTAATTAAATTTTATTCGGACATCTATCAAATTTTGAAGGGCCATTTTTACTTGCTGCATGTTACTTTTAGTTGGGTACTTAGAGAGGTGCATTAATACCTTCAAGTCTCTAGAGAACCTTTCAGCATATATCACATTAAGAAGAAAAGTCTGTGGTGTCCAAGTATAAAATGGTTTTTCATTTATTCATATTACCTCCAGAATTTCAATTTATTTTCCCTTTTTTCAAGGATAACCCATTAAGCATGAAGATGGATGTGAATATTGATAGGTATGTATTATCTCAAACTATTTATCTTTGGACTTTTATGCTTAAAAATATTTCTCTCATAAGAAAAATTTGTATCAATTACCAAATAGTTAGAAAATATAAGAGAATGTGAACAAGCAAAAAAACTAGACAGCAGCCATAATCCCACTCCCAATCACATTTAATAGTTGATTACACACATTTAGAAAATAATTTCTTTTGCCCTGGTTGTGTCTCTTTTCAGACTTCTATTTTGTGTTAAGTAAATAATTTTTTCATGAGTGTGCTCATACATAGCATATATATTCACTAACTTTTTTTTGCTGGTTTCATGATCATTTTTCTACATTGATACACATAAATCTGGGTTTTTAAAAAATATCTTTATGATGTTTTCTTATACAGTTACTATACATCAAGCATTACTCAAAACTATGGACATGTAAGTTGTTTCTAAATTTTTCACTCATTAATGACTCTGCCATGAAAATCCTCATATCTGTACATTTTGCAATTCATTCTTTGAGATAAATATCTAGAAATGGAATTTCCCCTGAAAGAACAATTTTGATACTTA
This sequence comes from Trachops cirrhosus, assembly GCA_028533065.1. Lineage (NCBI taxonomy): Eukaryota > Metazoa > Chordata > Mammalia > Chiroptera > Phyllostomidae > Trachops > Trachops cirrhosus. Next base: position 114,456,071 of record CM052540.1, read on the forward strand.
TTGCCAGACTGTACAAAGTTTTCTGTGATTGACTCTCTGACTACAAGTATATGAGAACACTAATTTTCCCATTCCTTCACCAATATGACACATTATTACTCTTTTTCTTTTTCTGCCAACTGACACACGAACTAGATAATAACTTTGAACTTTCACTTGAATGTGCATACATTTACCATTCTGGGTAAGTTTAAGAGAAAATAAGCCACAAAATGAAAACTGAGTTTGGTAGTTTATGGGTATTGGTCAGTTCATCTACTTCATCTCTTGTCTTACATCTCCCAATCCTCATTCCCTGCTTCATTAGGGGGAGAAAAAAAATCATCTCTGAGATTGAAGCAGAGACCAGCCCTTTTACTTCCAGAATTATTACCAGCAACTCACACATACCTAGGTTGGAAACCTTGGAATTTCCCACAGCTCTAATTGTCTATATCAGCCTGATCACAAAGTAGAATAGACTTTTCTCATGAAATGTCTCTTACATCTAACTTTCCATCACGATAGTTCAGGATGTCTTCATTTTACCCATTTTTCAAGGCTAAGTTTACATCCTCCCTAATCTCCCCGCCCAATCTCTCCTTCACACTAAAACAATGCAATTTAATATATATATGCCATATTGTCCTTCCTGGTATAAGGAGGGATCTTTCAAGTGTGCATATACATAATTATAGTGTAAGCCCCCCTAGAGAAGTTCAATTTCTTAGGTTTCTCTGAATCTTTGCAAAAGCAACATCTTTCTTACATTCACTCTTGACCTCTGTACAATATGCATACTCAAATGTGTCCCAAATGAATGCAAACCTCCCTGTGATTTCACATCCTCCTGCAGTAACCGTTGTTTTCTTTGTAACCAAATTAGAAAGATGAATATACTCTTGCTGATGCATTTCCTGCTCTCACATTCACCCCTCAATACAGCCGAGTCAGGATTCTGTTATATGTACAACTGTCTCCCACCGAATTTTGAACATTTTTTAATGCCAAAATTAGGTGTCTTGTTTTTTAAAGACAAAGCAAATTGAAAACAAATCCAATCATATACTCCCCGGCTCTAAATGTCCTTCTGTTAGAAAAATGGCCAAAACCTTAGCATGATCAACAAGGATCTTATACACTTGTGTCTCTTTGCTCCTGACAGATCAACCATTGCTCATCTCCTTGGATATGATGTGTCCTTATCCGTGCTCTTGGCTGAAACTCCTTCTACAAATATACACTTTTGCCTGAACAACTTCTAGCTACCTTTTAAGTAGAAGTCAGGTCACCCCTTGTACATATGATCTTACAGCACCTGTTTTCATCATAGCACCTACCACAAATGTAATTAATTAATAAAATAGGTATTTAATAAATCTTTTCTCTACCAAACTCTAAGCTGCATGGGGATAAGAGATTGTATCTACCTTAATCTTTTTTTCAGTTTTATTTTATTTTTATTTAATTTTTAATTGAATCTATTAGGTGACACTGCTTAATAAAACTATATTGGTTTCTAGTGTACAATTCTATAAGACATCATCTACCTTAATCTTCTGTGTATTTCCAGCACATGGCACAGTGTTCAATAAATGTTTGTTAAATGAATTACAGTAATATGGAAGGAAGAAAGAGTGGGTGCAGATATAAGTTGTGGGTAAATAACAAGTTAAAGAAGTTACCCTTGTGGTTTTGTTCTTCTCAGTAAAATAGGAGATGAGAAAATCTTTGGGGAGTGACTAAGAATTTGGATGAGAATAAATACCAAAGTTTTGAGGATAATGGCAAACAGTTTAGAAAAGTCATGGTGAAGAATTGGAGAATTAGGTAAGTAACATAACTACTTTTTGAGTTCTTGCGAGGACTAAGGTTAACACTTATGACTATAGGGCAACATTAGCCTGCCTAATACAGGACTTTCTCCAGCAGAGCCCGAGTGTACTTGGTGGGAAGGCAGGGCAGTAGAACAATTGGGAAGAGAATTTTGGATACAGGTAAAAGAATATTAAAGTGTTGAACTACACTAACTAAGTTATATTTGAAAGGAAGTAAAGTCAAAGGGTTGATTATTAGGAGAAAGATAAAAGGTTAATGGACTGGAGATCTTATGAGGCTTTAAAAAAATGGGGAAAATACAATTCCAGAAGAAACTGGAAGAGGCAGCTTTGGTCACAACATAGAATTGGGTGGCTGAGGCGGGATGATGTATTTTCATGGAAGATGTGTGAAGCAGAAGTCAGACCACCCTTGCTAAGTGACCAGGATATTGGAAATATGGTTCTGGAGGTTGCTATAGTTGAAACTATTAAAGTATAAGAAACTGCCTGAGGAGAGCACATAACACAAGTGAATGAAAGATCAATACTTACAGAGCAAGAAAAGGAAAGCAGTACATTAAAAGGACAGAAAATCATGGTCAGGTAGGAAAGAGGAAAACCAATACAAAATAATAAAAGAGAATGACAATAATTGGGATGTATCTAGAGCAGTCCTTAGTATATATTAAATTTGAAAACAAAAGAGATCAGTGAAGAAGAGGGTTGAAAACAGATGATTATTTTTGGTGATGAGATTTTAGTACGCACAGGGAGTTGCAGAGTGAACACAAGGCATCAAATCCAGTATTTTCATCTTAGATCTTCTTTCAGATCTGAGAAATATACAGTTATTAGACATTGGATGAGAGGTGTTATCATTTTTTTCACATTAAATCTTCTGTCACCATTATAATTATGCCTTGGTTTTAAAATTTCTTAAAAGACTCCATCTCCTCTGGCTAGGCTAGTGATTTGTTCTTATACCTCACTTCCTCCCCCTTTTCCTTAAAGCTTAAGTTATTCTCATGAGAGCATTGCAATTTATCCTATTGAGAAATTGTCACAAATTTAAAAGATGTGGTACTATAAATTTGAAAAAGCTGCTACACCATTATCAGTATTTAGATGAATGTCTTTTGCTGGATATCTATACTTGGCTCTATTGATTTTTTGCTGTGTGAATATGATCTGGTTTGGAACATGCAGTATGTTTTGAAGTATTTACTTGAATATTTATTGAATATATATATTTAAATTTTGAGGTATCAATTATTGTATCACCTGTGATATTTTAAATTTCATATAAAAGGGTTTTTATTTTAAATTTCATATAAAAGGGTTTTTATTTGAAAACACATGCTATATGTGCTCTATAGCAGTGTATTTTGAAAGCAAAACATATGTGTATTAAAATGCATAGAAAACAGCCATCCTGCTGTAGCTAATATTTGTTGAGTGCCGGCTATGAGCCAGACACCGTGCTAGGCAATTTCAACATGACAGGGCTGAAGACAGAGGCAGTTCTGCTTCCAGAAGGTTGAAGTCTTTAGGGAAAAACAAACATTAAATTAATATGATTAGGTGTGATAACTATTACAAAGGGGAGTTCTGGGTATATGGGGATGTGTAACAGGGAATTGGAAAGACACAATCTAAAATCAAGAAAGATTACAGGTGATTTTATAGTTCTTTTCCTATTCCTTTTTTATTTTCCAAACTTTCTGTTTAGAACAAGAATTTTGTAGATAGAAAAGACAATCCTCACTGAGTGAAAATAGTCAAATGAAGTGTTTTGACTCTGCTTCACTTCTTGCAATTTTAATCAACAATTTCAGAAATATAAAGTTTATTTTAAAATGCACTAAAATCTAAACTAAAACATGTTGCATATTTTTTCCTGGATTAATCAATGGGAGTTGCTGATTTTTATCTAATCCTGGACATCCTAATAGTATCTGGATCAAAGAGAAGATTCATGGGAGGCCTAGCAAAATAAGCACTAATTAAGAAACTCAAAGATTCAAGACCAAGTTTCATAGTCCACTTATACAGAATTGTTAAAACCTCATACCTCACTTTCTCTGAAGGAAGAAGGCAGAGACTGGGGTTGGCCACTGGAGTATATCAGTAGGTTGGGAGTCTTTGTTTAAAGCTACTGCAAGCAATGCTCACATTTATTGCCATTAAACCACACTACTAAAGGGTAGTTGATAGAAAATTCAATACCAGACTCTTCCTGGTGATACTTGGAGAGAAACAACTTTCATAACTATGTATTATATAAACTTTTCTTCTGGATACTGAAATGACTTAATTAATATTCCCACACAGAAAAAGCATCTAAATGAAAACTGACCAATACCTAAAGTCCATTACATGCAGGACACTTAAGAAAATGAGACTAATGATAATTGACACTTAAAAATATACACTCATCTAGAACACCTAGACAACACATGTATTACATTTTAAAGGGTCTTAACAATTAATTAAAGGTACCCAATGCCAAAAACATATTGACCACAGCTTAATGTTCTGAGTCTTGTAGGTGTTTCAAGTTCTTCATAATGCACATCATTTACTATAGGTATTTGGAAATGTCTGAGAATAGAATGCTGGGTAGACATACTTTTTTGATAGGTACAGTAGAAATGTATGGTACAAACCATAAATCAGGGTGATTTCTGACTTTTCAAATGGGAGTAAAGTATTACTTCAGCCTAGTAACTGCTATATTATATTGGTTTTTAAAGCTTTAAAGAGAATATTTAAAGATACATGCATGGCAAAGTAATATGTTACATCTGAGTTTCCTTTAAGCCAACTTTCATACTTTAAATATCCTAAATCAAAGCACTACTGTAAACAAAGCATAGTAGACAGCATTGTATTTTTTTGTCTTTAGATGGATATTAGCAATGAATGAAAGTTGGGCAAAACAGCAAGTGTTTAGATGAAAAATAGTGTGACAGGGATTACGGCAGAATTATGGCATTGGCAATTAGCTAATGTCAATGATACACTTAAGAAACAGTGTGTAAGAAAGCTAACAAATCACTGGCAGCCATCATTAATAATCCATGGCAGAAGAGAAAAGAGAAGGAAAGGGAAGAGAAGAGAAAGGTAAGAGAGAGTACTCAGTAACAAGTTAGACAGTAAAGAATGAAGTTCCCTGTAATTAGAAGTAGTATTTATACTTTCAGAGGACCCAGAAAAGGCTTTCTAGTGAATATTTCAACAAATAATTAGGGGAATTGATAAGCATATTGTCAGATCATGAGTTTTTCACTTCAATTCATTTTAAGTGTGTATGTGTGCATGCGTGTGCCTTCCAAAGGCATACCCTATACCAGACAGATATAATGAGGTTGAGTTTTTACTTCCTACATGCTCCTAAGGTTAATATAATTCCAAACAAAAGGCAGCTAATATATCAGCATCTAGCATCTGTTGGAAATTCTTAACTAGACAATTTCCTCATGGCAATGTATGATAATAACCATTACTTTCAGATTACCCATATACAAAGAACCAAAAACTCTTCCACTGTCCATTTGATGTTTCCCATCAATGTTATTATCTTCACTCATCTTATCAATGATGCCAGTGTTTATAGTCAGAAATGCACCATTTTAATTTTTAAGCACTGACTAAGCTATTAACCTGACAATCACAATATGGTACATTAAGTGGAATGATAGGGAAAGTACATGATGGTATTGGCAAGGTGATGACTTGAGAAGTTAAGGAAAGATTCATGCAGGAAGTAACATAGAATGAAACTCAAAGATGTAGACAAGCAAAGATAGAGGGGGAGTGGGGTGAAGAATCGACTAAGGCATGACAGATGTCATATGCAAACCCTAACAGTGAGAGGGAGCATGACAATCTGGAAAACGGAAATCAATTTAATCTATGTATATTGAATGTAGATTTTGAGGTATGAAGCACTGAAAGATAAGCCTTGAGAAATAAACAGAAACCTAATTCATCATAGTGGTCTGAAGCCATTGGGCAGAGTTTAAGCAAGAAAATGGCATGGTCAAGTCTGGAGCAATGGCAGCGATCCAGGCAAAGGATGATGCAGATTTTCAGCAGCAGTTGTAGTTGTAGTAGGTGATGGTTAAATAGAGTTTTTGATGGGAAAAGGAAGATGTTAGAGGCCAATAAAAAAATTCTTGATTTTCTCTCTTGAATTGCAAATTCCTAGTGGAATTTCTCATTATCATTTTACCCCACATTTTATAACATAAATATTCAATAAATATTTATTGAATAAATTAATGAATGAAACAAATTCAGCCAAATTTACTTTCCATTACAACCCAGATTTGAGGAGTTCTCATCTCTATTTTATTGTGCTGGATTTTTAACATTGTCATTGCCGGGAATAATTGTTTTCATCAAGCTGCCCTAACTTGGGAAAGAAAGATAAACTATTTTTTCTAAATTTTTATTATGGGAAATTTCAAAACTATAGGAAAGTTGAAAGAAGTGTACCATGAATAACCAAACACCCACTCCCTTGTTAACAGTTTGCAGTGTTTTCTGTGTGTGTGTGTGTGTGTGCACGTGTGCATATCATGTGGAGCATCTGAAAGTTGCAGACATCACATCACCCCCAAATATTTCATCTGCAACTTCTAAGAATAAGGACATGTTATAAAAAACTGTAATAACATATCGCCCCTAAAATTAACATTAATTTCGTAACATAATAATTTTCAATCACCCCCAAAATGTTTTTACATACTTTTTTTCAAATTAGGATCCATTTGAGGTTCACAAATGTGCTTGGTTGTTAGGTGTCTGGAATGAGAGCCTTTCGGTAAAGAATACAGGTGATAGGATTATTAACCTGGTACAAAGGTACTGAGGATAACTGAATACTTCATAGAAACTACCAGGCAGCCAGGTTTGTTTCTGAAAATGCCTTTTTTTTTGTCTTTAGCCAATGAGTTTAATTGGCGAATGCTTTCATTGTGTTTATGAGTGCTGGGTCAAAGGTTCACTCTCTATATGGGTTTCCTCACTCTCTGTGGAGAATAATCTCTGTCCATGTGATTATACATTGTACTCCATGCCCTAGGTAATCACCTGGTGGAAGACTGGACTTTGTCACTGGCAGGAACCAAATGAGTATATACAGATGGGTAGGTGAAAATCTATTACTCTTTTTTTGGGGGGAAGGTGAATCTCAGTAAGTAATAAATTATTCATATGGTGGGACATTTTCATATACAAAATAGTCCATGTGTTTAAGGAGTTTACTTCATGGAGTGCTTTTCTTGGTGCTTCCAGTCGAGTTGGTATCTGGAGACAAAGAGTAAGCTGAGGTAAATGTCAAAGAAAGTTGGACATTAGTCTTTCCCATTGCACCTGTCAAATCACCAATGTGTAGAAAATATTAAGTGCAAATATGTGAGTCTTCTTTCAAGTGCTAAGAATTTTGTCTTACTTTTACTTCCCTTCCCTGCCCTGTCCCCTTCTCCCTGGTTAATGGAAATGCCAATAGGACTTTGACACTGATGGACAGCCTAGAGGCACCATAATGAAGGGTGCAGGCCTGGTGCAGTGTCTCTGTTTCTAGTTGCACTAGATTGGAAATGATTATAATTGCTTCCTTTGCATATATTTGGATGCAGTAAAATATTCTAGGGTGTGACTGTTTTCTTCTAAAATTGTGAAACTTCAAACTGTTTGTTAGCTCTGTCATTTGCAGGAGGCTAAGTGAATGTTGGTTTATGCGCTCCAGTTCCTAGCAATGGGAAGGCTACTTGAAGCTGCCAATAGTTCCTGTAAGCTATATTAGAGCAGACGGGTGACCACAACAGGAACATCTGCACTCTCTGAATGACTGCAGTATTTCCTTTAAGGGTTCTCTTCTTCCTTTTAAAATTTATAAATGATATATACTTTATTATTTCATAAAGTCTGGTTTTATGTTAAAGTAAGCATCCTGATTTTTCCATGAGGATTATTTTTTAAAAGTTAATGTTTTCAAGATGATATTAGTGACAGTGGTGATGGGGTGATTGCAGTAATTTTGAAAATGAACAATAGTCCTTTCCACTGGTACATATCAATTTTTTTCAGCCTTTCACTGCTACTTGCAGAGCTTGGCCTTGATGGTAAGCATGTGTCCTTATGCTTAATGTCTTTCCTTAGCCTTTGTTTCAGGCAAGCTGCATTGTTTCCAATTGTTCCATGGGTTCATCCATTCCCTTATCCATGTAATACACTTGAACTGACACATAGTTAGAGGCTGCTGTAATGCAGATATTAGGAATTCTGTGTAAAGCATTTTTTTAACATTCCCAGCTCACTGGAATTAAATAAAAATGTGCATTATAGAAATATAGGGGTAAGAGGAGTTCCAGAACCAAATTATTATTAATGCTTCAAAACATTACCATTTCCTATTAACATTAATTCAGAGATAAAACTTGCAAAGCTGAAACACCAGCAGATGGAAATTCAACTGGACGTTAGATACACTTCAGGATATATTAACAATCAAGTCACAAATTGTATGGCACCATGTTCATAGTGGAAAGTGTTAACAATGGGACCTGGGATTTGTAATCACCAGGGTTCAGCAGATTAGTGGGAAACAAGGAGAGGGGCTACACTACTAGCCCTCAGATTATCATGTACAACCTGTAGCCAATGCTATTTATGCTAAACTTGTAGACAGTGGGTATATATACTTGTGCATATAAAAATTATCCATTGGGAATGCTCTGCAGAAAAAATAATTTGTCAGTCTCACTATCATATGAAGTCTCACCTCATATTTTCCCCAGAGCTTTATGCATATTAATTTTCCTTTCTGTTTGCCATCCTGAATCTCTAAGAAAAAGCCTTCTAGGTAACATTAAATCAGTTAATTGGCTCAACTGATAGAACATTGAGCTGAGAACATTGTTAATTGCTGATATTATGGAGAAATTTAGTACTTTTGATGGAAGTTGTTTAAGTAAGCATATACACATTCGACTGTTTTACCAGCAATACACACACTTCAGGCTTTTATTGTACTCACTCAGTGGCATGCTAAAAATCACAAAAACATATGGAAAGCTTTACTTTGTTTAGAAAATATATTTACTGAAAACAGTATAGAAATGTACAATTTCACAAAAGGAAGTACTAAGAGGAGTCTCTTTCCACTGGTTGCTCAAAGAAGGTTTAAGGAGTTTGTTAGCATCTTTGTTTCACTAGGTAGGGGAGACTTGAGTCCTGAGCTGAGCCTGGGATAGGATTCAAGCCAGCCCATGTACATCTAAGGAACTGTTGCAAAACACTTTCATGAATCCTTTTACAGGAGACTTTCTCTTTGAACAGTAGGGAAAGAGTAGAGAGGGCAACGGGTTTTTAACCTCGGATATCACTGCTCCTCCAGCCAAGGCCCCAGGTGTGGAGTCTATGAAGAAAGAGGCAGTAGTTTTGAAGCACAGAAGCCAATTTCTTCAGGAGAAATCGACAATGACATCAGGAGGCAAGAGGACCAGTATTCCCTTTCCTTCCAGGAGGCACAGACCTTGGCTTTGGTGCGGTGGGAATCTGATGTTAGAAGTGACTAGAAATAGCAGCCTTGGTATGGCTAGACATCAGCTTTGTCACAAGTCCAAAGTCGAAGAATATGAGTTTTTATGTGAACTCATGATAACTGTAATAGGAAAATTCCAGAAATAAATTGGTGAGACCTTATGTAGAGCCAGAATCCCTGCAATAATAGGCAGGAGAATGAACCAATCGTCTTCCATTAACATTCGCTCATGTGCAATGACCACAGACAACATATCTACTAAGAAATGTACTCAGCAGAAACACAAACAGCATCTTACATGTCCTAAATTATCAGCTTGATGAGGTAGACACTCTTATTATCCCTACTTTTTAATATGGGAAAACTGAGGCACGAAGAATTTAAATGACCTGCCCAAGATCATAAGTGAATAAATGGTAGAGCCCCATATCAGACCCACCTAGGCGGTTTGACTCTTTGCCCTTTTACGACATTGTGTTTCCATGTTAACCTCACAGGTCTGAGAACAATCAGGTTACTTACATGATTTTCTATTTTATTTTAGGAACATCATCTAGTCCTCACAAATATAAGTAAAAATGAGAGACTGCTTATATTACTATAAATTAATTAGTATTGAAGGATTTCTAAGTGTGGTTTCATTTGAAAGATAAATAGCGCTTTAACTTAGCAGTGGCTAATTGGTGTATAAAACTGGGATTATCTCTTAATTTGAGCACCATATCTAAATACTCATGAATAATTATCAGTGAAGCAAACACACCAGACCCTGGGGATAGCAAGGTCAGCCTCCCTTTCTTTCAATCATTCCACCTTCAGAAAGGGGAAGAGTTAGCAACTTGAGCATGGTATTCATGACTAATGAAAGAAACTTGTGCTTGGTCATTAGGAAAATGCTAAAGACATTTTTTAGATTTCAGTGTTGTTGTTGTTGTTTTTTTAATTTGGTTTTTGAAAATTTAGCCTATTGGGTTAAGGCCTTTTTATTCAACCTTCTCATCTGGGTTACATTTGTGGTGGGGGGAGGCAGGGTGTACACTTAACATGAAATCTAACATGAGATCTACTCTCTTAACAAATTCTGAAGTGCACAATGCTATACTGTTAACTATAGGTGCTATGTTGTACAACAGATCTCTAGACCTTATGCATCTAGCTTAACTAATATGAAGAACTCACTTCTCCTACCCTCCAGCCTCTACCAACCATCATTGTTGTTTCTGCTTCTATCACTTTGATTCTTTTAGATACCTCACATAAATAAAATCAGGTAGAATTTGTCCTTTTGTGACTGCCTTATGTCACTTAGTGTAACATCCTTCAGATTTGTCCACATTGTCTCAAATGACAGTTTTCCTCCTTTTTTAAGGCCTGGTAATATTTTGTTGAATATATAGACCACATTTTCTTTATCCATTCATCCGTTAAAAACAGTATGGTACCAGCATAAAGACAGACATGTAGACCAATGGAACAAAATAGAGAGCCTGGAAATAAACCTACACTTATTAGGTCAACTGACCCTTGAGGAGGGTGCCTGGAACACACAATGGGCTACATTCTGTTTAAGTTTTACCCCAGGCTTAAGACACAGAGGCAAAAGTGAGTTTAGATTTCTTTCTGGCTTCCCATGAAAGGTCAAAAACCACTGCCTGGTACTAAAAGCTGCATTGTTTGAGCCTTAGCACACAGGACATTAAGCAATGACAGAGACCAGAAGGAGGATATTTCAATGACTTCACAGTGTATTAACTGGTTACCATATGGTAGGTACCAAATTTCTAAGTCTCAATGTCTCACCTATAACATGACAATAGCACTATATTCCTTACTTATGTCTCAGAATTGTCTTGAAGATTAAATTAGATGATGTACATGTACTTATTAGAAAACTATAAAAATATTGGTTTGAATAATAAGCAGTTATTGAAATATATGATCTTATGTTTATACGCTATCATTTTATACTAATAGTCTTGATTATCATAATATAATATGATTCTGTATTCATAGCAAAAGCAGGGATTTTCAACATACTTTAGAAAGTAAAGGTCTTAAAATACTTCTGACACTCCATACTCCTATTCAAGCTAAGTGATTTTCTGTTTAGATATTTTTTATGCTTTCCTAGATTTTGAGTGACTTGAGTTCAGGAACAATCAGATTTATCTTTATTCTCAAGTTCCTACCACTCAGTAAAAGTATGTGACACAGATGAATGAATATACAACCAATCAGTGATTCATTAATAGTCACCAAAGCGATTATGTGAAGAAAATGTAATAAAATTTTATCAAGTGAAAAATGTAGATTTTTAAAGTAGTTTATTGATTATGCTATTACAGTTGTCCCAATTTTTTTCTCCCCTATATCACTCCTCTACCTAGCACACCCCCACCCTTCAGCATCCTTGCCCCTTAGTTCATGTCCATGATTGTACTTATAAGTTCTTTGGCTTCTTTATTTCCTATACTATTCTTAACCTCCCCCTGTCTGTTTTATGCCTACTAATTATGCTTATTTCCTGTACCTTTCCCCTGAATTCTCCCCCTCCCCCTTGATAACCCTCCATGTGATCTTCATCTCTATGATTCTGTTTCTGTTCTAGTTGTTTGCTTAGTTTTTATTTTTGTTTTTAAGGTTCAATTGTTTTATGAGTTTGTTGTCATTTTACTGTTAATATCTTTGATCTTCTTCTATTTCTTAGATAAGTCCCTTTATCATTTTGTATAATTAGGGCTTGGTGATGATGAACTCCTATAACTTGACCTTACCTGGGAATCACACTAGCTGTTCTTTCATTCTAAATGATTGTTTTGCTGGATAAAGTAGTTTTGGATGTTGGTCCTTGCCTTTCATGACTTGGAATACTTCTTTCAGCCCCTTCTTGCCTGCAAGGTTTCTTTTGAAAAATCAGCTGATAGCCTTATGGAAACTCATTTGTAGATAACTGTCTTCTTTCCTCTTGCTGCTTTAAGATTCCCTACTCATCTTTAATTTTGAGTAATGTAATTTTGATGTGCCTTGGTATATGCTTCCTTGGGTCCAACTTCTTTGGGACTCTGAGCTTCCTGGACTTGCATGTCTACTTCCTTTGCTAGTTTGGGAAGTTTTCCTTCATTATTTTTTCAACTACATTTTCAATTTCTTGCTGTTCCTCTTCTCCTCCTGGCACCCTTATGATTTGGATGCTGGAGTGCTTAAATTTGCCCCAGAGGTTCTGAAGCCTCTCCTCATTTTTTTGGATTCTTGTTTCTTCATTATATCCAAGTAGGATATTTATTTCTTCCTTTTGTTCTATATCATTTAGTTGAGTCCTGGTTTCCTTCTCTTCACTATTGGTTCCCTGTATATTTTACTGTAATTCACTTTGTGTAACCTGCATTTCTTTCTTGTTTTGCAACCAAGTTCAATAAATTCTGTGAGTATCCTGATTACCAGTGTTTTGAACTCTGCATCATGTAGGTTGTTGTCTATCTCTTTGTTGCTTAGCTCTTTTTCTGGAGTTTTGAATGTTTTTTTACTTGGGCCATATTTCTTCATCTCAGCACACTGATCTGGATGAATGTTTCTTTAATTCCTTGGCTGTCAGAGTCCCATGCAATTTGCTATTCTGGCAGTTCTGGTTGTTTATTGTTTTTAAACTGGTTGTTATCCTTCTTTTGGTTGTGTAAGGAGGCAAAGTGTTTCCACCTATGCCTCCATCTTGACAGACTCTGAAAAATGTAGATTCTGAAATAATTTTTGAGAGAACAAAAGTTCTGAATTATTTGTTAAATTACTAAATTAAATGTCCTCAGTTCTGGTTTAATGTTCTTAGAAGTGCATACATTATTTTAGGCTACTAGGCTGTCTTTTAGTTAAACTAAAACTCTAATTTACTAATGGTACCCTAATGACCTTTAAGCATTAATGAAAACTGCCTAATTTTTGCCTGAGGCTAATTCACTCATCAAATGAAGTCCTGCCCAGAGTATAGGTATAAAAAGAAGTAGGGTTAGATCATTGCAGGGACAATTAAGCATCTGCCCAGTGCCCCAGGAGGCAAGATACTGAAAAACACATCTGAGAGGGAAGAGATGTGGGCTCTAATCCTGATTAGCTGGATGTGGGCCACTAGCTGGCTGTGTGTCCTCAGCCAGTCTAGCAGTGGCTCTCAATTAAGAAAAACATTGATGCACCATAGATAGCATGCCTGAATTTTCTGAGCAAATTTTAAAGCATTATAGTAGTAGTACAGAACTTCTCAGATGAAATTTTCTATCTGGGGGTTATGTTTTTCCTGTTGTGATGGGACCCCAGAACTTCTGGATTTATACCACATAAAGTGTGAGAACAAATGGAACTACATAACCCCCAATGCGTCTTCCACACTAGGGTCTGTGATTGCAGTCTATCACTGAATGTTTCTGCAGAAGCAGACAAAGCTGGCCACAAGCCAGAAATGGTTCTAGTTGTCAAGCCAAAGCCTTCCCCTCAAAATAATGAGCTTTAGAAGAGGCTAAAATGGTTTTTATTATTACAGCAAGCAGCCTGCTTATAATAAAAGTATACCAGACTGCAAGTTAAGAGTATTCCATTGCCAACAAATCTAATATACACATCAAATGAATCTGCCATAGATAATTATTGTTGAAAAATTAGAAATGATTGTCATAATTTTTCCCTTAGAATTTAACCATATGTGACAGGAAATTTCTTCAAGGTTACTTGCAGTATTTTAAAGATAGCCACTTGATTATTCTGTGTAAAATGCTAAACACTTTTTTTAAAAAAATAAATTAAATAAAATCATCCTTTTCTACATCTCACTGAGAAAAAGAAAATGAGACAGTATGTTCCAATTAGCATAAACAGACAACAGAAATTTTCTTTTCTCCTGCAGTTTCAGATCTCTGATAGGAAACATTATGTGTTGTACAAGTGATCCAGGGAGAATCAAAAGTGCTTTGCAGCGTGACATACACAAAAGCACAGAAAGCAGAAGAGAGACAAAAGCTGCAACCACCATTGTAATAATGAAACAACCTAACATTTTACTAACCTTTCAAAATGTCCATGATTAAGGAGTGAATCTAAACTAGTGAGTTGCTTTGCAGGATAAAATCAGGATCAGAATATTTTCTAACAATTCTAAAGGAGAGAAGAATAGAAACTAAATACTCATTGTGAAAACTTGCGATGATGGAGATTATTAGAAATATCAAAGGAGAAAAGAGTCAGTATTTGAAAGAGCATGAACTTAAGAAAATATAGGCCATTTTATATTGCATATTATAACCAATCTGCCCGTATTTCAAGTCAACTAGGTTGGGTAAGAACTTTTATCTAACTTTAATTATATAAATAGAATCATGGAAGGATAAAATTTCTACAAATAAACCATTAGTTTTTTAGGTAATATTTACAGGATTTTTGCAATATATACTTTTTGAGAGACAATTCTCCCTGGGCCTTTCATGCTTCTGCAAGTATCATAAGTGAAGCACTAACTGTATGTTAGTTTATTCTGAAAGATCTCAAGGATGTTCGTATTGTTAACACACTTTCTACCAGCATTCATGATACTGTGACAGACTAACTGGTGAGCTAACCAGTAGGGTAAAAACCTCAGAACATTTATAGATCTTTTTGAAAATTTGTTTTATTGATTATGCCATTACAGTTGTCCATTTTTTTCTCCCTTTTATTCCCCACTGCTCTGCACTCACCCTC
>CM052540.1:114471236-114533041 GCA_028533065.1 Trachops cirrhosus
TCTCCCCCCTCCCCACTGATAACCCTCATGTGATCTCCATTTCTGTGATGCTGTTCTTGTTCTAGTTGTTTGCTTAATTTGTTTTTGTTTTTTAGGTTCAGTTGTTGATTGTTATGAGTTTGTTGTCATTTTACTGTTCATAGTTTTTATCTTCTTTTTCTTAGATAAGTCCCTTTAACATTTCATATAATAAGGGCTTGGTGATGATGAACTCTAACTTAACCTTATCTGGTAAGTACTTTATCTGCCCTTCCATTCTAAATGAAAGCTTTGCTGGATAGAGTAATCTTGGATGTAGGTCCTTGCCTTTCATGACTTGGAATACTTCTTTCCAGCCTTTTCTTGCCTGCAAGATTTCTTTTGAGAAATCAGCTGACAGTCTGATGGGAACTCCTTTGTAGGTAACTGTCTCCTTTTCTCTTGCTGCTTTTAAGATTCTCTCCTTATCTTTAACCTTGGGTAATGTAATTATGATGTGCCTTGGTGTGTGCTTCCTTGGGTCCAACTTCTTTGAGACTCTCTGAGCTTCCTGGACTCCCTGGAAGTCTATTTCCTTTGCCAGATTGGGGAAGTTCTCCTTCATTATTATTTAAAACATGTTTTCAATTTCTTGCTCTTCCTCCTCTCCTTCTGGCACCCTTATGATTCAGATGTTGTAACAATTAAAGTTGTCCCAGGGGTTCCTAAGTCTCTCCGCATTTTTTTCAATTCTTATTTTTTTGTTCTGTTCTGGTTGACTGTTTACTTCTTCCTTCTGGTCCAAATTGTTTATTTGAGTCCCAGTTTCCTACCCATTACTGTTGGTTCCCTGTATATTTTCCTATATTTCCCTTTGCATAGCCTTCACTTCTTCCTCTATTTTGCATCTGTACTCAACCTTTTCTGTGAGCATCCTGATCACCAGTGTTTTGAACTGTGCATCTGATAGGTTGGCTGTCTCTTCATTGCTTTGTTCTATTTTTGGAGTTTTGATCTGTTCTTTCATTTAGGGCCCATTTTTTTTGTCTTGGAGTCCTTATTATGTAGTAAGGTGTGGAGCCTTAGGTATTCACCAGGGTGGGACAACCCACGTTGCTGCATTGTGATGCTGTATGTGGGGGAGGGGTCTGAGAGAGAACAATGCCACATGCTCTGCTTTCAGCTGGCTTTCAGTCACTTCCTGGGCTACCCACAAGCAATTGGGCCCTTCTGGTGCTGATCTGCAGGTAGGTGGTTTTGTGTATGTTCTAGGATCCTGTGAGTCTCTTCAAGAACTCTCCTGTGAGGTTGGAAGTTTCTCCTGCTGCCACAACCTCCACAGGTTTTTACAATCAGAGAACCTTTATAGTTCTTGACAGTACTTACATTGTAATTTCCTTGGAAACTCAGTGGTTACTTCTATAGAGTTTTGGTAACAATAAAAAAAAACTCCATGTGTTTAAAATAGATGCTTTTTTCAGGATGTGTAAACAATGGTTTCACTGTCTTACAGAGAAGAAATACAAATGTGTGTACTGAATCTCACTTGACTATCCCAGTAAGCCCTTACAGGTACCAGTACATACAGATCCAGAAATTCTATATTTCTTGGGTCCTTGGTGTTGATATAGCTTGAGGTACTAATGAAACTCATATGAGATGGAGAGATAATCCATAATTTGATTTATTTATATAAAAATATCTTTTCTGGGCAGATCAGAAATTTGCCAGAAAATAAAGGTATGTGCCATCTCTTTCCCATATGCAAGTCAAGTGTAATAATTAAGAGATAATTAAGTATTCTTAATTATTAGTGTCATTAAGTGTGGTGTCCGCCCTGCCTGGTTTCAGGAGCCGTAACCCTCCCACCCCCCGTGGCTAAGGCTGAGTGAGAAACCTCCGAGAACCACGAGGCCTAAGGAGACAAAACCTATTTCCCTGAACATGGGCACTGCCTGCTCTGCTATTCCCTTCAGCATGGTTGGATAGTCAGTGATGGGCAACCATTCTCTGGAAAGAATGGACCTAAGACAGACACGATCATGTGGGAATAAGCCATCAGGGAAGAGACTCAGGGGGCTGTGGAAGTAAGGGAGTGATCAACATCACCCCTGCCCTCTTGGCTTTGACAATAGCCTGAGTCCTTGTTCTGGATGTGAGAAATCCAAGTCTCCTGGCTGCCTTTGTCTCCTCTGCCGGACTCAGGGTCTGCAGAAATAGCAGGGGCAGTGAGGCTCAGACTAGAGTCAGCAGAAACCTGGGGTAAATTAGACCTGGAACATAAGATATGTAAAATCCTGTGAGACCTGCTTGCTAGGATGCTCTTGGATGTGTAGGTGGGCAGGAAACGAAACTAGTCCTGTATCTGTTAGGTGATACCAGCCCCCAAACTCAGCATGAGCTCTTTGAACTATCTACCTGTTTTTGATCTTACCTGCTAGACAATAAATCCACATTCTGTATCTGTTCACCTACCCAATACTACCTAATAAAAAGTCTATTGAGGCGGCGGCTGAGGGCGCTCTCCTTTGAGAGAGTGGCCAGGCCACTCGGAGGCACCCTCTGCTTGAAAGGATAGCCATGCCGTCTCTATTCCTCCACAGGACTCGGTAGTCTGTGTGTATGTTTTTCTCGTGACTTGAGAGCATGTACAACATTTGCGATCACCACAGGCCAGTGGATTGCAACAACCAAGTCTGATACATGCATGACCACTTTAAGTCACATTCCAGGTTGAATATTCATATCAATTAGTCAAGGTGCTCTCTCTTCTGGATAATGCTGAGTAAATACAAACTTTACTTTAAAGGATTTCCTTTTCCAGAATCTATACAGACTACTCTCTCTCTTTCTGAAGAGCTTTTTTCTTCAGATTGTAATTCAGCTAATTAGGCTTCAACTTTCTGTATCACAATTACTTTATAGTAATTCAATTTTATTGAAGATACAATCTTTCCACATTAGCTGGACTTTGTTGTTTCTAAATCTTTTGTCGCACATTTACACACTAGGTTCATGAGTTGTGTTTTCACTCTCAAACAGTTCAGAGTTGCTGTACCTTACATTCTAAACATGAGGAATTAGCTGTAGTCTTTGGGGTTTCCATTCTTTGGTTCTCAAAAGGAGGTCTCTGGATCAGCATCATTGACATCACTGGGAACTTATTGAAGTTGCAACTTCTAGGACTCTGATCCAAACCTAGTGAATCCAAAATTCTAAAGAGAAGCCCAGGAATCTCTGTTTTAATGAGCTCTCCAGGTGATTCTGATACACATTACAGAGCCACCACATTAGATATATCCCATTGGATGATTAGAGTGAATTCCAGAAAGTTGTTAAAATTATTGAAAAATATCCACTTTGCTTAATTAAAAAAATAAGCTGGCCATTGACTAGAGCTTGAAATATTTTTGTGTGTATGTGAACATTGATGTTAATCTTTATGATTGGGGGAAACTGGATGAAGGATGCATGGTACCTCTCCACTGTTTCTACAGCTTTCTGTGAGTCTACAGTTATTGCTAAGTAAGTTTTTTTTTAACTGGAACATATATTATTTTTATATTGAAGGGAATTTTACTTTTACATAGAAAAGATAAGATGTTCTCATGGAACATAAATAAGGAAACAGTGATGCTTCCTAAGCAACCTGTGGCATTGAAATCTCTCTCTTAACTCTTGTTCTTCTTACCAATGGGAGAGAAAGAGAAACACATGAGTTCTAAAGATACAATGTCTGTTTGGGAACTGCATGGCAAACAATAAGCAATTAAATGGGTATCCCTCAAATTAAAAAATTACTCAGAACATGTTCACAGAATTAACAGAATGTTTTGTGATTCATGGATATCAGAGCTTGATCCATACAAATAGAGGTGTAAACTTTATAGATTTTCATTGACATTATTATGCTTCAAATGATTACAATGACCATGTGTTAGATATTGGTCTTGGTGTTAGCTCAGGTCCTCAGAGAAGCAGATGCCAAGATAGGATTAGGCATGCAAGAAATTTATTAGGAATGGTTGTGAAAGTGAAGGGGAGAAAGTAGGAGTAGGCAGGAAAACCATCAGATCACAGTGTAGATCTGATACCTGTGAAAGCTGAGGGAGAAGGAAAGAGAATTGAACGAAGCCTCAGACTGCAGGGGTCTCAGAGGGGAAGTCATTAAATGAAAGTTGCCTTGTAGATTAGTGCCACGATTGGCAGCAGTAAGCAGCATTAGTAGTCCCTTTGTACTTAGCCGCTGACTGGGAGCCGCCCAGGGAAACTGTGGCCTCAGCTCCAACACTGAAGTGGATCCAGAGGGCTGCGCTGCCAATCAGTTACGCACTCCGCAGTAGGAGATCTGAGTGTGGTTCGTTTTCATGGCTCCTGGAGTTTTAAGCCAAGTGATTTCAAAACATAAAATACATAATTACAAACAGTATATGCTCTGCCTGTTCAAACTGTGTAGTTATCAAGACAAAGTGGTGTCATATTTCAGATCTTCCAAATCAGTTTTAATAAGCACAACAAATGGTGACTAAGATATTTAAAGGAATCCAGTACTAAAAATTTTGAAAATATGGTTTGAGACCAGAATATTCTAATGTATCATGTGATAAAAATTAATATAATAGCATGTATGCATACAATGTATGTGTGCACCCAATGTAATTTTTTATGTTTCTATCATTCACATGGTGTGCTATACACTGAAGAACGTGAAGCCACAGCCCAGGTCTGGCAGTGCCTGTAAGAGCAAAGCTTTCAAAGTTCTATCTGGAGCCAGATGTTTGCATCACAGCCATTAATGACCTTTTTGTCTGTTTTTAATTAATAGACCTTATGTTTTACAGAAACTTTAGGTTTACAGAAAAATGAAGTGGAAAGTACAGAGAATTCAAAAATACCCCCTTTCTTTGACTGTGCCCCCAGTTTCCCCTCTTGTTAATACCTGGCATTAATGTAATACATTTGAAGAGCCAACATTGACACATTAGTATTATCTACAATAAATCCCATAATCTACATTTGGCTTCACCTGGGGTTGTGCATTCTATGGGCTTTGACAAATGTATAATGACACATATCTACCTTTACAAGGTCATACAGAGTAGTCTTACTGCCATAAAAATCCCATGCGCTGCCTACTCATCTCCAATACTTCCCTCCCGACAAACACCTGGCAACAACTGATCTTTTAACTGTCTTGATAGTTTGTTTTTTCCAGAATATCACATAGTTGGAATCGTACAGTATGTAGCTTCTTCAGATTGTCTTCTTTCACTTAGCAATATGCATTTAAGGTTCCTTCACATCTTTTCAATATGCATTTAATAGTCTTCGTATCTTGAAAGTTCATTTCTTTTGGTCATCATATGGATGTATCACAGTTAGTTTACCCATTCATCTGTTGGAAGACATCTTGGTTGCTTCTGAGTTTGGGGAATTATGAATAAAGCTGCTGTAAACATTCACGTGACAGTCTTTTTATTTTATTTTTTAGCTTATTTGGGTAAATACCATTAAGTTTAATATTTTCACTCATTTAAATAAATGCCAAAAAATGTGATTGCTGGATCACATATTGAAAGTATGTTTAGTTTTGTACGAAAATGCCAAAATGCCTTCCAAAGTAGCTGTACCACTTTAATAATTTTTAATAAGACAGCTATTTTGTGGCCCCATTAAATAGCAAAATAATACCTTTATGAAATCTTATCAACCTCCCTATTAGGGACCCAAAGGCAACTGTCTTTTCAGATAGTAGAAGAAAATAATAAAGCAAAGAGGACAGGTTGAGATTCTTACTACTCAAGAGTCCCCCAAACCTTTAGTACAAAACAAAGCTTTCATCATAAACAGATATTTCTGAAACTAACTTAGTGTTTATGACTGTTTCCACCTGAACCTCAGCTATTAATTAACATCCTTTTGACAAGTGAACTTTGAGACTCGGGCCAGAGTCAAACTTTTATTTCCGAAACTTTGTGAAGAATATTGTTGGTGGTTTCTAAATATATGTTTACTGAAAATATAACAGAAGGCAATGCTGGATTTTAGGGAAGGTATTAATTTTCTTCTTCTAGCTTTTCACTCAGTGAAGATAGATTTTAAATCCTTTTCCATCCTCTTAAAAAAATCTCTACAAAGGGAAACAGATGGTCTACCCCACCTAGCACACCTGTTTTACTGTTTACTCTTAGTGAGACAAAGCATTAGACACAAAGACTCACCCTGATTAACTAAAAATACTGCATAATTATAATATGCATGTCCCCTATAGAGATCAAAAGAACTGAGTTATTTTCTAGCTTTCCTTAAGTACCATTGTCATTAATAAAAGCAGACTTTACTTCAAAAATAAGGAAAGATAAACTACTTTTTATTCATACTCTAAAAGTAAATCATATTCTATATAATAATTTCAAGAATGTAGAAAGATATAATAAAATAATTAAAATCACCCCTGACTTTAGCACCTAGAGACAATTACTTTTAATATTTTTAATAATATACTTCCAGGTGTCTCTCAACATGTAAGCTTATACAATTAAGATAATACTACATAGAAGGATGGGTAAAGTAGATTAATAATAATAAATAATACAATATAAATAAATAATAATAATACAAGAATACAAGAACTGTTTTGTGTACTTATGACTGTAAACCTACTTTTGCCCAACCCTGTATGTTGTACTGTTTTTTACAAATATTTTTTTAAACCTGCATCATGTTCTGTGCATCTTTCCATGTTAAATACAGAACTCATTAATCACCATCACTTTTGACAGCTGCATGGTATTCCATTGTATGGTGACATCATAATTTATTTTATAAATCTTTTATTGACTAACAATTAGGTTACTTTAATTTCTTGGTTTGATGTGCAAAGGTCATATAACATATTCTAGAAGTACGTATTCCAACGTGTGCTGCTTGTAATTCACTCACCATTTAACAAACAAATTAATCTAGAAAAGAAATATATCAGCCACTGAGAGGGATGGGGACTGATAGATAAAGGGACTATCACTCCCTCCTGCTTATGATGCATACTGTACTTCTGATGCTTTTAGCAAAGCAGTTTACACCACTTGTATTTTCACTCCAAAGGCAATAAATCAGTATTAAGAGAACACTGGGAATTTTTTAGGACTCAAGGAAGGGAAGGGTAGGGAAAAAATATTCTTGAGGATTTATTATCTTCTTGCAAGAAATTACTAGTAGTATAATTATCCAGTTAAAGCCTGTGTTGTTTTCTGAGGCTACTATACTTTGCCAAATTGCCCTCCAAAAGATTTGTACCAATCTAACTCCTTCCAACAGTATAAGAGTTGGCATTTTTCTCACCAACTCACCAACCATGGGCATTTGAAAGGTTTATAAAAAAGTACTTTTGATGAAAATTATATCTCAATGTCATATCTACTTTCATTTCTTTAACTCTGAATTCAAACATATTTTCATTTACCTATTGGTCATTTGTATTGATTTTGTCCTTTGCCAATATTTCTATTAAATAATATTTTTCTTACTGGCCAAAGAGCTCACTATGTATAAGACTAAGCAACATGAATTCACTAAATGTCCAAAGGAGCTGCTTTTTTTTCTTTACATTTGTTTAGAAACCTCAAATTTTAAACTGTATTCCTAATGTACAGGCAAATTAATAGAATTCTGCTAAGAAAAAAATGCATATCACTAGGGCAAAATTATACAAATGGATTTTTTCTAGTCTTAAAAGAGGTCAAATGACAGTTGCAAAAAATAATTTCTAATAGTCATCTGACAAATTTGGTTATTCACTAGCAGTGAAAATCAGGGCAAACTAAAGAACACAAAACTAATTTATGTGTGTACACATACTGCTTTCAGTTTATAATCCCTGTGAATTCTCTTGTGCACTCTAAAATGATACTATGTAAGGCCTATTCTCTGTATCATTTACAGGAAAGAACTGGAACTCAAGAAGTAGATTAGCACATAGCATGGTCCCTTTGTGAAAATCGTGTAGCCACCTGTGTCCCAGTTATACTTTAATTAGGTACTCCACATCACATTGGGAAGAGCAAGCCGTCCTAAATTAAAGGCTTTCTATCGTTTCCTGAGGCACCTGGTGAATTTCAGACATCTACACAACTAACTTTCCAGGTTTTGCATTATTCCAGGGGCTCTAAAAAATGTGATGTACAGGCAGCTGATACCTTTTCTTATTCTTTCTGAGCTTAGAAAACAAGTAGGTGCCATGTACCCAGGTTTGCAGAGAAGAGTAAAACACAAGAGAGTAAAAGTACATCATATGTGGGTTTGCTGCTATTGCACAGATTTTTTTTGGTTAATTTTTTAACCCCAAAAGGTGTAATACAATATGTGCAGATTTTCTCTATGGAAACAATGAGTAGAGACTTTGGCTTAAAGTCTAGCTTATCAAGGAACATATCCACAGCAGAATTTTTTAGCCTTGACTTACTATGAAAAGAATATATCTCAAGGAGAGAGGAAGCATCTTATTTAATCTGGCTCCCCATTCAGACTGTGACTTTTATTCTTCCAGTGGGAAGAATGGGCTCTTGAATCAATGTGCGTGTCTGTGACACATTACTCTGCTCTTGAAAAGCGTGGGATCATTCACCCTGATCAAGCCACAGGTAACCAGGGTGAAAGTGAAAGTGCCACTCTCTTCTTCCTCTACCTCCAATCATCTTTTAGAGAAAGGGTGGGGGACACCAAACATTTGTATAAAATGAGAATAAAATGCGATTTGTGTGTGTGTGTAAAATCCTGCCTTGTTCATACGTTCACTACTGGTTTCACGAGGGTGTCTTATTTCCTAATTAGATTGCAAACTCCTTTTTGGCAGGGACTTTATCTCATAATTTTCTTGTATTCTCTTACAGCATATACAATGAATATTTGTTTATAAATTGCTTTGAGAGACTTTGGGAAATGAGCTAAAAGTATCTACAATTGTGTGACACAACAGATTCATATTAAAACTGCTCCTTATAAACTCTATTAAATAATTTTGCAAAACAGGGTTTCTTTCAAAATAATTAAAAAGACATGTTTAATAGTTTTCACAGAGTGTAGTGAATCTCCACTGAGGGGGGGCATTATATTTATATTCCGCATGTACTATGTGTCTGTGAATTCCCTGTTATGAAGGAAAATCAATCTTAGTCCAAGAAATAATAAATAATCAGAACTAGAAACACAGCATTTTATAAGGCAGATTCTTGGGTAATAATACATGATTAAAAACCTGTATTTTTTCTACAAAAATAACAATCAAAATGGAAAACTGAGCATCAGCCACTTGTTCCTCCATAAAAGGTTGTTATTAGACGTATCCCGAGGCTAAACTGGAACTTCAGGTTTTGTTATCCTCCCTTTTTAACTACATTCTTTGTATTCAGAGGACTCAGTTCCTAAAATACCCACCCACACACCTACAGTAGCTTCTAGATAACAGGTGATTGAAAGACATTTACTGCATGCAATTGTTTCACAGGAGTTTCATTTAGAAGCTTACATAAATTGGACATAATCTGAAGTTTTCATATGGTTTCAATGGTTTATTTTAATGTCATTATCCTTTATGGACATTTAAATAATGTATAAGATGTTGGCTCTGTTAAATACATAATAACACTAAATACATTTTAATGTATTTTATTTCATATAGATTATTTTAAGTAAATACAGCATTCATTTACACAATTATCAATTATGCATAAAATATGTTGACAAGGTTTGAACACAAAAATTCTAAAATAAAAATAATAAAGTGACTCTTTTAACTACTACTGTATAATATACTTTCCAAACATATGTTTTGGTGGTCAAAATTTTTTTAATTGGAATCTACATGGTACACAGAAAAATTAATAGTAATGAAACCAATGATTTGCATGGTCTAACTTTGTCCAAACAGTGCATTTTCTGTCAGTTACCATACCTAAACAAGGAGATTCAGTTTTCAGTTATCTTACAACAATTATGATACTAATATTTGCTAGACACCTATGTGCCAGGAGCTGTGTTAGTTTTTGAATCCTTACAATAACATGAACTAGGTATGACTATACCCATTTTATAGATGAAGAAACTGAGATTCAGGAAATTTAAGTAATTTGCCCAAAGTCACAGAGCTAGTGAATGGCACAGCTGAGATTAAAAGCTAGCTGCTCTAGCTTCGTAGCCTATGTCCATGGCTCTTATTCATTGCTGCAAAAAACATGCTTATGGAGCATATGCTGTATATGAGGCACCCTGCTAGATGCCAAGAATGAAGTAGTCAACTAGAAAATTCCCGATTTCAATGGGACTAGAAGGAGAGACAAACGGCAAAAACTTAAAAAGTCAAGTGACAAAAATAATTACCTCCTGGGAATGGGGCATTGCTGAATCAGATGGTCATCCCTAATATCACTGGGTCATCTAGTTCATGCAGTAGTATCTCTTTGACGTTCCACAGTCCAGCACTGTCTCAATCTCAAGGAGTATAAAGTAACAGAATATAGGAAAGTTTTCAATTTCTTTACTGACAAATCTATCATCTAGATCATTCCTCCAACCAAAAAAAAAAAGCTAGAAGATATGCCTAAAGGGATGATCCATATTCTGTAACAGAAGCTGCTGTCAGCCTCAGAAGTCAAGCTATTGGGTTGGCCAAAAAGTCTGTTACCTTTTTTCATTTTCACCAATAACTTCATTGATTTGGGTATTTTTAGTATGTTGGCTATTTCCTGTTATTGGCTTCTAGTTGGTAGAGGCCAGGCATGCTGCTAAACATCTTCCAATGCATAAAGACAGCCCCACCGTAAAGAATTATTTGACCAAAATGTCAATAGTAGTGAGAAGCTTCACAAACCACTTTTGACACATTCAATCAGTCACAGCACCTTCACCATACACTGCACAAATCTTTTTTTGCATTTCAGTTGTATTTTTACCTTTCTTGAAATAATAAAGCATAATATACTGAAAATGTATATTTTTTCATCTTCAATATTAATAGCTACACAGAAATTCATCAATTTTGATGTTTTTCTTAAATATACTGATATGCCAGCTGTCACAGTACAATCTCACAAAATTGTTTTGAATGAAAACAACTGAGCACTACTAGAGCCACTGTATGGAAAAAAAACAGAATGGATTTTTTGGCCAACACAATACATCTCAAAGTGGCCAGACTGGGTCTCAGACTGACCTGGTGGACAGGGTCTGACTTTTAAATTTGTGCACCAGAATAGATGGCTATCAGTTGATGAAGACAACTTGATTAATACCTCATTTATCGCTTATTTTGTGATTTTTAGGGTGGCAGGTGCTCATTTTGGAATAAGTTCCAGTTGCATCTTGTGACATTAGCATCCTGCTAAGAACATTGTCAGTCACTCATGACTCCATTTGCCCCAAGACTGTTTCCCCCCTTGAAGTACAGACCTCATGACATCAGTAATACACAGGATTGTTTCTAATCACCTCAGTGCCTTATTTGTGTGTTGCTGGATGTCTCCTTATACACAATTTCCATTAGTAGCCTTAAAACACCTGTTACCATTAAGAAACCAAATTCAAGTGGTCTCCACATGTGCTCTAGACATTAGTGCCTTTGTAATATTCCAGGAAACAAGCCCAAGCAGTTGTAAAAAATCTGTTCTTTTCAAAAATTTTCCCACTTGGAAGATATGTTAGTCTGCTAGGGCTGCCATAAGAAAGTGCCACAGACTGGGTAGCTTGAAGTCCAAGACCGAGGTGTCAGTGCTCTTGGTTTCCTTTGAGGCATCTTCCCCAGCTTGTAGATGGCTGTCATCTCTTTATGTCTTCACGTGGTCTTCCCTGCATGTCTGTACGCATCCCTTACTCTTCTTTCCTTTTCTTTTTCTTCATTTTTATTGTTGAGACTGTACAGGTGTCCCCCTTTTCCCTTCCTTTGCCCACCTCCATCCAGCCTCCGGCCCCCTCTTCCCTCTGGCCCTCGACCACACAATTTTCTCTACTTTTAAGGACACCAGACAAATTGGATTTGGATCCACTCTCGTGGCTTCATTTTAACTTAATTACCTCTTTAAAATTCTTATTTCCATAAAAAACACACTCTGTTGTAGTGGGAGTTAAAACTTCAACATAATGAATTTGGGAATGGGGGGTAGGGTGGGCACAATATGGCCCGTAACAGGAAAGTTTATAAGATATGAGAGCATACCTTCTCCAGTCCATCATTCATTTATAGAATATAAAGGTTTATGGTAACTCCTCAACCCCTCATAGCTCCTAAGGCTGGCCTAAGGGCAACACTGGGCGCTTTTCCCTACCCGCTTACCGACAGCAGCTTCATCCGGCACAGTGTTTGTTAGCAAGGGGTGTACACCACTGAACAGGAAGCTAGGTGGTATAAATAACACTGAGTCACATAGTGAAAGTGATTTCATCCCCTTGCTGTTCTGAGGAAGTCCTTGGGCAGTCTGGATTTGCTGGTAATGTTTTTAACACTTGTTAATTCTTCCCTACCCACTCTCCCACTTGTTTGCTAAACAAACAGCAATCAGGCCTCAAACTCAAGAGCCTTTGGCACGCAACAGCATCTAGCTCAAACTAAATACTATTTTTGTTGCATGTTTGTTTTCATTGAATTCATGAGGTTACCTACCATTTCCATTTGTGGTGATTCTGTTTTTCAATTAAAATTGTGGTATAGACAAATACCATATGATCTCGCCTTTAACAGGAACCTAAACAACAAAACAAAGAAACAAGTAAAATATAACAAAAGACACTGAAATAGAGGACAGGTGTCAGTGCCCAGAGGGGAGAGGGGAGGGAATTTCAGGGGAGAAGGGAAGGGTTTACAGGAACAAATATAGAGGACACATGGACAAAACTAGGGGGGTTAGAAATGGAAGGGAGGAGGGGAGGGTTGGGTGGGTGGGCTGGAATGGGAATAAAGGATAGAAACTGTACTGAATAAACTAAAATTTAAAAAATAAATAAATAAATGAAATTGTGGTATGTTTTTATTTAGCATAAAATACTTAAGAAAAAAGTAAGTTCAGACAAAAATATTAATGATAGCATGAGTGGTATGCAGACTTGGAAAAATCATGAAGTGGTCTATGAGGGATCTTAAGTCTCAGAAATGTTGCTCTAAAGAGAAAGCAGAAATATTGGTCTCAGTCTTTGAATTGCACTCCTTGGAGCAACAACACTTCTAACTCTACCCTGAGCTATCACTCTCAGCACTACTGTGGTCAACACTTGCTCCCAGGGGCCTGGTCCACTCCCCGGAGTGGCGTGCCTTCTCCACTGTACCAAGATGAAGAGAGGCAGAGCTGCCTTCCCCATCTCTTCCCTTAAAAACTGTCATATCAAGTACCTACTACCCACAAGGCATGGGTTCACTCTTCGGCTCTTTTCCTTTTACTTTAGTTCCAACCTTGACATTTGTAAGGCTTTAATAGAGGAGCAGCTAAACAGAAGTTTAGTCCAGATACGTGCAGACAAAACACTTCTGACTTGGATCTGAAAACTACCGGGAAATTCCAGCACACATCTGACTCATAATTACTTCCCAGGCTTGTTCTCTGTCTTTGTCACACTTTTGTTTTATAATTTGGGATTTTATTCCTTGTTTCCTTATTGAATTTCTGATTTAATGCTAACTTTAGAACTCAGGTAGCTCAAACAGAAGGCTAGGCTTATACTTGTATTGGATATTCTAGCTTTGCAAAATGTTTTATCTGCAAAAGTAAAATATCTCTCCAAACAAAATTAGTTAAATAATCTATTGTATAACTATATGATGGTTTTAGAAAAATGATTAATACATTAGGAAAATACTCATAGTATATTAAACAAAGAACTTAATGTACTAAACAGAATTCCTGGTAAAGTACTGCATTTGGAAAGCATTATTATGTATTGCAATTGATTCATATATAATTGGAAGATATGCCATACTGTTATCAATGGTTCTTTAGCTAGGGAGGTTATGAAGATTTTAAATTTTAGTCTTATACTTTTCTATGTGTTCTTAATTTTCTACATTTCATTTTTTATTTTGTTTAAAATAAAAAAATACATTAAATTTAAAATAGAGCTCATGTTAAACAAAATTTCTCATTGTTTCCAAGATGAGTGTCTACCATCTAAAACAGAGACGACGGCTGCCCAGGGCCCTCGGAGAAATTTCTTTTGCCTTCTGCTGAGAAGGGGTAGCAGTGCTACATTAATCCTGAACCGTTCTCTACCGAGAGACACAGTCTGAGGGGAGATACAGGACCAACAGAATAACACAAATTTGTCTGGTTTCCTTCACACTAGGTTAAAGAAATCTCTCTTCCCCCCTTGAAGAGGTTAAAAATCAACATAGTTTTTCTCACAGGATTGTGAATCCAAAATACCAAGTGGAAAGAGGCTGACACCAGGTTGAAATTCCAATAACCAGATATCAAAACTTGATTTTATTCCCTTACAACCATTTATTTTACCCCTCAGTTATAAAGCTTTTCCTATGACAATGGTTCTCAATCTTTTAAACCCCATCATCCATCAGATCCAACATGACTCCTAAGAGAACTAATGTTCTTTCTTTTTTTATTTTCTAAGAGAACTAATTTTCAAAGGGTTAAGAAACCAACCTCATACAGATAAAAATCAGGAATTTTACTTGGGAAAAATACTCCTAAATGCTTTTAATATGCCCTCCCCCCACACACCTTGATAATTACTGCTCTATAATATTTTGTTGTCTTTTATTGAATAATGAGATCAACATCACAGACAACTACCAACTTAGAAAAAACAGCTTTACTATATTTTGCTGAACATCAATAGAGCCCTCCCTTCTCCCTTTTCCCTCCCTAACTGTACTTAACTTTTAAAAAAAATTTAGAGACGGGGGAGGGAAGGAAAAAGAGAGGGAGAGAAACATCGATGTGAGAGAGAGACGTCAATTGGTTGCCTCTCGTATGTGCTTCAACTGGGACAGAACCTACAACCTAGCTGTCTGTGTGCTCTGAAGGTGAAGTGACCTGTGACCTTCTGCTTTGTGGTTTGACACCCGACCGACTGAGCCACACTACTCGGAGCTAATTTTCTTTTACATCTTTACAACCCATGTGCTTCAGAGAAAGATAATTTCATCTCCAGCCTTGGAGCTAGGCCTGGTTGGTTTAAAGGGTGTCTTAACTCCTTGCAGCAGTGCCTGGTTTGGGAAAAGGGCCCAGGCAAGTCACTGTGGCATCCCCTGGCCCTAGGATTGTTCAGAAATGAGCATCAGAGCCAGTGTAAGCCAATGAGATGCCAGCTTTTGGAAAGAAAAGTCCTTGCTGTCAGGAGAAAGTCCCTAGAACAGACACCCTCTTTCTCTGGAAGTCACTTGGTACTGTTGTGAAGCCTGGGACTGTGACAGCCTTGCCCCCATGAGGGAAGCTGACCTGAGAATGAAACAACTCCAAGTTTAGGACATAAAGGAGGGATTTGCAGGGACTGCACCAAGCTGAAACCCTACTGTTTCTGAAGTGCCAAGCGCATGCTTGTCCTTATTTGGTAAACCAGCTGGGTAAAGTTTCCCATTTCTTACAGCTGAAAGCATACTAATACTGACCTACCATATGTAATATTAAAGAATTTCTCAAACTACAGGTTCATAATCCTAGTGTGAACTGAGTTTCACTTCATAGGTTAGAATGAATAGGGAAAGAGAAGTTGCTTTAGTTTCTTTATTGATATAAGTTAACCACCTTAAAAATATCTTAGATATTAATTCTAAGTTTCTATTAAATATAGCATAATCATGTGGCTGGTTACAAGAGCTGAAGACTTTCAACAATCACAATGATCTTAAAGCAAGTCTCAGTAATAGAATTTGTGCTTAAACTGTTTTACCTGTAGTGTCCTTAGGGTCTAATTTTAACTATTCATGATAAGTGACCAAAATACATGTTCTTGTGCATAATTTATGTGTCATATCACCAGCTGAAGAAATACATTGAAGAAATTTAATAACTATGGTATCACAAAAATTATCCATATGCTTTTTAAAAGTGGTATATTTTCAGATATTTCATTCATTCCTTTAAATACATTGAAATATTCTAAAATAACATTAAAATTATAAAAATGAAAGAAAGCCAACTTTTTAAAAAAGTCATCTTTTTCCTTCTTTGATGAAATCATTTCATATTTTGTTTTGTAGCTTATGTGTCTAGGAAATCGATGCATTTGAGGGTGCAGGGAGAGGGACTGGTGATAAAAACAGATACAGTGCAAGCCACATGATTATTTTCTAGGAGAAATGCAAATGCATTGAAAGTGTATGTTTTTGAAGATCACTTAGGTGCCACAATAACTGTGGAAAACCTGTGTTACGTTTTGACAGAAAATCTTCTGCCCCTGAAAGATGCTTATTTAGGGGTTTCCACTTTCTCATCATTAAACTCAGCAGGATTTATTTTGCTGACTACAGATCCATAGGCAATTTGCCATCCATCCTCCATTATTTATTTATATTTAATTTGCTACATTCATACATTCCTGCACATTATAATAGCATGTGTCCACAGAGGAAATAAAGTATTTCCTAGCTGGATAGGCTAGCTGGATATTGATTATTTATATTTAAATTGATTGCTGTTTTGCTGATACCAGAAAGTATGAAAAAGAAATAGCTGTATCAAAATAGGAAGCTCTTAAATTAAGGGAAACTGTATTAAGTGAACTCTATTCTTTTTGTGTCTGTGGAGGTTTACGTTTGAGATTTTAGAATGGAAACCAGTATCTGATAAGATCCAAATGAATAATATGACACAATTTGTAGGTTCTATTTCCAAGAACTTAAAACATTTTAATCCAGTGAAAATATTTTCTTTTTGGGGGTGGTGGTGGGGAGGATTGGGGAAAGAGGACTCATAAACAAAATATTTCGATGAGTGAAACTTTGACCAAAATAAATAACATATCTTTGAATATTAGCCACGGTTGGCGTGAGGAAACTGAGAGGAGAAAAAGGAGTATGAAATAACTGTCTGGTTACCGGGTACCAGATTGAAGTATGTTGTTTGATTTAAATGGACTCGAAGTTAATGAATACAAGAAACTGCTATGAGTTTCCACCTTTTTCATATCAAAATGATAACATTAGGCACCCATACTCATGAGAACCAGGTTTGGTAGGGAGAAAGCTAATTGATCTAGGCAGAAACGTTTTAGGGAAAAGGACAAGAAGAAAAGAAACCTGACCAAGTGTGTAAAAGGAGCACTCCCTAAGCTCTGCTCTTAGAAGCGGTAAGTTACCTGTCGAGATGGGATGATAATTGGGTCCAATGCATTTGTTATACCATTTAATACTTTTTAAATGGAAGCAAACCCAGGTCCTGGAATGTCTGCTCAGTTTTCCTAAACTTCGAAGCTCACTTTAACTTAAAAAAAAAAAGAAAAATCACCAGTGAACCTGACTTAACATAGATATATGATAAATATATTCAATTTCTTTAATTAAGTTCAGAGGTAAATTTTCCAAGATAGACAGCAAGGTGAATTTGGATATTTGAAATTTGAAGAAACTCCTGGGAATTTTATGGTTCTATTTGGTTCAGGTAAGAAATAGGAAAAATGTCCTTGAAAACCTCTGATTTCTATATTTTAAAAAATTGAAGTATAAAGTTTGACAAAGGTAGAAAGCTGCTAGACAAATATAACAAAATAGTATTATAGAATTTTATTTTAATGAAATGAATATTCCAAGAAAATGTTTAACATTTTGATAAATTTACTTTATAATAGAGAATGTTAGTTAAACATATGATAATTTGTTAGGTTTAGAGTCCATCTACTGTCTAAAATCCATTATAGTTCTGTCCATTTACTCGACAAATATTTCCTGAATTCCTATTGTGTCAAGATCTACTATTCTAGATCCTGGGGACAGAGAGTTGAACAAACAACATCCTTATCCTATGGAACTGAATTAATTATATTTCTTTGAACTTGTACTATTAACATAAAGACTTGTTAGTTTAAACAAGAATTTGGGATGCACTGTATCAAAACAGCATTAAAATTCCCAATAATGAAATAATAACAAACAAGTGATAAAATGCCTTTTTGACTTCACCCTGCTAAACAGACATCATTTTGGTGTGTTTATATTCCCTGATCGGGCTAACAAAAACCAGTTTGTTAATAAATACTGCCTGGATGGTTGATCCATTTTCTAAGAGAGATTGGTGTGATGTGAAAGCACCAGCTATGTTCGATATAAGAAATATTGGAAAAACACTAGCCATGAGAACTCAAGGAGCCAAAATCACTTCTGACAGTCTCAAGGGCTGTGTTTTTTATGTGAGCTTAACTGACCTCCAGAATGGTAAAGTCGCATTTAGAAAATTCAAGCTAATTTCGGAGGATATTCAGACCCAAAACTTCCTGCCTAATCTCCATGGCGTGGATCTTACCCATGACAAAATGTGGCTCCGTGGTCCAAACTTGACAGACTATGATTGAAGCTCATGTTTATGTCAGCATTATGTGTGGTTATTTCCTTCATCTATTCCATGTTGTTTTTTCTAAAAAATGCAAGACTCGGATTAGGAAGACTTCTTGTGCTCAGCAGCAACGGGTTGGCCAAATCCAGAAGAAGATGGAAATAATGACCCAAGAGATGACTTGAAAGAAATGGTAATTAAACTGATTCCAAATTACACTGGAAAAGACATAGAAAAAACTTGCTAATCAATTTACTCATTTCATTATGTTTTTGTTGGAAAAGTCAAGATGCTGGCTTCCGGTCAAGATGGTGGCATAGGCTGACATGGCTCACCTCTTTGCACAACCACATCAAAATTACAACTAAAATATAGAACAACCATCACTCAGGAATATCAGAAATCAAGCTGAATAGAAGTCTCACAACATTACAATTAAAGAAACCACTTCCATCGAGACTGGTAGGAAGGGCACAGACACACAATGGGCTGGTCCCACACTCACGTGGATAAAAATTCAGGAGGGATATCTCAGGAGTGAGAAGTCCCAGACCCACACCAGGCCCCTTAGTTCAGGATTCCAGTGCCAGGAAGATAAGTCCCCAAAACTTCTGGCTGCAAAAACCAGTGGGGAATTGAGTCAGTGGAAGAAACTGCTGGAACCCTAAGCAGTTCCTCTTAAAGAACCCGCACATGGACTCACCTACTCAGACTCACTCCTTCTGAACTCCAGCACTGGGGTAGCAACTTGGAAGGCACCAGTGGTATACAGGGAGAGACAGAAGTGTCTGGCATCAAGTAGAGCAGAGGCCATTGTCACTTTTCTGGGTCCTCCCCCTACAGAGCCAGCAGGCTGGTGTCCAACCTGAAACTCCATCAACCTGGCTAACACTGTATGACCTGCTTTGGCGATCCCCAGGGGCTCTGCACCACCCAATTTAAAGGCTCACCCAAGCTGTTTTTCCGTGTGAATGTCTGGTCTTGGCTCCTAAATCCTATCAAACAAGCAACAGCTGGCTTTTCTGAGCCCTAGTGGCAGCCAGATTAGAGTCACAGCTTGGCTTCACCTGGGAACCTCCAAGCCCAACACAAGCAGCAACCATCTCAGACTGCTTTACAGCTCAGGCAGGGTACCCCGGACAAAACACAGGTGGGGGAGGACCTTGGCCTGTACCACCCAGGAAACCCCAGGGCCAGCATAGCCAGTGGACAGCTACAGACCATATCAGAGCACCACCACCCTGGCCCTGCACAGCTGATTTTCCACGGACAGCGGAGGTTGGTGGTCAGTGGTCACAGCCAGTCCTCACAGCTAACTGGCCTGGGTAAATCCCACTGATTGATCTACCAACAGCAGCCAAGGTTCAACTATAAGAGGAGGGTGTACTCAACCTGTATGAAGAGTATACCTTGAGTATCCACCTTGGGTGACAGTGGTCCTGTGCCATAACAGTGGTCCTGTGCCACTGGACCCTACAGGACACCTACTGCATTAGGCCACATTACCAAAACACAGTCAAAGCAGCTCTACCTAATACACAGAAACAAATACAGGGAGGTTGCCAAAATGAGAAGACAAAGAAACATGGCCCTAATGAAAAAAAAGATCAAAACTCCAGAAAAAGAGCTAAACAAAATGTAGATAAGCAGTCTATCAGATGCAGAGTTCAAAACACTGTTTATAGGGATGCTCAAGGAACTTAGTGAGGACCTCAGCAGCATGAATCCAGTCAAAAATTAAGTATCCACTAATTGAAATTTAAAAAAATTTTACAGGAAAACAACAGTAGAATGGATGAAGCTTAGAATCAAAACTGATTTGGAACATAAGGAAGCAAAAAACAACCATTCAGAACAAGAAGAAGAAGAAGTCCAGGAAAATGAGGATAGTGTAAGCAGCCCCTGGGACAACTTCAAAAGTTCCAACATTCACATCATAGGGGTGCCAGAAGGAGAAGAGAAAGAGCAAGAAATTGGAATTCTATTTGAAAAAATAGTGAAAGAAAACTTCCCTAATTTGGTGAAGGAAATAGATGTGGAAGTCCAGGAAGTACAGAGAGTCCCAAACAAGATGGATGCAAAAAGGCCCACTCCAAGACACATCATAATTAACAGGCCAAAGATCAAAGATAAAGAGGGGCTCTTAAAAGCAGCATGAGAAAAAAAGTTACCAGATGGTTTTGCCAGATAGGAGGGGGGAGGAGGAAAATTGGTGAAGAGGTGAGGGGATTAATACAAATAGGTAGTTACAGAATAGCCATGGGGATGTAAAGTACAGTAGAGGAAATGGAGTAGCCAAAGAACTTAAACGGATGACCCATGGACATGAACAATTGTGGGGGGATTGCCTGAAGGACGTAGGGGACACTAGGTAGAGGGGCACAAAGGGGGGGAAATCAGGACAACTGTAATAGATAATCGATAAATACAATTTTAAAAACAACAACAAAAGTCAAAATGCTAAATAAGTCCAGGTTTGAACTGGGAAAATTCGCACAGCTTCATTGTGAAGATAGCAGTTCTGGAAAAGCTACCGGGAATGAGACAGGCACTAAAAGTTGAACAAGCTGATGGATCTGAACCCTTAGTCCAAGAATCTGTTTAAAATTTAGACTTTTAATGGTGACAAATTAGAAATCCTATTTGCTAAAAGAAAAAAGAATCAATTATTAGAACTGACAAATGCATACTTTGAAAAACATATTTAGAAAAACCTCATTTTATCTATGAATGCTGATTTAAATTCTGCAGATGTCTGGCTTTTAAAATATTTCTTTCTTTACTTTAAGTAGCCTTGTCACTCTCTAAG
Organism: Trachops cirrhosus; assembly: GCA_028533065.1. Taxonomy (NCBI): domain Eukaryota; kingdom Metazoa; phylum Chordata; class Mammalia; order Chiroptera; family Phyllostomidae; genus Trachops; species Trachops cirrhosus. Next base: position 114,492,486 of record CM052540.1, read on the forward strand.
TCTGCAATCCTCTTTTCTTGTCAGGCTGCTTGTGGCACTGCCAGTGAGACCACTAATGAATCATAGAAGCTTAATGCTATCTCTCTCTCTTTCTTTTTTTCTCTAAGTTTTCCTCTTTCTCCCTTTAACTCTTGTAGGATAATCATATTTTTCAAGATTAACCCACTCACTCTCATCCTTGATATCCTTGCAAAACCCTTTGTTTTATAGTCATCTTAATCTTCGAGCCTTTTCCCAAATCATCACCGTAAATCTTCCTTTTCTCCTTTAGTCTAATAAACCATTTATTTCCCTGTTGTTAAAAAGTTTCTGAAATCAAACAGATTACAAAGTGTTTCTTAACATAATCAGAGAACATCTGGTGCGGTCTGAACATGACAATCTTGAAGCTATATATCTGCACCAAATTATGTCTTCACCTTTGTCCTCTACACATGCAACAATTATGTCTTTATTACTGCTTATGACTGGTGCAGATATAATTCTAATGCTGTTGTAAATTTAACTTTATTTATGTAACAAGAACTTATTGAGCCTCTACTACAAGTTTACTCAAGATACTCTTCTGAGCACAAGGGTGTTATATAGTACTGAACAAAATAGACATATGCTCTAACTTAGGGGAATTTACATTCACTGATTGATGGAAAATTATATACTTTTGGTTAATGTTAGAATAAGCCATAAATTTTTTTAAAAAAATCACTGCTTTTTACCTTGTATAAAACTCTTATCTGGGACATCAATCATTGTTATGATAAAAATAATTAATATTTGTAACAATTTATAGCATATACTAATATTCTATTATTACACTCAACAATCCTAGGAGTACCTCTCAGCTAAGTGTCCAGCCATTTAAGTTGGGAGTAACTAGAATATGAAAGTCAACCTTCTTCTTAAGAACTTCATTCACTGTATTAAAATGACAATTTCAACATATAATTAGAATGACTTTAATCTTTTCCAACCCCAGGGAGCATTATGTGGAAGTAAGACATACTTCCCTTTAGACATTGTATTTCCCCCTTTCACTATTACAAACAGCTTTTAAGGTGGATCTGGCTCAAGAATATAAGTGAGGAGCTTCACAGGTCCAGTAAGTGACCCCTTAACTGGAGAGGAGGGGGACATGAATTGGATTTGCTTTGGGTGAAGTCTGAAGATGTAGTCCAAAACTAGTTTCTTTGAATGGTATGTTTCATCCTTAAAAATCATGTTGTCTATTGTATCTATATAGCTTCATGTTTGTTTTAATATAAAAAGAATGTTTCAGTTTCTGACTCTTGACTAACCAGTGGTCACATGTGTACCCCAGCTTGAGAATCAATGGGATAGCTTAACACAAGCACTCAGAAGACCTGAGCTCCAACTTCATTTTTTCCCCTCTGTTTAAAAGTGAGGAGCCCTGACTGGTGTGACTCAGAGGACTGAGTGCCAGCCTGTGAACCAAAAGGCCACCAGTTAGATTCCCAGTCAGGGCACATGTCTGGGTTGCAGGCCAGGTCCCCAGTAGGAAGCATGTGAGAGGCAACCACACATTGATATTTCTCTCCCTCTCTTTCTCCCTCCCTTCCCCTCTCTCTAAAAATAAATTAAATCTTTAAAAAAATAAGTCTATTTAAAAAAAGTGGTAACATCCCTGCTTTACTCTCCACAGTGTTGCTGAAAAGATCAAAAGTCAATAGGACATCATTGTTTTTCTTATTATTAAATAACTGGTTTGTTCAACAACCTGAACTTTGGTCAGTACAAATATGAAATGGTTCCATTTTTCTCCGATCACTCTTTTCAACTGTGCTCCATTGAGTCTCCTTCTCCTATTCCTTTATGACAGCTTAGTCAGATTCTATAGCTTTCTGATCATTTTCAGCTATTAAAATATCAGTTCAGGCCAATTTAACCCAATTTAAAATTCTACCTCATTTCTGTTTGAAACTGCATCTCTTCCTATCCTCCCTGTTCCTGCAAGATTTCCTCCTAAGGGATTTAAGATTAGGAAACAAATGAGACCAACTGTTTTATTCCCTCTCCTCTCTTTCTTTTGGGGCCCCTTCACTCCAAAGAATTGTGGTACAGTGGGGAAAGACTACAAATATCCCAACCTGAGCAGATGTAGATCTGGTCCTCTCTTGCCTGTTGCTCTTTCTCCGTTCTAGATCCATCAGACTATAATGCACTGAGCGGTTCCCAGCTAAATGCTGAGTCTCCCCTGGGACACATGTGTGAATTATTTTTACAGGCAATGTTGGTGGGAATGGCATGGTGGCGGTGGGCTTCCCAATGCAATATATTCTGTTCTTCGAGACCTATCTAACTCAATTACTTTTTACCCCTCCTAATCAACTGTTTCTGAAACCAGATCAGTTTCTGTCTTGGATTCTGTACCTCCCACAGCATCATGCTGCTGCAGTCTCCTCACCTGGTGGCCTGTCCTCTTGGAGGTTCCTTGGGATCCAATTCCTTTTACTCAGCTTAGAGTGAGGAGGGAAAGCCTGCCACCCTTTACAACAAGAAGGACCTTAGGCTTATCACTCACCACTTCTTGGCTCATCATCTTAGAATATCGTATTAGGTGGGTGCTGGACTGATGGCGGAGGTAGCAAAGCCAGTGTGGTGATCTCTTACAAAGCCTGGGAGATGTGTCTGGGCCTTAGCGATCTTGGGTGCTCTTCATAATGAGGAAGACATGATACTTCTCTTTTATCTTTTGCATCATGAGTGATAACTCCAAGGCAACAAAGTCCCCATTCAACATCCTGTTGCCTGTTACACTTGCTCAAATCTATTTGGAAGTGTACACATTTATGCAAATAAAAAGTATTATGTTGGCATCACAAACACATGCAGTTATTTGGGAAGGGCAGTTTTGTGAGTTATGCAACTGCAAGGTGTAACGGCTTGGCTTTGTTATACCACTCACCAAGATGTGCAACCAAGCTTGCTGGCTGCTGGTGTGGGGGTGGGGGGGGAGCTGTTTGTGCTATTGCTTAGGAAAGTAAGCAAGAAGTTGAGAGGAGCTTCTATCTTCTCTGAATCCAGGCCATATATTTAGAAGCTTTCTTCGAATTCAAGAGAAGGTTGGGTTTTTTTAAATTGCCTGTTTTAATTTTTGTTGTTCATTATAGAGGTAGGGAAGAGTTTTATAGCCTTTGAGTGTACTTGGGATATCAGCATTAAATAAAATGATTGTGCAAGAGATATCTTGTCCTACAGAAAATCCCATGTTTCCATTTAGTGGGCTCAGACTTCCATGGGCCAAACCACTCACCCAGAAGCCTGGAGAATTTTTCTAGACAGCTGAGTAGGCTGGTACCAGCTCTTCCCCCACTATTGGCTTCAGTATTTGGCAAGGAAGCTTTTTAAAGGAAAAAAATGACACTCAGAAGACATTACAAAGGTGAATCAAAGTCCCACAATGTTACATAGTGTTTTTCAATGTCACAGAGTTACGGTGGGGGGTCTTTCATTTTAGCATCTACCGTCTTCCTCTACCTCTAAAATGAAGCCTTCTCAAAAGTTTCTTCCTCTAGCATGCAGGCGGTCTACCAATGGCAGTCTTTCCAAAGCAGCCAAGCAAGCTTTTCTGATGGCCTGCAGTCCTTTCCCACCTTCCCAGAATTATCTCCAGTTCTATCTGTTCTCTGTGGAATAGAGGGCATTCTCACACCCTCTACTCTGTACCTGGCCTCAGAGAAAGGCACTGTGACACACCCCATGGCAGGCTAGCTCAGAGGTCATCCCAGCCTAAGGCAACCCCATAAAGCTTAGGCCACAAAGCGGGGAGTGAAAGAAATGTAGCTTTTCTTTAGACTCTTAAATTCACCTTCAGGCTCCTTTTGCCAGGCAACAGGCAATTGAATCTCAGTCATCTTTGGGGTTCCCTCCTCCATATACAAAGCGGTCAAAGATGCTGAGATTTTGACACAGAGCAAATATTTGGGGAGGCCTTGCTAGTTTTTGCCCAAACTGGTCACTGATAAACTGTCCATCATCCAAGCCTCCATGGTCCCTTGAAGTCTAGTAAGTTCACAAATTTTGTGCCAAATTAGAGCCAATAAGAACTTGTGCCAATGGTGATATATTGGAGCCTAAGGTCTCACTTCCCTAGGGATCACATGGGGTGAGTCCCTTTTCCTGTCCCCTCCTGAAGGTTCTGCCAAGAAGAGAAATATGGCTCCCCTTCACTCTCCTTCATCCCTCTCCTTCCCAGTTTCAGCCAATCTCGACTTCTTTCCTTACTACTCCATTTCTCTACCCTTCAGGGACACCTGTTACAAACACTTAATTAATTTAGGTCAGAGGTGACAAATCTGTGGCAGGCAGAAGTTTTGGTTTGGCTCATGCTGTGTTTTTGTTTGTTTAACTGAACTTAGTTACTAACATTTAAAAATTGGATGGGTTCATATAAAAATCTGTCATTCTAGTTTCTCGTGGAAATTTGGGAAAACTGGCTTTTACTGCATGGCAATGACCAGCTGGGACAGAGAAGGGCCATCCTTTCAGACTGCCACAGGGCTCCGCTTCTGCGCAGGCCTGGCCCAGGCCAGTTCACTAGATAGTTGACAGCACCTGCCTGACCTGAAAGAGTATTTGATTTCGGATGCTCTTCTGTGGTCTTTCACAAAAGCGAGGGAGAGGGGCTGTTCGGGAGGATATTGCCCCTAGAGCATATGTATAGGCCAAGATCAGGGCAGATAAGAATCTCATCATTTCTGCTCCACATTAACAATAAAAAATAGCTACCACATTCAGGGATTTCGTCACAGCCTAGGCCCCTCACAGAGGCAATGCCATTTAATCCTTGTAAAAAGCATGTGACATAAGGACTATTAAGACTATTTTACCAACAGGAAGACTGAGGTTCAGAGAAAAATGACTTAGCCAAATCACAAAGCTAATAAATTGTGGATCTTGGAATGCAGATATACATATCACACTGCTGCTGGGCTACACTACCTCTCCTTCCATTGATATCTGTGGCCCTTCTTCAAGGAATTAAAGGCAGCCAACTTAATTGCCAAGTTTAATGAAATCAGAGCCTGGATTGGAAGTCAGATCACCTTGGCATTAAGTGAATGCTAGTTGCTTCCTCCACTCCTGCTCCCTCTTCCAGAAGGAGACTGTTTTCTAAACACTTCTTGAAGGTGAGGGTCTGGCACCATGCTCTTAAAAATAGCAGTTATTTAACAGATGTGTTAATTTTAATAACCCAGGGTACTTGCCTCAAGTTTTAATAAGTGTGTGTGAGAGTATTTGTGGGGCAGGGAGAGGACATGAAGAGAGGAGGGGCTGAGGAAAGGGAATGCAGCTCATGGTCCCTCCTATGGTGGGCTACAGAAGTTGTTAGAAAGATTGAAAATACAGAGACATGGTACAAGTAAAGTGTTTCTACAAAATGTAAAATAGCTACAGAAAAAGAAAGCTTTAAAATGAGTCAGAATGCTTTGTGGGTTTTTTTACATGTTTACTCAAACTTGTCAGATTTAATTTGCATGTTTATAATGTAATTAATCTCACATTGTCTAATACACAAAATTTTATCCTTTATTGGCATTTACTTATGTATTTTGAAACAGTAATTGATGCTTCAAAAACTTATAACAAAATTTTCTCTTATGAATTAAGCTGAAATGTAATGATCTATGTTAGAACTAAATTTACTACTGTTTAATATCACATACAAAAGGAAATTAGATTATTGAATAACAGACAAGGAGGCTATAGATGCTGATGGAATTATAATTCCACTTCTAGATGAGATAGATGGAAAATTTCATGTCATTCATTTTGTACAGTCTGTTAAAAAAAAACAAAACCCAACAACATCCTGCCAACTAGGTTGATTTTTCAGTAGCTATGATGAGATGATTTTAGAAGTACAGTAATAGTGTGTTTTTTTAAGGGGGCTTGGGGAATCCAGGAAAGGAAACTATGTGAAATTTTACTATTTGAAAGAGTTTCTTAGTTAACTTTAATGATTTGTCAGATTTTTTTCTGACTAAAGTTATTCTCTGGTATTGAACGATGGTTTAAAATCTAGATTTCAAGCCCTGCTGGATATTCTAAAGCAAAAAGCAAGTTCTATTGATGGCAGTTCCTACTTCTTTCACTTAAGATCTAAGATTGTTCACATAAAAATATAATAACTAAATGGAATTTACTACATTTAAGTCCTGAACTAGGATTTCATTTTTACTACTGTTGTTTAGCTGAAACTGAGGCTCCAAGAGGTAAAATGACTTGCCTAAGGTCACCAAGCATGTAACTGGCAGAGCTAGGTCCCAAATCCTGATCCGATGTAGTCTCTCCATTGGAGAAAAACATGTCGGTTGACAGCATTTGGATGCCTTGTTTAATTTTTGGTCTTGCTTTTGCTAATTCGTTATTTACTAGTCAGAGTAGATGAACGTATACCTTTAATTTTTCTGCCCACGTGACAATGTTTTCGTTTTAGGGTAATTTTTCCTGTACAGGAAATTCTCGGAGAGCTTACGTCACCACCACCGGTTACAGTAATTACCGTATTGACGCTACTTGTTTTCAAAGCATACAAACTTGAGGTGCCGCGCCAGGACAATTTCAGAACTCAGAGTTAACTCATTATTTTTCTGTGACTTGATCTTTAAACAGTTTTGACAGTAGGGGCTTGAAACGAGCTAAATTCCTAAAAAACCTCTATTGATTTATTTCCCAGGTTTTGTCCAGAGCATAATGCAGAGAATACACTACACTCACACTCTTCATAAGGGAACTTCTGGAAACCTTTACTGCAGTAGTGCGCCTGCGCAGCTGTTCCCCGCAACTCGCCCGCCTTCCCTCGTCCGGCTAGCAGAGGGCGCTGTGAGGTATTGGTCTAGTCGTCTCCCTGGGTCTGTGGAACCAAGCGTAAAAGGGCAAGAGCAAAGTGGGCGGAGGGGCGTTCTATCCTCATCTGCCCTGGTCTCTATCACCCTTTGTCCTCCGGTCTCTCCCGGGCACTGGGCCTGCGGGCCTGGTTGCTAGGCGGAAGCTGAGGGCGGCGCGGCGGCTGCCGCGGCGGCTGTGCGGGCGTTTGAAAAGCGGGTACACAGGCGGCAAAAGGTCTTTAGGCGGCGGGCTTGCCTCTGGTTGCAGACTAGCCCGGCCGGTGGCGGAGCAGCATTTTGCCTTGAATCCGGGCCGGGTTAGGAGCTGGGCTGGCGGCCCGGGGTCGGGAAGCCGGGAGCGCTGCAGGCTGCGGCGGGACCCGGCCGCAGAGCGGGGTCCGGGCGTCCGGGGCCAGGAGCGGGCGGTGGGAGCCCTGCCGGCAGCCCCGCCGGGGGTCGCAGGCTACCCGAAACTCAGCTGGCGCCCCCTTCCGTCCAGCAGACCCCGCCTGCCGGCCGCAGACCGCAGCCATGGTCTCCAAGTCCGACCCTCTGCTCATCGTTGTGTCCATCGTAGAAGGTAAGCGGCCCAGGACTTACGCAACTGCTGCTTCCTGAATTTTAACGTAGTGATGCGGGAGCGAGGCTTTGTGAGCCCTAAGAACCTTGTCATCTTTGCTTTCGTGGTCCCCAGAGACCTGCTCAAAGTTGTACGTGGTGAGGTCTGTTAGGCAATTGATTTAAAAATCTCTCAAGGGAGTATGAACGCTGTTAAAGATAGGTGATATTTAGTGTGACTAGCCGCAGCCCCAGAGATTGTAGGAGAAACGATTTCCAGAAGCAGCAGCATGTCGATGACTTTTATATACGAGCTGAGAGTGTGCCTGGAAAGCACGTTCTGTTCAGCGACCTCCTGGTAACAGCATTTCCAAGAATTTTCCTTTGACTCAAATATATGTTTCCTGCGGTTTTAGAGTATTGTGGAGGGCATGCCCTTTACCAGTCTTGATGGAGGACTTAAAGTTGTCGAGAGACTACTATGCGTGTCCTGGAGTTTGGTTTATTGACATTTGTTTACTGGGGACTCACTGAGTGTCAGGCACAGTGTTGGGAATGTCAGAATAAAACAATCCTGGTTCTAAAAGCTAAGGATGTAGGATGGACAGTGTGTCAACAAATAATTCATCAGGGTAAGAAAGGGAATGGCCATCTTTAGGGAAGTTGGGGAAGGTTATCCGGAGGAGGTGACACTTATTTGGGTCCTAAAGGATGGTTAGGAATTTAACAGGTGAAAAAAGGAAAGTCAAAGGGAAGCAGGCAAAGAGAAAGACAAAGAGCACCTAAGGTATGGAAAAGCAAGGCGTGTTCTGTGGTTGCTTAAATTCAGTGTGGTTGGAGAGAAGACTGCAGGAAAGTGGAGGGCGTAGGAGTTGACAGGTAAATTGAGGACAGGTTATAAAGAACATGGGAGAAGTCATGTTGAGTGGGCCAGAGGCATGACTGGCCTTTCCCCCGCCCCTCTGTGGGAGGTATTTTGTGGTGGCTTGGCAGTTTTTGCAGGGTGAGGGGAAAGTAAATATTGTAAACCGAATGTTTGAGGTTTGGAACAGTAGAATGACAAGCGGTAGATAGAGCCTTGGGACAGTTTCAACTGTTAGGTTGCTAATTGTTTAAAAGACCTAGTACTCCTGACTGGTGTAGCTCAGTGGATTGAGTGTGGGTTGCAGCCAAAGGGTCGCCAGTTGGATTCCAGTCAGGGCACATGCCTGGGTTGTGGGCCAGGTCCCCAGTAGGGGCATGGGAGAGGCAACCACACATTGATGTGTCTCTCCCTGCCTTTCTCCTTCCCTTCTCTCTAAAAATAAAATCTTTTTAAAAAAGGAAAATCTAAAAATAAAAAACTCGTTTAAAAAAAAATAAAGACATAGGACTAAAATCCCATTATCATGTTGTTAACCAAAGCTTTTGGACTTACCCGTGCTGTGAGGAAATGGAAATAAGAGGCGCTCTCTTTCCCTTGTAGGCGTTTGTCTACTTGGGAATATCGAATCAGTGTGCAGGATACAGTATGTGGGATATACTGTATTAAAAATATGTGATGTGGGCTATAAACACAGGTTTTGCGGGTGGGTGGGGATGATGGCTGAAGTGCTTAAAATGGTAAGTAAGCTATAGATAGGGGGATAGAAGAACATCATTCCAGGCGATTGGACAACCCAGGACAGTTTGGGCACGGGCAGTGGAGAGGTCAGCAAGACGAGCAGGGTAGAGGAAGGTGAATGTTTAGGAATATTGTGGTAAGAAATAAGCTTGTATACCTAGAGAGACCAGGCCTCGAAGGCTCTTAAAAGAAAGTAGCTTAATGTGCTAAATACTAAGGGGGTGGCATATATTCCCAAGTAAGATAAAGTTTTTTGCAAGTTTAGTTTAGTAGCAGTGTGAAGGGAGGAGAACCTGGAGTCACAGATATCAGTTAGGTGTTGTCACAAACGTGTCTAAAATTCCTTTGGCCCTCCCTCCAAAAGGTTCCTCCTCTTGTGTTTACATTTTTCTTCGTATTAACCACGCTGTCACCTCAAGTCAAGAACCTGGGGGTCATCCCCTTCCTCTCCATCCCCAGCTTCCAAATTATCACCAAGTGTTGTTGATTTTATTTTTAAAATGCTAGCAGATACTTCATATAAACTTAAATAAATGAGCTTCCATTCTGAATGCCCTACTTTAGGACCCTCATTATTCACCTAATCCATTGTAATAATCTTTTCAGTAGTCTTGTTTCATAAATGTTTTCTTCCTTTCTAGAAACTATACTGTCCACATTACTGTCTGGGGATACTCTTTCTGAAATGCAACTCTCATTTTCTTAAAATCCTTTGGTGCCCTAAAGGATAATGTCTATACTTCTTAGAATAGCATATCCTTTATGCTAGATCGCTTGCATTCTTTCAGCCTCATCTCCCTTCCTGCCACCTAGTCCTGTGTTCCCAGTCCTTCAACTGTACAGTATTGAGCGGCTTGCAATTTCTTGGCTATACTTCTAGAAGTGCCCTTTATGCAAAAGAAAATGATTGGGTTTCTACCATGAACAGGATGTGGGACATGTACTGAACAGTAAGGATAAAAAAGATGGGGTTTCTGTTCTCAAGGTATTCCTTATTTATTGCACTACATCATAGCCTCTGTTCACAGCCTTATTGGAGGTTATACTTATGATAGTCTGAAAATATAGAGGTTTTTTTTGACATATGTGAAATTCATCTGGGGAACCTAGTGATCTTTTAGAACAGCTGAAAATGAGGTCCAGAGAGAAACCTCTGTGACTGCTAATTGGGAGAGCCAGGCCATGTGTAGCAAGATTCCTACTCGGGATTTCAGTGAGAGCCTCAGGTAAAAATCACAGGTTTGCAGTCAAAGTCTTTCTCATCAGCTTAATTCCTAAGTAAGCTTATACCAGGGTGAGTAGCAGCAGAGATGAGTTTATTTCACAGTGATTAAAACTCCCCTCACCAAGATCCACTCTCCAGACCTATGAACAGGTTGACTGTAAGATTCTTACTGCTTCTGTTAGTTCTTTAGCTTCCTGTTTTCAGTGTTTTGTGTCTTTCCGCTAGACCATCATTCTTTGAGGGCAAGTATTCTGTTTTGCTTTTTTGTGCATCCCATCATCTGACATAATACCTGTCTCTGACTGTGCCTTCAGTAAACAGTGAAGGAATGGGTACATAGAATGCTTTAATATTTCTTGCAAATATGCAGCATTGACCTTGAGAATAGAATGAATGAATACATGTGTTTATTTTTCTTTGGCTAATTTGCAATATTGTAACTGTGTTAACAGGAAAATTAATATGCAGGTAAATTTGTTTTTGCTAACTCTCCAGATGACTTTGTTTTGTATTATGTGGTAATATGTAAAATTGGTGTAATCACATTTTTAACTCTTTATTTCTAAATGTTATTGAGATCATTGATGCTCAAGGTGTGAACTGAGGATGATAGCATTGACATTACCTATGATCTTGTTAGAAATGTAGACTCTTGGGCCCACCCTAGACCTACTGAACCAGTATCTACAGTTTTACAGGGTTTCAGGTGATTCATATACACATTAATGTTTGAGAAGCACTAATTTATAAGTTATAGCTTTCAATTTCATTCATTTTTTAAAAAATCCTCACTTGAGTATAGTTTATTGATTTTAGAGAACGAGGAAGTGGGATGGAGGGAGAGAGACAGAAACATCAATGAGAGAGAAACGTTGATCAGTTGCCTCCTGTACATGCCCTGACCAGGGATTGAACCCTCAACCTTTTGGTGTATAGGACGATGCTACAAACCAACTGCCCAGCCAGGGGTGATTCATGGTTTTTATGAACACTGAATTTGAGTGTGTATGTATGTGAACATGTGTTAGGGAGGTAGCTTATGGACTATATGATAAGTCAGCCACTCTTAACATATATCAATTTTTAAAATATATGCTAAATGACATTTGATTTTTGTATACTTCTGTTTAACCTATATAGTCTTTTTTCCCAGGTCGCCATTTCCCCAAACGTCCAAAGCATGTGCTTGTAGTAGAAGCAAAATTTGATGGAGAACAGTTGGCTACTGATCCTGTGGACCATACTGACCAGCCACAATTTGCCACCGAGTTAGCCTGGGAAATTGACAGAAAAGCACTCCATCAGCACAGGTGACTGTATATTGTCAGTTTGCTCTGTGCTTTTTCAGGCTGTTATAAATAAATTCATATATCTCATTAAATTATAGTAATAAAAAATCACTTAACAAATATTAATGTGCCCAGAAATTTTGAAAGGGCATTGTAACAATAATTCATTTAAAAATCAGATCAACTCTATGCAGTAGGAATTTCCCCCATGTTACAGATGAGAAAACTGAAGCCAAAGAGGTGAAGTAACTTGTCCTGGTTAGTTGGCTGGACAGTGGTAGAACCCAGCTGGATAGTGGTAGAGCTTGAGGCAGTCCAGCACCGGAGCCTAAGCTTTTTGCCACTACACCTAGCTTTTTCTTTTCTTTTTTTTTTTTTTCGCTAATGTATGAGAGACTAGATATCTAGAAGTGCTATAATGATGTCTACCCAATATTAAATATGCTTTGGAATTGTGATTTCTATTCATTTATTGTATATTTTATCTGGCTTGCCAAGGATATGTAGATATGTATTAGAGTAATTATATAAAGGATCTTTGAAATCAATTTTATACTTGATTTTAGACATTTAAACACTATATTATAAAGCAGACTATGATTCATAACCTCTTATTTATTTCATGAACTCTGATAACCAGAAGCAGGCAAGAACATTGATACTTTTTATTTTTAAAAGGATTGAGAAGATATTTCCTTCTGGGAAACATGTAATCACTTCAGTACTTGCTCTTTCTTACTACTAAATCAAATCAAAATGCAAAGTTAAAAATGAGAGCAAGGAGAAATTTATTTTCTTCTTTTGCTAGATTAGTCCATGGGTTTATTTGTAAGGATACTAAATTTTTAGAGACTATCAAAATTTTGTATTTCCTCCCAGTGACTTCCAGAATGTCTGCCTAGACAGAGTTCTGATGTGAGATGTTCGTGACTACATTGGTAGTTGTCTCACAGTTGTGTCACTGCCCAGTGGCACCACTCTGAGGGTACGGGCTAAGAAAATGACACAGAGAAGTGGAATATGTAAATGATGATTTTGTGCCATGTGCAGGTTTCACAGCCATTCCACTAGGTAAAGGTGGTGACAGAATTTAATCAGCTTACTGCAAGAGCCGGTATAGGGGTTCTGGGTGCAAAAGAACTCGTGGCATAGCAGTCACAGCCATGCTTATGGAGCATTGTCATGCATTACATTACATTGTTTTCATAGTTTATGATTTTATGGTGTTTAATACCTTAGTTTATTTTGGTTTTTAGGTACAAAAAGAGCTGTAAGTATATGTGTATATTTGCAGTTTTATGTGTGGGACAGTATGAGAAAAACAATTAAAAACAAACTTAAGGAGTAACGGTTATTTTTTTCTTTAAAAGAGTTCTATAAATTACAGAAACTTGAAAAACATTGACCTTGAAGACAGCCTCTTAGAGGAGACTAAGATTTTTGACATGTTTCATATATAAGTAGATAAAATTAATAGTTCTTGCCAGTTGAAGAGTTTTTCAGAAAATAATGGAATCTGGATAGCAGTAGGCAGCTTTTTCAAGGGTAATAGAAAGTCAGTTTAATATTAAGCAAAAGCTGTTTTACTTTTCACATAAATCATGTTACAGGCTACAGCGTACTCCCATCAAACTCCAGTGTTTTGCCTTGGATCCCCTAACTGCAGCCAAGGAAACTATAGGTTACATTCTTCTAGACTTAAGAACTGCTCAAGAAACAAAGCAGGTACTGTACTTCTGATGTTTTTGACTGATTAGGTTAACAGTTTGTTTTTCAATATATAGCAATTAGATTGATGGAAAGGGTGTGGAGTGCTAGACCTGATGCCACTATGGCAGTTCTTGTGTTTTAGTTTGTGCATTTGATTTAGAGCACCCTGACCTTCTGATCATTTCATTGACCTAGAGCCTGCCTTTCTCAGAGAAACTTCTCTGTGAGCTCAAACCTACGGTCAGGTTGCTGTTACCTTGAGCTTAACATCTGCAACTCCTGAGCTTTGCTTTAAAGGTGGTGTTCTTCCACGGTCCCTTACTTCAGTGAGTGGCCTCCACTCTCCTTCCAGTTTTGCAAGCTAGAAATATAGAAGTCTTTCTTGGTACCTCCCTTTTTCTGCCTCTGTAGCCATCCTTTCCAGTTAGTTTTTTCCCTCCTGATCCATCTACTACTCTGCATTTTCCCTGCCACCATTGTTTTTTACCTTGACTATCATATTAGCTTTCTAGTTGGTTTCCCTGCTTCTTGCTCCTTGCCTTCCATACGTAATAGAGTAAGCGAACTTATGGAAACCCACCTAACTCTATGTAAACAGCAGCCCTCCACCCTGCCCCCACTGGGGAGGGGCGCACACACGGGAGCAAGCTCTGGGTCCTGATTTCTGTGTTAGAGCTTTTTGTTATTGAAAATGTTTCTTGTGTCTTTTTGGTTATCATTTAACCTCTTTGTACATTATTGACTTTCAGACATGTTTATATTAATTTTTCTTTATGTCTTTGTTTTGTCACAGTTTTTTAAAAAAGTAGATAAAAATTAATCTTTTTATTTTAAACTTCTCTGTACTTGATTTGAATCATAAGTTAGGATTCTGTGAAGAAAAATTTATCTGTCACTAACATTTTTGCTGCTGATAGCAATGATATTTGCAAATAAGCCAGTCAGCCTGGCCCAAATTTGGAATCGTTCAAAAGAAACTGAAATTTTAAAATGCTTTAAAAGAGAACTTGTTTACCCCAGTCCTTGGGTACTCCTCACCAGTCTGCCCCTAGGTCCTGAAAAAGGACCTGGGGTCATGCTTGTGTCCCTGATGTTTCCCTCACTCAGCTTCTCTGCTGCAGCTTCCAAGTGTCTGGATGATGGCTCTGCAGTTGCTTTGGTTGCAAAGAAGGTAAATTCTCTTAAGAGGAGGGTATCTGAGAGCACATCACGCCTCTAAATGCACTTGGTATTTCTTTTCTCCTTGTCTCGTGCTTTAGGAAGTTTGTCATCGTATTCGTGGTCGAAGTTAAGGAGAAATGTTTCAAAATTACATTAGTTTAGGAAAACCAGTTGTTCTGTTTTCCAGCAAAAATATATGAAGTTGGCCAGTAAAACATTTGAAGTTAAAAATAATTTGAATTTCTGTAAATAAATGTAAACATAGAACAATTCAGATTTGCTTGTGACTTATGTAACAAAAATATAAAGTTTGCAAGTAGATAAAAATATTTTTTTCAGGCTTGTACTTAAAATTAGAAAATATTTGTCACAAGACTATAAGAACAAACAAATTTTGTCTTAAGTTCAACATAAAAGTACCACAACAAATTATGAAGTTTAACCTTAAAAAATAAACTTGGCTGTGAATTTTTTAAATCTATGGCCTAGTTTATCCTATTTTACTTATCAGACAGAACTCATCAAACCAAAACAGCTGCTTTTGGTTTTGATCAGTACAAGCACTGGACTGTGCCTTTATAGAATAGTGGTCAGAGTAAGGGTGCTGTTCCCAGGTGTTGAAATGGTGCCCTGCCCACCAGTGGTTCCTGCACTAATGGCACCCATGGTCCTGGGCCTTGAGACTGTGAAGGCTGGTTTGGGGACTGGAAATTCTGATGCTACTCTGGGGGGAATATCCAGGTACTTTAGGATACTTCCTTCTGTGAGAAAGACTTTATAGTTTAATATCAGCCAAACACATAGTTCAGAACCCAGAGCTCAACCATTAGACCTTTACTTTAGTCTTTTGTTACTGTTTTTATTAACATTAAGCTTTTCTTTTTCTTATTCAATATAAATAGAACAAAGCAGCAATGTGCCAGGCAGAATAGGTATAACAGAAAAGGTGAAAAATTAGGGGTAGGGAAGTGGAGAATTGGTAGTCTTTTTTTGTTTAAGGAATGAAAGGAGATCGGGGACATGAGCATAAAGATAGAAAGAAATAAATTGTGTTTTCTTTAATGTATTATCTATTGAAGCATAGGAATAGCCACAAGAAAGATACCCTAAACTTCCACTTCAGGAGGAAATTCAGTAAGCTTCCTAATAAGCAGGATCAATTTCTTTTGAGGAAAATGTGGAAAAATTGTTTTAAGAGGAGAAAGTACTGAGAAATTACAGGAGATATTTTTAGAACCCTATAGAACATTTCCCACTACTATTTATTTCCTGTTAACTATAAAGGTGTTTTGTTGTTATTCTCCAGGCACCAAAATGGTACCAGTTGCTGAGTAATAAATACACCAAGTTCAAGTCTGAGATACAGATAAGCATTGCTTTGGAAACAGATTCAAAGGCACCAGTGGACAGTTTTAAAGCAAAGGGAGCTCCTCCTCGAGATGGAAAAGGTTTGTGAATAATCTCAAGGACATTCTTGGAGAAGTTGCATCTGTGGATCAGAACCTTAGGATGGGTGGCCAGGTGTTATAGGAAGGTGTATATATGTGCAGGAGTGTAAACTGATTTTACTCTAGTGTATCAGACAGATGTTGTCACATTGTTATACATGCAGCACTTGTTGCTCTTGGCTCTTGTTTACAAAGCTTAGAAAATTAGAAAAGATTTTCGTTTCTTTATTTGATACATAATAGAACAAGGTAGAATTTTGTAGTTTTTAAAAATTGATACTTGGGAAATTTTCTTTCTAGGATGAGTACAGGAATGCCAGTAAATTGTTATGCTCTTCTCTATTAACCATAGTTTAACAAAATCTTCATTTTTGTTTCTTTCCTTTTTAATTAATATAGTTTATCTTGCAGAGCAGTTTTACGTTCCCAGAAAAACTGGAAAGTATAGAGTGTTCCCACGTAACCCTGTCCTTACACAGATACACCTCCCGAGTTTTCAACAGTCCTTACCAGAGTGGTCCGTTTGTTACAATTGATGGACTCCACAGACATATTGCTATCACCTAAAGTTCATAGTTCCTGTTAGGGTTCATTCTTTGTGTTGTGCATTCCACAGGTTTTGACAAACGTGCAATGACATATCCACGACTATTGTATCCTACAGTGTAGTTTCACTGCCCTAAAAATCCTGTGTGCTCTGTTCCTGCCTCCCTCCCTCTAACTTTGGCAACTGCTGATATTTTATTGTCTCCATAGATTTTCCTTTTCCATAATGTCACATTGTTAATTATACTATATGTAGCCTTTTCAGATTGTCTTCTTTTACATAGTAATACCCACTTAAGGTTCTTCCATATCTTTCCATGCCTTGATGGCTCACTTCTTTTTAGCATTGAATAATATTACATTGTCTGGATGTATCACAGTTTATTTATCCACTCACTGAAGAACATCTTGGTTGCTTTCAAGTTTTAAAATTAGCAATAAAGCTGTTATAAATATCCCTGTGCAGGTTTTTGTGTGGACATAAGTTTTCATTTCATTTGGGTAAATACCAAGGAATGTGATTACTGGATGGTTAGAGTATGTTTAGTTTTATGAGAAATTGCCAAACTATTTTCCCAAGTGGATATACCGTTTTGCATTCCCACCAGCAATGAATGAGAGAGCTCCTGTTGCTATATATCCATGTCAGCGTTTGGTATTGTTAGTGTTTTGGACATTGGCCGTTGTAATAGATGAATAGTATCTTGTGCTAATAGCTAATATGGTATTAACATCTTTTCATATGTTTACTTGCTATCTCTATATCTTTTCTGTTGGGGTGTCTGTTCAGGTCTTTTGCCCATTTTTTAATTGCTTTTTTTGTTATTGTTGAATTTTAAGAGGTTTTTAAAACATATTTTGGATAACAGTCCTTTGTCATATCTCTCTTATGCAAATATTTTTTCCAAGTATGATTTGTCTTCTTCTTCTCTTTACATTGTCTTCAGTAGAGAAGTTTTTAAAATTTTAATGAAGCCCAGCTCATCAATTCTTTTATGGCTCATGCCTTTGATATTATATCTAAAAAGTCATCCTCATGTCCAAAGTCATCGGCGTCTATGTTTTTCCTATGTTTTATTCAAAGTCTTGAAGGTTTTTGTTTTACACTTAGGTCTATGATCCATTCTAAGTTAATTTTTGTGAAGGCAGTGAGGTTTGAATCTAGATCCTTTTTTTTTCACGTGTGGATGTCCATTTGTTCCAGCACCATTTGTTGAAAAACTCTATCTTTGCCTTTTCTCCTTCGTCAAAGATCATTTGACTACCACAGTTTTGATTACTGTAGCTTTATAGTACACCTTGAATTTGAGTATGTATCAGTCCAACTTTTGTTGTTCTCTTTCAGTATTAAGTTTGCTATTCTGGGTCTTTTGCTTCTCATATAAACTTAAGGTCAGTTTATTAATGTCCACAAATAACTCACTGGGATTTTTATTGAGCTTGCATTGACCCTGTAGATCAAGCTGGGAAGAACTGACATCTTGACAATACTGAGTTGTCCTATTTATAAGCCTGGCATTTCAATCCATTTAGTTAGTTCTTTGTTGATTTTGTTCATCACAGTTTTGCGGTTTTCCTTATATAAATCTTGTAAATATTTTGTTAGATTTATTGCTAAATATTTGTTTTGGGTGCTGATGTAAATAGTGTTTTTTTTCTTAATTTCATATTCTACTTGTTCATTACTGGTATATAGGAAAGCATTTGGCTTTTATATGTTAATCTTGTATCCTGCAGCCTTATTATAATCACTTTTGGCTCCAGGAGTTTTTTATTGAGTCTTTCCATAGATGGGTATATTGTACGTAGTCATATCATCTGCACACAAAGACAGTTTTATGTCTTCCTTTCCAGTCTGCATGTCTTTTAGTTCCTTTGCATGTGTTAGTGCATTAGCGAGGATTTCCGGTGTGATACTGAAAATCAGTGGATGGAGGGATTGAGCAAAAAGGAAAAAGGACTCATGGACATGGACAAGGGTGGTAATTACTGGGGAGAGGGGGACATAAGGGGACTAAAGAGTAATGGGAAAAAAATACAATAAAGATTGGGGGAAAATACAATAAAGATTTTTAAAAAAGAAAGAAAAGCAGTAGTGAAAGGGGACTTCCTTCCTTTTTCCTGATCTTAGTGGGAAAACTTCTCACCATTAAGTGTGCTGTTAGCTATAGATTTTTTGTAGATGTTCCTTGTCAGGTTGAGGAAGTCAGTATTTCTAGTTTGCTGGGAGTGTTTTATCATGAATGAATGTTGGATTTTGTCTCATACTTTTTCTGCCTCTGTTGATATGAGCATGTGGTTTTTCTTTAGCCTGTTGATGCAGTGGATTACATTAATAGATTTTTGAAATCCCATGTGGTGGTGGTGATGCATAGTTCTTTTTTATACATCATTGTATTCAGTTGGCTAATATTTTGTTGAGGATTTTTGCATTTATGTTTATGAAAGTATTAATCTGTTTTGTTTTTTTGGTAATGCCTTTGTCAAATTTTGATATTATAGTAATGCTGGCCTCATAGAACAAGTTAGGAAGTATTCCTTCTGCTTACATTTTCTGAAAAAGATTGTAGACAGTTGGTATACAGTTGACCCTTATACAAAGTGGTGAGTGGGGGATAGAAGTGCTAAACCCCCAGCTATTGAAAATCCGTGTTTAACTTGAGTTGTTCCTCAGCATACTCAGAATCACAACTGTGGATCCAAAATATGGTTAATCCTTGAACAACAGTGATTTAAATCTGTATATAGGTGGTCCTACGTAGTTCAAACCTGTGTTGTTCAAGAGTCCACTGTAATTTCTTTCTTGAATGTTTAGTATGATTCACCAATGAAACCATCTGGGTCTGGTGCTTTCTGGTTTGTAAAATTACTGATTCATTTTAATTAAATGACACAGTGTATTCAGATTGTCTGTTTCTTCTTGTGTGAATTTTGGCAGATTGTATCTTCCAAAGGAATTGGTGCATTTATCTAGGTTATCAAGTTTGTGGGCATAGAGTTACTCATAGTATTTTTTGGTTATCCTTTTAATGCCCATGGGATCTATGGTGTTGTTCCCTCTTTCATTTCTGATATTACTGATTTGTATCTTCTCTCTTTTGCTGTAAAGCTGGCTAGAGGCTTAGTGATTTTATTGATCTTTTCCGTGAACCAGTTTTTGGTTTGATTTTTCTCCATTGATTTCCTGTTTTCAGGTTCATTGATTTCTGCTCTAGTTTTTTATTATTTCTCTCTTTTGCCTACTTTGAATTTAATTTGTTCCTCTCTGTTTTCCTAAGATGAAAGCTTGGATGATAATGATTGTTTTTTAGCCTTTTAGTATACTTTGTAATATTTTTGTTGAAAGGTGGAAATGATACACTGCATAAAAGGAAAATGGGCCTTTAGTGATGTAGTGGTAATGTTTGGGGGAAGGGGAGACATTCTGTAGGCCTGTAATTAAGTCTCAGTCTTTGCGTGTTCCTGTGCCCCTGTACTGTTTGTGTGTGTCTGGTATTAGATTTAGGTTGTACACCTTTGGCAGGACTATCACAGAAATGGTGCTCTGTTTCTCTCATTGCCATCTTGTCAGGCGACACAGAATTTTGATTTGTTCCATTATTGATGATGACCACTTTGATTACTTGATTAAGGTGTTGTGTGTCTGTGTTCTCAATTGTAAACTTACTATTTTTCCTTTGTAACTAGTAAATGTTTTATGGGTCAGAATTATAAAATTATAAAAATATTTTTTCATTAAGCCTTCTGTTTATATTGTATAAGTATAGGCTTACAGTTTTCTCATTTTATTTAGTGGGTCACAGTTTTTACTTATCATATTTGAACCAAATTTGCACAGTGGGAGCTTCTGCAGGCTTCTTCTGTTTCCTTTTGACTGTCTCCATAATTTTTTGAGTTTTTTCTTGTTTTCTGGCACAAGAAGATGGGCCAGGCTCATCTTACACGATTCCTGTCTCAGCCCTGGATTCAACCATTTCTTCAAGGAGCCCTGTTTCCTTTGAGTAAAGAATGCTATTTAGAAGTCAAGATCCAGGCTCTAGGAATGCCAGTTGCTATTGGGATGTTGCTGTACTCAGGCCCTTTCAGTGGAAAAAGTTAGAGGATTTGAGCATGTACACACAGAGGAAGTATTACAACTGTACATGCAAACAACTGCAAACCTACTTTTGCTTCACCCTACATATTCACACAAGTTTATATATCTTTGTATCTCTCTTATTTTTCTTTATTATCTCTACATTTATTGAGCAGCGTACATTCACATAGACACCTTCAGTCCATCCAATCCTACACCACAAGATTTATCCTAGTTCTTCTCCCCTTCCATACTTGTAACTCCCTTCCCTGACAGTGAGAGACCTGTCACAATTATTTTGATTTCTAAGCTCCCTTGACCTTAGAATTAAATGGCTACCTTTATTCAAGTGCTTAATTGTCAGATACTATGCTAAGTACTTTTCATTGTTTAATTTTATCTTCTCAACAACACAAAAAACTTTGCAGAAAAAATGAGACTGAAGGAGATCGTAGTTTTCCTATATAATTAGTGAATGACAGAACTGGGATTGGAACCTTGGTCTGTGTGACTCTAGTGTCTGTGTTCTGAACCATTATGCAGTTTTTAGTCATGGCTTTAGTGAGCTCATTGCTTCAGGATTAACTCCCAAAGGAGTCAGGAATAATTGCTTGTTTACAGAATATGCATTCATAAAATTTTGATAAGCCCTGAGTTAATACCCTTCAAAAGGTTATGCACTAGTCTGTACCTACCAGCATGGAGAGTGGTCACTTTACTGCATTCTCCCTAGTACTGAATATTGTCTATTATTTCAGTTACATGTGGTTTTGTTTTTTTTTCTTGATCAATTTGAAAAACCCTGTCCCTCTCCATTCTCTTCATATCAAAGTCTATTTGATTATATCAGTCCTCTTCTCAAAATTATTTCATGGTATTCTCTTATTCTTAGAAAACTATCCATTTGTTGTAAGATGGCATTGAAGAAGACTCTGATATGGCCTCTGCTTATCCCTCCAGGCTTAGTTCTTCTAGGTCAGTCCTCCCTCTCTGATTCAGCACATCAGTCTGTACATGCTTTCTCTTGCTGCTGAGTCTTTGTATGTATTGTTCCTTCTGCCCAGAACACTTTTTACTCCCTTATTCTCTATTCAGTCACCTTTCTATTTTTAGCCAAATTTTGCTTATTTTTCAGTTCCCAGTTTATGTTCACTTCCTTTAGAAAACCTGTGATGCCTTTTCTCTGTGGTTAATTAAATTGAAGTTTTAAAAACATTAGCTTATTTCAAAATATGACTTCATGTACAGATAGAAAATGGTTATATATAAAAATCACTGGAAACCTTACTGCGATATTAAATGTGTCCATGAAAACTGCAAACAAAAAAGTTTAACCAGCTTTCACAATCTTTTAATGGCAAACTACAATGTAGTTTATTTATTTTTCTCCATAAAGTCCCTGCCAGCCTATCTGGACTTGACCCCAAGGACATTGTGGCGGTGCTGAATGAGGAAGGAGGCTACCATCAGATCGGACCAGCGGAGTGCTGCACTGACTTCTTCACTATGTCAGTGACCATCGCGTTTGCCACCCAGCTGGAGCAGGTGAGACTTCCCCTCACATTAGTGAGTCACAAAGAACTTGAAAACCGAACTTTATTTTTTTAAATCTGCTTTCAGGTTTTAAAAAGATTTGTGAATTGACTTTTTTTTTTTACTTTTTAAAAATGAAATAGAAAACTATTTTCTTTCATCAGAAAGCATTTTTGCTTTAGGAAAAGAACAAATTGTGATGATCTTGGTAGTAAGAATAAATTCAGTCCCTCAGGATTTAGAAGAAAGACTATCAATAAACATTGTTTCCCATCGTACTGTGTGGCAGTGAGTGTAAGGACTGGTATGAAAGGATTTTTTCAAAGCATTGAATAACTTCGTTTTGCAGAAATGTGCAGTGTTGGGAGCATTTTTTCTCAGTCATAGCTTAATAGCTGTTGGGTCTGTCTGGTATTTACAAGCTAGCCAATGAGCCTGTTAGTGTTTCTTGCATGGGGACACAGGGTCACAGTGAGTTTGCATCACAGCTGAAGAACACAGAACGTGGGGAACACATCACTTTTATTGTAAGCAGTCCTGGTCTTTGTCCCAAAGATGTGTTACCTTAGCTCAAAGTCACCAGCTGCATAAACAGCCCTAGGAAATGGCCTGGGTGAGAGTGGTCAGGGCCTCGCAGTCCTGGCACAGTCAGCAAAACTGTGCAGGAATGAGTGGGGCCCATGGCAGATTGCCTCTTCCCCAGAATGGCTCATCAGCACAAAACTGGCTGTTATTCCACCCATTGCCCTTCTGAGGATCAAGTCCAGTTCTGTTTTTTTAAAATTGTGTTGTTCTGTAGCAACATAATTAAAATAAATTAATATTTTTAAAAATAGAGAATATGACTTATGACTAAAATTTTTATGAGATTATTTACTTAGAGGTACAAAATTCCCACATAGTCCAGATTCACAAGTGAATTGAGTTAATGACCACATATTTATCTGACTTGTAAAATTTATCAGGTAAAGATTTTTCTCAGGAAATATGTTTAACATTGTCACATAATTTATGCCCACTACAAAAAAGCACTTTTATAAGTACTATTCTTTGAACTTTACTCTCTCCTAATTTAGTGTTGTCATTTTCTCATTGACATTTTATGTGCTTTTGTCTTTGCCCCAAAATAATTTTTTCCCCAAAAATAATTTCCTTATTTTTCTTCTCGGCTTGTGGATTGCCCCAGCATAATATGCCATTCAGATTGGGGGGGAAGCCCTGTCCACTGTGGTTTCACTAATCATATCAGAACACTAGAACACCAGAACATTAGAGAAGTCCAGTGCATTTTTACTGTGTTGTGAGATATCTGCAAAGCATTTTAAATTGCCACTTTATTTTTAATGTTTTTCAACTCCCTAGGGAGGCATAATTGTTACATATTAACAGTCATTTACTGTGTGTTATGTTCTTTGAGGTAGACATTGTGCCAGTTACTTTGCATTTGCTGCATTTAATCCTACCACGCCTTTAGGGAATTATTATTTTTCATTTTTAAGATGAGGAAACCAAGTCTTAGGAATGTTTTACACCAAATAAATGGCCTACGTATTTCTGGCCAAGTGGTTACTTTTCACATTTTTTAAATTCCCTTATTATGCTCTCTTGCCTCTTATGGGGTTTGCAGTAAGATGGATTTGAGTTGGAATCTCATTCTCACTCCTTACTGCTTTCTTTAGCTTAGGCAACCCACTTCACCTGCCTGAGGCTTGAATTTTCTGTTATATAGTGCTGATACAACCAGTTTGCAAATGTGTACGAGGAATGAGATAATGTAATAACTTAAAGTGCCTAGTATATAGTTTGTATCTGTGAAGCTATATTTGTGTGTAAAGGCTCGTTGGAGGTAACTGACCTATTGAATCCACACTGTAACTAATAGTTTTTGATCCTGCAAGGTGACTTATTGGGACAGATCATTCTGGTTTTGTTTGTGTCTGGTTTTTTTGAAAGCAGATTTGTCTCAAGCTGTTTGCTATCTCTATTAAAAATTAAGGCAAGCCCTGACTAGTGTGGCTTAGTGGGTTGGGCATTTTCCTGAAAACTGAAAGGTCAGGTTGCCAGTTCAGTTCCTGGTCAGGGCACATGCCTGTGCTGCAGGCCAGGTCCCCAGTTGGGGGTGTGTCAGAGGCAGCCGATGCATGTTTCTCTCCCTTTCTTTCTCCCTCTGGTCCCCTCTCTCTGAAAATAAATAAATAAAATCTTTTTTAAAAAATTAAGCCAAATAGGTTCCTCAGAACATTAAACAAAATTATCATATGATTCAGCAATTTCACTCCTAGGTATATATCAAAAGAATTAAAAACAGGTATCTCAAATAAAAACTTGTACATAAATGTTCATAGCAACACCATTCACAATATCCAAAAGATAAAAACAACTCAGGTGTGCATCAATGGATGAATGGATAAACAAAATGTACGTATATACAGTAGAATATTCAACTATAAAAGGAGTTAAGTACTGATACTTGCTACAGCTTGGATGATTGTTGAAAATATGCTCAGTGAAATAAAGAAGCCAGACTTAAAAGGCCATATATTGTATAATTCCATTTATATAAAATATCCACAATGGGCAAACTCATAGAGGAGAAAAATCAGATTTGTAGTTTCCAGAGGCTGGAGAAAGGGGGAATGGGGAATGGCTGCTTAACAGCTATGGCGTTTCTGCTTGGGGTGATGAAAAATTCCTGGAACTAGACAGTGGTGATGGTTGTGCAACATTTTGAATAACTGAATGTTAGTGAACTGTACACTTTTTAACAGTTAAAGTGATAATGTTCTGTTATGTGTATTTCACAGTAATTTTTAAAAACACAAAAAGTTAACTCCAATAATTTATCCCTGGGTACTACTTAGTATTTACTTTTTTTTCTCTTCTGTCTAAAAATAAATAAATAAAATCTTTTTTTTTTTTTTTAAAGAAAAAGACCACAGCTTTTTTATGCACTCACCTACTGACAGGCACTGGGGCTGTTTCCAGATCTTAGCTATTGTAAATAATGCTGCTATGAACTTAAGGGTGCGTATATTCTTTCGAACTGGTGTTTTAGAATTTTTAGGATATAACCTCAGAAGTGGAATTGCTGGGTCAGTTCCATTTTTATTTTTTATTTTTTAAAAAATTTTATTTGTTTAGTGTTTAGAGACATGGAAAGGGAGGGAGAAAGAGGAAGAGAAACATTGATGTGAGAAACATTGCCTCTTTTTTTTGTTTGTTAGTTTTGATTTTTCTTATGTTTTATTGATTATGCTATTACAGTTGTCCCATTCCCCCTCTTTATTTCCCTTCCCCCTGCATACCCACTCCCACCCGCATTCCCCCCTTTAGTTCATGTCCATGAGTCATATATACAAGTTATTTTGCTTCTGCATTTCCTACACTATTCTTAACTCCCCCCGTCTATCTTCTACCTACCATTTCTGCTACTTATTCTCTTTACCTTTTCCCCCTCTCCTCACCCACTCCCCCATTGATAACCCTCCATGTGATCCTGTTTCAGTGTGAACCATTTCTGAAATTCTGTACCTATTCTAGTTGTTTCCTCAGTTTGTTTTTGTTTTTTTAGGTTCAGTTGTTGTTAGTTATGAGTTTGTTGTCATTTTACTGTTCATAGTCTTTATCTTCTTCTTCTTAGATAAGTCCCTTTAACATTTCATAAAATAAGGGCTTGGTGATGATGAACTCCTTTAACTCGACCTTATCTGGGAAGCATTTTATCTGTCCTTCCATTCTAAATGATGGCTTTGCGGGATAGAGTAATCTTGGATGTAGGTCCTTGCCTTTCATGACTTGGAATACTTCTTTCCAGCCCCTTCTTACCTGCAAAATTTCTTTTGAGAAATCAGCTGACAGTCTTATGGGCACTCCTTTGTAGGTAACTCTCTCCTTTTCTCTTGGTGCTTTTAAGAATCTCTCCTTATCTTGCATCTTGGGTAATGTGATTATGTGCCTTGGTGTGTGCTTCCTTGGGTCTACCTCTTTGGGACTGTCTGAGCTTCCTGGACTTCCTGGAAGTCTCTTTCCTTTGCCATATTGGGGAAGTTCTTCATTATTTTTTAAAACATGTTTTCAATTTCTTGGTCTTCCTCTTCTCCTTCTGGCACCCCTATGATTTGGATGTTGGAACATTTAAAGTTTTCCCAGAGGTTCCTAAGCCTCTCCTCATTTTTTTGAATTCTTGTTTTTTCATTCTGTTTTGGTTGAATGTTTATTTCTTCTTTCTGGTCCAAATTGTTGATTTGAGTCCCTGTTTCCTTCCCATTACTCTTGGTTCCCTGTATATTTTCCTTTATTTCCCTTTGCATAGCCTTTGCGTCTCTACTCAACCATTTCTGTGAGCATCCTGGTCACCAGTGTTTTGAACTGTGAATCTGATAGGTTGACTTACTTTTCATCACTTAGTTCTATTTTTCGAGCTTTGATCTGTTTCATTTAGGACCTATTTTTTTTGACTCAGCACACCGGTTACATAGTAAAGGGTGGAGCCCTAGGTATTTGCCAGGGTGGGGCAACCTGCATTGCTGTGTTGTGGCTCTGCATGTGGGTGAGGGGTCTGAGAGGGAAAAAATGCCACTAGCTGGGCTCTCAGCTGGCTTTCACTCACTTCCCCTGCTACCCACAAGCAAATTGCACCCTTCTGGTACTGATTCCTGGGTTTGCGTACATTCTAGAACCCTGTGGGTCTCTCCAGCGAACTCTCCTGTGAGGTTGGGATGTTCTCCTGCTGCCTCAACTCCCACAGGTTTTTTCAGTCAGAGGTTTTTGGCTTTATTTCCCTGTGCTTGGAACCCTGGGTTGCTTGGTCTGTCTCATTTACCAGTTGTTACTCCCGGTTTATCCGCACACAAATGTGGGACTGCCTGGTCCTCTAGCCGCCGCCCTGCCTTGAGTCTTCTCTGTACTGGCTGCCCATCTCCACCCCTCCTACTGGTTTGGATGAATGTTTCTTCTTTAACTCCTTGGTTGTCAGACTTCTATACAGTTCTGTTTTGTGGTAGTTCTGGTTATTTTTTTGTTTTTAAATGTGTTGGTGTCCTTCTTTTGGTTATGCGAGGAAGCAAATTGTATCTACCTATGCCTCCATCTTGGCCAGAAGTCCCAGTGCTTTATTTTTTTTGCTGTGAGTGCTAATCCCACAAATGTGTTTACTTTGTGAAAATGCATTGAGCTCTGACCTTACATTTTATGTACTTTTCTGTGTCTAAATTTTTTAAATATTAATTTATTTTTACATTTCTTTAATTTTTGTTTTTAAATTACAGTTGATATGCAATATTGGATTAGTTTCAGGTATACAGAATAATGGTTAGACATTTATATAACTACAAAATAAGTCTAGTACCCATCTGACACCTTCTATAGTTATATTGACTGTACTTCCTATGCTATACTTCTCACCCCCGTGACTATTTTTATAACTGCAAATTTATACTTCTTAATCCCTTCACCATTTTCACCCATCTCCCTCGACACCCCTCCTATCTGGCAACCATCATTTTGTTCACTGTATCTATGAATTTGTTTCTGTTTGGCTTGTTTTTTATATTCCACATATAAGTGAAATCATATGGTGTTTGTCTTTCTTTGTCTGACTTATTTCTCTTAGTATAATACCCTCTAGGTCTCTGTGTTGTTGCAAATGTCAAGATTTCATTCTTTTTTTTTTTTATGGCTGAGTAACATTTCATCATGTGTGTACCACATCTTTGTCCATTCATCTATTGATGGCCACTCAGATTGTTTCCATATCTCAGCTATTATAAATAGTAGCTAAGTGAACATGGGGTGCACGTATCTTTTTGAATTAGTGTTTTGCATTTCTTTGGATAAATACCTAGAAGTGGAATTGCTGGCTCATATGGTAGTTCTATTTTTAATTTTTTGAGGAACCTCTATACTATTTTCCATAGTGGCTGCACCAATTTACAATCCCACCAGCGGTTCACCAGGGTTCTCTTGTTCACATCCTTGCTACTTTCATTGTTTGTTGATTTATTGATGATGGCCATTCTGACAAATATGAGGTGACAACTCATTGTAGTTTTAATTTGCATTTCTGTGATAATTAGTGATGTTTAGCATCTTTTCATAGGTACTTGATATCTGTATGTCGACTTTGGACAAGTGTCTAATTAGGTCCTCTGCCTATTTTTTTTAATTGGATTGTTTGTTATTTTGCTGTTAAGTTGTATGAGTTTCTTATACATTTTAAATATTAAACCCTTATTAGATATATCTTTGGCGAATGTGTTCTATACAGTGGATTGTCATTTCATTTTGTTGAGGTTTCCTTTGCTGTGTAAAAACTATTTAGTTTGGTGTAGTCCCATTTATTAATATTTTCTTTTGTTTCTCTTGCCCAAGGAACATATTAAAAAAAAAATCAGTAAGAGTGATGGCAAAGAGTTTACTGCCTATGTTTTCTTCTGGGAGTTTTATGGTTTACGGTATTACATTTAAGTCTTTAATTCATTTTGAGTTTATTCCTGCATATGATATAAGAAAGTGGTCTTAGTTTCATTTTTTTTTGCATGTATATGTCAGTTTTTCCAACACCATTTATTTAAGAGACTGTGTTTACATCATTGTATGTCTTACCTCCTTTGTCATAGACTAAACACCATACAGGCAATTATTTTGAGTTTATTTCTGGGCTCTCTGTTCTGTTCCATTGATCTATATGTCTTCCTTTTTTCTTTTTTTTTTTTTTTTTTATGCCAGTACCATCCTGTTTTGATTACAATATAGCCTCTGAGTACAGTTTGGTATCAGGTAGCATGATACTTCCAACTTTGTTCTACTTTCTCAGTATTGCTTTGGCTATTAGGGTCTTTTGTGGTTCCATATTGGTTTTAGGATTATTTGTTCTAGTTCTGTGTAAAATGCTGTTGGCATTTTGATAGGGATTGTGTTGAGTCAGTAGATTGCTTTGGGTAGTATGGACATCTTAACAATGTTAAGTCTTCCTATCCATGGACATAGTGTATCCTACTTGTATCGTCAGTTTCTTCAGTGTCTTACAGTTTTCTGAGTACGGGTCTTTTACCTCCTTGGTTAGATTTATTCCTAGGTGTTTCATTCTTTTTAAAGCAACTTTAAATGGGATCATATTTTTATTTCTCTTTTTGATAGTTCTTTGTTGGTGCACAAAAATGCAACTGATTTCTGAATATTTATTTTGTATACTGCTACTTTCCTCAATTCAGTTACTCTAATAGTTTATGCTGGAATCTTAGGGTTCTCTCTAAATATAGTATGATGTCATCTACAAATAATGACAGTTTTCCTTTTCAATTTGGATGCCTCTCTCTCTCTCTCTCTCTCTCTCTCTCTCTCTCTCTCTCTCTCTCTCTCTCTCTCTCAGCGCAATTCTATGGCTAGGACTTCCATACTATGTTGAATAAAAAGGGTGAAAGTGGACATCCTTGTGTTGTTCCTGATCTTAAAGAAAAAGCTTTCAGCTTTTCACCATTGGGTATGATGTTAGGTATGGGTTTGTAACATATGGCCTTTATTATGTTGAAATATGTTTCCTTATCTTTATTTTGCTGAAAAATTTTAATTATAAATGGATGATGGGTTTTGTCAAATGCTTGTTATGTTCATGGGATTTTTAGCCTTCATTTTGTGTATGCGATGTATCATATTAATTGATTTGCTGATATTGAACCAACCTTGCATCGTGGGAATAAATTCCACTTGATCATGGTGTATGTTTTTTTATGGCTTGCTAATATTTTTTTGAGGATTTCTGCATCTGTGTTCAGCAGGCTTATAATTTTTCTTTTTTTTGTAGTGTTTGTGCCCAGTTTGGGTATAAGGGTAATGCTGTCCTCATAAAATGAGTTTTGAAGTCTTCCCTGCTCTTCAATTTTTTGCAATAGTTTGAGCAGTATAGGTATTAATTCTTCTTTAAACGTTTGGTAATATTCACCTGTGAAGTCATCTGGTCCAGAGCTCTTCTTTTTTGGGAGTTTTTTGATAACTGATTCGATTTCATTAGCAGTTACCAATCTGTTCAGATGTTCTGTTTCCACATGACTCAGTTTTGGAACATATGTCTTTTTCTATGAATTTATCCATTTCTTCCAGGTTGTCCAATATTTTGGCATACTGTAGTATTTCCTTATAATCCTTTGTTTTTCTGTGCTGTTATTATTTTTCATTTCTGATTTTTTAAAAATCCTCAAATGAGGAGATGTTTTATTGATTTTAGAGAACAAGGAGGGGAGAGAGAAAGAAAGAAAAACATCAATGTGAAAGAGAAACATCGATTGGTTGCCTCCTGTATGCACGCCAACCAGAGATTGAACCCACAACCTTTTGTTGTACAGAACAACACTCCAAACAACTGAGCCACCTGGCTGAGGCCATTTCTGATTTTATTTACTTAGGCCCTCTCTCTTTTTTTCTTGATGAGTCTAGCTGAAGGTTTATCAATTTTGATTATCTTTTCAAATAATCAGCTGTTGTTTCATTGATCATTTCTGTTGGTTTTTTAGACTCTATTTCATTTACTTCCACTCTGATCTTTATTATGTCCTTCCTTGTACTACTTTTAGATGGTGGTGGTGTTCTTTTTCTAGTTTTCTTAAGTGTAAGGTTAGGTTGTTTGAGATTTTTCTCGTTTCTTTAGGTAGGCTTATATTGCTGTAAATGTCCCTGTTACAGCTGCTTTAGCCGTGTCCCATAGATTTTGGGGTCATTCTGTTTTTATTTTTATTGGTCTCATCTTTTGATTTCTTCCTTGATTTCATTATTAACCCATTCAGTGTTTAGTCGCATATTATTTAGCCTGTGCGTGTGTTTCTCAGTTGTCTTCTTGTAATTGTTTTCTAGTTTCATGCTATTGTCATCAAAGATGCTTGATAATGATTTTGATATTCTTAAATTTATTAAGACTTGTTTTGTGGCCTGACATGTAGTCTATGCTGGAAAATGTTCCATGTGCACTTGAAAAGTCTGTATATTTTGCTTTTGGGTGAAATTGCCTAAAAATATCATTTCAGTCGTATGGTGGAAGGTCATTTAAGGCCACTGTTTCCTTGTTGATTTTCTGTCTAGTTGATTTATTCATTGATGTCAGTGGGTCTTAAAGTGCCTTAATGTGACTGTTGATCTCTCCTCTTATGTTTGGCAATATTTGCTTTATATATTTAGGTACTCCTGTGTTGAGTGTGTAGATATTTAGCAGAGTTATAGCCTCTTGTTGGAATGATCCATTTATCATTATGAAATACCCTTATCATTTCTTCTTACAGCCCTTGTTTTGAAGTGATTCTGTCTGATATAAGTATTGCTACCCCACCTTTTTTGTTTGTTTCCGTTTGCATGAAATATCTTTTCCATCTCTTTCCTGTGAGTCTGTTTTTCTTTCAGTCTGAAGTTGGTAGGCAGCATATATATATATATATATATATATATATATATATATATATATATATAGGTTTTATGATTTTATCCATTTGGCCACGCTGTGTCTTTTGATTGAATTCTTTACTCCTTTTATATTTAATGTAATTATTGATAGGTATGTAATTATTGCCATTTTATTAATTGTTTTCTGATTGTTTTTGTAGTTCTCTGTTACTTTGTTAGTCTCTTGTATGTTAGTAACTTTCTATAGTGTTGTGTTTGGATTCCTTTCTCTTCATTTTTTTTTATCTGTTACAGATTTTTGGTTTGTGGTTACCATGTGCTTCATATATACCAAGCTATGTTTATAGTAATCTATTTTAACCTTTGTACTAGCTTTATAGTTGGTTGATCCACTGCTTATATTGTTTGCTTTTATTAGTGAGAATATTTTTCTGATATTTTCTTATTCATGTTTTTTATCTTGTTTTTTCTTAAGTCCCTTTAACATTTCTTATAATAATGGTTTAGTAGCAATGAACTCCTTTAGCTTTTTTTTTTGTTTTGTTTTGGAAACTCTGTACTTTGACTCATAGGCTACTCTAACTCACAAATCTTGTTTGTAGGGCCTTGTTTTTCATTACTTTGAACATTTTGTGCTAATCACTCTGGCCTGCAATGTTTCTGTTGAGAGCTCAGCTGACTATCCCTTGTATATAATAATTGCTTTTTTCTTGCTACTTTGAAGAAAAGCCTCTCTTTGTCTATAACCATTGGTATATTAATTATGTGTGTCTTGGAGTGGGCCTCTTTGGGTTCATCTCATTTGGGACTTGCTGTGCCTCCTGGATTTTTATGTCTTTTTCCATCACCAGGTTAGGGAAGTTTTTAATTATTGTTTCTTCAAATAGGTTTTTTAATCTGTTGCTCTCTCTTCCTTCTAGTACCCCTTTTAATGCAAATGTTGGCTTGCTTGATGTTATCCCCAAGGTCCCTTATGCTATCCTAATGTTTCAAATTCTTTTTTCTTTTTGCTGTTCTGATTGGGTGTTTTCTACTACCTTATCTTCCAGATCACTGATTTGATCCTCTGTTTCACCTAATCTACTGTTGATTCCCTCTAAGGTATTTTGCATTTTACTTATTGTGTTCTTCATATCTGACTAGCTCTCTTTTGTTTTCTATATCCATTTTTATGTTTTGTATCTTTGTTGAAGTTCTCACTGAGATCATTTAACATCTTTAGAAACAGTGTTTTGAACTCCATATTTTGTCAATATGCTTGTCTTTATTTTGTTTAGTTCTTTTTCCAGAGTTTTGTTCTACTTCATTTGTGGTGTGTTTATCTCCTCATTTTAGCTGGCTTTCTGTGTATTAGGTAGATCTGCTATGTCTCCTAGTCGTGGCAGGGTGGTCTTATATAGTAGGTGTCCTTTGGGACCCAGTGATGCAGTCTCCCTGGTCACCTGAGCCGGATGCTCCAGGGGTGTCCCTTGTGTGGGTGGTGTGTATCTTCCTGTTGCAATTGAGCCTTGATTGTGGTAGGCATGTCAGTAGATGTGATTGATCCTTATGCTGACTGGCTGTGATAGTAGCAGGTAAGCTGTTATGCATAGGTTGATTCTATGTAGCAGGATTTGCTTTAGTGGGACTCTGGGACATATCAAGTCTGCCCTTTGGGTGTGGTGTTTGTGACGGTGATTGGGTGGTGCTCTGGTTCACTCTGAAGCCAGCTACTGGGTGTGTTGGCTCTGAGGCTTCTTGTGAGGGGCTCTGGTGCAAGCCAAGGTCAACTTCTGCCTGTACCTGGCCTAAAGCCACTTGGTAGGAGCTACAACTTGATCTGCAGTTGGTTCCACCTCTGTTGGGCTTCAAGGTTCCTGGGAGAGGTTATGCTGTGAAGTGAGACTGGCTGCCCCTAGTGCTGCGCTTGGGGGCTGCTTAATAAGAGGCACAGGGCTTGTGGAGGTCAGCTGCTGCTTGTTTGAGATTTGTGGACCTTTGAGAGCTTTTAGGAAAGTTCAGTGTGAGCCAAGGCAAGCCACTGGTGTGGAAAAGCTGTAGAATGTGGTTTGGGTCAGGCCTGGGAGTAGGGTGGGGCATGGTCTTAGGGAACCACCAGGGAGGGGCAAACACAGCCAGGTTGATGCAAAGATTAGATTTGGTACATGCTGTCTGGGGGGTCGGGGAGGGGAAGGCTCTGCAAAGGAACAGTGGTGTCCACCAGCACTTAGGCCCTCAAGAGAGAGCTGCCTGCACCCCTGCCCTGTAGCCCTCACCCTGAAGCCAGTCATTTTAGTTCCTCCCCATATCCCCTCAGGATCTTTGAGCTACTGCCACTGTGCTGGAGCTCCAAGTAAGTGAGTTTCTAAGTGAATCTGTGCTCAGGCTTTTTAAGACGTTCAGCACCTAAGTTTTAAGCAACCCATTGTCTTTCTCAGACATAGTTCCCTCTTGTTTTCACAGCCAAGTGTTACGGAGACTTCTCTTTCCAGTACTGGTGTCCTAGGCTTGGGAGCCCAGTGTTAAGGCTGGGACCCCTTGTTCCTCAATGGGGACTTCTGCAGCAGAGATATTCCTCCTGATTCTAAATCACAACACTCTAGGTGTGGGACCTGCCTGTTCCACATGTCTGCCCCTCCCACCAGTCTCAACACAGCTTCTTTATATCCTTAGTTATAGGAATTCTGTTCAGTTAGTCTTTGTGTGGTTCTTAGTGGTGGTTATTCTATAATTTTATATGGTCATGGGAGAAGGTGAACAAAGGTTTATCTATTCTGCTATCTTGACCACCTGTTTTACTTTATGTATTACATTAAAAAAACTATTGAATATTTATATGTTCAGTACATGAATTAAATTCATTTTAATCTATTTTAATCAAAGTGGTTATAGCAATTTTATATAAACTATACAAACTGACTTATAACATTTTTACCTAACATTATATCTCAGATAACTTTCATGTCATTATATCATCATTTAGCACAGACACTGTATAATTACTTAATATGAGGTCTGTCCAGAAAGTATCCAGTCATGTGCTTTGAAAAATAGAGACATTTGCTGAAGAAGATACAAGAAACATTGCACAAAGGACAATGACATCTCAGTGCCCTTCAAAGTAGGCACCCTGGGACCTCACCCAGTTCTCCCAGTTGCCATCAGCTGCCCAATGGTATTAGTCTGAAATCTCTTCCCTTTCAAAGGTGATTTTAGTTTTGGGAATTTCCAGAAGTCACAGGGCACTAAATCTGGGCTGTAAGGGGGCTGAATCACCTGGGTGATTTGATGTTTTCCCAAAAAACTCTTGTATGAAACGTGGTGCATGAGTTGGTATGTTGTTGTGATGAAGTTGCCAATCACCAGTTGCCCATACCTGCGGCCTTCTAAATCGTTTCTGTGGAGTAATGTTCAAGCTTAACACAAAATTTGATGCAGATTTGTTGTTCTAGTCACTCAGTTATTTTGAGTGCAACAGCCACACAGTACACATTCTCATTTAATGACCTGTACACCAGCACTGACTAGTACAGTGAAGTCGTCATTGTTCATGCATGCATATTCCAGCCCACTCTCATTGGCTGCCAGGTTACATTGATGTCTTATAAAACCATTCTCACTGCATTAATAGTGGCTGGGATTTATTCCGGACAGACCTCATATATTTAAGCCATCTCCTGAGGATGAACACATCAGTTGTTTAGAGTTTATTGTTATTTTTAACAATTTACTGGTGGACATTAAAGGTCTGTTAGAAGCTATTTTATATTTTATGGGACAAGAATCATAGGTCTATGTCATATGTGGCTATGAATGTGCCAACTTTAATATTACTCCTAGTACAGAAGTCATCCTTCAGCAGTTGCTAATTTACAGGTCTCCAAATTTTGATAGAGTGGCTTAAACACTTTTTTATCAAAAGTCAGGACTAAGGTATTATATTAAATAGCCTGGATTAAGATTTTTTAACAACTTTCTCTCATTTATGAAGAGGATGGCAGAGTAAGGAAAAAATTTTAGGGTATGCAGAAATAAGGAAAACTCAATTGTAAAACACTTGGTCATTTTCTTCTCAATGAACTTTCATGTATTCATGGATCAGGTGAATGAAATGTAAACTTTAAATCTATAAAATTATTTTTTTCTCTGTGCTCTTCTAAGATAAACTTCTAAAAATTAATCAGACTAATAATTTGAATGTAATTTGGCAAAAATTTAGACATTTTGAGTGATTTTTAAGACTTGAAATTAAAAAATCGTTAACATTTTTGCAAATACTTTTGGAGTTCATCAGACATACTGAGCATGTTTAGTGTTTTACAAAGTGATACTCTCTCTTTTTTTCGTTATTTTTAAATGTTTAGTTAATTCCATGTACCATGAAACTTCCAGAAAGACAGCCTGAGTTTTTCTTTTACTATTCTTTACTGGGAAATGATGTTACAAATGAACCCTTCAATGATTTGATCAACCCAAACTTTGAGCCAGAAAGAGCATCTGTTCGAATACGAAGCAGTGTAGAAATTCTTCGTGTTTACCTGGCTCTTCAGTCTAAACTACAGGTAAGTACTGCAGAAAATTGTTTTTTATTATTAGAGGTGATATTTTTAAGCATTAGAAAGGTACCTACCTAAACCATCTTACCTAGTGGAGGTCATTTTTTCTGCCACATCTTTTAATTTGTTAGGAATTATCCTGACTTGTAAAGTGATGGCATAATAGTTACTTCAGAATTTTAAGAGATTTACCTCCTTCCTAGTTAATTGTGAAAAGAAATATGTCAGTTACCAGTCCTTTGTAATAAAACATTATACTTGGCACTTAAAGCTGTGAGCACAGGGAAGATTTCGTTACTGTTGGTGGAGATAGCTGTAAGCCCAAAGATCCCACTTTAGAGTTCAGAATTTATATTCCACATTGCTATTAAAGCAAGAAAGCCCTGACTGGTCAGGCTTAGTTGGTTGGGCATCGCCTGCAAAGCAAAAAGGGTTGCCGGTTTGATTCCCAGTTGGGGCGCGTGCCTGGGTTTCAGGTTCGGGCCCCATGTCAGGGCACATGCAAGGGGCACCAACCACTTGATGTTTCTCTTCCTTTCTTTCTCCCTCCCTTCCCTGTCTGTATAAATTTTTTTTAAGAAGCAAAGAGATAACATAACTTTCTAAAACCTGCCCTTGAATGAGTGTTTTTGTAAACTAATTTCAAAGTGGACTCTAAAAGTGAACCTTACCTAGTGAAAATTACTGTTCTATTTTTATTACAATTGCTTTAAATTAACCTAAAAAGGATAGTCATCTATAGGATGTGATAATCATTTATTTATAGTGAAGTGATCAGGCTTGTGTTTTGGGTGGGAGGTGAGAAGAGGCATTAAGGAATTTTAGTAGAACTAAATTTTAGAGGTGACTGTGCTAAATCAAAGATATTTAGAAAGCTGAAGTCCATATGAAATGATAAAATGCAGAGAAAAGCCACATTTAATTTTATTCTATATTTGATATATCAGTTCTTACCTAAAGTACTGACTTGTCTGATTCTCAAGAACATTTAAGTCATAAAAATTCCTTTTCTCCAGCCATTATAATCATCACACCTAATAACATTAAGACTAAGTTCCAGATATTGCTGATGTTAGAACTAAAAATGTTTTCATGTTGTGATTGCTTATTGCTTCAAGTTTGCCATGGCTTCAATACAGTCAGGGAAAAGAATAGTTATATAACATGTACGTACTTGGAATTTCCTTTTTGTTGTTGTTGCAAAAGGTGGTAATGTTGAAGTTTGCTTAGCCGTCAGTGATGAACAGTGCATTCCATCCCGGGGTACTCTCCTTTACCTTTTTCTGTTAAGCACTTTTTTATAAATAAAGTCTGAAAAGCAAGAAAAGAGAATAAAACACATTTATTTGAGGTTCTTTAATTTCCAAAGATAGCTGGGTCTACTAACTTACTTTTCTAGAGATGTGTTTAAGTTAGGATTGAGCTGGAAATAGAAAAAAACTGTTCAAGTATTTGTTTTCTATTTAAATTCATGTGTATGATATAATTTGCATATGTAAAATAGCATAGTAAAATATTAAAGTAACCATAGTTCACCAAAGAGATAGGGAAAAAAGGGTACACCATATATTATACAGTACTGAAAGAAAAAATGAAAAAGAAGTGATAGCTTTATTATTGAGTTCTTGGTAAATGTGCCTAATCAACCATTTTAACAATCATATCAGAATTTATTCTGGTCAGTAAGATAACCTGCATTATACTT
This sequence comes from Trachops cirrhosus, assembly GCA_028533065.1. NCBI lineage: Eukaryota > Metazoa > Chordata > Mammalia > Chiroptera > Phyllostomidae > Trachops > Trachops cirrhosus. The sequence goes on from CM052540.1 coordinate 114,530,106, forward strand.
GCCTTCTATGGAACACAAGTTTTTGTTAAGTTTTATAACTTTTAAAGGTTAGGAGAAAGAAGGAAATATAAAACCCTGTCTTGATTTCCCTTTCATACTAGATCCATCTCTGCTGTGGAGACCAGTCACTTGGAAGTACAGAAATACCCTTGACAGGATTACTGAAAAAGGGTAGTACAGAAATCAACCAGCACCCAGTCACAGTTGAGGGTGCTTTTACCCTTGACCCTCCAAACCGAGCCAAACAAAAACTTGCACCCATTCCTGTGGAGCTGGCCCCAACTCTGGGAGTGTCTGTGGCTCTGCAGAGAGAAGGCATAGATGCACAGGCAAGTAGTGACCCTCCTTCCCTACTGCAGCTTCTCTGGTTTCACTCATAACTTCACAAAAGTTGAACTTCGGAAGAGTTACCTAGCATGAGAAAGTGTTTATTATATATTACTCTTAATTAGTAGCCTACATCATGTGATACCTCCTTTCTGAAAAGACATTTCTGAAAAGCACTGCGGCTTTCACTGCTACAGTTTAGAAGTGACTATCTAAAGCTTTTAGGTACAGTCTTCTCATGTGGTAGAAACCATTCCCCCACCCTCAACTTGTAGTCAGTGACTATGGCAGAAAAGGAGCTCCAGCAAAAGAGAACCTTTTTTTGACTAGTTTCTGGGAATCTGCCTGAATGGGTTTTTTGGGGTTGACTCACCTGAGCTAAGATAAGGTTCTTGGTTCATTAGTGCTTTATAGTTCCCATGCTCTCTTTAGGCAACGGAGATGGGCATTTATTTGAACGTACATGGTTTGTTATTGTATATATTGTATCCCCAAATCAACTTCAGCATCCTGTTCTTTTAAAGAATTGATCTTTATATAGCTTATAAATTAAAGATAGAAAAACTGAAGTGAGAGTTCAAGAAATACATATGTATATATTTTTAGAGTGTAGTAGACCAAAGGAGAGGAAGAAAATCATACTAGACATTGATGTGTGTATTTTTTTAAAGTAGTGTAGGCCTTGGTATGAATAACCATTCCCAGGGATACCTATACCTGACTTCTTTTATCCAATGTTCCCTCTAACCCATTAGGATGCATTTTGGTAGGTAGCTCTAGATATATTTCCTTCTTGTTCATCTTCCTTTTTCTGGTCCTAGATGCTATAAGAAAATTTGCAAATTATGAAGAAAAATAGACTAGGAATATCCAGACTGGGAAAGGAAGCTTATATTTTAAAAAGTCAACGTCAAGTTTTTTGCTTAATTGTGAAGGAAAGTTCTTTGCAAATTATACATTATTTAAAAATTGTTTTTAGTCTTTAATTGAGTTAAAAACCCAGAATGAACATGAGCCACAGCATTCAAAGAAGAGAGTTTTAACCCCCATAAAGGAGAAACTCACTGAGCCAAAATCACCAAGTGTGTCCCCTGTTACACCTCACGACCAGTCACCTCCAACCAAAGATGATGCAACAGAAAGTGAAGTGGAGAGCTTACAGTATGATAAGGACCCAAAACCAAATCCAAAGGGTAAGATTTTCTTTTTAACTCATCTTTTAGATATAGCCTTTACAGCTATGTAATAAATAACTATGAGTCTTTTCATGGGATCTAAGTAAAAATTGAGTTTTTTAAAGAACCAGTAATGTGCAGTGGTGTAAAAAAATCACTTTAAAGTAATTATAATCCATTTAACTTCATTATAGAACTTGCAAAATGGTAAGAACATTTTTCTTTTTACTTTTGTATTGGAAATAGTAGCCTGTTCAGAAGAAATTAAAGAGTATAAGAGAAAAAAACACAATAAAGATTAAATCAAAAAAATAAAAGAATATACAAGGGTTCCTAGAACACTCACCTAGTGGAGAACCAAAAAAAAAAAAAAAACCTGGGAATTATCTTCTGGAGGGCGGGCCCCTTGTAGTACAGGCTTCCCCACTCAGTGAGTGTTCTAGGAGCCCCTCTGTATCAGTGTATGTACCAGCTGCTGTTGTTGTAAGAGGCTACATTTGGCTTCAGTGAATTTTTTTTTATTCTTTCAATGTGTTTGCCCATTTCATTGGGCAAGTGTATCTGCCCATACTACACTGAGTGCCCAGCAGTTTTTGATCAAAAATAGCATGAGGATGCCCCAGCCTCTTTATTTACCCATTCTCACTCTGAGCAACTGTTTTTTTGTTTCCCTGGATGAAAAAATCCTCAAAGAGAAACGTTTTGCTGATGTGAAAGAGGTGAAACAAAAAATAGCCGAAGCGCAAAAACTATTTTGGGCAGTAGAGAAAACATCTTGTTAGGTGTATTGCATCAAATGGAAAATACTTTGAAGGTGACTGAAGTTTAAACATGTAAGAATAAATATACAGTTTTTTAATAAATCTTTTTTTCAGATAGAGTTTTAACTAGTAAATTCTTAAATATCTTGAATACATTGGAATTTTAAAGGGGTTACTGTTTCTTATAGTACACTCATACTAATCATTTTTGATCCTAAAAAGAGTTTGTGAATGCATATATATCTGGCTTTAGAAAGTTTTCCATCCATCACATAAGGGCCTACTGTTACGTTTAGTAGTGTAAGTAACTGGAGTAGTGGTGGGTGAGGAGTTAGGAATGTGGGTGCGAATACAGCTTTGTCACTGAGCTGCTCTATGACTGAGACACTCACTGTACATCTCTGGTCTATAACAGAGTTGGACCAGCTGGCTCTGTTTTTTCAAGTTTTAGCTTTTTATTAGACTATGTCATATGTACCTAAATTAACCAAAACTACTTTTTAAAAAGTATTGTAATTATACTTGTGCCACGTCCAACTCCAACCATGTTGTCTGAGCAAAGTCCGGACATGGGGGATATGTCTTCAAAGAAGCATATCCTGGCCTAAAGGACGTGGCATTACTTGGGATCTGTGCTTGGTTTTGTTCTTTCTTCTTTTGGGATTCTATATTT
>CM052540.1:114533541-114590705 GCA_028533065.1 Trachops cirrhosus
AAAATATAAATTTCCACTTGTACTTGCAATAAACGAATCAGTGCTTCACCTGCCTCTGAGCTGTGTAGTTGCCTGATCTCCACGCGCCGACGCCTCATAGCACCTTCGGGACCCCCTGGACTCTGCTGCGGCCGGCCCGCGGCATACTTGCACTAAGTCTCAAGTATAACCCTTAATGCTAAGTTCCGTTCAGCTGCCTTTTAGAATCAGGCAGCTGTCACACATAACTGCATCGGTACTGTATGATTTTATTTTGCAGTATGTGCTAAGAGGGTATACACAGTTCTGTAATGGGAATGAAAGCTTGCATAATTTGGGACGAGTCACTTTTAAGGTGTTTATGCCTCAATTCATATGTTTATAAAACCAAATGGTGAAATTCCTTACTTGAGGGTAAAGGGGATATCTTTAAATTATTTGGATGACTTAAGAAAAACTTAGCAAATGAATTATTTAAAGAAACATTTTTACATTTATTTCAGCCGTCAGTTCTTCTGTACCTGCCTCTCTGGCCCAGCCGGTGACTACATCCAATGCTCCAGAGACAGCCTCAGGACAGAAGATTGCTGTTCCAGCAACATCGCATCATTTCTGCTTCTCCATAGACTTAAGGAGTGTCCATGACTTGGAAGTTGGATTTCCAGTCAACTGTATATTAAGGTGTGATGTGATTTTGTTTCAAAGTATTATTTTCTGAGGAGAAATGCCTTTACTCTTTTTGGGAAGTTGCAGAGAGAGAAATGTCACCAAAGAAATTACAACACTTACTGAATTAGTGCCCTAAAAGAGGGTAAGGCTGTGGCCTAATGATTTCAAACTTAAGCCAGGCTGGCTTGGTGAATGAGAGATAACAGTCTTAACTGCTCCAGTGAAATAATTGTAAGTGTTAATAATACTTTATTAATGGTCCTATTTAAAATGTGACTCTTGAACTTAAAATATGTTTTTGGAAATGGTGCCACAGGTTAGAATAATGGAGGGTATCTGATTTTTTTGTAAAAACTGTATTATAAGCGGAGGTTATATTCCCAAAACCTACATTTTATAGCTGTGACTCTAAAAACCAAACTTAATGACCTGTAAGTGAAATGTGTCCATACTTTCCAATATAAAAAATTGAAATGTGTATTTCATGCAGTTAAATGGCTTTATACACTAGTTTATTTTTAGTAATATTATATTTTCATAGACTTTTGTGGCTGAGATAGACGTTAAATATAATACAATAATGTGTTTTAGTTTGGAGTATTTGGTTTCTTCTCATAAATTTCTTTGGAGCAAGTAGCATTTCTTTTTGTACTTTCTTAGTACAAAAGCAGCAGCATTTTTACCAAGGTTGTTGGTCTTTCTGTGATTGAAGGGAGCGAATTTTCCTGTCACCTTGGATTGCCATTCCTGGGGGTGTCAGTGACTGCACATTGCTTCCTGCTGTTATTTTAAGTATACTTACTTTTCAGATGCATAAATCAACTCATACTTAGATCTAATTTTTCAATTCTTTGATTTTTTATGACGTTGTTTCCAAAATCTCCGGAGCTTTAATGTGAGTAATGGACAGAATCAAAGGGACCCAGCACAGTGTGATTGTGAATTCATACAATGGAAGTCTTCCCATCACAGCTTAAATTCTGTATTTTACCTCATGTTGGAGGCTGAGCGTCATTGCTAAAACGTTGTTTTTACTTGAATATTGAAGGCTAGAAAAGTTTCCTCATACAACTATAGTTTTCCTCTGAGTTTGTAAAATATCTCTTCAAATTCCTTTTAGAAATAGAATTATTATTCTTTACCTCAGGGTTTTTTTTTTTTTGTAGGGGAGGTTCTTTTCTCCCTTTAGTCCTTTATTGAGGTCGCTCTTCTGTTGTACTAGGGAATCTGATCTTAGAATATCTAAAGAGGATGGTGGCCAGAAGCATAGAAACCAGGATAATCTAAAATTAGATGCCGTGAAGGGGAAGCCTTATTCAAACCACTTGGAAAGCATTACTATTAGCTTTTGTGTTTCCTTTTTGCCATACAAGCTATTTGTTTAATCATGAAGTGCCTGCAGTATGCCAGAAGTGTGCCTGGTGTTAGGGGGACATGCACTACACTGTGTGTGTATCATAAACAGTTCATCCATCCTAGTGAAGGACAGACTCAAAAATAAGTCAGCATGTGAGGGAGGCTAGTAGTTCACTTGGCAAAGAAAAGGGGAAAGACTGAAATTTTTAAAAAAGGACTACTGATTCTGTCTTAGGTTCATGTTAGTTATTATTAAAAATGCTGGCCATTTAATGTTTTCTGTGTTTGATAAATTATATGTTATCATGCCCTGCTTTGGTATGAAATTGTGGTTTATAACTATGTAATGGGATTTGTGAGGTAACACTGGTATTTGAAATTGTGTGTGTGTGTGTGTGTGTGTGTGTGTGTGTGTGTGTGGTTTTTTAATCTCAACAACCTGTAGTGGAGCAGTGAATTTCTAGGGCATGAACTCTGAGATTCCCTGATTTCAGTGGATGTATAATTATATTGAAAATGAATGAATGCACAGGATTCTTATGAGGAAAGCAACTTTTATTAGTGGCTTTAAATTCTAGTTTTCATAATGAATAATAAGATATAACATGGAATTTAAGTGAGCATTATAATATCTTTGTATTTGGCTTTAAATACAAAAAGAACTTCAAGTCAGGCATTCTTCCATTTTACCTGCTTTGGTTTTTATGATGAAAGGAAGAAAAAGTGTTATGTCACTCTTTGATTCACCTGTCATGTATCTGACTTGCTTTCATCCTTGATTCTCTGTTGAAAGACAGGGTACCATAAATGCATCCTTTTGGGGTTGACTAAGGGATTTTTAGCTCATAAAAGATCAAGACATTATTGTATAAAGGAAAAGAAGTTTAGAAATTAAATTCAGCAAGATTTCCTTGAGTGTTTACTATGTGGCAGAAACTGCTTATTTGTCCCTGGGAGTTCAAAGATGAAAAAGAGAGGACTGGAACCCTCAAGGAACTGTTTAACAAATGGGAACTCAGTCTTTATTTAGTAAGTTATTTTCATTCCTAACTCTTTGTCTTATGTGGATTGCATCAATTTTACTATCTCTTCCTTATTTGGTATTATTGCCTTCAAGACCCCAGAATTCTCTTTCTTCTACAGAGGATAATTAAAGGATTACCTGTAAAGCAGCTTAGGAGGTAGTATTATGCAAATGATGCATTTTCTGTATAATTTCTATAATTTTATATCAACACAAAATATTTGTATATTTTAAAGTTGGTGAAAAGAGTAAAACCATAATGTATTTTTATCACTTATCTATTAAAAAACTCTGTTTGTTTATAATATTCATACTGTACTTTTTTATTATGCTATTACACTTGTCCCATTTTTTTTTCTCCCCTTTATTCCCCTCCACCCTGCAGGAAGACTTCCCCCCTCTCACCAGCATTCCCCTTAGTTCATGTTCATGGGTCATAAATATAAGTTCTTTGTTTCCCATACTATTTTTAACCTTCCCCTGTCTATTTTGTACCTATCAGTAATGCTTCTCATTCTCTGTACCTTTCCTCCCATTATCCCCCCTCCCCACTGATAACCCTCCATGTGATCTCCATTTCTATGATTCTCTTCTTGTTCTAGTTGTTTGCTTAATTTTTTTTTCTTAGGTTCAGTTGTTGATAGTTGTTTGTTGTCATTTTGCTGTTCATAGTTTTTATCTTCTTTTCCTTAGATAAGTCCCTTTAACAGTTCATATAAGGGCTGGGTGATGATGAACTCCTTTAACTTGACCTTATCTGGGAAGCATTTTATCTGTCCTTCCATTCTAAATGAAAGCTTTGCTGGATAGAGTCATCTTGGTTGTAGGTCCTTGCCTTTCATGACTTGGAATGCTTCTTTCCAGCCTCTTCTTGCCTGCAAGGTTTCTTTTGAGAAATTAGCTGGCAGTCTTATGGGAACTCCTTTGTGGATAACTCTGTCCTTTTCTCTTGCTGCTTTAAGATTCTCTCCTTATTTTTAATCTTGGCTAATGTAATTATGATGTGCCTTGGTGTGTGCTTTCTTGGCTCCAACTTCTTTGGGACTCTCTGAGCTTCCTGGACTTCCTGGAAGTCTATTTCCTTCACCAGATTGGGGAAGTTCTCCATTATGTTTTTCTACTAAGTTTTCAATTTCTTGCTCTTCCTCCTCTTCTTCTGGCACCCCTATGACTTGAATGTTGGAACATTTAAAGTTGTCCCCAGGGGTTCCTAAGCCTCTCCTCATTTTTTCGAATTCTTGTTTCTTCATTCTACTCTGGTTGAGTGTTTATTTCTTCCTTCTGGTCCAAACTGTTGATTTGAATCCCTGTTTCCTACCTGTTACTGTTGGTTCCCTGTACATTTTCCTTTATTTCCCTTTGCATAGCCTTCACTTCTTCCTCTCTTTTGCATCAGTACTCAACCATTTCTGTGAGCATCCTGACCACCAGTGTTTTGAAGTCTGCATCTGATAGGTTGCCTATCTCTTTATCACTTAGTTCTGGTTTTGGAGCTTAGATCTGTTCTTTTGTTTGGGGCATGCTTTTTTTTTTTTGTCTCAGCACACCTGTTACATAGTAAGGGGTGGAGCCTTAGGTATTTGCCAGGGTGAGGGAAACCCACATTGCTGCATTGTGACTGTATGTGGGTGAGGGGCCTGAAAGGAAACAGTGTCACTTGCTGGGCTCTCAGTTGGCTTTCAGTCACTTCCCCTGCTACCTAGAAGCAAACTGGGCCCTTCTGGTGCACATTCTCAGGTGGGTGGGTTTGTGTTTGTTCTAGCACCTTGTGGGTCTCTCCAACTAACTCTTCTGTGAGACTGGGAGATTCTCCTGCTGCCACCCATAGGTTTTTTTCAGTCAGAGGTTTTGAGGGTTTATTTCCCCACGCTGGAACCCTGGGTTGCTTGGTATGTCACACTCCCTAGTAGTTCCTCCCGGTTTATCCACACACAAATGTGGGACTGCCCGGTCCTCCAGCTGCTGCCTTGCCATGAGTCCTCTCTGCCCCGACTGCCCGTCTCTGCCCCTCCCTAGTGTGAATGAATGTTTCTGTTTTAACTCCTTGGTTGTCAGACTTCCATATAGTTTTATTTTCTGGCAGTTTGGCTTATTATTTGTTGTTGTCCTTTTCGTTGTTAGAGGAGGCAAAGTATTTCTACCTACATCTCCATGGTGGCCAGAAGTTCATGTTTTTCCATATTGTAATTTTTTTAACAGACTATAAACTCTGTAAATGCTAAGATTTTGTTTTTCTGAAATTCTAGGTACTCGTATCCATTCTTTGGAAGTGCAGCTCCTATTATGACTAATCCTCCTGTAGAAGTTCGGAAAAACATGGAAGTTTTTCTTCCCCAATCCTACTGTGCATTTGATTTTGCAACTATGCCTTATCAGCTGCAAGATACCTTCTTAAGGTAATGTATATATTACTCTGTATATATGATACTATTAATATCTTCTCATGTCAACTTTTGAAAGTTTGTCTTATAAAGAAGAGGGATTCCTGTAGGTTTAAATCCATAGGAGTTTATGCATTTGAGAATCTAGAAACAAATATACTAATAATGTCTGTGACATTTATCCTTTTGCTAAAAAGTTTTATGTGGTTATGAAGGCTCTTTTCAAATCTTCATAGTCTTATTTGCCTAAGTTTAGATATTAGAACTTGTTAAAACAGTCTATGAGTAATAAAGGAACTTTGATAAGTAGTCTTGCCTTTTCCTAATATATGTGGAGATAAGTATGAACTATTTTGTTTTTATTACTGATTCACTGAATGACTGTAGTGTATTATTTTCTTTTTCCATTTTTATCTATGTAAAATGGAGGTGTTAATTCAGCTACCTTAAATAGATTTGAGAAGAAAAATGAGATCTGTGAAATGTCAATTTACTCTTATCATAGTATCAAAATTCAAATTTTTATAATATTTTAAAAGGAAGAATGAAAGGTAGCTGAAACTTAGCCATTTGTAGGAATACTAGTGTTTGGAGGCTTTCTTTATTGCAAGGAAATGGGTGTAGAAGATGTAATGGAATTTTCTGTTACCTGTGGAACTGAGCTTTTACATTTCAGGTAACAAGCACATCTTTGACTACATTAATGGAATCCAAAGATTTTAGTCCAAAAAACTTAGTTCAGAGTTGATAGGTATGAATATGTTTCTCTCTTTCTCAGGATCCCTTTGCTGATTGAATTATGGCACAAGGATAAAATGAGTAAAGACTTGCTTCTGGGAATCGCCAGAATCCAGCTTTCTAACATCTTGTCTTCAGAAAAGACTCGCTTTTTAGGTTCTAATGGTGAACAGTGTTGGCGTCAGACTCACAGTGAAAGTGTGCCTATTATAGCAGCACAAGGGTAATGCATTTTGCAAATGGTCTTTTCTTTTTATTCTGATTACCTAGCCTACAGCCTTATCTTTTCATAACGTTTTTTATCTGATCTTTCTTTTTTGACTCGTGGGAACTGTATCTTGGTTTGTTCTTTAGCTTTCTAATATCCATTATACCCTCACAAAGTGAAGCATTTATTCTTATATAATACTGTAATATTTACTCAGACTGTTGAATATTTCCCTCCCCTCTGTTTAGCCTGGCAATTTTAAATTCAGGATCTTTTTATTTAGTAATTCAAGGTCAAATTTATCCTTATTCTTACATAATTTTGCATTAGGCATGACTGTTTTTCTTCTTAAAAAATATTTCAACTTCTACCTCGTTCCAAAATCTGAGAATGTTATAAATGTTTGCCCTTTAAAAAAATTGTGTTTTTGGCCCTGAAATTCATTACCAGAGTGAAAATCTGGAGTTCACATATTTCAGACAAAATAATATATTTGTTGAGTAATCTTTAAAACTTAACAGTAAAAATTTAAATTGTTTGGCATTATATATGACATGTCTTTATATTTAAGGCATAGTAAGAAAGTATAAGGAAATCAGGCTCAGTAAAAAGCTGAGATCAGAAAAGTTTTGTTGAAATTTCCTCCTTTACTCTTTCCATCAGTAGCCACTTCCAGAGAGTGGTGAGTTAGTAAAACTTTCATTCACTTGGAAGATCGGGAACAGGTGTTTTGAGAATCAGATACTCCGGGTAACTGAAAATTCTTTTAACTCCTGCTGTTGAAAATCTCTTAAAAATTAGCACTTTTATCATCATATGTAGAATACAATGAAAATAATCAAATCCTTACTATTTGAAGTTATTTTAATGCTATTTTTTATGAATATTAACTTTTATTGCCCTGCTCTATAGACTGAGAAGTTTTAGATTTACCTAAGTGAAAACTTCAGATGTGGTAGGGCTCCCGTATACTTTTCAAGTTTCCTCTAAAATCTTTAAGATTAGAAAAAAATGTAAAAGTTGATTAAGTTCTAATTGTATGTGATACATTGACTGAAGTTTTGTCTAACCCAGAGTTTATGGAATATATTTGATTTAGACTAAGCCATGTTTTTGTTTGTTTGTTTGTATTTGCTCAGGTTCTGTTTTCTTCCAACATTTTGTCTTGTTTTTATTTAATGAAAATTCTACATGCAGTTCTATGCTACAGAGAGATACTCATGCTGATAAACATATTTATTCTACTTCTAGAAATTATCCTGAGTCAGTGCTCATAGGAGATTTATGTACAAGTGTATTCAACCTCAGAAAAGTAAAATAGTAATAATAACAACTTAGAAAATCCTATATATATATTCAGGAATAAAGGAATTAAGTTTATTTACTACATAAATTCTTTAGTATATGTTACAGGCATTGAAATTACATTTTTAAATTAATATTTATGACAAAAGAAAATAGATTTAGTTGATGTAAGTAAGAAAAAAGGACAAAACTGTAATATGTGGACATACATATTACATATACCTATAGATAAAACAGGAAAGAAATTTTAGCAGTAATAACTTGTGGGCAGTGAGATTTAAAATTTCTCCTGTATTTTATCCTTTTTGTTTTTTCAAGTAACCTACAGTATGTCTTTTTATAGTAAACAGAGGTGTGTACTTAATAAGGTGTTTGTGATCAAGTAAAATCACGTATGTGGAAGTTTTTGAAGCTTATAGAAACTGCTATGGTTTCAGCCCTAAGTGTCAGATGCAGGAAATGTTGTCTATTCAATCCTATAGCATTGGGAACATAAGAGAAAAAATATAAAAATGTTTCCATGAATTTTAATATATTTTTATTTCATTTGTAGGTCAAATAACAGGATAATAAGTCTTTCTTACACGATGACTCTAGAAGATTACGGACTAGTGAAAACACGTGAGATTTTTGTCTCTGATTCATCTCAGGTACCTATCATTAAATGCTATCAAATTGCTCTTTACAATGGATCCAGTGTGTTATGTGAGTGAATGTGTTTGTTTCAGTGTGCTTTTTCATTCCTACGTTAGGGTTTAGCTGCCGTGCAGCAGAAGCCATCTTCCCTTCCTCCTGCACCATGTCCTTCAGAAATCCAGACAGAGCCTCGTGAAACCTTAGAATACAAAGCAGCACTTGAGCTAGAAATGTGGAAAGAGATGCAAGAAGACATTTTTGAAAATCAGGTTACTTTTTAAATGTTACTTTAAAACTCTTATTTTCTCTGCTTAGTAAAAGCCTGCCTGGTGAAGGAAAAATAAATGTGCTGCGTTCCATGGGTCCCCTGTCTAGTCCCTTTGTATGTCAAGAATATCTCACTCCTAAAGAAAAATTGAGGATAAAGTATTCTAAATGTGACAGAGTGGCAGAAGCCATTCACAAGATTTCCCCTAAACTTTGTCTTAGGCAAAATTAGGACTGAAGGTTAGAGTTCAAAGAACAGAACTTACCATGTACTCTCCTGAATTATATGGGTATTATTAACACTTGCCTCAGGCATCCTTTAAACAATAAAATAGAGCACCTGAAAGAAACATATCAGTGATCACTTAATTTTTTTTATCTTCACCTGAGGACATGCTTATTAATGTTAGAGTAGAAGGGAGGGAGAGTGAGAGAGAAACATTGATCTTTGTCTCTTATACACTCCTGAGCAGGGACCGAACCCACAACCTTTTGGTTTACAGGACAATACTCCACCCAGCTGAGCCACACCAGCCAGGGCAGTGATCATTTAATTTTTAACTGAAAACAACTGATTTGTTTACTTAAAATATTTAGGTTTTTTCCTGACTTTATTTTTCTTCCTTTTGTAGCTAAAGCAGAAAGAACTGGCTCATATGCAAGCTCTTGCAGAAGAATGGAAGAAAAGGGACCGAGAGAGAGAATCATTAGTGAAGAAAAAGGTAGATATTTTATATAGAAATTGAAGGAAGAAAGAAAGAATGTTAAAGATAGTGTCTATATATATTTTTGAAATTGTGTGTGTTTTGTTTTGAGTTTGGGGAAAAGATTTAAGATAATTTATTATATTTTAGGTGGCAGAATATACTATTCTGGAAGGAAAACTTCAAAAAACCCTAATTGATTTAGAGAAGAGAGAGCAGCAGCTTGCCATTACAGAATCAGAGGTATTGTATTTGTCTATCAAATATCTTCTTTCAAAAAACGATTTTATGTATGTATTTTTAGAAAGAGGGGAAGGGAGGGAGGAGAGGGTGAGAATCATCGGTGTGAGAAACATGTGTTGCCTCTTGTAGGTACCCCGACGGGTACCAAACCCACAACCCAGGCATGTGCCCTGACTGGGAGTACAACCAGTGACCTTTTGCTTTGCTGGACAATGCATAATCAACTAAGCCAAACCAGTCAGGGCCGCATATCAAATATCTTTGTTTCACAGAATCTGTGTATATATATTAGGTTTATACCATTCATTTTTTTCTTTATATTTATTTTATAAAATATATTTCATAGAAATTGTCTTTTGAATATTATGGAAAAGAACTGCTGTTCAACTGGGTAAAGCATGTTTTGTGTTTTAGAATGTGAGGAATAGGTAGAAAGTATTTGTTGTTTGAAGTGGTTAACTATTATTCAGCCAGCTTGGATGACTTCTGCAATAGTGGAGATATTTGGCTAACTTTCCCATTATGTAAAGGAATGGATAGTTGCACTACCTGGAGAAAAGAGAAAATGTAGCACAGGCTCAGGGGTCTAGAATCTAATTTTGTTTTCAGTAAGAAGTAACTTATCTCTGTTGCCCTTTAAAGATTGGATATTAAGAACAGATGAGTAGTAGGCCTAGTTAGCATTTTTGTTAGGCCTTACTAAAATTTACACTACTTTTAAAAATTATTATAAAAGTCATTTCATAATAATTAGAATTTCTTATATATTAAAGTTATATGCTCCTTACCTACCCAAATATGTTTCTTAAAGTTTTCTCAGCATATCACCCTAACCTTATCTTTGTATACTTTCTGGGATGTCTAAATTGATGTAGATGTTTAAACTTAAAATGTATATTTGTTCCTAATACTAAGAGTCTATTTTCTGTGTGATTAGGCAGAAAATAAGTTTTCGAAAAGAATCTTTGGTTTATCTGCTTATACATTAAAATGGGTTTATTCAAGTCAGAATTTTAAGTGATTAGGGCATTTTCAGTTGAATTTATACAAGTCATAAATGGATTTTTGTATACACTTTGTATATTAAAATTAAATGAAAATTTTTAATTTCAGTATAGAGATTAAGTCTCTACTGCAAAGTATATGAAAATAAATTTGTAAACATTCCGAACATTGGACTATTTATATAGATAATAGAATATTGACTAGTATAATGCAGCTCATAATAGGTCAGCCTCTTAAAGATGCACTTGTTTTTAAGCTTCAAAGAGAAAGAAAGGAACTGAAATCAGAACGTGAAAGGAACCTGCAAGAACTTCAGAGCTCTATCCGCAGGGCCAAGGAAGACTGTGTCCACCAGGTAGAACTGGAAAGGTTAAAGATCAAGCAGCTAGAAGAGGATAAACACCGACTTCAGCAGCAGGTTGGACGAAATACCTGTCATCTCTTTACACTTAGAGTTTATTTGCATCTAGAAATGATAGGTATGGTTCACTAAAAAGTTACAAAAATTCAGTAATTTGGACATGTAATATTTATTGCACTGATATTCAAATATACTTTAAGTTGGATCTTCTTTTCCTAAGTTAAAGCAAAGGATTATATTGGACTAATTTTCCTTTCTTACAATTATTTGCATGAGATTGTGCTACATTTCAGGTAACTCCCAGTTTAAAATCTTTTTCTGGTAAATCTCCTTTTAGCAAACATAGATATACTCTTGTCACTGGACTGAATTCAGTTAAGAACTAAATTTCATGATAGAATTGCCTGTGCTGCTCTTCATTTCCTCACCTTACACTCACCTCTCAACCCATCCCACTGTGCTTTCAATCCCCAAAGCTCCAGGCAGCCAGTTGTCAAAGAAGCCACCAATGACTCAGTCACTTAAGTTCAGTGGGCACCTTTTATTTCTCATCTTACTCAGAGTTATTAACATCAACACTGTTGTCATTGTTTTTATATATTCTCTTCTCTCAACTTCTCTAACACCACTCTCCCTTTTTTCCTCTGCTTTTCTGGCCACTCTCAGGCTCCTTTGCAGGCTTGTTTTCCTTTAGCCAGTAAATGTTAGACTTCAAGTTCAAGACTTACTTTGTACTCAACAATCGTATCAATGCCCATGGGTACAAAGACAGTCTGTACCTCTGGGACTTTCACATTTATTATCCCAGACCTTTCCTTTGCACTCTAGACCCAGCTACCTAACTGCCTTTTTGACATCTCTGATTGGATGTGTAAAGGCATTTAAAACCCAGCATGATCCTCCCATCCATGCCTGAACTTCCTGTAAGTGTTCTTTAGTCCAGTTCTTCCTGTTGCAGCCAGTGATATTTTTGACATTTGGAATCATGACACTCTCCTCTAAAACCTTTCAGTGTCATCTTATTGCTCATAGGATAAAGATCAGAATAATTGCCTTGCCTTACAACCTCTGTGTAGTTTGGAATTAGCCTGTGTCTCTCACGTCATCTCCCACTCTTTCGCATTTGCCCTACACACCAGCCACACTGGTCTTCCTCAGGTCGCCCAGCATACTGTGCTAGCTTCACAAAACCAGAGGATCGTTGTGTGTGCTATTTACCCAGGGAAGTCGTCCTTGACCCCTGCTCCCCAATTTGTTGTTATGTATTTTCATGGGATATTCTTCTCTTCTTTAATTTTCATTAGTGTAACGATTTGATCAGTGTCAGATTGTTAGCTCCATAAAACTATTTCAGTTTTGTATCTGTATGCCTAGAGCCCAGACAGCCCTTATCACATAATATGATCTTAATACATATTTGCTAAAAAGTAAAAACACCAATCTGTTAAATATTAAGCTTATCTTAAAAAATTTCACTGTGGATTAGAGATGTATGATGAATGCCTCCAAAGTCTTCAGTTAAGTGTGACATGAAGAATAGTTTTCATAGCAGTTCAGGGTCAGTTAAGGTCAAGTATTTGGCAGTCATAAATATGAATTTGATTGTTATTATGCAGATCTCATTTAAAATATGAAGGATAAAGTTAAAAGGTAGGCAGTTGTGATGGAATTCACCAAATGCTTCTCTTCTCCCAATTATCAGGAAGATTCAGCCATCTAGAACCAGGGGAGTTCTTGAAAAACCCCAGGTCTCAATCTTGTCCTGGACTGGTATAATTAGCTAACATCTTCGTAGAAAGAACCTTTGTGGGAAGAACTAGTATTTTAGAACTTACCCAGGGAACTCCTAAAACATAATCTAAAGACCTGGGGAAAAACTGGGGGCTGGGGGGCAGCATAAGTTTCTGAGATACCCATGTTGCTAAGCCCACAACTGTAAACTGTAAACATTTTACATTTTCTTCATACAACCTTTTTAGGCCCTTACTCTGAACCAGGTTACATGTACTGTAGGGGACGGGTTTGTTTCAGTCTGGCAAATGTGACTGGGCTCTGTATGGAAAACCTACAGAAGCGAAGTGGTGGGCAGGAGCCAGACCTTCAAACCGAGTTTTCCCGTGGGAATCAGGCCTAGAAAATGCATACAGACTGTTATGGCTTGCTCTTGCTAAAACTCCATCACCCTGGTCTGAAACAACAAATGTGTATCATCTGTCTTCAAGGTAATTTCCAAAGCCTGTGTGAATTCACCCAAGAACAGAGCTAATCAGCTCGCCGCCATTCCCCCTGCATGTTATTTTCATTTCCTTGATTGTACCTAAAATGTAGACAACAATATTCTATGTAATAGATAATAAATCTTTCTGTGACGTAAGCCCCAAGAAGAACAGTAAAAGCCTTGTCTAGGCAAGGGTCAGGGTGCTCTCCTCTTGAGAGTGTGGCTGTGCCGTTCCCTTTTTCCCCACAGGATTGCTGTCGCCTGTGCATTTAATTTTCTCTTTCAGCCACAACAGGCGGACTTTGCTGGCCAGAGTCTGCCACAATGTACCATATATACAATTCTAACTACATAGATAGAAGGGACTGATAGACATACTGTTGGCAAAAACTGATGGAGATAAAGTACCTCTGTTCAAATATATAAAGGCAGTTACCAGAACTCAAAAAAAAAAAATCAATGTAGTTTATGGACCACTTAGCAAAGGCAAAAGAGCCTAGTCTGCCTGACAGCTTACTGCTTTACCACCTGATTGTAACCACAGTAATTGGTTATGATAAATCCCTGAACAATAGGAAACAAATACTAAATATTAAGTTTATTAGGTTTTGTTTAAAACAGGTAAGTGAGATAGGTTAGAAAGATTTTTATTCAAATTTAAAAAGAAAAGTTTAGATGTTCAGAGAAGGAAACTTCTGTTATTTGGAAATTTACACAAGTAGTATAGTATTACCTAAAGATGCCTGATAAATTCTAATTAGAATTGTTTGTATTTGTTGGCATAAAACAAGAATTTATTATTGATAATTTAAGATCTATTTTTACCACAAGTTTTCTCAGTATTTCAAATTTAGTTTTCTTATGTCTTAATAGAGAAATAATTGGTTTATCTAATTAATGATGGATAGTTACACTGGTTTATATTTTGGGGAAGCATCTGTAATGGTGCTTATTTACATTTGATTTTTTTTAAAAAAATCTCAGATTTGAAAAGAATATCTTTATCAAGTATTTAGTTAAGGCAGTCTACCTCTTCTGAAATTAAGGAAGTATCTCCTGCTCTCCATTAGAGCACTGTTCTGGGGGATGAAAAGATCAAAATTCTAGTCATGCCTCTGCCACTGACTAGCTCACTAGCCCTTTGACCCTCAGTTTTCTTACCTATAAATATGAAGGGGTTGGGCCAAATAATCTTTAAATTACCTTAAATTGTAATAATAGTGTTTGAAGTACAAAATTCATATAGTACCCAATTTTAAGAACAATAAATACTGCATTAAAATTAAACTTGATTTTCTTTGATGATTATCTGCTCTATCTATATAATCTTCAACCTTCTTACCTGTAACATCTTAAGTATAAAGTATCATCAGTATTTTTATAAGGTAACTTTTTCATTTGCCATCTACAATTTAACAAAAATGGTTTCCTGATACTGGTTCCATAAGAAATTTTACTCTTAAGAAATTTTTGTATATTGTCAATCAGTTGATTTACTAAATTTTTAGAATTACTAGAGATCTTAAATTTTCTCATATATTTATGTTTCTAAATTTTCTACTATGAACATATTTATTTAGAATAAAAAATGACACTGTTGAATTCTATAATATTAAACTTACATCTATTGTTTTAATATGGCTGTAATGCTTTTTTTTTAATACAGCTTAATGATGCTGAAAATAAGTATAAAAATTTGGAGAAAGAGTTCCATCAGTTTAAGGATCAGCAAAGCAACAAACCAGAAATCCGTCTACAGTCTGAAATAAACCTTCTCAACTTGGAAAAGGTACCCATGTCAATTTATGGCAACTTAACTAGTCCTAATGATCAATTTGTAATGACACTTGGATATACACTGTAACATTTCATTGAAGTATATCAAATAACACGTCAGAGAATTCAAGGCACATGACATTGTCAGTAGCTTATACTAATTAGAGCCCTTGGTTGCAAACAACAGAACTAACTCTAGGAATAAAGGAATTCACAAAATTGTCAGAAAGGCTGAAGAGGCAGTTTCAAAATACCGGCAGGAACCAGGGTGAGCAAGGAAGGCGTACTCTATCACAAAACAGTGTACTCAGGATGCTGCTGGTGGGGCTCTCACTGGCATGGCACTGGTTCTGGTGGCATACTGTTGAAGCCCCAGTTTTGCAGTAGCCATTGTGAATACTCTCTCTGCATATTACTACCCTTTAAATTCAGTGTCCCAGACAGGAGCATTTATTTAAATCATGGGCCTGTATGTACTTTGCTCTTAGTTTGGAAGAAGAGATATCCACCCTATTTTGTTTTCTGTGGTTAGATGCCAGATCCTCCCTCTCACTTATATTGGGATTCCCTACAAATAGAATGTTTAGTTAGGTTCTGGGCATTAAAAAAGGTATAATGTGCAACAGACAACCTAAGTTTGACGATATGTTCTCTTACATTTTAGTTTGATAATTTTAGGCGTTAAGAAGATATAGTGTATACAGGAGAATAACAGGTAATAAACAGAAAAAACACCTTTAGAAGTTTAAGAATGTCATTGCCAGCCATTGCCTGTTTTTTCCCTCTCAGCTTTGTGTTAAAGCCTTCTGTGCCCTTTTGTTTCTGTAGATTCAGCCACTAGGGGGCACTAACAGAAGATTGGTGGATGGGAGTCAATGCTAGAGTAATTTTTTCTTCTCTTTGCTTCTTTTTTTTTCCCTGGTAATAGTTGTATCTTTTTATGGTGCCATCTCCCACAGGACATCGCTTCTCCAGCTTCCTTTGGACAATCCTCACTGTGATTCTAGCTTGCTGGACAACCACAGTTTCTGAGTTCCTGATAGCAAGAACTACTTCCTTTTATAATCCCTCCTACCCAGAAGAAGTAGGGACTTCCTGCTCTTGCTAATCACTAGGTTACCTCACTATATCCTCTTTGGCATTGCTGCTCTGTCTTTATCTGTATAGTGAGATTCTTATATCACATTATATCTGTTTGAAAGACCTGGAGTGATTTCTGGCTTCCTGGAAGGATGCTGATTGATATAATTGGTTTTTCATTACCCAGCAAAGATTTGAACTACTTATGACATCATGCTAAATGCTATCCTGAATGATACAAAAATGTTCAGGATAGAGTCAAGTAAATAACAAGTTATAAAAAGAGACAAGGGCCCTGGCTGGTGTGACTTAGTGGACTGAGCACTGGCCTGCAAACCAAAGACCTGCTGGTTTGATTCTCAGTCAGGGCACATGCCTGGGTTGTAGGCCAGGTCCCCAGTAGGGGGCACATGAGAGGCAACCACACATTGATGATTCTCTCCCTTTTTCCCTCCCTCCCCCTCTCTAAAAATAAATAAATAAACTCTTAAAAAAAAAGGAGACAAGGAACACTCAAGTATACTGAAAGCTAGATGATAGTATCACCTAACTTTCTCTTAGTAAATGCTCTGAATGGAAAGGGAAAACTAAGTCACTTCTGCAATTTATACGTTGGGTATAATGAAAAAATGAAACTGTATATGGAACCCAAGAATAGGTGAAATTTTAAGTAGGTAAATATGTAGGTGAGGTTATCCCAAGGAGAAGTATTGTATTGAGGTTAAAAAGTCTATTGTGTACTTGGAAAGTAGCTAGACTAGAATATAGAGTTTAATCAGGAAACTCTGATTTTATTTCAAAATGAAAATAAGCCTGGTAAGAGAATGTGGGAAGACCTTAGATGCTAAGTTAAAGAATTTGTATTTCACCTGGAAAGAAAAGTCAGAGATTATAATCGAGTTTATAAGACTGGCTTAATAAATATTAATAGACATGAATTTCAGTAAACTTTTGGGGGAGGTAGAAGTTGCAGAGAATTCTTGTTTTAGGGAGCAGAAAAAGTGGAGAAGTTCACTAAATATGGTTAAAAATGAGAACCTATAGTAGGAAGAGAGAAAAGGGTTAGACACACAGATTTGTTTCCATCATTTTAGTAAGCTACAATAACAGCCTTAGAAGTAGATAAAATTGTTCTAGGAGTGTTTAGGAAGGACAACTGAAAATAAAACTTGGTGGGAAAGTTCAGCTTCACAGACAAAAAATGCAAGAGTTAGGGAAGGAAGCTAAGAAGATCTGGAGAAATAGTAAATGCAGTCTAGTGTGGTGCCCAAAAGAAAAGGAGGAGTTTTAAGAAAGAGAAAATAAAGATACGAATGGAAAGTCAAGAATGATTGAGGAAAGGCCATATGTTTGACAGTTAAGTCATTGCTTTTTAATACACCAGATTGCAGAGGGTGAAAAAAAATTAGCATCAAAAAGAAAACAAGAGATTGAGCACAGAAGTTACTTTTCGAAAGAAGAAACATCAAGAGGCAAAGAGCGTGAATGTATGTAAAGCTTGGAGATGGAAGGAAGTGTGGTGAAGAAAACCTTTTGAGTTGAGGAGGATATTGGTTTCTTCTAGCATTTCTGAACTCATTAAATGTTTCTGCAGCCCATTAATTGCCATGCTATCTTTGGTTCCTCTTTTTACCCCCACATCTATTTAAGTTTTATTGATTATGCTTCTTATATACCTGGACAGTCTCTTCATTTCTGTTTTTGATCTTTTCCTCATTTCTCTACCAATGAACTTAAATCCAGCTAGCCATTTCCCACCCTTATTCTGAAAAACCAAATATTAAAGTATTTCTTTGTCTATAAATATGAATACTGTGGTACTTACCAGAGATTTGAACCACTCAGACAATATTTCATCAAGTCTCACAAGCTCTGTTAAGTGAGTGTTAAAGAATATTTCCATTTTATCTTGGGAAATTTGGAGACTAATTATCTCAAAATTAGAGCAGAAGCTTTATCTTATTCATCTTTTCTGAGTATACTCTAGAACTAGATAATATTTACTATAGAAATTTTAAGTGATTTTTAAAATTCCTTCTTTTAACTATACTTCTACCAAAAGGGTAAAAATCACTAAGCATTAAAAATATAAAGAGCACCATGAATTTGAAAGAGAGATGGGAAAAAATGCATAATTGGACAACCTCTATGTCAGACCTAATGATTTCGTTCAGCATGTTTAAGTGCCTCGTAAAGCAAGGCTTCTTAGCTCTTGTGAATATTCTTTGTAAATATTTTTGGAGCCAGAAGAGGGCAGAATCTTATTTCTTAAGTAGTAACAAAGACAAAAAAAGCTCAAAAAAGAAGGCGTGAATGAAGAAGTATCTGATTAAGTCTGATTTCTGGTTATGTCTGATTAAGAGCTTTTTACTTTTGTGATTACCCATTCTCCTCAATAGAACACAGATTTTCCCATTTTCACTGAAATGGTCCAAAAAGAAATTAACATTAGTTTTATCAAATGTAATTCTTCATTCCCTTTATTATGTAAGAAGTGAATAATAGTTTGATATGCTTTTAGCTAGGAAGTTTCTTTTAGATTGCTTAAAAAATGGGACTTTCAAAAATAAAATATGGAAAGCACTATAATTAATTAGGACATACATAGGTGGTTTATGTATTTAAGAATATTTGATGAGTATCTACTGTGTGCTCACCCCTTAGGGCAAAGGGGGAAAGTGAGAGAAGAGATTTTGTAATGTAACTGGGGAAATGGCTCACAGACCTTTAAATGACCATGCATAATCAAATACCAGGGAATATAATAGAAACCCCCTTTGCAGTTCAGAAAGGAGAAATCATTTGATGTTCAGAATATAATAATTTTAAGACCTCTCCAGATTGAAGTAATGTTTGAGCTGAATATGAAGTTTTAAGTGAGCAGAGAAGAAAAAGAAAGCATTGACAGGCTCAGGAGGTAATTTGGGCAAAGAGAAAGGGATGTGTAGGGGACACCACCTGCTGGTTGGAGTAGAGGGCTTCCTGTTGAGGCATACCAAGAAAGCAGGTTGAGCAAGAAGGATGGGAATTATATTTTGGAGTGCCTTGAAACCTGGCAGAAGAGTTTAGGCTCAATACTATAAGCAAGAAGTGGCTATTGTAGATTATTTAGTAGAGAGTGAATTGATCTAATAGTGATTTGCAAAATTTGTAGATAGGTAGATTTAAGGCTGAGGAGACTTGAGAAAATGAGAAGAGCCTGAGCTAAGGAAAGGGCATTAGGAGTATAAAATCCTAAAACTGGAAATACCTCAAGAGAGAAATCTATGTGACATATCAGTGCAAATGCTTCCCAAGCCTCAAAGCTACTCATAGTAAGGGCTCTTAACTCCAGGTCTTTGGTTGTGTGCATTTTTCTGGGACTTGGGTCCATATATTTCTTTAGAATTCTAGAGGCATCTGTGTCCTTAAAAATAAAGTAATAATTTATTTGGAAAAAGGAATAAATTAGAAAAATGAGATTTATGTCTCAGATTTGCTATAATTTTTTATTTGTTAAGAAAGTATATGTATTGACTATACATGTGTTTTAAATTAATGTGAATAACTATGCAGATGTGAATTATTTTGACAATCATGGCAAAACCAATGTAACCCACCTAGACAGTCCATTGACTGTATGCAGTCCCTCTAGGTTCATCCCTGTCCTAACTCTCATCCTTGGGCTCATCAGGATACTAGACTTCCTCTGAGACTACTTTTTTATCTCACACCAGTTTTTTAAAAGATTTTTCTTGTTCCTCTGACATATGTCCTATTGTTAAATTTCCAAGTAGTATGTATAAATCTTTGGGTATAAGTGAAAATCATCTTGGATAATCTCAGAGTATTCAATTTAAGACATATGAATCTAGTTATAAAATGTCAACATATTTAAATCCAAGCACAAAGAATTTGTAAAGCAGAAGGGACCTTGACTCAGCAAAGTCATATATTACTGCAGAGAATGTTCTCGTGTTTTGTGAAAGGAATTTGGCAATTTGCCTTTCCTTTCATTTTATTTTCATATGAGTTTTCTGAAGTTTGAATTTTTGTATAGCATCTTCAGTTTTATTTTCCTGCAAAACAGTAGGAATTGTGTATATGGGAAAAAGTTGATTTCATATAAAAAAATTGGACCAGTTTAGAGTAACAGTATTTTACTGTAATTCAGGCACATTATTACATTATCACTTGAATAGTAAAACTGTCTGTTGGCTGCATGAATTTGTTTGGTACTTGGGTTGAAACACTGAGAAGAGTACATTCCGAAACAGGGCCAAGTTGGCTTCAGTTCATGCACAACAGATTGCCTGCTGCAAGTATAAATAGCCTTATTTTTTTTAATTGAATCACTTTCATGTTTTTCTTTATATATTTGAGGAAAAATAGAAAATAAAAGTTAGCTGATTGTTATTAGGAGCATTATTTGTCTTTCACTTGGGTTTATTTTAACATTCTTAAAATACTTTTGACTTTGTACTCTTTCTTAGTAAACTGCTTTCTGATTAAACATTTCACTGTTTTGGGCATTCTATTTATGATTTTTCGCCAAAATGTAGTTATAAAAGAATCTGCTAGCTTTCCTTGTTGTAAGACAAAATTCCACATCATGAGAGGCCTCCAAAAGGAATAATTTGGTTCTAAGATTTAGAATGCCAACAAAATTGGAATGCTAACATATAGAACTGCTTTTTGTTAAAAAAAAATGCATTTTTCACCCATGATCTTTATGTAATATACATGTTTTAAATACATTTACAGTAACTGTCTGGAGGTTAAAACTAATTCAGTTCCTTTTAGTATAGGCTGTTAGGCAGTAAAAATACAACTATATTTTAAACAAGAAAATGTTCATGTGCCATAATATTTATAGTAAATTATATAACAGTTTTAGATGATGTCGTATGTTACACTATATAAACTCTTTTCTTAAGTCAGACTCTTTGTATATATTATCTTTCAGTGATTGTACTCAGTGCTATAGTGTTTCACTTGATATGATTTTAATCACTGTTAGGTTGAACTTGAAAGAAAGTTGGAATCTGCAACTAAGTCTAAACTACATTACAAGCAACAATGGGGACGAGCTTTGAAAGAACTCGCCAGACTTAAACAGGTATGTAGTTTATAGCTGATGATGGATTATTCTTTTTATGTCTTTTTCCCTTGATTCTCTACAAGTTTGCATATTTGGCAATACCTGTTATGTTCAGAAGTCTGCATTTGAATCTCCAGTGCTGTTTTTGAGATTTGGACTATTTTTTTTTTTTTTTTGGTTATATATAAGATCCTCCTTTTGTAAATTAAAAACTGAAACTTCAAACTTTTAGGTCCTTTTCTTTAATTGCCAACTATTCTCTTTCCCAGAAGAAGTTGGATAATTTTCTTTTACGGTACTTAATAAAACTACTATTCTTGTCTTCAGTCTTAATTTCTTTCTGTTGGGAATACCTTTGAGAGAAGAAACTTGAGGATAAATTAAAAAATTTGACATGTCCTCAAACTTAAGAACATATTTTAAATGTTATTCCTAAGAAGCCACAGTAACTTATTCAATTAAGGAAGGAATCACAGGAAATTTTTGCATATTCTGTAAGAGTTTAAGTGTGATAGTTTACTGAATTCTACATTTTTTCCCTTCTACTAGATAACACATGGATCAGTAATGGTTAGCTTATTGTAAGTTTTGCTTTTCTTTAAATGTGTCAGTTTTATTTTAATGAAATTTGGTACATAGGGTCTTTTCAGATTTGAATTTTTCTTAATGTATCTCCATAACCATCAAATGCTATTAAGCATCCTTATGGTATTGCACTAAATGCTTACCACCTTCATAAAGCAGTATATACTAGTCTGCATGAGAATAAATAAGGCAAATTATGCTGACATAGCATGTAGATAGTTAAGATTATAAGTATAAAATAATATAGTACTCCTGTGTTAATCATAGGGGATATATTCCAAGATCCCTTGTGGATGCCTGAAACCACAGATAGTACTGAACCCTATACATACTGTTTCTTCCCTATACATGCATATGTATGATAAAGTTTAATTTATAAATTAGGCACAGTAAGAGATGAACAGCAATGACTAAAAATAGAATAGTTGTAACAATATACTGCAGTAAAAGTTATTTGTTTCTATCTCAAAATATTTTATTGTATTCACTGTATGATGATGTGAGATGATGCAGTGAAATGATGTGTGAAGGGGTGAACTGTGATGACATGGCCAGTGTGATGCTGCATTAGGATTGCTTGAACACAGGACCGCGATACCACAACAACTGACCTGATAACTGAGAGGGCGACCCAGGGACTGCCGAGAGGGTAGTGTGTACAGCGTGGCTGTGCTCGACCAAGGGATGATTCGCCTCCGGGGTGGGGTGGAGTGGGGCTGCATGATTATTTCTTCACACCACTAAGAATGGTGTGCAGTTATTTAGAACTTATGAATTGTTTCTCTCTGGAATTTTCCATGTAATATTTTTGCATCTTGACCATGTGTAACTGAAACCACTGAAAACAAAACCGCAGAGAGGGGGGACCACTGTATTCACAATAGCAAATATTTTATATATGTTCACAGAACTGAAGACAGATGAGTGAATAATGATATTTTGTTCTGAGGGTCTCCTATATTCAAGATACTGCCCTAGGTTTATAACTTATAAGTAAAACAAGTCTTTCCCCCAGGGAGCTTACAACTTAGTACTGGGCAGAAAGCTATAAATACAACATTTAATACCTAATTGTTGTAGTCCTGAAAAGAGCCATCCAGAGTACATTTATGTAATAGGACTTAGGGAAGGTGGCATAGAAGAGACAATATTTGAGATGGACCTCTTTACTTCTGCAGCTTGGGTAATTTAACTTCTCTATTATTCTCTTTTATATGTTGAAATTTTTCCTCACAGGTTGCTCAGAGAATTAAATAAGTGGATTTAAAAGCATTTAATAGTGTTTGTAGTACATGCTTAATAAGTGATAATTGTCAAAAAAAAGGAGATGAGCTGTAAAGCTATTGTGTAGTGTTCTTGGTTTCAGTCAGTGGGCACCCAATTTAGATGGTAGCTTTGGATATTGATGAATAGAATATTGGAAGTACTTATGACTCACTGTTCAAAGAAATGATAGACATCAATGATTTTAAGTCTAGAGAACAAGAGAATATTGTTTTATAGTAACAGCAATAGGGGAGTAGAGTAGAATATAGTTTGAATAATAATAATACTTTGTATTGGTTTGGTAGTTTTAATAGATGTTCTATAAAAACTGTACAGAAGGAAAAAAACACATGTAAGGGTTAAATGTACACATCTGTAAGTGTCAGTAGGTATGCTCCCTAAAGTTTATGTATAAAGAGATGAGAATGCATTGAGTCTAAAGAAACCTCTGTAGTTAATTGCATTTGTTCATTTTTTTCCATTCATTCAGCAAGTACTTATTGAGTAGGCTCTCAGTAAGTACTTGCTGAATGAATGGAAAAAAATGAACAAATGCATCTTGGCACCATGGTAGATGCTCTTGATACAGCAGTTTTCTCCCCTGGGGAACCTCAAGTTCATCTGATATTTAACAATCATATCACAGGGCAGTGAGCAATGCAAATGAAAATATCAGGAAAACAAGAAGACAACGGGTTATCATTGTATTTTGTCACTCAAAGCTAAGGGAGAAATGTTTCAAATATCATTATTGTATTTGAAATCATTTAAAGTTTCCAAACAGTACAAGGGGAAGAAATGGAAAAGTAGCAGCGTGAAGGTGAAGAGGCTAATGCAGTGATAATTAATTATAAGGCAGGGGCTTCAAATTCATTTTCACCGGGGACCACATCAGCCTCGAGGTTGCCTTCAAAGGGCTGAGTGCAATTTTAGGACTATATAAGTGTAACTACTCCTTAACTAAGGACAAAGAGCTCAGTGCTGTCGCCTAGAGACAAGGTGGGGGGCTGGATTCAGCCTGTGGGCCTTGTGTTTGACACCTGTGTTATAAGGCATTACCAAAATTAGTAATGAAAAGATGGAAGTGTGTTAGTTGCTGATTAGGGCATTTCTTTTGGAGAAATGAGTAATAATTATTGAAATAGATAATTTCATCATAGTGTCATGTTTCTTATTAAGAAATATCCACACGAAAGCTTTTTACTTTGAGTAAACTAATTGTTATGTTCGTATGTGTAGATTGACAGATGACATTGTTTTCACTGAGGTAGTTATTAAAATACAAGTAAATAAATAATGTTCTGAATGGAATCTTCCCAGTTAGTGACTCTTTGTCAGTGTTACATTGAGATACTGAAGTAGTCTCCTTCAAAAGGAGACCCATCCAATTACTCCTTACAGACATGCATCCTCATCACTTACTGTCATCTTTATCTTTACATTTGATCCATGATTTTCTGTTTACTCTCCCTTTCTATGTATTTTCTACCCTCTTGCCTAAAAACCATTGACTAAGTAGTTTTTGCTATTTTTTCTTAATAATAGGGTCATAAAAGTTCATAGGCCTCCTTTCTTTTGAGTTATTGTAAGAGTATTAAGTGGAAAACAATGTTAAATTACTGATTCAACTGTAAACTACTATGTCATGAAAGAAAACCGTTTCTTTTTATGAATGCAGTGATCTTAATTACAGACCAATTCTATTCCTTACCCCACAAACGTTCTGCTTGAGAAACAACACTGTAAACAGATTTCAAGTCCAGGAAGAACCATTGATGCTCTATAGACCACATTTGGGGCGCACTTTAAGAAGAAATGTAACAGACATTGGGATTTCCAAAGTGGACTCTGCTCTGCCACTAACTGTCCTTAAAAGATTAAAATTAATAATTTTATCAAATAGGCACAATTCATATGTGTGAAAGTTACTTCAATTTTTTTACAAAAATGTTTTATTAAAAACACTGTTTGAATATAAAGTTGGAATTCTCTGCTTTTGTTCAGAGAATTGTTTGTGCAACATTTTGTTTAAATTGGATTAGTACCATGTTAATTTTACATTGCCTCTGGTGAATAGCCACGGGACTATAATCTCTGCCAGTAATTTGTCATAGCAGAATCCTCTGGAGGGCCATACAAAACATTTGTGTAGTACGGATTAGACAGCAAAAGTCATATCTTAGATTGTTAATAAATGTTAATGACAAAACCCAGCTGGTAAAGCTTGGAAATAAGATCTAATGCTTAGTGCCTATTGCCAAAAGAATGTTTAAACAGAGATTTCCATTACTCAAAGGTGAACTAGTACAGTCAATCTGTGAATTAAAAAATCATAACCTTCTAATTATTTAAAAACAACCCTTCAGATTCACAACCATAAAAGTCTGTGTTTCCAAGTTGTAAACTTTTTGGGGTTTTTTTTGGTAACTGGGTAGGTGATAGCTATAAAATATTAATAAATATCGCATAAAATGGGCCCTAATTGGAAAACAAGGAAATGATACCCAAACATTCTGGATTTGGTATCTTTGGTATATATACTGTGTAACACTGACTTTATGAAGTTCTAGTTGTGATACATTTAAGGGGTAATTTAGTTTCCTTCCCCTCCCCGCCATCTCCATGAAAATATACTATAGAAATATTTTTAAACCAAAACAAATACTTGAATTAAATTGTACGACAAATATTCAAGTTAAAGTGATCACTTTAAACCTTGTGTTGAGGACTAAGAACTAAGATTATGGGTAGGATGTGGGTCCCTTACCATATTTGTGCACAGTAGATCTGTTTAAAACTAAGCTGATATATTTAGTTAAAACAACACAGACTTCATTGGCTGACATCAGCACTATCTTGTCCAGCCTCCTGCTTATCCACTCAGAGTAATTAATTTGATTAATTTATAAGTAATTTAGCCAGGGATAGGATGTAAATCTTTGTTTAAGAAAACAGTTGGAGGTCCAAGTCTTAGTTAAAAACTGTGTCTTGAAAGCATCCAGGCCCTCCTACTGACTTGTCAGCTCTGGGTTATTTTCAGAAAACTTTACTTGAGTTCCTTAGTTTAGTTGTAAGCTTTTTTCCCACAGACATACATGATATGTGTGAGTGGGAGAGTACGTAGTGGCCACTTTTTAGCCGCTGTTTAGTCTAGTGTATGTATGTTTACATCTCCTCTCTGGATTTATAGGCAGCCAAGGCAAAATAAAGATTATACTCTCTTGATTGAGGAGTCTTTAACCCAGAGCACCTGGCAACAGAAAGGATTTCTTTCACTAACCTCTAATTTTTGTGTGTGCATGTGTGATGATTATTACTGCTGGATTCTTGATTAAAAATTCAAGGCTTTCTTTATGTTTTAGAACTAACATGTTTCAAGTTTTATAATGTTAAAATTTTATAAAGTAACCTAAAATAAAATAATCAACTTTTTATTTTTTTCTGCTTGCAAATTTACTTGTTCATTGGTTAAAAAAAAGAAAGAAAACCTTTACAGTATTATAACATAGAAAATAAAAAGCACCAGTAATCTAATCTCCTTCTCAGGCAGATATAACGATTTGGTGTACTTTTTCTTTTTTAAAAAAAATAATTTTTTAATGAAACATTGTATACTCCAAAGAAGAAAAAAGATTCTTATACACCACAACCCCCACCTCCTAGGTTAAGAAACAGAGCATTATCAATGCTTGGGGAGCCCTCTGTGTCTTCTCCACTGTATCCCCTCCAGAGGTACTTTCCTGAATTTGGTATTTATTATTCCTTTGTTTTTCTTTATTATTTTATAAGATATATTTAAAATATTGATAAACCACAGTTTTTTTTATATGTTTTAAAATGTTATATACATGGGATCGTTCTCTTTGAATTATTCTTCTGTGACCACCTTATGTGACTCAGAATTATTTGAGACTTAGCTATTTTGGTGCTACCTCTAGTTAATTTTTATTACTTTATAAAACTTAAACATATGAATATACCACTATTTATCCAGTCTTCTCTGAGTAGACATATTTTTTCCAAGTTTTTTTTTTAATTTATGGATTTGAGAGAGAGAGGCATTGATTTGTTGCCCCACTTATTTACGCATTCGTTGGTTGATGCTCGCGTGTGCCCTGACTGGGGATAGGACCCACAGCCTTGACGTATTGGGATGGTGATCTAACCAAACGAGCTACCTGGCCAGGGCCCCCAGTTTTCTTTTAATAAAACAACACAAAATCTTTCTGTATGTAAGAGAGGTATAAGAGTTTCTCTAGTGTTTATTATCTAAAAGTGGAATTTCTCTTAGTAGGGATTGCTCATTCCTGTCTTCACTAAATATTGTCAAATTACTTTCTAAAGCGGCCGTGCAGATCTGCAGCTCCTGTGTGAGTTCCCATTGTGTGGTATGTAGGAGTTGTTCTTCACACCATGTGCAATGGCAACTGACATGTATTAACTGTTTCCAGTTCGGTGGGTGTTAAATAGTATCATGTTGTGGTTTAAATGTTTGTTTACCTGATCCACTTTGAGCATTGTCTCATATGTTTATTAGCCACTTACATGTCCTTATTGTGGAATGCCTATTAGCCACTTACATGTCCTTATTGTGGAATGCTTTTTTATGTCTTGTGCTCAAAAGAAGTAAATCAATAGGTAATCAGGATTTTGGAGTCACCAGATACAGAGTTTGAAATAAGTACTAACACTATGTTCTAGAAAGGAGGTGATGACAGGGAAAGCTAATGATGAAGTGGAATCTTTTGAGTCATATAGAAGTGCTGGAACTGAAAAGTACTGTGAGTGAAATGTAAGAATTCAATAGAAGACTTAAGAGCAGATTAAACATAGCAAAAGCAAGGATGTGTGAAGTCAGGAAAAAGTATCCAAACTGAAGCAAGAGAAGAGGGAAAAAGATGGAAAGTAACAGCAAAGACCATTAACATCATATGGGGTAGAGTATTTGTGACTGACTACCTTTTGTTTAACTGTAGACCCCTGTCTTAGTCCATTTGGGCTGCTCTAACAAAATACCACAGACTCCGTGGCTTATAAACAACAGAAATCTATTTCTCACTATCCTGGAAGCTTAAAGCCTAAGATCAGGGTGCGTACACCTTGTCAGATTCTGTGTCTGGTGAAGGTCTGCTTTCCAGTTCATAAATGGCCATCTTTTTACTGTGTCTTCTCAGGGCAGAGGGGGCTAGGGAGCTTTGTAAGACCTCTTTTATAAGGCTATTAACCTCATTCATAAAGGCTTGCCTTCATGACCTAATCACTTTCCAAAGGCCCCATCCCCTGACACCATCACATTGGGGATTAGGTTTCAACATAAGAATTTTGGGAAGATGCAAACATTCAGCCTATAGCAACCTCCTGGAGAAAATAGAAAATGCAGAGAGGAAGCAATATCTGAAGAAATACTGGATGAGAATTCTATAAAAGTGAAAAAGATATCAAGTCATAGATTCAAAAATATCTACTAACTCTCAGCAGGATAAACACAAAGTAAACCACATTTAGATGCATCATAGAAAATTGTCAAAAAGCTAAGAAAATCTTAAAAAGCTCTAGGGGTAGAGGGAAACATCACTTTCATGGGAGCAGCAATAAGACTGACAGATGGCTTTTCAACAGAAGTGAAGGAATCCATAAGACAGTAGAATAATATCCTTAAAGTACTGAACCCAGTACTTTAAGTACCAGCTTAAAGTTCTGTACCCAGTGAGAATGTCCATAAATGAAATTGACATAAGACTTTCAGACAATTGAAATTAGAAAATATTTTGAACTTAAAGATAATGTAAATATAACATATTAAGACATGAGACTTAATGAAAACTGTTCTTAGGGGGAAATTTATAACCTCAAGTGCCTTTAGAAAATAAGAAAAGCATAAAATCTACTCTTACCACTTTCAAATAGTCAGTAAAAGAACAAGACATTGAGGAAATTAGAAGTAAAAGAAATAATCCAGATGAGTAAAACTTAATGAAACAGGAGGAAAATATACAACAAAATAAAGCAAAAAGTTTTTTGAAAGGAACCTCCTCCTTGGCAATGAGTATTCAAAGACAAAAAGAAAAAAAGCACTAGGCCCTAATACCAGGAATAAAAAGTGGGGTGGGGCTGCACATTCCACAGACATTTACAGAGATAAGAGGGTGATATGAAAATTTTTATGCGGTTTTGAGAAATAGAACTTACAAAACTGACACAAGAAGAAACAAAATATAAATAGTTATATAGTTATTAGAGAAATTGCATCTGTAGTGAAAAACCTTCACACAAAGAAGTCTTCAGAACCAGAAGAGTTCACACTTGAATTTTAATAAACATTTTAGAAATAACACTAAATTTATACAATTGCTTTTGGAAACTAGGAAGAGGGAACACCTCTCACTTTTTTTAAATGAGACCAGCATAATCTTGATCCTAAAATCTGGTAAGGATATTATAAGAACAAAATAAATTGGCCAGTCTCATGAACATAAGATACAAAACTTATAAGTTTCACAATCAAGTTTATTTATTAAACAAAGGCAAAGTTGGGTATTTGCCACCATAAAAGAATAAAGGGGTAAAGATTAAGTGATCATACAAAAATGCAGAAAAAGAATCGATCCATAATAATTCTTAGCAAATGCAGAATGGAAGGGAAATTTCTTAATCTATTAAAGGATATTTACATAAGAACAATCTTTAAGGAAAGTTTTTTTTCCTGAGATCAGGCATAAGAGAAAGATGCCCTCTACCACCATTTATCATCATTACACTAAAGGTTCCAGCCAGTGTATTAGGCCAAAAGAAAGAAAGGGCAGATCAGTTGCGAAGGAAAAAGTAAAACTGCCACTGTTTCCAGATGACACTATTACATGCTTAGCAAACCAAAAAGTGTCTGCAGGTGACCTACCAGAATTAATGACTTAGTAGGTTTGTGGGAAACAAAGTCAATATATAAAGATCAATTTTAGTTCTCTATACTAGGTACAATTAGAGAAGGAAAATTTTAAAACTCTGCCATGTAAAACAGCACCTAAAAACACCAAATACCTAGGAGCACATTCAAAGGAATATATTACTCTTAGTATATAAAGAAGGATAAGATGTTAAAGTTAAAGAAAACCTAAATAATGAGAGAGGTAAACCGTGTTCACTGATTGAAGAATCGATGGTTTTGGCCAGATTGATCTGTAGATTCAGCATAATCAAACCCCAGCAGGACTTTTTTTTCCAGCCCTAGAAACTGAGATTTATATGAAAATACAGGAGTTAAGAATAACTAAGAAAATTTTGAAGGATAGCCAAAGTTGAAGACTTTTTAGATATCAAGAGTTATTATCACAAGACTTAAACAGTAACTAAGTGTACTTTTAATGCAAGAATACAGACAGTCAGGTCAGAAGGTCCAGAAATAAACCTATACATACAATGGGCAGAGGTGACAGGACTAGTGATAACTGCTAAGCAGTGTGCGGTGGGGTGGGGGATGGTGTTTTACAGTAAGTTTTGCTAGGTCAATTAGAGCTCTTATGTGGGGAGAATTCCACTGCATATGAATTACTGATCTAAATGAATCTTCAAGAGGGTAGCAAAGGAGTATTTTTAAGACTGAGGCAAAAACTTTCTTAAATTGGACATAGAAGCACTAGCCAAAAAAGATAAGCCAGACAGATACATTTGGGCTACATTAAAAATAAGTCAAAAATACCATTACGGCAGTAAAAAGGCAAGACAGAATAGTGGGAAATACCTGGAATTTAAGTAAGTGGCAAAGGACTTACCCATTATACAAGTGGGGCAAAAGTAGGTTTACAGTTTATATAAAAAATACAATTAATAAATAATATGAAAAATAAACTTTCCCATACAGCTGTAAACCTCCTTTTGCCCCTCCCTGTATATAAAGAACGACAAACATCAATAAAGAAAGATGGATAGCCAAGTAGAGCAAAGTGCCAAGTAGTTGAACAGGAACTTTGTAAAAGGAGATAAACAAATGCCATTAAAAATATTAAAACATGTTCAGCCTCATTAGTCTTTGAAAAAATACAAAATAAAGTCACAATGAGATACTACTACATAATCTATAAGAAGAGCCTAAATGAAAAAAAATTGACATTACCAAGCATTGGCAGAAACATTGAACACAGCAGTGCTCACATGAAAGTATAAATTTGTACTACTACTTGGAAAACTGATATTTACTACTACTGAAATTCCCATACCCTTATGACCCAGCAGTTTGAATCATAGGTACGTAGCCAATAGAAATGCATACAAATATGGACCAAAGGATGTGTGCAATATGTTCATAGTAGCTTTATAATACAAAACTGGAAACTAACCCAAATGTCCCTCAGTGGTGGTAATCAATAAATTGTGTATTTTTCCAATGGAATGTCAAATAGGAACTTGAATCATCAATCACACATAATAATGAATTTCAAAATGATGTTAAGTGGAAGAAGCCAGCTATAAAGTAATATATATTGCCCAGTTGCATTTATATAAAGTTCAAAGCAGTCAAAACTTAATCGTGATTTTAGAAAATAGGGTAGTAGTTGTGTTTTGGGATGGATGGAAACACAGGGACGTCTAGGGTTCTGAGCATTTTTTGTTTCTTGATCTGGATGGTGGTCAAGTGGTTCATTTTGTGAAGTTTTATCAAAATGTACACTTGTGATTTGGCAGTTTTCTGTTACTCAGTAAATGTTTGTTTGTTTAAAGATGACACACACCTGTTGGTCTAGCTCTTTTATTTTGAGGTTCTGTCCTAAAGAAAGAAAAGCACCTATCTCTAAAAAAAAATATGTAGAAACATTTGTGTGTGACCTTAGACAATAGAGTGTTTAATTGCAGCATTGCTCATAGTAACGAAAGTCTGTTATTGAGAGAGTGGTTGAAAAAAAGCATAGAATATGCATTCTGTGGAATGTTACATATGTATTTTAAAGACATTTCGTCATGTGCATAGGTTTTTGTATGAGCCTGGAGTAGAGTGGAAAGGTGTATTGTTACCCGGGATGGGAGTAGAATTAGTGACAATGTAGGGACAATTACTGAATGTTTCTGGGTACATTTTTGTGTAATTAACCATTTCTTAGATGCTGCTCTTGCCATTGATCACTGGGGCAATTTATTGTGTTGTCATCAGACTCTCTCTTCCCTTCAGCTTCTGTTATCTTATGCCATTAAGCTAACATCAGTCACAGATTGGGCCATGAAAGATTATGGTTTATAACAAGAGAAGAAATAATGGAAAGAGTTTTAAAAGAGAACCTGGTCATTTCTAGGTGATATGTAACTCGTAGAATTGGCAGTGCATGGCTATATGCCGGGCACTGTCAAGCAGGATTATAATCACAAAAGTTACATGAAATATATTTATATCTAATATTAAGAATCTGGCTTGTTTATTTCTTTCAAGCGGGAGCAAGAAAGTCAAATGGCTCGCCTTAAAAAGCAGCAAGAAGAATTGGAACAGATGAGACTACGTTACCTGGCTTCTGAGGAAAAAGATACAGTAAAAACTGAGCGACAAGAATTATTGGATATAAGAAATGAATTGAACAGGTATAGTAACTAGAACATTACATTTCTTTTTCATACAAAACAGAAGTTCCAATAGGACAACCTCTTATAATTTTTTTTAAATCTTCACCTGAGGATATTCCCTTTGACTCTAGAAAGAGAAGAAGGGAGATTGAGAAACATCAATTGGCTGCCTCTCATACTCACCCTGACCGGGGATTGAACCTGCAGCCTTTTTGGTGCATGGGACAACACTTCAGCTGAGCCCACAGCCAGGGCTAGGACAGCCTTCTAATTGGTCATTGGTCCAGGGAAAGTATGTCAGGTCTTTTAAGAATAAAGTAGATCATGTACTATAAAATATAGCTGATTTGGAAAGTCACGCCAAAGAACATTATTACACAAAATTTTTATTGTGAATGTAGCTGTCGTAAATCTATTTAGCTCTTTCATTTCCATTCATAGCATTAGTATCTTAAATTTTATATTTGTGTAACTACAGGATTATTGCTACTGTTTCAAGATAATTATATTGAATTTTTAATTACAAAAAATACAAATTTCAAATTTAGTTACAATAATAATGTAAATAATAGCTTTTATTTATTGAACCCTTACTGTGTGCCAGGAGCTATTTTAAATGCCTCACATGCTGGTTTTCTTTTATCTTCAAAGCAGCTTTTTAAGGAAGCTATTATCCCCATTTTAGAGATTAGGAAACCAAGAATTAAAGAAATTCAAGTACCCTTTCCAAGCTCACAGAGCTAGTAACTCATTGGAGCCAGAGTTCAGATCTGATTCCAGAAGTTGTATTTTTAACTCCTCTGTTACACAGGGCTTCTCTGTAGTGTCACGTTCATCTTAGCTATAATTTCAACAGCATTTCATGTTAGAAAAGTCATCTTTAGAAAGTAGCATAAGGACAAATAATAGTCTTTTTGAAGTTGAGTTTTAGGGAAGACTTTTTAACTTAGTTTTTCAAGAAATAGTATTTCTGTTTTAGTAAAGCATATTGTCTTAGCTTGGGGTGCCATAAAGTACCGTACCATGGATGGGTGGCTTAAACAATAACAATTTATTGTCTCTTAATTCTGGAGGGTAGAGTTCAAGATCACTTGTCAGCATGGTAGGTTTCTGGTGAGGACTCTCTTCCTGACTTGCAAACAGCTGCTTTCCCACTGTCCTCACATGGTGGGCAGAGAGAGAGCAGGCTCCCTGGTGTATCTTTGCACAGTGGCACTAATCCCGTTACAGGTCCCCATCCTCACAATCTCATCTAAACCTAATCATCTCCAAAAAGTCACAGACCATCACACTGGAGAATAGAGAGCTTCAGCATATTAATATGGGGGGATGCAGTTCAGTTCATTTGACAAAATATCCCATGTATGGCATCTCCATGTGTGAGCTGGGAAAACTCAATCACTGTATTAGGTGGGTTGAGAGCTGAACCCAAATAAGTACATTTAGGATATTATTGTATTAAAATCAGTTGGAAAAGGTCAAGGTCTATGGTGCTATGCTATAAGGCTCAATTCATGCTATATTTTTTTTATTCAGCAAATATTTATATGACATCTACTGTGTTGTGGACCTAGAAGATGTAACAAGTTAATTATAATATCCTTGCCTTTCAAAATTTTGCTGTCATGTAGTCACGCATTGCTTACTGACAGGGATATGTTCTAAGAAACAGATTGTTAGCTGATTTTATCATTACGTGAACGTCACAAAGAACACTTACACAAACCTAGATGGCAGAGCCTACTACACACCAGTGCTGTATGGTATAGCCTGTTGTTCCTGGGCTACAAGCCTGCATGGCACATTCCTGACAAAACAGTGCCAGATTAAATCAAACACAAGAGAAAATGACGCAGTCAGGAGATGCAGTAAATAGATGTATGAGGCTGCTGCCTGCACAAGTTTATAGAAAACTTGTTTCCTGTAAGTAGAAAGAGTACACTCTAAAATAAAGATAAAAATACAGTATAATAAAAACATAAATCAGCGAGATAGGCATTTATCATCAGTATCAGGTATTATGTACTGCACCCAGTTATGTGCACTACACTTTTATAAGGCGGACAGTGCGTTGGTTGCTTACACCAGCGCTACAGACACGTTACTCACTGCATTGTGACCTTAGCATGGCCACCACGTCACTCGGCAACGTGTGACTACAGCGCTTTTCTGGTTTCGGTTCAGCAAATGTATATTAAGCCTCTGTTGTTTGCTAAGTGCTGTTTTAGTGGCTTAAATGAAAATAACCATTTTCTCTATCAGATTTGTGGGTCATACAAACTTGAATGTTATCTTGAATAGCTTAATAAATTAGGATTCAGAGAGAACTGAATCTAACAAAATTAAATATTACAGTCAAAAGCAGAGTCCCCTGTATAAATTATAAGAAAAATATTTTTTAATTATAACTCCTTAACTTTTTTAATTTTATTACATTTTATTGATTATGCTATTATGTCCTGATATTTCCCTCTTAGCCCCTCTCTACTAAGCACCCCTCACTCCTTCAGGCAATCCTGCCAGCATTGTTCCTGTCCATGAGTCATATGTGTAAGTTCTTTGGCTACTCTGTGCTGTACTTCACATCCCCATGGCTATTCTGTGACTACCTATTTCTACTTCTTAATCCCCTCACCTCTTCACCCATTCCCCACAACCCCTCCCATCTGGCAACCATCAAAACACTCTGTATCCATGATTCTGTCTCTGTTCTTCTTGTCTGCTTAGTTTGTTTTTTAGATTCAATTGTTGATAGATATGTATTTTTTGCCATTTTATTGTTCATAGCTGATCATCTGTTTCTTAAATAAGTCCCTTTAACATTTATACAGTAATGGTTTAGTGTATATCAACTACTTTAGTTTTTTGTCTGGGAAGCTTTATCTGCCCTTTGATTCTGCATGATAGCTTTGCTGGGTAGAGCAGTCTTGGCTGTTAGGTCTCTGCTTTTCATGACTTTGAATATTTCTTGCCAATCCCTTCTAGCCTGCAAAGTTTCTTTTGAGGAATTAGCTGACAGTCTTAGGGGAACTCCCCTGTAAGCAACTTATTTCTCTTTCTGCTTTTAAGATTCCCTCTTTATCTTTAACCTTTGGCATTTTATGTTTTTTTCAAAATATATTTTATTGATTATGCTATTACATTTGTCCCATTTGTTTTCTCCCCTTTATTCCCCTCTGCCCTGCACCCCCCTCCTACCCCTTAGTTCATGTTCATGGGTTGTACATAAGTTCTTTGGCTTTTCCATTTTCTATACTATTTTTAACCTCCTCCTATATCTACTTTGTACCTACCAGTTATGCTTCTTATTCCCTGTACCTTTTCCCCCATTCCCCCCACCCCAATAACCCTCCATGTGATCTCCATTTCTGTGATTCTGTTCCTGTTCTAGTTTGCTTAGTAGTTTGGTTTTTTTTATAGCCTTTGACGTTTTAATTAAGATGTGTGTTGGAGTGGGCTTCTTTGCATCCATCTTGTTTGGGACTCTCTGTACTTCTTGGAATTGCATGTCTATTTCCTTCACCAAATTAGGGAAGTTTTCTTTCATTACTTTTTCAAAGAGATTTCCAATGTCTTGCTCTTTCTCTTTCCCTTCTGGCACCCTGTGATGCGAATGTTGGACCTCTTGAAGTTGTCCCAGAGGCTGCTTATCCTATCATTTTTTTTTTTTATTCTTTTTCTCCTTGTTGTTCTGATGGGTTGTTTTTTGCTTTCTTATGTTCCAAATCATTGATTTGATTCTCAGCTTCATCTACTCTACTGATGTTTCCCTGTAAATTGTTCTTTATTTCAATTACTGAACCGTTCATTTCTGACTAGGTCTTTTTTATGCTGCTGAGGTCCTCACTAAGGTCCTTGAGCATCCTTATAACCATTGTTTTGAACTCTGCATCTCATAAATTGTTTATCTCCATTTCATTTAGCTCTTTCTCTGGAGTTTTGATCTGTTCTTTCACTCAGGTAATGTTTGTCTCCTCGTTTTGGCAGCCTCTCTGTTTGTTTCTGTGTATTAGGTAGAGCTGCTATGACTCTGTGTCTCAGTAGTGTGGTCTAATGTAGTATATGTCCTATAGGGTCCAGTGGCACAGCCTGCCCTCTTACCCAAGCCGGGGGTACTTGTGGTATGCCCTTTGTGTGGGCTGAGTACACACTTCTCTTGTAGTTGAGCCTTGGTTACTATTGGCAGATAATGGGAGGGATCTACCCAGGCCAGTCAGCTGCAAGGATTGGCTATGACCACTTACTACCAACCTCCACCCTCCGTGCAGGGGCCCGGTGGTGGTGCTCCAACATGGTCTGTAGCTTTCCACTGGGTGCAGTGGCCCTGGGGTTTCCTGGGTAGTGCAGGCCAAAGTCAGCCCCCACCTGTGTTTTGCCAAGGGCTGCCCTGCCTGAGCTATAAAGCAATCTCAAATGACTGCTACTTGTGCTGGGGTTGGAGATTCCTAAGTGAAGCCAAGCTTTGAATCTAGGCTGGCTGCTGTTAGTGCCAGGCCTGTGGCTCACTGAGACCTTCTGTAACTTGTTTGAGAGGATTTAGGAAGTTGTGCAGCAGGACCCAAGACCAGCCATTCATATGGAAAAACAGCTTTGGTAAGCTCATAGGAAGGCGAGTCAAACAGTGTTCACCAGGTTGATAGTCTCAGATAAGGTCCAGCTTTTAGACTCTGTAGCTTTGTGGCTCAAAGGTTTAGAAAAGGCACAATGGCCTCTGCTCACCGTGATGCCAGACACTTCAGTTTCTCCCAGTATGCCACTGGTGTCTTACAGCTGCTACCCTGCTGCTGGAGCCCAGAGGGAGTGAGTCTGAGTAGGTGAGTCCATGTGTGGGTTCTTTCAGAGGATCTGGTTGGGGCTCCAGCAGTTTCTTTCACTGACTCAATCCTCAGTGGTTTTTGCAGCCAGAAGTTGTAGGGACTTACCTTCCTGGCACTGAAACCCTGGGCTGGGGAGCCTGGTGTGGGTCTGGGACTCCTCACTCCTGAGATCTCTCCCAAATTTTTATCTACCACACATGAGTGTGGGACCAGCCTGTTCCACATCTGCACCCCTCCTACCAGTCTGAATGGATGTGGTTTCTTTAATTTCGTGTTGTCAGATTTCATTCAACTCGATTTCTGACAGTTCTGAATGATGGTTGTTTTATATTTTAGTTGTAATTTTGATGTGGTTGTGCAAAGAGGTGAGCCATGTCTGCCTATGCCACCATCTTGACCGGAAGTCCTAAGAAAAATTATGTGATAGATATATTTAAAAAACAGTTCACATAAGGAAGCCTTGGAGGATTTAAATGGCCACTAATAACAGTGTGACATGGCTGCCAAAAGCCAGTAGAGTTAGGGACATTCATAAAAGTAGTGTTCAGTACTCAGCACCTCTAGGGTGTTCTTAACCAATGTGCAACGCACTTTAAGGGAAATCAGCTACCTAGAGAACTTCCAGTGGAGTGTGTCCAAGAAGTTTTTTTTTTTTTCTTGTATTTTTTTTCCATTACCATTTAGTCCCCTTATATCCCCCTCTACCCTGCAATCACCACACTGTTGTATTGATGTGGTTCTTTTTAAGGGATATTGAACTTGAAGAGAACTCCTGGGCAGAGTACATAATAGATAGCTGCCTTTACGTATCTGGAAGGTTCCGATATTAAAAAGATATAGTAGGTTTACCCTCGAGCAAAATCACAGCTAGATATTAGAAAGCATAAAGGCATACTAAGTTCAATATGAGAAGGTACTTTGTAGATCTTCAGCAGAAGTTCTATAAAGTAGTAGGTTCCTAGTGACAGAAGTGTATGAATGAAGTCCAGACATAGTATTTGTCAGAGAAGTGAAGTTTCCTTTGATGCCATTATGGGCTTCATCAACTACAGGGTTCTAAGGTCCTATAGTTACCATGATTGATGGTTTGCATTTTAGTAAAGCTTTGGTAGAGATAAGCAATCAGGTGTGTAAAAGGTTTGTTTGTCCTTTATGTATAAACAGATGAACAAGGAAATGGTTGAACTTTTTGGTACATAATTTGTTGTATGTCATTAATTTGCCTAAATTACCTCTTCCCCCAAGAGAGCTATGAGAATTAGGACAGGGGAAGCAACTATTCAGAAGTCTTCCCTTATGCATGCACATGAATTGCTCA
Source organism: Trachops cirrhosus (assembly GCA_028533065.1). NCBI lineage: Eukaryota > Metazoa > Chordata > Mammalia > Chiroptera > Phyllostomidae > Trachops > Trachops cirrhosus. Next base: position 114,572,098 of record CM052540.1, read on the forward strand.
AATTGATACCAGTGTCCCATTAACCACTTGGTTTCCACCCCAGTCCCAAAGCACAGTGCCTCTCTATTTAGGCTTTTTGTTTTTTCCCTGAAAACAGATGGAGATATTTGGTGTCTTTGGACGGCATTCTTTACTTCCCAGTTTTTTTGTAAATCAGTTGAAGTTTCAGAGGGTCATCTGAACAAACGAAGCTGTATTGTTCCAGCAGATCTGCACCCTGTCTGGGCCGGTCCTCCTGTCCGTCCCAGCAGGACTCCTTCACGGTGGCTCTTCCTCGCCCACTGCACACGTAAACTCTGGACAGGCTTCGGTTCTCACTGGCTGGCTTGCTCCAAACGCCATCTAGAAGCAGGGGCTTCGATGCAACTACTTTACCCTATTTATAAAGATAAACTTAGGAGTAGCTGCAAATTAAAATGTTTTTGTAGCCAGTTACATAGAAGAGTATAAAGTTACATTCTAAACTAAATTAAAACATACTCCATGTCCACACTTGCCCTTACTGTCATTTAGTAAGCACATTCTTCATTTTCAAGACAGTTTGATTAATGATACCCTATTAGAAATACCCAAATCCCAGGCTGGCACCTGCTCTCCTCTCTTACTTGAAGATAGCCATACAAAGTCTTAAAATGTACACTTACAGAATTTCACTTTCTATGAATAATTAGTGAAATAAACTTCATAACAGTAAGGACATTTCTTCTTGATTCATTACTGAAAATAGTATACAGCACTGCGTATATAATATTACTTTTTAAGAAAAATATGTATTTAAAATACATATGCATTTTTAATTGAAAAGCAATACAGAAAATTACTTAGATTGATCTTTGGATAAGATTATGATAACTATTTTAGTTTTTACACATTTCCAGAATTTCTGCAGTTTTCATGTACTTTATAATTAGAAAAACAAGTATTGTTTTTAAAACTGTCTTTTATAAGTGTGCTAACTCTGACCTGCCAAGTGTAACACTGGTTTTTGTTTTCTTCCTGAAAATATTACTAAAAACGTATTTTACCATTAAATCGTTTTGTTTTAAATGGCATTGTTAAGAAAATCAAAACAATATTTGTTGCCTGCTAGAGTGGTATTTGTTCTTGACTTCTCAGGTTAAGGCAACAAGAACAAAAACAGTACCAGGATTCCAGAGAGATTGCAAGTGGAAAAATGGATGGTCCACGTGGCAATGCATTGGAAGGAGGTTTGGATGATTATTTGACTCGTCTAATAGAAGAAAGGGATACTTTGATGAGGACGGGTGTGTATAATCACGAGGACCGAATAATAAGTGAACTTGACCGACAGATCAGAGAGGTTTTGGCAAAAAACAACTCCAGTAATTAATAACATTTGGAAAATCTTTATAGACTCCAGGTCCAAATTTTAATTTCATTGTAAAACCCTCAAATGAAGGTAAAATGGATGTTTCAAGATGCAATTTTCAATTTTTATAAGCAAAATTTTATATGCTACTGTATAGTATTTATTTGATTTTATTTACATTATGCTACCTCCCATTCTGGTTTAATTTGTAATTGTATTTTACATACTCATTTTAAATGACTTTTCCATGTTTCTCATAATTTATAATTTGATGGCTAACTTTCAAAACAGCGTTTCACTAAATTTGTTCTAGGAGGAATGGCCGCAGCGATTTCCAGTCATACAACTTTTCATGTTGAGCCGAGAGAGTATGTTGTGCTTTAAACATGTTGTGTCTTAGTCATTTGAATACAGATCTTAATTATTTAGACCAATTGTAAATGTAACCCATTTTATTTAACTCATTTTAAACGTCTTGTTTAAAGCATTTACAAATGACAAGCTTGAGAACAGAAAGCAGGATCAGTGCAGAGAAGCCATATGGTAATATTGAGAGACAAATCAGCCATTTATTTAAATAGTTAATACAGATTAAACTTGTTTCAAGAACTATTTAATTTTCAAATTTTCATTTTGCTCTTAGCTATTAAGAATATGAAGTAATAGCTTAATAAGGTCCTTGTCTGCCTCCTGCTCGAGACCACATCATTTTCTTTTATTCATTCTATATTAGAACATGGAAACAGACACTTAAAGGCTTTAGCTGAGAAAAGAAACATTTTTTTCTCTCCCTAATTTTAATCAGTCTTTTTTTTAAAAGTACATGATATTAAATCATTGGGTTTAAGTGCCATGTCTATATAAACTTAAGAATTCCCTTACATCATATTCTTCAGAGCCAACATTTGCCCTCAAAGAATCATTTCCCACATCTTTTACAGAGTACCGAAAAGGTTTATTACAAAATTTACAGATTTGGTGAGTCTTTAATATCTAGTTTGAAATTTCTGATTCCCAAACATAATTAATTTAAGTATGTACTTTAGGAAATTATACATATATATTAGTTACTGATAAGTTCTATAAAAGCAGAACAGGCTATTTGGTAACACTCAATTTTTTGTTGCTTTCCTAGGAGGTATATATATCTTGTTTGGGAGATTAAAATCCCTGTATGCATTATATGTTTTTTTCTTTATTAACAAAGTATTAATCTAAAAACAACCCAACAGTAAATAACAGAAATTACTGAATGAGAGACTAATGAATGTGAATCATAGCAGGAATCTGAAATATTAATTATGGCTAGGCATTTTCGCTCATTGATGTTTGTGCCACATCAATGGAACCGAGTATTCTTTGTGTCCTGGAAGGTCTCCGGTGAAACGTGGTGCCGGGCCTTCAGTTGCAGTGTGTGCTGCGTGTGACTGATCTCAGACACTAGAGGGGGCCTTAGATTTAAAGATAGGAAAGGGCTTTTCTAAATGGATGTGTGGTTTATTTTGCCTTCTGTAAAGCTATCTTTTGGCTACGTATTTTAAGAAATAAAATCATAATTGTATGCATGTTTGAGTTCCTGAGCAGTGTTCCTTTGTTCTAAACCGAGTGAGAAAGTGCCTGACACTTCCCATATCAGGTCACTTTGTATCTGGTTTCTAAGGGCTTCCATTGCGTGTGCTTTCTACATGTCTTTAAACTGGAAGAGTGAAATTTTTAACACCTCTTTGTAGTCCTTTAGCAATAGCCATTTCATTTGTATGTGGCATTTAGCATATTTATATTGATTGCTTTAAAGTTATTGCCAATCCCTGGGAGTTGAGTATGACCACAGTAGATGAATGAATTGAGCAAGTGAGTGGTGAATGAATAAATTTCCTCATTACTACATATAACAGCAGACCTTTCATCACTAATGTGAAATAAATTTCACCTTCAAAATGTTTGTGATTCCTTCACATGGAGAAAGTCATTTCCACGTCTAAGGTTGGCACATGCTGCGTGGGAGGGGCGCACCGTGTCCCCCAGGTAGGTGTGGTGCCGAGTTTCTCTATAGGTACGTCCCAGCAGTTTCTTTCCAGAGCCGGGTTCCTGTTGCAGATGTGGGACTTTGAGTATGACTGAGGGATGTGTGGGAGCACTGCACAAACATGGTGAACGTAGGTTGTGTAGTGTGATCAGATGACTCTCTTGTCTGCTTACTGCTCTGTCCAGATACTGCCCAGCATGAATCTGAGTTCTCAGATCTCTCCAATACATACTGCTCGTCCTCAGCCACCTCAGAAGGGACTGACCTGGTTTTTGCAGTCCATAAGAAGGGTCCTCTGGTAGCATGTATGCACTTTTAAAATTTGGCCTCTCACTACTCTTATGTCCAGGTTGACTACCTATCTTGATTTTTTTTTATAAAGTCATTTACCATAAATAAAACTCACCATTTTAAAATATACAATTCAGTGGTTTTTAGCATATTCTGCAGTATGCAACCATCACTACTAATTCTGGAACATTATCGTCATCCCCAAGAGAAACCCCATACCCATTAGCTATGATGCCCCAGTCTTCTGCCGCCCCCCTCCTCCATCCGTTAACAACTGCTAACCGTCCTTCTGTCCCTGTTGGTTTGGTTATTCTGGACATTGCATATAAATAAAATCCCAAATGTAAAGTTGGAAATATTAGAAAACCTGAAGTATTTTTACATGATGAGTTTCTGTGGTATACATACTTTAATCAGATGTTGAACTAAGTGATGGATGCAGAAGGCTGACACAGGGTAACACATTTGTCCGTCAGTTAAGAATATAGCTTACCCGCTCTACTGTCTGGTACCTATTAAAGCAGTGACCAAAAATAATAGTGAAAGGTAGAGAATGTTCTGCTGTAACATCTCTGAGCAACCCTGTAAAGTTGGAAATGGATTATATAGGACAAGGCCTATATCATGCCATTAGTATCTTAACAAAACGGTCCTCTTTCCCACAAGTCTTATAGAATTTGGAGCTAATGAGAAGCATAGTCACCAGAACATAAGGCCCCTGAGGACAGAGGTCAGGGTCTGTCTTACTTCCTGCTCTATGCCAGGACTAAAATAGTGCCTGCCACATGTCGACACTCAGTATTGGCTGTATTCATAAAGATATGAATGAACAAAAGATTGTGTATTGTCTGGATTATGGATAGTGGAAATAGTTCTTCAGTATCGTGAATATATTTAATGCCATTGAATTAGTCACTAAAATGGTTAAAATTTTGTTATATAGATATTTTAACCACAATTTTTTTTGAAGTTTGCTTCAAATTCTGCCTCATCTGCCTACCCGGTGTTTTTATGCTGAAAGTTTGTGCACACGAGTTGCCTGTCAGTCCATCCTTGAAGATACGATCTCCCCAGCCCTTGACGTGGGAATGGCCCAGAGACGTCATTATGTTTGCAGCATCTTTGTTAACAAAAAATGAGTGAAAATTAGCCTGTCTTCTAAAAGTAAATTGGAGGATCCTTAAAACATGGGCTTGTAATGCCTTCAGGTTTATAAAATTAAGGTTTTGTTATCCTTTCAAAAAAGAGTAACAAGATTTTTTAAAACCACTGGTTGTTTAATTTAGCAAATAGTCCAAACCATGGACAAATTAGAATTTTCACAATGAATTACTAGTTCCCTTAAATAGGCTTAGTGTCTGTCTGTTGGCTATAGTCTTATTGTTGGCTGGTGGTCTTATTAACTGATAAAATGATTTGTATGGGAATGCTGAATAAAGTTTGGTTGAGTAATTTTTAATGTTATGACTTGAAAATTTAAATCCATCTTTTGGTATTTGTGTCTTGGCAACTGCGACACAGGCCTTGGAGCCCAGATTGCTCCCCACGCACTTTCCTGCCACCTGCCCTAGAGCACAGTCGGATGATGCGTCTTCCTGGCCCACGGGCCCTGTGCTTCTGTGACTCAGACAGAGACGTAACCCATCTGCCTTGGTGTAAATGGAGAAATACAGAATTGTTGAAGCACCTACATTTTTCACAGAAACCAAAAGAGCTGCAGTGCTCACTGGTTGTGTTATATAACCTCTATTTGGCATCAGATTAGAATCCACTATTGTTAGGAATGTAACTGTAGGAAGGCTGCTATATACTTAAATCTCATTTTATTTGCTTCTCTGGGGGTTGTCTTTGTGTTTTCATTAGAAATGTTTTTACAGATGTAGACTCTTCAGATATAAAGTTGCTGAAGTGGAGACTCAGAAGTTTAGCTTTCAAATTGAAGGGGGTAGAAATTAAGATTAATTTATAGATAAATAATTTACTGACTCTGATACGTTAACGTACAGTAATCCCTGGAGGCTTTTAAAGATGTAGTCATTATATTCTTAAGGTTTCTAGGAATGTTAAGCCTGTCATTCATAATAGGAAAGAACTAAAATAGGGCCCATTTATAATTTCTTCTTGGAAACATTTCATCCACAAATTCGTAGACAAATATTTTTTCTTCTCCAAATAACTTATCTAATAGTTGGACAGCATAGCCCTTTCCTTGATTAACATGTTAACTAGTCAAAAGCACAGAGATACATTGGATGAATGCTGAATTTTCCTCAGTATTTTAGAGTAAAACTCAGCTGGAGCAAATGAAGTGTTGTTCCTTCAAGATCCTACTTTGACATCATTGTAAATTTTAGTGAATGCCAACCCAATAGTGAGAGAGTCGGTGCCTCCCAGGCTTGCAGTTTATCACTCCATTCCTTAGCAAATTCTCGTATTAGTGAATAGACTGAGCAGGATTAGGCATTAAAGAACTGGTTTCACATCTATGCCTTCTTTCTGTAATCTGAAAAATGGAAACAGTTGAGGTTACTAAAATTTTCAGGTTTTTTGAGAGAAATTCTGAATTTCAAGCAAGACTGTTACTGCATTCCTTGAGTTCAGTTCAGAATGCATGAGTTCATTCCGAAAGTGCTGCCTTCAAGGTGGTATGTCAGATAGTGAATGTGAGGCGTTAGTACCCACTACATGTCATTGGCACCCTGTTTAGATTGGATGAGATAGTGTAGCAGACTCCTGCGTTCACCTGATCATTGCCTGGGGGAAGGAAATGTCAATCCCTGAGTTCGCTTCATTGTTGGCAGATGAGATTAATGGTCTCTTCTTGGTTTCTACAGAAGTTTCTTAGGTAACTAACTGAAATTTTTAACATTTGCACAAAGCAAATAAAGGTACCAAATAGGAAATACATTTATAAATAGTCTTCAGAAGTAATTTAGCTCACAGTCCTTTTGCACCAATGAAAAACTGTGTTTGCCAGCCCACATGCGGCCCACCATCTCTTCCTCTGTTATTAATGCACACTTCTTTCTCTTACCTCCCGTGAACGGATGATTACCTGGAACAGATGACATCCAAAATTTGTTTTTAAAAGATTCTTTAGAAAATCCACGAGGAAAAAAAAGAAAAAGAGAAAGAAAGAAAAAGAATAGCGAGAAGAAGAAGACCTCCCACCCCAGTTTCCGTTGGTCTACCTCCTTCTTACAAAGGTCTGTGCAGTGGTCAGATGATTCCCCTGGTTCTGCTATTACTGTTTTGCCTCTTCTTTTACCAGTTGAGCCTTAGTGTCACTGTGTGGAACTATCTGAACCGTCTCTGATTCCAGCAGGACACACACACAGGAGAAGCAACTGTCAGCCTGGGATGTTCTGGCATGAATCCAAACTCTAAATGCGCATATTTAGCAGTTCCCAGTGGTGTGCCTTTCTACTAAACAAAGGAGATGAAATAAATTAAGGAATGTATCATATAAACACACACTGTGACGGAGCTGGACACTTCTGTCACCTCTTGATGTGACAGTGTAACCCAGCCCGGTGTTCACGTTTGTGGTGATGTGCTGCGAACCTGCAGTGCCGCCGGCCCCCAGCCGTGTGCAGCGTAGCAGATGCCGTCACACACAGTTCATAACATTCGGGAATGGTAACTGACTGTGTTACCCGCTCATGTGTTTCTTATACTATACTTTTTGTCGCCGTAGAGTGTACTCTTTCTACCTGTAAAGAAAAGTTGGGTTAAAACAGTATGTGCCGTGTTGTGCTGGAAGCACCCTCACACATCTGGTGTTTACCTAGTCTCTTGACTGTGTCTCTCGTGTTTGACTTTATCTTGTGTTGTTTGATGCAGTAACATGCTGTGCGGGCTGGTCGCCTAGGAGCAGGAGGCTGAAAGACCGTGCAGCCTGGGTGTCAGTAGGCTCCGCCCTCTCGGTGTGTGTAATTGTGCTCCGTTACCTTCACACAACGATGAAGTCACCTAGCAGCGCGTGTCTCAGGACCTATCCCATCAGCAGTGGAACATAACTGCGTACACATACGCACACCACCTATGTTCAAGTACTTTGTTTAGTATAAAATTATACATTTTCCATATAAAGTATTAATATTGTTATTATGATCTCTTGGAGAGAGATCTGTTGGAGAGAGAGGTTACTAGCGAACAGAAGGACAGAGCGGGCCCCCAACCTGTTTTGTCTGTCAGCAAAGAACATAATAGCATCTCTACATTTTCCTTCTCCTCGTCCTTCATCTAAACTCATTATTCTACCTGTCGATTCTACGATGCAGAATAAACAAAAAAGTTCCCAATCTCAGCACTATGAATAAAAGCTCTAATATATGTTATTTATTTTATGTTGAAAGAGACTTTCTCAGATTCAGAGTTTTTGGATACTAAATTTGCCATTAAAAGGATTAAAACATGTTTGAACCAGAGGAACAATTTACGTCATAAACTACATTAGATGAGCTGCCAGCCCCATTGAAACTTGAGGGAAACATGAGGAAAATGAGGAAAGCAATCTACTTCCAAGCTTGTGCTCCAAAAAGTTGGCTAGCAAAGTTGGGTGCGATTGAATGTGTAGGCAAACCCGTCTGCAATGGCCTCACAATCCCTAGGGTCCAAAGCATTCTGAATAAAATGGCAATAACCAATTTTGGGTTAAAGTAATAACAGTGGTCAGATGAGAAAAAGCATTTGTCGAAATCCAACATCCATTTCTAGATAAACACTCCCAACAGTTTGAGAATAGAAAGGAACTTCCTCAATGTGCCAAAGGACATCTACAGAAAAAAACAAAAAACTCGGCATCTGACATACTCAATGGTAAAAGTCAGTGCTTTCCTGGCAGGTGTGTCTGACCTTTTGGCATCTCTGGGCTGCACATTAAATACACAAGCACTAATGAAAAAATATCATCATGTTTTAAGTAAATTTACGACTTAGTGTTGAGCCACATTCATAGCCATGCTGGGCTGCTGGTGGCCTGTGGGCCATGGGTTGGACACCTCTGCTAGAAATCAAGAACAATATGTACTATCTCTACTCAGTATTGTATGGGAGGTTCATAGCCAGTGAAATACGGCAGAAATGAAACAAGAGTGGAATGGGAGATACCTTTGTCCCCCCCAGAAAACAAGTAAACAGCTGTCCATGCATGAAAAGAACCCTGGGAGGAGTGAAAAGTGCAATTAAGAACCTACAGCAACACTGTGTGGCAAAGTGCTGGCATATAACCACACAGAAAGGATCTCTGGGGACATCAGAAAAGCTGAGGCTTCTAGAAATAACTAGGAACTAAAAAGAACTATCAGCCATGAAGTGAACACATTCCCCACGGCCTGCTGGGGAAGGGGGGACCCTGGTAAACAGTGAGGACCTCAACAGCCCCCATCACAGCCACGGACTACACTATGTAGTGTTCACTGGTATGGCCCCCAGTGCCCTTCACAGAAGACAATGGCAGCTTTCACCTCTGAGGTAACCAATAGGTGTCACCGCCCTGGATGCCTCAGACAGGATGTGCTTCCTGCCTGAAGGAGCTGTTGGTTCAGCACCCTGGGACCAGGGCTGCTGCTGCTCCCCACAAAGCCCACACATGCACCCACACCTCAGGCCCTGACTGTGTAGCCGTTCTGCATGCACCCACGTCTAAGACACCAGAGACCCAGACCCCTGAGCTACTAGTGCTCTGCAAGCACCCATGTCTAGAGCTCGACTCCATGGCCACTTGATGGCACCTGTGCATCAGACACAATGCCACAATGGCATCTGTGAGCCAGACCTGAAGCCAAGAGGGACCCCCTCAGCCCTGCCTCCCCCAGTGGGAGGAAACAATCAGGAGGGCGCCAGCAGCTTTCACCACCAGAGACCCCAACAGGCCTCACCAACCGTCTTGACACGCACAGTCTTGGCCACTGAGATCCGAGCAAATCTTTGCCAAGACTGACTTCAGCCGACAGAGCTGCACAGAGACTGTGCCACAGGGACATCCCTGGAACCACCACACCCCTCAGCCAGCACCCTTGCAGCCACCCATATTAAATGTTTTCCCCACCCAAGCCAGTCTGTGATGTCTGGAAGAGGTGATTGCTCCATCAAAAGCACAGACATCAACACAAGGCTACAAGTAACATTAAAAAAAAAAGCCCCAAACATGATACCATCAAAGAAACTAATTTTCCAGTAACTGACATCAAAGAAATCAAGAACTATTAAATCACAGAGAATTCAAAATGATTGTTTTAAGGAAGCCCAGTGAGCTACAAGAGAACACAGATAGACAACTCAATAAAAATCAGAAAAACAATATAGGTACATGAACAAAATAAGTTCAAGAGAGATAGAAATCATTTTAAAAAAAGCAAACCACACAGTATAAGGGGACTCTAAGGTAATGTAAAACTATAAAGTTTTCAAAACAATAATTTAAAGCAATATTTTTTTAATACAGTAATTTAAAAAAAAAATTTTTTAAACCACACAAATATTCTGGAGCTCGAGATTATAATAATAGAAATGAAAAATTGCAATAGAGAGCATCAATAACAGAGTTGATCATACAAAAAAAGTGAATGTGAATTTTAGGGTGGGTTATTGGAATTGACAGAATTTTTATTCAGTCAGTGGGGAAAAAAGAATGAAAAAGTAAATAAAGCCTATGTGAATTATGGCACACCAGCAAGTGAAACAAGATTTGCATTACCGGAGCCCAGAAACAGGAGAGAGAGAGGCAGGAGGCTTATTTAAAGAAATAATGGCTGTAATCTTCCCAAATCTGGGAAGATGCATGGACAGCCAGGTACATGATGCTCATAGATCCCCACACAGATTCAACCCAAAGAGGATTTCACCAAAACATGTAATAGAAACTTCAAAAATCAAAGAGAATTTTGAAAATAGAAAAAAAGAAATCAACTCATAAGTGGAACACGCCCCCTCCCCGACTCCGCCACCATAAAGCTAAAAGCAGATTGCTCAGCAGAAACCTTGCAGGCCAAGAGAAAGTGGGATAATAATATACTCAAAGTGCTGAAAGAAAAACCCTGCCAACCAAGAATATTTATCTAGCAAAGTCGTCCTTCAGAAATGAAGGAGAGAAAATTCCCCAGGCAAACGAAAGCTGAGGGAGTTCATTGTAACTATAGTGCCTTACAAGAAATGCTACAGGGACTTCCTCAAACCGAAATGAGGGGTGCTGATTAGTAACATAAGAACGTGTTGTTAAAGCACAGGTGGCAAACACACGGCTGAATCCATGTGTTGAATCCAGCCCTCCCCCTTGTTTTATCCGGCCAGGCACCTTGTTTCTACCCAGTGGCAGCACTGAGCTCCTTGCCTGTAGTTAAGGAGTAGTTACATTTATACAGTCCTAAAATTAGATTTGGCCCTTTGAAGGCAAGCTCAAGGCTCATGTGGTCCCTGGTGAAAATGAGTTTGACACCTTGGTATTAAAGTATAAAAGTTGTTGATAAAGGTAAGTACATAATCAAATTTAAAACATTCTAATACTGTAATCGTAGTGTGTAAATCACTTAACTCTAGCATAAAGGTTAAAAGACAAAAGTATTAAAAGTAATTATAGCTGCAGCAGTTGATTGATGGATACATAATATAAAAAGATATAGATTGTAATATCAAAAACATAAAAGAGGAGTAAAAAGGTAGAGTTTTTGTATGTAATTAATCAAGTGACTATAGACTTACAACTGTAAGATGCTTTATGTAGGACTCATCATAACCACAAAGCAAAACCTACCACAGGAGCACAATAGATACAGAGAAAGGAATCAGGGTACCCCTACAGAAAATCATCACACACACACACACGAAGTCAATAAGAGGGGAACAAAGGAAAAGAGAACTATAAAACAGCCAGAACACAATAAGATAGCTATAGTAAGTTCTTACCTACCAATAATTACTTTAAAGGTAAATGGATTAAATTTTCCATTTAAAAGACACAAAATGACTGAATGGATATGAAAACAAGACCCAACTATATGCTGCTTTCAAGAGACTCACTGCTGCTGTAAGGACACTCACAAGCTGATAAGGGATAGAAGATAATTCCATTCAAATGCAAACCAAAAGAGACAGGGGTAACCACAGCTATATCAGACAAGCAGACTTCAAGGCAAATGCTGCAACAAGAGACAAAGCAGGTCATTGTATAACAATACAGGGGTCAACTGATCAAGAGGATGTAATGGTGAAAAATACATGCATTCCACATTAGTGTACATAAGTGTAGTAAGCAAGTATTAACAGACCTGAGGGTGGAAACACACAGCAATGCAGTAACAGAAGGGGACTTCAATACTCCACTTTAAACAATGGATGGATCACCCAGACAGAATATTAACACGGAAACATTGCACTTGAACAGCACCTTAGAATGAGTGGACCTCACAGCTATAGACATTGCATTCAACAGCTGCTGAATACACAGTCTTCTTTCAAGTGTATGAATAATCTTCTGCAGGATGTCATACGTCAGGTCACAAAACAAGTCTTAACAAATTTATTAAGTCTGAAATCATAGCAAGTATCTTTTCTGACCCCAATGGTATGAAACTAGAAATCAGTATCAGGAGGAAAGCTGGAAAATTTACAAATATGTGGAAATTAGCACATTCCTGAACAATCAGTGGGTCAAAGAAGACATAAAAATAAAAAGGAAAATAAAAAAATATCATGAGACAAATTAAAATGAAAATACAACACACCAAAACTAATGGATGCAGCAAATGTACTCCTAAGGGGGAAAATAGTGTGAAAAAACATTTAAAATAAATAACCTAACTTACACCTCAAAAAACTAGAAAAATAAGAACAAAGGAGCCCGAAGTTAGCAGAAGGAAGAAAATAAAGAACAGAGCAGAAATAAGTGTAAGAGAGGCTGAAAGGACAATAGAAGAGATCAGTGAAACCAAGAGCTGGTTTTTGAAAAAATAAAATTGACCAACCCTTAAGTAGACTTAGAAAAAGAGAGAAAACACAAATAAAATCAGAAATGAAAAGAAGACATTACAATGGATACTAAACAGATACAAAGGATCATAAAAGACTATTATGAACAAATACATGCCAACGAATTGGACAACCTTGAAAAAATGAATGCATTTCTAGAAAGGTACAACCTTCTAATACTGAATCAGGAAGAAATAGAAAAGTCTGGATAGACCGATTCCTTCTAAGGGAGATTGAATTAGTAACTGAGACCCTCCCAAAAAAACAAAGTCCAAGCCAATCTAAGTCCACATGATTTTACTAGTGAATTCTACCAAACATTTAAAGATTTAACACTAACCCTTTTTAAACTCTTCCAAAAAATTAAGAAAGCAACTCTTCCAAACACATTTTTTGAGTCCAGCATCACCCTGACAGCAAAGACAGACAAGGACACTACAAGAAAACTACAGGCCAATGTCCCTGATGAATGTAGATGCAAAAATCCTCAACAAGACACGAGCAAACCAAATGAACAGCACATTAAAAAGATCACACACCAGGATCAAGTGGGATTTAGGCCCTGCATGCAAGGATGGTACAACAAAAGCAGGTTAATAATGTGATATTCCACATTACCAGAATGAAGAAGGATAAAAACCATATGATCATCCTGACAGACTTTAAAAATAGAACTACCATGTGATCTGGCAATCCCACTTCTGGGTATTTATCCAAAGGGAACAAAATCAGTATCCTGAGGAGATATCTGCCCTCCAGCGTTCATTGCATCATTCTTCACAACAACCAAGGTATGGAAACAACCTAAGTGTCTGTCAACAGCCGAATGGATAAAGAAAATGGGCTACATGTATATAATGGAATATATTGGCCATAGAAAGGACAAGCACTGTGCATCGCTTTATGTGAGATCATTAAACAAAGTTAACTCAAAGAATCAAAGCATAGAAGTGATTGCCAGGGGTTGGGGGATGGAGGGAGATGCTGGTCAATGGGCACAAAATGTCAGTTATAAGATTAACACATTCTGGGGGGTCTAACACACAGCGTGGTGACTACAGTTAATATTCTGCCGTGCACTTGAAAGTGTAGATCTTAAGCACTTGCACTGCACACCCCCACACGGTAACTCTGTGAAGTCATGTGTGTGTGAACTCCACTGTGGTGATCATTTCACAGCGTCTGTCCCCGTCACGTCGGTGTGCTGCACACTTTGGATATACTCAGTGTGGTCAGGCACACCTCAGTGCAGTGGAAAAAACAGACCAGATAAAGAAATTCAGGGCATGAGGATCATAAAGGTAGGAGTAAAACTATCTTTGTTCACAGATGACATAATTGATTACCTAAAGAATCCAATGGAACCTACAAAAATGCTACTAGAACAAATAAGTCCATTTGGCAAGATTGCAGAATACAAGGTAAATATCAATATGTAAAATATGCGAAAATCAGCTGTAGCATTTCTACATAGTAGCAAAAAACAACCCCAATAGCAAAAAAAATGCAACACTACAAATAAATGTGATAAAAACATAAAATATCTATGCATTTAAAGATCTAAAACATTTCTGGTAAAACCTAAGTAGAGAGACTCCACGTTCATGAGTCAGAAGAGTCAATTTTGTTAAGCATCACTTCCGCCCAAATTAACCCATAGACTCAATGTAATAATCCCTATCAAAGTGACATCGAGCTTTTTTTGTAGACATTGCAATACGGGTTCTAAAATTTATATTGAAATGCAAAAGGCCTAGAATAGCCACAACATCTTTTAGAAAGAACACATTTGGAAAACCAACACTACCTGATTTCGAGATTTATAAAGGCACAGTAATACAGACCACATCAGTGTGAACAGCTGACTTCCAGCTAGAATGCAAAGGCAATTCAGTGAACAAAGGCTGAATTCTCTTTTTGACAAACGAATCTGAAAAAACCAGATGTCACAAGCAAAAAATAAACTTTGATCCATACTTCACATCATGTGCAAAAGTTAAAATTGTTCATAGAGCTAAATGTAAAATCTAAAACTGTAAAACATCTAGAAGTAAATAAAGGAGAAAATCTTGTGATTTGTGGTTAGAAAAAAGGCTTCTTATATATAACATGAAAAGCACCGTTCATAAAATAATAGAACTTTATCAAAATTAAAGATACTTCTCTTCAAAGATACAAATTAGAGAATGAAATAAAGTAAGCCATAACCTTGGAGAAAATAGTTGCAAATCATATCAGATACAGAATTTGTATCCAGAATATATAAACAACTCTTGCCATTCAATATTAAGAAAACAAACCACTCAGTTTTTAGAAACACAAAATATTTGAAAAAATATCTCACTATGAAAGGTATCTGGTTATCCAATGAGTGCATGGAAAGATGGTCATTAGAAAATGCACAATAAGAAAGACACCACAACATGTGTACTCTGTTGTGGGAACGTAAAATGCGTAGTCACTATGGCAGACAACATGACACCCCCTAAAAAATGAGAACTAGATTTACCCTATTGTGTCAACCAGGGGCTCTGGGGAAATAGAAGCAGCGGGGTTCTTCAGAGAAACAGAGCAAGAACAGGTTTATCATGAGGATCGGCTCGGGTGCTCATGGAGGCGAACAAGTCGCACCGCCGGCTGTCCGCAAGCTGGAGCCCCGGGATGAGGGCGGCGGAGGGACCGCACAGCGCAGTGCGCACACTTCCTGCCACTCGCCTGCACACTTAGGAGTGGTTAAGATGGTGAGTTGATGGTAAGGTTTATGTTATGTTACAAGTTTTTAAAATTTTAAAGCAGAATTGCAGACCTCACTGGACTTGCTAAATCTGAGTTTGCATTTTAAAAATATCACCTAATGTTTTGTACATGTATGAAATTTGAGTGGCACGGGACTGGAGAGGCATCCCACACTTTCAGAAGTGTTTGGCAGTTTATGACAAAGTATATATGTGTGTTAATATACGTATATATCTCCTATAAATATATGATATACACACCTATATCTCATAAATACATATGATATACATATATATCTCCTATAAATGTATATGGTTTTGTGTGTGTGTGTGTGTATATCTCCGATGACTCCAGGGTTTCACCTGCAGGCATCTTTTCGAGAAAACTGAGCACAGGTGGCCACAAAAAGACTTGCACCGGTTGCTCCTGTTAGCTTTACTCATAATAGCCAATGATAAGAAATAATACACACCCATCAAAAGAAGAACGGACAAACTGAATCTTCACACAACAAAATTCCACAAAATAATGCTCAAAAGAAAAAGAAAGAACTGCTGACATATGTAGCAACACAGATGAATTTGAGAAACACGATGTGAGTGAAAGAAGCCAGCCACTGTATGGTATGGAGCCCATCTGTGTGAAGTACAGGGACAGGCCAAACAAAGCCACGATGACAGAAGTCAGAACAGCGTTCACTTGTTGTTTCTGGGGAGGGCAGTGGATGCTGCCTCAGAACATGCCTCAGGGAGCTTTCTGGGGGTGATCGGAATGTCTTTGTCCTGATCTGAGTGGTGGCCACATGGGTGGATACGTATGTAGAAATATATTTATACAATTCACACACTGTAATGTGTATTCCATGGCAGCGGAATTCTTAATATTTGTATCATTATTAATACTTGTGCATCTTACCATATACAAATTATATCTTAATAAAGTGCCATAAAATAAGTAAAATTAGAATTTTAAACAGAATTTTTAATAATCTAATATGAGTGAAAAGTTCTGACATCTTTACAGGATGTAATTAAATAAAGGAGAAATTTCACAAAGTAAAAGTGAGGGAAGAAAAGTAAAATGGATTCATGCTTATACTTAGGTAGTAGACACAGGTCAGTAAACCAGCTACAGTTGCCTTATGTGACATTGAGTCACACACACAACGGTGCTTTAAGTTGCTTATGGAAGGAACATACATATGTAATAAAAGTTTTTTTTTAAAGAACAGGAATGTGAACAATGTAAACACTTAGGAGAATGGTCAGAGAGGGAAAAGGAAGGGGGTGGTCAATGGGATTAAGAGGAATACCAAAAGGTCTTCAACTTTACTTTTTCTTAAAAGGCAAAGATTTTTTTAAATGTTAATATGTGTTAAATCTAGGTGGTGTCTGAGTGTTTACTATGCATTTATCCTGTAACCATTGTTTAAAATATTTCATGTTAAAAAACAAAATGTTATAGATCTTCATATATTAACAGAAAATTATCTCAAAAATTTACTGCAAGCAATCATAATTTTGTAGCTTGTTTGCATTGGTGTTATTAAATAGCTTAATTTGGTGTTTGTGAATAGAAAACTTCTAGACAAATAACCAAGAAACTGTTATTAGTCATGGCCCCTGACATCGGAAAGAACCTAACTTCACTATATAACCTTTAGTAATAACTAAATATTTCCTTTCAGTGTTGTTTATTAATAAATAATGTAATAAAATGTGTGCTTTAGATGCTGTGATCTTTAAGGTATTTACAGGTTTGAAACACTAAGATATGATACAACTTTCTAGAAAGGACTTTATATTCTGAGGTCTGAAAGCATAATTTTGATATCACATGTTTTGACTTTGAACATTTTATTAAATTTACATGAAGAAAAAAGCATAATGTTATCTTGTTACTTTAATCAGCATTATGCCTGTATTACCCATCAATTTTAAAGTTACTGAATATGAATACATAGGCATTTTGTTGCCATTGCACTGAATATTGTAAGTTATTCACCTTGGTATCAGAAAAATCTTAAAATAGTGGAAAATATATATTAATTTGGTTACAGATATTTCACATAAGTTATTACAAATATCCTGTTTCTATCATAACATGTTTAACATTCTGTTCTTGGTTACATTTAAAAATACTTAAATTATCCTATTTTTAGAACTAGCTCTCAGGTAGGCTTACATTCTGATGTGGAAAGCTCCATACATTAACTATATATTAATCAAAAACCCTTAAATTAGGGTTTATTCACTATTTAAATTTTGATGACCTCTTATGCAATTTAACATTTTGACCAGGCAACTGAGTAAATAGGGTGAGAGAGAGAGAAGACCAACATACGGGTCCCACCTACAGGGGCTGTAGTCTGAACAGACCCGTGCCCAGGTGACTCCTCACAAGGTCTAGCGCGGGGTCAGTGCTCCGACAGAGCGTTCCGGACTGTCATAACGCTGCTCCAAGGACAGAAACACTTGGGAGTAGAAGGTCGCGGAAGAGGTAGCGTTTGAGTGGGACATGAAAGATGAAAAACTAAAGAATGCTTATATTAATTATTCCCTTCAAAATAACTGTTCTTTTCTGATAAATGCTCAGAAGTTGTTGTTTTTAATGCACTTGTTGAAATTATTCTCCTTTTCTACATAGTGAAAAGCCAGTTTGGGGTAAATATACGCACTACCAAAAATGAAGTTAGTTTTAATGGAGTATTAAAGAATCATATCTGTTAATGATACATTTAGTATCATATAATTTTTATTTTATGTCTTATCAAGAGACACCTTAAATTGAAAAGTCCAAACTATATAACTCATTCTCTAAAAGATGGACTAGCTGAAGGAACACCTATGATATTTCATATTCGATATGTGTCATAAAGAATCAGATGGCCCAGATCTTTAATAAGAATTTAAAATACAGCATATTAGTTGCTGAGAAGGTCAGAGATGGTCATATAACAGTAATAATAGCAACGTCATAATACTTTGAGGTTTGAATCAAATAAATAAACTTACCAAAGAGAAACTCCCAGACTTGCACAGTGAAACTCAGGAGAAGCCCTGATGGCCGAATTAGAAGTCATGGTTTTATAAATTTTTGAAGTGTTTGTTCTATATGGAACCATAAACGACCCCGAATAGCTGCTGCAATTTTGAGAAAGAAGAGTAAGGTAGGAGGGATCACAATACCTGATACTAAACTATATTACAAGGCCACTGTAATCAAAACAGCTTGGTACTGGAGGAAAAACAGGAACAT